>CM040635.1:14825300-15498300 GCA_022818045.1 Neotoxoptera formosana
AACAAAAAACAACTGATTATGCAGCTTACAGCCGCAATGCTGCATCGTAGGCGTCATCGGCGTGCATTGACATCACTCAATATGCACCTACGGGTCGATGGCAAGGATGTCCGGGTGACAAGTGATCGTGGTCGGCGGAATTTCTTCCGACCATGAGCTTTCAAACAAGCCATCTTACACGGCTGTGGCGTGTTGCATGGTCCCTGAGGAATTTCGACATGCAATACTAACATGGGTGGTGTGCACCATGTCGTGCACGGAGGCAGCGTGCGGCACGTCGTGCACGGTGGTAGAGTCCGGCACGTCGTGCACGGAGGCAGCGTTCGGGAAGTAGTGCACGGAGGCAGCGTCCGGCAAGTCGTGCATGGCGGTAGCGTCCGGCATGTCGTGCACGGAGGCATAATGCGCCGACTCGTGGACGGCCACTGCGTTAGACAGCACATACACCGCGTATTTTCGGTCATCTGCGGGTAGCTGTCGTGCGGTGGACAGTTCGAGCAAGATCGTGACCGCGAAGCTCGATGGTGGTCGTCGACTAGGGAATTTGAATGGTCAGTCGTGTAGGCCGTCTTAGAACTCCCATCCTGCTTCGCGTAGTGTGAAATGGACGAACCACGAGGAGGGACGGTATTCAAGACACTGATCCCACCTAGTGATTGTGAAAACAGACAGAAACACAGAAACAATATTATCGTTACCGAATTCATCATCTTCCTGCAAAATTGACTTCAGTGGAAATGAACAGGTCGGATGGTCGGCAAATAATATGAACCTATATCGTTCGTATACCGAAATAATGTAAATATAAATTGTTAAATAATGTAAATAACAAAAATACAATATTATAAATGTACGAGTATACTATACATCTATCGGCACCATGACAACCGTTGCTGACGTAATTTTTCAGCCATTATATTTGTAGCAATACAATATTATACACTTGATAAAAAATTTAAAGTATGGTTTTTTTATATAACTACACTAGCTGTGTAAACCGACTTTGCCAGGGACAAAATGAATAGTCATACAATACTAAGCAAAGTATATTTGGTTTCGAGTGTAGATACCGCAGTTTACAAGCGAGTCGGTGTTGACAAGATTTGTGCAAATTATTTTATAGTTCAAAATGTATAAAGTATTCGATTCTTATAGCTAAGGACTGAACATTTAAAATAAGGTCTCTCGGAGGGCCGGCGCAAGCAATTTTTTATATGTAGGCAAAGATCAAAATTGCCGCCTCTTATTTTATTATAACTTAAATAGATAAATGTCATATGTAGGAGCAAAAAAATAAAAAACGTTTTACACTTGTCAATTATTATATAATAAAAAAGAAATTACTAAAATAATATTATATAGATTGTTTGTAAGGTATTACAATAGTTATTATAAAATACAATATTTAGTTATAATTTAAAAAAATGTATTTTTCTTGCTTTTGATGATGCAAAATCTTGAACTAAATCGTCAATGTCAAGATCATTCGCAATTTGATTTTCAATTGAAATTGTTGCCAATCCAACTAAACGATCCTGTGAAATTTGTGATCTTAAATAGTTCTTTACAATTTTTAATTTTGAAAAGCTTCTTTCAGCTGAAGCTGCAGTTACTGGTAATGTTAATAAAATTCTTAGTGCTACGTATACATTAGGAAATAATTCTATTAATTTGTTTTCACATTTAAATTGTAAAATTGCTTTTGGATCATTTTCATTTTTCAAATGTCTTTGTAATGTATTTATTTCTTCACAAAGTTCAACAGAATTTATATCAGAATTTAAACCGACATTTGAAGAAAGTGCTAGCTAAAGATCTTTACAGCACTTCATTAAATGTTCATAATTATTGACATTAGAAATATTATAAAGAAATGAAAATAATTTACTATGGTCTTCAAGTTGAATAAATCGGTCATTTATTGATTGGAGCATATTGTCTAATATTTGATGAAAAAAATTTATTTTGAAATTCTATTTAGGATCTGTTATAGAGTATCACGAGATTCGTAATCAAAATGAGTTTTTCTACGTCGAGTTCGAAATTGATTTAACGAAAAACTATCTTGTACACCAAGTTCATTTGCTAAGTTACTTGCTTGTTTAAGTATTTTTTCAAAATTTCATCACTACGATATTTTTGTAAAAATATTTTGGTATTGTTTATCTGATTGATTGATTCGATAATATTTAATGATATAGATTGTAATAATTTACTAATGACATTAATTTCGCATAATAAATCATACCAAATTACTAAACTACATACAAATTTGAAGCTTATTAATATTTCAGCTATACCTTTAGCTTCAGAACGACTTCGAACGCCAGTTACACTCGTAAGTGAAGTGTCTTCTGATATTTCTTCCAGTGCATCATAAATTTCAGCAGTTTGAAATCTAATTGGTCGAATAGCGTCTATTCTACTAGACCATCGAGTTGCACTTAATGGTTTTACAGTAAGATTTTTAACATATTTACGAAAAACATCCAATCTCTGTGTTGATGCTGAAAAAATGTATACATTTCTTGTATAATATCAAAAAATGAAACTGCATCTAAACAACAATTTGCTGAATCGTTCAAAACCAAATTTAAAGAATGTGCATTGCATGGCACGTAAAAAGTTCTTGAATTTAGATTTCGAATTCTGGCTTGAACACCATTTTTATCGATCTACGCAATATGTTTGTATATTGTACTTAAAATAAGATATTTAATTTTTTCTTATATGCCGCCTCTATATAGTTATAAATTTTGCCGCCGTAGGCTTGTGCATACGTCGCCTACGCTTATAACCGGCCCTGGTCTCTCGTGAATATTTCATATTGTAACAGACAAATCTAAAACATAATATATATTCATACAATTTTTCTTTAAAGACATTTGAAGTTCAAGTTTGGACCGCATCAGATAATAATTAAGCGAAGAATAACGATGCTAGTTATTTGGTTGTAATTTAAAAATATTATTTATGGGTGTTCGAAACTTTTAAAGTATATACAAATTATTTTTTAAATTGCAATGTTTTGGGCAATAAATTACATTCAATTACGACGTTCAATTATGTCTTCGCTCAGAAGCGTTTTCTGTACCCAATAATTTTATATTATTGAAATCAAATTTAACACATACATTTCAGTGACCCACGCGAGTTTAATACGACACCTAATGTACAACAGAGTGGTATCCACTTGCCCTCTTATTTGTTTCCAACTATTTTAATGAGTACTAGGAAATATCTACTTTTGAATCCCGCTAAGCACAAACTACATATAATTTGATACCATCAAAAACCACTCTCAAAACTTATGATTAGAGCATTTTTTCTACTAAAGAGTGTCTTCAAGCAAAAAAAAAATTAATATATTAATTTATGATAAGAATATTAGGTATTAAAAATATATTGTTATGCCGCACGACGGCTACCCGCAGATGACAGCAAATACGCGGTGTATGTGCTGTCTAACGCAGTGGCCGTCCACGAATCGGCGCCCTATGCCTCCGTGCACGACATGCTGTACGCTGCCTCCGTGCACGACATGCTGGAGGCTGCCTCCGTGCACGACATACCGGACTCTACCACCGTGCACGACGTACCGGACTCTACCACCGTGCACGACATGGTGCACACCACCAATGTTAGTACTGCATGTCACAATTATTTTTTTCGTTTGAAACTCAATTTTTAAAAATCCATCGAAATCAAGAATATTTGGAAATAATTTTGTTGTTAAAAATGCTACACATTTTCAGTTTTTATATGTAGCTAAAAATTTAAAGTTTAAACAATAGTTTTCTCTTACTGTACAAGTATTTCATACTGTAACCCAAAAATCAAAAAAATATATACTAAGTTAAGTTCAAATTTGCACTAAATTAGATGTTTAAATAAAGAATAACAATTTTAGTTATTTTGTTGTAATATTTAAAAATATAAATATTATATTCATTGTTATCCATGATAGCTTCTGTTTCTCTTTGCGTTATTACTATTGGCAATAGGTTAAAGTTAGTTCAATAAAATTCCTGTTTTGAATAACGGTAAAGCTGAAAAATGAAATTGATATCAAAATCGGAAAAAAAATACAAGTATTAAAGACAGATATTGAAAAAATGTTTTCAGTTTGAAGCATTGATGTCTGATGATTAAAACGACCAAATTTATAGTTACAATATGATGGTAGAACACAATTATTACTACTTACTAGTTACTAGGCATATTCGTTTAAATTATTTATATAATTGTTCAAGTATTGACATGGGTATTGAGTATTTGAGTATATACAGCGTATATTGACATAATTACATAAGCATTTAAAACATTTATTCTATTTATTTTATATATATTAATAGGGTTTGATCTTTCCCCGTTAAAACTATATTATATAAAAAAATTAATATTTTGGTCTTTTTTATGAGTAATTTGTATTCCTGGTCCTATTTTAAAATTTTTTGGTCCACGTTATTTTTTAAGTAGGTTTTTCATAATTTATAATCAAACCGACGGGAATTGGACAAATTGTATAGCAATCACTGTACCTATACGTCTGAATCACGCGTCGATAACGTGTCGTGTGTGCGTTTCTGATCAGTGATCACACTATCACGCTTTCCTACGCATTGGAATTGACCTTGTTCTTGGTATAGTTTGTTAATAAACGTACTAAAAAATGAAAAGAAAATGAATAATAATCTGGCTCAGTACAGCAACCACAGGGAATAGTTGTACAACAACTGCAGAGGACAACTCACTCGCATGTGTTGCAGTGGCGTACACAGATATTTTCAATGGGGGGGTTATATTAAAAATTATACATACATACATAATATTATATATATATTTATCAAAACGATTATTTAATTGTTTACAGTACAAGATCTAGTTTTCTTGGTTTTTTTGCCAACTCGTCAATGGCCTCTTCAGGAGTTAAATGCGTGTACCACGGTACACCGACAACATTGTCAATCCGTTTAATCTGTCCTATGTATACAAATATATAATTATTTTTCAGTTAAAGGGGGGGGGGGGGTTGAAAAGGGGGGGCCACTGATGTGTTGTCACTTGTCGCCGTCTTACAAATTCGTAACATGGCAAATTATTTACGTTGAGCAGTTCTCATTTACTGTTAGTTTTAATATTATAGAGTGAATTTACCTATTTCTAAACTTAAAGGTTACTACATGTGTTTGGTGGGTGGAATTTATTTTTAAATAAATAATTACATAAATACATTTAAAAAATATATTATATGTGTCTACTGCAGATATTGTATTATTCATTTTTATTATTTGTTTTCTTATACTTCGATACTTAAAAAAACGAATGCACATAGGCGTATATTACGATGGGCTGAGCCGCCCTCCCCCCAAAAAACCCTGAATATTGTATACTTCACCATTAGGCAGGATAGGCAATTGCCTATGGCCTCCGTTATTAGGGGGCCTCGGATTTTTGTGAACCTTATTTTTTTTTCTAGAATAATAGGTACTTTTATAAAATAAATTTATGAAAAATAAATATAATATTTCAAAAAAAATTATGATAATTTGATGACCGAAATAAATAAAAGAAAATCCAAATATCATGAACTGGATGACAAGTTTGGTTTCTTATACAAATCAGGAATTCAGAATAAAACTCAAATGAAACAAAATTAAAATTTGATAAATGTTTAAGCAGTTATTATGATGAAATTGAAGTCGATGATTTTCTTGATGAATTTATTCAGTTTCAAGCTTATATTGAGTCCACCGATAATGTTTACCAATGTAAGCAAAATCCACATAATCAACATTTGCATTTGTATGAAATGAATATTCAGCAAACATTTCCAAGCATCGAAACTATTTTAAGGATATTTTTATCAATTCCGTGTGACCGTGTACCAACTGTAGTAGTGTAAGGTCTTTTTCTGTACTGAAGAGGATTAAAACAAGATTAAGATCAACACTAACTCAAGAAAGACTTGATAACTTAGGTTTACTATCAATAGAAATTAGTAAGTGATCTTAGATCTTCTTTAAACTTTAATGACATAATAAATGACTTTGCTTTAAAAAAAGCAAGAAAAGTAATATTATAAAATAGCTTATTTCTATTATAAGTATAAAAATGTAGTTTTTCACAGATAATATATAAAATAATATATATTTAATTTTGTACATAATAGGTATACAAGAAATCTATAGTCTGTAGAGATAAAAAATGTATAACATAACTATGTTTGTTAAAATGTATAAGTAAATTATGATTATATATTTATTTTGTTTACTCATTTGTGGAGGGGGGCTTCTTATGCTACTGTTGACAAGGGGCCACAATTTTTGTTTTGCTTAAGGCCATAAAATGCCTAAATCAGGCCCTGGCTCTACCGTGTTTTGCCACTCCACAATTATATTTAGATTTTAGACAATATAATCTCGTAATAAGTGGGATGATGGAGGATAAAAGTGGTTTTAATGAAAAGCAAATATTTGTATAAATAAGTAATATATTATATAATTATTATAAATTATTATATATAATCAACGCGTTCGCCGTAAATAAATATTAAAATACTTGTGCCATGTCCCTCAGAAATGCGTTAAATGTGTCACTTTTATTCATACAATCATACCTCTCCACCTTGTTTCAATAAGATACCTGTAATAGTTATTATATTATTGTTTATATACCTAGGTTTTATTATTAATTATTATATTAGGTAATGTAATAATAAAACTTTTTTTATTTAAAAATTGTTTAATATTATTTATAATTAATAATGTATTATTTTTTTTTTCTATTAACATGTTAAAAAGGGTATCAGTTACAGTATTATGTTTTTTTTATTTTAAAAATGTTTAACAATTAATATTATAATGAAATAATTAATATATTTTAAATACCTACCTATTATATACATATATATAAGTGTCATAATAATATACTGTATTAACAATATTATTATTAGTATAATATATAATATTATAATATACTTTTTTCTCTACATTTAATGTGATAAAAAAGACATATACCTAAGCTACATTGTCTTTTTTTATTTTAAAATTGTTTAATATTATGACATATAATAATTAATGATATTATATTATATTTGTTTATTTTATTAAACATACTAAAAAAAATGATATTATTATAATTTATAGGTACAATAATATGTATTTTTTTTCAATGTATACAATTTTATATAACAACAAATACATCCTAATATATTAAATCATACTTATACACATGCATTTTTTTTTATTTTAGTATCAACCTTAATGCAAAACTTTGGGAAATTTCAAGAGTGCCAAATAATTTGTAATAATATCAATTGAAATTTAAACTCAAATGCTTAAAAATGTTTAACCGTGATTGTTAATAGATCAATAGAAAAAAAATGTTATATCAACAATGATTGAATAATACTTAAAAATCATTTTATTTAAAAAGTTTATACATTATACTGAAAAACATCATATAAACATTTTAATTATACAATTTATAAAATAATACTTCGTTGGCCAACTGACAATATAAAAACATTAAAAAAATAATATTTTAATCAAAAAAGAGGGAAAATAAAACATTTATTTAATCATATCAATACAAACAGAATCTTAATAAATCATCAAAAAAATGTTTTTTTGCTATCTGGGTTATAATATTTAATACTATACCTTGGAAGCAAATCTGGAGTTTAAATATACGATCGACATTGGAATAAAATTATGAAAAAAGGTTTATCTCTTCATCAAAATTATTCAGCCCCCCAAATTTCAAACACTAATTGTGCCTACGCTTGTCTATCATTATAGAACGCGGATTTATATGCACAAAAATAAAAGTATGCACTCCAAAATAAAAAAATGCATTTTTTTTCACAACTAGAATAACTATGAAATTGCATACAATTTCGCACCCAATTAATTAAGCATAAATTGCGAATTATGAATAACAATGTTAAAAAAAAAATATTATATTGAATGGTTAAGCAGTCTATACAATTGATAAATAATATGTTTATCGGTGATTGCTGATTACTAATAAAATGTATATGTACATAAATATACATGATACCTACTGAATGTCACAACAAATGTATAATTAGTTTATTGACCAATAGGTAGGTACAGTGAAAACTGTCTTTAACAGTATAACGAGTCTTAGGGGACCAAGAGATTTCGTAATAGAGAGGGTTTAAAAAAGTGATTAATTGGTTATAAAGCAAACCAACCATTATTAACTAATGTTTAGGTTACATACTTAATATATAGTTTTTCATTGAAAAGAGTCTCGTTATAAAGTGTTTTTTTTTTCTATTAGCCTTCAGTCATTGACTAAATAAAGAGTTTTTACTGTTTATAATATTATTATTATTTCGGGAAGACAATAACACTATAACAGTCATTGTGCCATCCATATTTTAATTTTTATTTCGTACCTAATACATTTGTAGATAACTAGAAAATAATACCCTATAAAATAAATATATAATTAATAATAAGTAATAATTAATAAGGCTACATAGCTAATATAAACAACAGCATTATTTTTTATACCTGGTAAGTAGGTAGTTACATAATAAAATTAAACAATGACTGTCTCCGTAATATAACTTATATAGTCTATAGACTATTGTTATCTTGACTATATGTCTATATAGGTACCTCGACCTCTAGTTATGAATAGTTATTAGTAATAAACTTATACTTTCGTACTTATTAGTTATTAGTTATAAACTTATACTTTCGTACCATCGAATTCTATCGATTCTGTGATCGAACCATCTTTGTTAAATCCACGGTGTCAGAATTTTGATTTATGAATGGTTGTAAATTGTAATCATGAACTAAGATAGTATCATTGATTATAAATATAAATAGTATTAAAAATGTAAATAGTATTTATAATCAATGATAGTATCTTAGTTCATACACAGAATAAGTTATTCTGTGCCTCTGTGGTTCATGGTTCTAATCAACAGTTGTGCGATAGCGGCTCATCAGTCATCACTCATCACCCGCGAGTCGCCGAGTCGCGTGGCCGCGTGGGTGATGAGTGGCGACCTTGTCCGGGGTCCCGTGGTCGGCGCCCGTCGGCCAACGGCAATTGGCCCGTCCACACTCGGACAGTGACTCAGTCGGTGACGACCACACTACACCACAGCCAGTAGTTGCGGCAGTAGCCAGTAGTAGCGGCTCGTCGACGTCGGCCGTTTCACGTTTGGGGTTTCGGGTCCGGAACAATATAGGTTATCGATTTGGCATTCGCACGCCGCCGCCGCTCTCATAATATTTCTATCGTATTTTTTTATAATATTGTCACGGACCGTGATCTATTCCCAATCGCGAGTGATCTCGTACAAGTACCTATATTATTATCGCACGGTTACCTATACTTATATTATTATAATTTATTTACGATCGCGCCAGTACCTACGTACAATTACTGTGTGCCGCATGCATGTACCTGAAGACCGTTATTTGATCGTCAAGTGACAAATTTTCCACTACACTCAAATTGTACTTGCCTGCCTACCTTACTATTGTTGGTTTTTGTAAGTATAAGAGATGATTGTTTGAGTCAAATCTAATATTTGAAGCTTAGTTACTACTGAGTACTGACAATATCATAATTAATTTTGTGTATAGTGAATAGTCTCTCGTTATTATGTGGTCAAAAATATTCAAAGCCAGCAATCATGGACTTGTCCGTGGTGTGGCCATATATTCTGTCACCTGGCCGGTGAGCAGCTTGATACAACAGGCACTAGAGCCTTCTCGCGAAAACAAAACCATTGATTTGCAACGAGCAGCAAAGTTCAGTATGTACGGTGGACTCTACGTAGCACCCACTTTATATACGTGGATGAGATTTGCCAGTTACGTTTGGCCTACAATGAAAATTTCTAGTCATATAACTAAGGTCAGCATATCTGCGTTTAATAGTTATTGATAATATCAATTAATAAGCATAGTAGATAAGATACGCTTGCAGTAACATAAGTGTTTTAATTGTAACTCCATTTTCTTATTTAAATATTAGGTAATTATGTTAAAATTAAAATATTATTTTAATAAGAAAATGGAGTTACAGTTAAAGTGTTTATGTTACTGCAAGCTATGACATAAATAAACATAATATAAAACATACCTCAGTTACCAAACGTCGAGAATGTAATTATAAAATAAATAGTTGGGTTTCAAGTACCTACTATTTTAACAACGTTGTAGCCATTGTAGGCAGTAGGTACCTATAGTTTTATTTTATTTTAAATTGTATAATTCAATAATATTAAATACAGTTAATAATCATACACATATTATTGTGAGGGAAAAATTATTGAATAGGTTTGATTGTATTAATTTTATTGGTACAATGATTGATGGGTAGTAGGTACTATTATTGATATGTACCTAAAACATTGATATCTACTAATTAGAAATTATTAAAATTCCTATGTAAGTGCTATTTATTATTTTTTTTTTATAGATTTATTAATTACATCATAATATTATGGTATTAATATGGTAATTAATACTAAAAAAAAATGTATGTTCAAGAGAAGCCTTAAACAATTTTTTTCTGTATAATGAACCGTTGGGATAGGATTACTTCACTATAACTGGCAAAAGCATTAATCAACAATAAGTGTGCCTATGATTTGTTTTATCATTAAAAGAAAAATAAGATTAAATTCCATAAAAAAGTTATCTTTATACTGTTTTTAATTTTGGTATTTTTGAAGTATAATATTTTAATTTTAAACGGAAAAATAAAAAAAAATAGCTTTGTATAGTATGCATACTTATATTTTATACAAGTAATCAGCATAAACATTGAGATTACAGTTGTAGACAATAAGACATATTCTTTTTTGTTTTCGAGTTATTAAATAAATGTAATAAAAAACAAGCTACTACTTTGCTTAGTTTTAGGAAATGATTGACTTAATTTGCTTTTATTCTGTTTACACATTAATAACTGAATGATATAAATGTCTAAGCTTAATAATAATTTAATTATACCTAAATTATTTCAAATTAGGAATTATTAAAATTTGTAATGAAGGTTACAAAAAGTATAACTCTTTTCATACTGTTATATGTATATTAGTTTTATTATAATTTAATTTAATTATTATTTTTAACTTTTCAGGCAGTTGTTGAACAATTTTCATATGGTCCATTTGCAATGGCTAGTTTTTTTTTCTTCATGACACTTTTGGATGGAGGTACAATAGAAGATGCAAAAATGGAAGTTAAAGAGAAATTTGTTTCTACCTGGAAGGTATACAATTTTTTTTGTTTATTGTATTCTAATAAATATTATGAAGATGCCTACTTACATGTGTTATTTCTGCCTAACAAATATACAACATCAAATTTGTGTTCAGTAGAACCAATTTTATGGTGTTAGCTTTAATATTAGAGTAAAATTATCTGTCATCAAATTTAAAGGTTATAGTATTCTCTACGACATTTCTTAGGCTTGTATTGTTGTTTAAATTTGAAACCAAGTTATGAGAATTTTAAAACTCTATTATTTTATGTAGCTGTAGCATATTAATAAAAGCCTATGAGGTGCCTTAGATAATATTCTTATCTTTAAGTTTGATAGTTAGATCTAATATTGATTTAAGCTAACAACACAAAAATTGATTTTGGTGATCGCAACTTAGTTATGTTGTATGTTTGTAAAACAGAGGCAACACATGTAGGTTTGGCATCCTATAAGTGTAAATTCTTGAAAATAGTTTTGACACTTAAATTATTTCATTCAGTATTTCTGTTTTTACTCTTTTTGTTTTATATTAATTATTTATTAATGGCAGTTTAAATCTTTTGATAATAAATATTTTGAACATATTATAGTAAGAGTTTGTATACATATTAATTTGTAATGTTATTCTGTAATAATGCCATTAATTAGTACCTAGTATAATAGTTTCATTTTTAAATTCCTAATCATTTTATATGCTACAAACTTGGTTAAATTACCAAAAGTGAATAATATTAGTCAACTAACATTTTTTTTTTTAATTTAGATATCTGTAATGGTTTGGCCAGTGTTACAAACAATAAACTATTGTGTTATTCCTGCAAAAAACCATTTGATATTTGTCAGTTTTGCTGGATTGGTATGGACTACATATTTAGCTTATATAAAGTATGTAAAGAATAAATCTTTACCGATAGCTGATAAAACAACTGATTGATGATAAACATTTTACATTTCGTTAGTAGAATAGCCAACTGATATAACCCTAATTTTTTTTCAAAAGTGAGGTTATAATTGAATAATATTTTTGATACATAAATACTCATTTTGGCCAAGTAATGTAACCCACAAATTAGTATTTCTGATACAAAGTTGTATTTTTCTTCAACTAAAATGACGTAACCCTCAAACAAAATATTGCCAATCAACATTAGCCACTAAATCGTTGATGGTTTCGTTATTTGGATAATATTCATTATTGTTCCAAGGTAGTGTAATCAACAATGATTTTTATGATAGCCGGTTAGTTAACGTAACCCATTATACCTCTACTTTGGTAAGTAATTAAATTATGAATAAAATGTGCATTCTTTTAATTTAATTCATAAATAGATTTACAAGATATAGAGTTTTACAATAAATAAATTTAATACAAAAAAATATTTTCCGATTTCAATTTTGGTTTTGGATATTGATATTTATTTTTTCCAATTTCGGTTTCGGATACCATTTTGGATTTTTTCGATTTTGATTTTGGTTTTTAACGGTTTTAACCGGTATTCAAAATTGGTTTCAAGCCCTGGTTTTAACTATTTTGGAGTTGTTTCTTTATTTTATGTATTGAATTTACATGAACCTATATTATACATCAATATATTAAATAAATATATTGTTCTCGTGTTTTGTCACATTATTGTAAATTTACAACTATAACCTTTAAATGTGAGTCTTATCACACAGGAGACCCTTGTAAAATTTGGTTTTTAAGGGTTGCCTCAGTTGGCCTTTCCCCGGAGTATTTATTTGACTGTTATATAACTAGTTTTGTGACATTCTTTGTTATTGTTAATTATTATTGTTATTAGCTCTTTAAACTATTGTTGCCAAATATTATATCTACTTAAATATAATTTATGTCTGACTTTGTTGAGTGGTGTATTTACAGGGTAGATGGGATATGACCCATCCCATAGAATAAAAAATACCTTATACAGTAGAGCCTCGATAGTCCGGACCCCCCATAATCCGGTGGACGCGGTAATCCAGACGGTAAAATTCCATTTGTTCGTAAATAGATTTTACGAGAATTCCTGCAACCCAATTATTAATCTATAAGATATTGTTATCGACAAATACAATTTCGTCATTTTTATTACCTGCTGTTCCTAGTTAAGACTAATACATACATACATATTATGTACATAGGTACATAATAAATCGATACCCGATAGCCAGTTCGTTTACTTCTTTCTTGTCGAGTGGTTATTATTCTTGTTTGTTACAATGGCTCCTCGTAAACACGTAACTTTGACTTTAGATCAAAAAATTGAAATAATTAAGCTAATAGGAAAAGGTAAAAAAATTACCGATTACTATACGTCTTAAGTTCTACATACATATTATTATAAACATTTTTTTTTGTAATTCATTAGTTTAGTTTAGTTTTAATTTAATTATTATTCTTGTAATTTAAAATGCAATTAATATAAAGATGGTGAAATTAAAAATAAAATCTTAGTCATTTGAGTAGGTAATTTTAAAAAACCTCCGGTAATCCGGAAAATCGATAATCCGGACGATGCTCGGTCTGAATTCGTCCGGACTATCGAGGCTCTACTGTATATATGTTTTTTTTTAAATTTTTGATAATAATTTCAGTCAACATGATTCATTTTATTATAAGTTATTCCTTCACCTCAACTCTACCTGCCGTAAAAATCGTAAATACACCATTTAAAAATAACATAGTATTTTAAACAACTTGTGAAATGTATATTTTGAAAAGTGGCAATACATTTGAAATATTGATAAATTCCTATTTTCGTTATTTGACAACACTAGTCAAAAGAATTGTTATTTAGTTAAATAAATTAAACAAATGCAATTATTTATTGAATGTTATATTATGAAACCCAATGAGGGATTTTAGTTGGTTTGAGATTTTAAATTTTGAAATGTTAATAATCAATCTTATATAAAATATGTTCTTAATAGTTAATTTAAATTGTTTTTGGGTTACCATTATGTACTGATTAAAATGTAGATAAAAAAAGAAATTTTTGTTAATTTAAATTTTACATATTGTATTTATTTAAATGTTCTATGTATTATGTATATTTTTTTATGTTTTCCAATTAATATCTACATAGTCAGTATATCTGATTTACCTACATTTACTTACCATTCCATTAAATTTAAATTATTCTCGGTAATAATAGATTAATAAATACAAATGTTATTAATATAATTTTTATTTTGATGTTAAAATAGCCATATTCAATGGAGATAGGGATTTTTGTAATTGACTGCGTCAAAAGAAAAAAGTGTTAATAAAAATGTATAATAAACAATTAAAATTTTTCAAAAAAAAGTAATATTTTTTAATTTTTATATTGTTGATTGAGGTTGTAGTTATGTTATTTTTACATAACGGTAATGTAGTTAGATAAATTATTTTAATAATAAGGTCAATAGTTTAAGTTTCTATAATTTTAATATCCACCCATAATATTTATTTTAATTTATAACATATTATATTACCTTTGTTGTTTATGTTTATACTAAGTAAGTGGTAAGCTCCTCTCATAGATGTTACTATATGTCCTATGCATACTCCAAACTGTAGTAGGTATTAATATTATTCATTATGATATTATTAATGAGAAATGACCAACAAAATTAACATTTTAACATTTTCAAACAAAACACTATTTGATAACTTTTAATTAAAACAGTTTTCTGTGTCTTAAGGTTAGTTAGACATTCATTAGTGTGTATAATATTGTGTATAGGTACAGCATACCGCGGTGGGCTTAATTCTAAATATTAAATATGAAATGTGCATTATAATAAATTATAGTGAGTTATTTGAGTTAATATAGGTAGGTAATAGGCATTATTCATTTCAACCAAGACGTGATTTCTATATGTATTTTATTTAATTTTTCAGTGAAACAGTTTTTTGTTTGTTTTGACATATACTATGGAAAATACCAACGTACATTTACAATTTAAATATGTACCATAATAAAATTGGTTAAGTTATAACAAATTGAAGATATATAAATACAAAATTAACAATAAATTTCGATTTCGTCTATATAATAATAAGTAATAATATAATATATGGTTTTTGAATTATACGAAAAATAACAATTATTTAAGTGAATAGTTAACAAGTGAATGTACAAATATAATATAGGTATATACATGTTCTTAATTTCAGTGACCATTATTGTATGAATTAATAGCGTTGACATTTATCTCATATAAGTTATTAGACAAGATTTTAAAAGTAAACGTTATTATTTATAATATGGTAAGATATATACTATATAATGTTATATTGTATATTATATTTGCTATGATAGGTACTTTTAAGTTTTTTTATATGTATGTATATTAACTCAATTTCTAACGAGTTTTCATTTTCAAGTGTAGAGTAGGTATCTGATATAATAATTTAATACTTTATTAAATTACATTTTGAATTTGAATGTATTCAATATAATTTACCTATCTAATAATGCTGCGATGATATAAAATATTTAATATGGAAAAAGAATTTAAATGTTAACCAATTATATGATAATTTCATAAAATTACAAAAAAATAAAATGGATACAGAACAAAATCAATAATCAATATACATAATACAATCTACAGATAATATTATTGTAAAATTATTGACTATATTATACATATTCAATATCTATAATATATAATACGGTTATTGGTTGTACTTAACATAATAATTTACTACGAAAATATAATTCGCTGCTGCGTAATATAAATGATGCGCATAACAACATAATAACAATTTGATTTACCTACCTACCTATTTGTTAAAACATTATAACGAAACATTAACGATATGTTCAATATCGATATAAATTATATGTGTACACTACACAACCTATAGTCGGTCAATAAGTCGGGAGTATATATAAATATTATAATATAATATTATGAATAATACTATATTTAATATTCATACATTTTATTGTATATCAAATAAAAAAATATATACCTATTTATATTATTATTACACTTATATAACACAGTTTTTGTCCACGAGTAAGGTACACAGTATCACTAACACCTGGAAGCACTCTGGATTAAATATTTTACTCGGAATTAACAATGTGAAAAACAAAAACAAAACACTACGTTTTTTTTACATTTTTTTAATATTGCAGTTGAGTGTTTATAACGCAATATTAAAAACATTATAGGTACACATAAATACATAATACATATTATTACGGCATTGCATAATGCATATACGAGTAGGTATTAGGTACATGGTTCTATATTTTATGTTTTATAATATTATTTTTTAGATATACACATTGCGCTGCGTTTTATGGAGAGCGTTATAATCATATAAATAAACTGAGAGTACAAAAAGAAGTATTTGATTCGTCGACCGAAGTTCGTCGTCTCGCCGTTCTATATTCAATCGACGCGACCATACGTGTCTTATAGTCTTATTCAAACGAGAAAACGATTTCCTCGGTGTCTGCGGTCCTACCCCCTACCCATTATGGCTTGAAAAAACTGTTAAGGCTCTCCTTGAGTACAAAATCGCTCCGACGAACATGACTGAACCAAAAATCCCATTACGCATGATTCGCAAACGTTCTAGCCAAAGCTTATTACACGCACACATACACAGATACCTAAGCCAAATATATAGGTTTATATATATTTTGTACAATGCAAATAGATCGTATATCATAATATTATGATATAGGTAAGTAGGTACTATTCAATATATTAATTGGCATGATATAATAGCGTGTTATATATACTTAAAAATCATTTCGACGATCTAGCCTGCAACAGTGATTATTGATTATATTTAGGCAAGTAATATAATATAATAAAACAAAATCATTATTTTTTACCCTGATTTTTAACTGAAAATTAAAATTATGTTGTTAACGAAAAACTCCGATTACATATACACATAATAATATTATATTATATTATGTATTAAATTATCCAGAGGATGTCCGCGCACTATTTGTTTTCTCCTATATCCCTGACCCACACGCAACATATCAATATTTTGAATTCAATCGAACCAATCTTGTATTATGTCATCGTGAGCTTCAATATTAGAGTGAATGATTCAACTTTAAAGTTAGGATTATTATCTGGGTTTGCTCGTTGGATTTTTACGATACTTCAATTTTAATGCTAGTTGTGAGTAAGTACCTGTCTAAAATTTAAAAATGCCCATTTATCGCAGGTACAAATTGAAATATCATAAATATGCCAACGTACAAACGCAGATAATCCCTCATGACTTTAAGTTTGACAAAAGGTCAATTCTCTCTAATAGTAGGGTTAACAACACACCGTTGGTTATGCTGAACGCAAATGTTCAATGTTTCGCGTGCGTGGGCGTCGGAGAGAAAACAAATAGTACGCTGACATCCTCTTAAATCAAATGTGCGTGTGTATAATAATCGGTTGTTATTGCTAAACATCGTAACTTTATATAATATATTTATGTATTATAGTCTACGATTTAAAATGTAAGAGTGGGTACATTATAAATAACTTGATACTAAAAAAAATAAACAAGAACAAACACTTAACGACTATACTTAGTTTTACTTTTTCTAATTGCTTATCAAAATTCAAAATACATTGCTTAGATATACATTATTTAGAAAAAACTTCATTCATTTAAACGTATATAATATCATAGTACCTATCTTATATGAAACAGAAAGCCTGATTTAGTTTTTGCTAGCAGTGCGGAATCGTTTGAATCTTTTCGATTTTTCGTAAACCTTCAATCCTTTTAAGTTATACCTATCGGCTATCGTACAACTGCATTTGGTAGTTTGGTCAATACCTCGGAATATCCCAAAAGAGATAAACCATGAATGTATATATGCTTACGGTCGTCTGTCTATTTATTCCATATCGATTTCTCTTTATACATTTAGAGTCCTCTTTATTGTATTAAACATTTTATTCGTTTTTCCTAATTCACTTGTTGGATTTGGCGCTTTTAAACATATGCATTATTATAGTATTATACTTATACACAATAAACTGATCACTGATGTGTATCTAACCTAACTTAATATTTATTGTAATCTCCTTTAAAGTATGATGCACAAACCATAGATTTTAGAAACCCATCAGTATAAATTACAAAAACAAAACAAATCTTAATAAACCAGCCAAACACCCAACATAGGTTTGTTATACCGGTAAACAAACGTTATGTAAACAAAAAAGTAGAATTGATAATTACGCGAAAATAACTTTAGGAAAAAAAAATCGTTACATATTATATTTTACTACAGTGTAATGACTACACAGTGAACACATTTTAAAGGCAATTATTTATTAGAAAAAAACTGCTAGAATAAAGTGTACCATTAAACGAATAATTAATATTATTAATAAATTATGCTTTGCCTGTAACAATAAAACAACCTTTTCTTTGATGTCCTTAAAAACTATTTAAAATATTTACAAAGTTCTTTGAATACTTTTATACTTCGTAAAAGTATACAACATCTTCCACGATATAAACGTATTTGCATGCTGGCTTTACCATGTTTAACAAAACAATAATCATAAAATTCACTCCAAAACAACAGACAAATGGCAAATGGATTTCAACTACGAGGAATTCGTTACTTATAGTTATAACTTTATAAGTTATAATCTTGGGCAAGTATTATACATATAATAATATTATATTATAGGTACGCTGTTGAGCGATGTCATAAATACGGACTATTTTATGTAATTCCAGGACTGTCCTGTAGCGGTAAAACTTCGTTTTTTCAAATGAGAACGACTCTTTTTATTTTACATTTTTAAGGCGATGATTTAATATTTTCCTTATTCTTTATCGCATAAAGTTTAACAATTCAGAAACTACTAGTTTTAATTTTGATTTAGATGCATCAAAATTTTCAAAAAATCATCATATTGACAATTTACAGTAAAAAAAATGGTGGTTCTCATTTGAAAAAAGAGAAAGAAGAAGAAATTTGTACCATCACAGAATAGGTATTTCTACTCTTTAAACGGTATCGAAATCAGAGTATTTGAAAATATGGTATTTAAGGGTACCTATCTATAAAAATTACCAAAATCAAAATCTGTGTAAATGTATTATTAAAGGATTTAAAGGAAGGGAGGGGGTGGCAGTGTTTTGTGAACCACTCTGAGCATCGCGATTGTACCTCCTTAATGGCCATTATACGTGTCCCACGTGTAGGCTACACATACACTATATTATATACGTATAGAAAATAATAATACCCATATACTATTTACTAATTAATTTAAAAGGCGAGAGGTGGATCTAATGTGGAGATTCAATTACACAGCCATTTTATAAATTAGTAAATCTTCGCGGTATGCTCTATACCGGTAGTAATTGATGCCTTTAAACTCGAGATGTTCAAAGGTTTTCAATTAAGAACTCCTTGCGGCTTGGTCTGAATGAAACACGAAATAATATGTACGTTATATACCTAGGTAGGCATACGTACTATAGGTGTATATGTTTAGTCAATCGAAAAGGCGCAAAACCCTGTTCCTTTGACGTATTTATATAATTAATATACACAATACATACATATATATATATATATGTATATTATATTATACACAGGGAATTATATTTTTAACCACAAAACTATCATTTATTCTTTAAACGTGGGTTTTTAAAAACAATATTTTCCATTGATAAAACAAAGTTTGTATTGTTATCATCTTTTTAATTTCTTAAATTACCTCTTACATTTAAACTTCATACTCCGTAGCAGAATGCTTATGCATAGAAATCGAACTTTCAATGTGAACCAAACCAAACTTAAAATACTTAAAAGGCCTATTTTTAATGAGCGGAGCAGTGCGCACCCATAGTTTTCAGGGTATTTTACCTCGTGCACCCCACACCAGTCATCAACACATCAACAAATAAAATGCTTTTATGCTTAATCGACTATTGGTTTGAAATTCCATTTTGATATGCATCGAAATCAACGGAAAATATGTCGGTTGGGAATAATGCGATACTCAAAATTTATGTTGTCGTTAAAAATATTATAAAAATTTAAAAGATTAAAAAACTATAAGAAAAAGTAAAAAAAAATAATCGTCGAGAAAATGACTGTTTAGTGATGAAAAAAAATCACTCTGTGTACAATAATGTACTTTGTTCATACTCTAAGCCTTATAGTCTATGGTACGTAGGTATAAAGTTCCTTTCGGGTCTACATCGCGGAGGTCGCAAGATGAGCGGAAGTTGTATACCGTCATTTTGAGTAAATATTATCATTATAACGTATCCGGTATGTGCGTATCGAGTAATATTAGCTTATTCTCATGCGGGTTCGTGTTTTGTGTGATAATATTGGACTTTGGCGTGAAAGTGCAAAACAAATCTGCTGCCGGATAGAGATTTACACCCTCACCTCGAACCCTTCTTACCCACCGTCTGAAGAGAGCGTGCAGTGTACGCAATAATAACTATATTGCACGGTTCAGATATTTTGTTTTTATAAGTTAGAAAATTACGACCGAAATTTGGCGACCGTCGAACGGTGGCGGTGGCGATGTCTGTGGCGTAAAAAGAATTAACTAGGTCGGGTCAGATAATATATGTTCGGACCGAGCAATAACGTCGATTTCACGCCCCGCTGGTCGGGGCTGATATTGGCTTTGGGTGGGGTGGGGTGGGGCGGCATGAGGAGGCGTTGGCACTCCGTTGCCCGAAATCTGCGAACCATGTGATTTGGACGAGAAAGAGAGAGAGAAAATAATAATAAAGTGTATACGTACAACATCAGTTGCACGCCCTTATACCAAGTCTTTACCGCACGACACGTGACATAATGTTTTTTTTTCTAAAAATATTCGATACGTTCGGCGATGTGCCGGTCTACGATTACAGTATTTGGTGGAAGTGTAAATCGCCAACATTCGCAGCGAAACCATTGCACACCACACCCCCTAATTTGCATGAGTACCCATGGTAAGGCCGTACCTGCGCAAAGGACGTTTTCGGATCAGATTTATTTCCCTAAAAACGTAAAAAATAATAATAAATGCCTCTCCTTAATGCCCGGTCTACACGAGGTTAGTGTTTCAAGCTAGGATAGCATTATGGTACTTCCGGGTGATTATCCCGGCTTACTATTTTCGTGGCCCGGCTCAAACTAGAGTGGTTTACACGGTGCAAAGAATTTCAAGTAAGTTCGGTGGCGGGAGAAGAGGGCACTACTACAGCTCGAAAAATAAAACTCCAACTTATCAAACGCTATGTATGCTTAGAATTTAGATTGCTAGATTCTTCAACGGGTTGCTAGCTTCATAACGAAGTCAGATAGATATAGGTACTATATATGGCATTATCTTGCTACCCTAGTATGGAGTATTGGCCACGTGTAGACCGGGCATAACGCAACGGCAATGGTATAAGTCATGGGAGGTATATTATTATGTACAATACGAGGCACGCGCGTAGTGATGATGATGACCGCGACGACGATTTCTCGTTCGAGCCGATCGCCCGCTGCCGATCAGACGGTGGTGACGCGATCGTATTCGACGTAGTGCACTACGTCGTTGACCTTATGTCAGTAAACCACGTCGCGCGCGGACACGACCGCCTCAGTTTCCGCGGACTTGGAGGACGGGCTCCGGCAGCCGGCCGCGGCGGACGACGCCGAACGGAACCGCCGGAACCACAGGATGGTGAGCCCCGACGACACGGCCACGATGATGATGGCCACGGTGAGCGCGATGCTGTACACCAGGTGCGTGTACAGCAGGTGCATGCAGTACCCGAACGACTCGTCGTAACCGGACGGACAGTGTTCCACACCGTCGCACCACAGCGACTCGTTGATGCACGCGTCCAGCTCTGGGCACTGGCTGTGACAGTAAGGCCCGTCCGCTCGGATCCTGTTTTCGTTTCCGAAAAAATGATATAGAAAAGAAAAAAAAACACAAAACGGTTGTAACGATATACGATACCAATTCAATAGGGGAGGGGGGAGGGCAAGTCCAAAAGGTAGTGGAGGAAGAGAGATATCTCGCATTGCATATCAGATAGGTATGTGCCTATACCTACGCATCTCACCCTTTTCCCCCTCTGATTAGCTAGGTACAAGAGAGGTAGGTTATGTGCTATACATTTTATACCTATAATATAGCACATAAGCACATTTTACGTTCAGAATGATCCATATTATTTTTTAATATATTAGTGTGAATTGATCAACTATCAAACTATGAAAGGTAAAAATATTATGTGGAAGCTCACGTAGGATTTTATGTTATTATATAGCATTTAAAAATGTGCAAAACTCTCATATGACTTGCTCAAAATTAAAACATCTAATAAAGCCTAAGAAGGACTTAGTTAATATTTATAAATTTATTCGAGTTTTTCTATTACTGTTTCGTCACAGTTGTTGTACTTGCAGCAGGTATCATACTATCATGTCATTATTTAAACATACTGTTTCGTATCTCGTTGTCGTACTGTATTTTATGTTTAAAATAAAACTACATTTTTATGAGAAAAAAAATTGTCACTTTTCGTATGAAGAAAATGGTTAATACGGTACGATAATAGTATCATATTATACGGGTTAGGTATTAGTATCTGCAGACTTTGTTATATCCATAATGTACGAGTCAATTGCACTGCACAAATAGTAGATTTCTTTTTTACGTTTTTGAGGTCGACTAAGTCTCTGTAAACCCATACTGTATATTATTGTGGACACAATATAATATATATTTTGCACTTTTGTCGAAATCGATACAGTGCGCTGAGCGTAAAATTGTAGATAAAGAGAAAATACGAGACGTGTATACTTCCGTTTATACGGTAACCATATTTGGGTACCTATACTAACTTGACCGTATTATTATTTCATTTATAAACTCTTTGTAATTTCATAATATTTTATGTTATTTTTATATATTATATAATAATATAACAATTTTGTTCAGAAACAATATTATAGAAACAAAAGGAAATAATTTTGATTGTTTAACCGGGATTTATTTATTATTATTTTTTACAGACTTTCTTTATGTTATGATGCGGAAACAATGTATTATTTATTATGTACACCTGAGAGGTATAGTGCTTGCCAGAATAATTTTTTAACGACCTAGGAATACGAGTCCCTAGGTTCCAATTAGAGTTTGTTTTTAATTCATGAGGTATTTCGAAACGTTATATAACGAGTGTGGCATATTTCACCACATCTATCGGATAGGTTAGGTATTATTTTATGTAAACAATTATTTTATTTGAATTATTATCAAAATATTTAAAATTTACAGAACAATTAATCAACGAAACAATTTTTAAGTAAAGCTTTTTTTCCCGAAACATTATTTGTGAACGGCAATTTATTTATTGTTTGTATACCTACACGTGTTGAAAATATTTTATCGTCAAATTAAATTTGTTTTAATAAAAATGCATAAAATATACAGGTACTTGTTAAAATAACATCCGTTTCACTATTACCTTGTGTTGTTTTTTGTGCCATATCCCGGGATTTAACGCTTAATTTATAATACAGTATCAATAAGTCGTTAGTTGTAATTTATTAATATTAATCTATAGTTTACTACACGGGTCTTAAGTCAGAAATCCGTATTTTGCGGCAAACACGAAATCACGTTTAAAGTCTTAGCTACTGTTTAACGACAACAAGGATTAAGTATACTTTACTAATGCGTGTAATTGATTTTGGTTTAGAGAATACAAGAATGAACAATACCTGGACGAGAGCTGTATCCAAGACACTGTGTACGAACCCGGGTCGATTGGAATGAACTCGATGACGATGTCTCGTGAAGAATTCGACATGACGTCTCTGGTGTGCCATCCATCCGAAAACACCTGTGACACACAGTACACACGCGGTGATCATAAACTTTCGGTTCTCTTGGGTTTTCACGATAATGTTATGCTATATTACACAGGGACACAGAGTACGGCCCAGAGGCAATGGATTCCGATGAATTTAAAAGCACCGTGGTCACGCACTGAGGTAGATCAGATAGAACGATTTCTTGCTCGATTAAAGTACGTGATAATATAAAGTTTTACGTTATCAGTAGTCGTGAACACTTTGCCTGTGTACCACGCGTATTAGCAGTTGCCGGCACTAAATACATATCATAGTAATAACTAATAACTAATAACCGTACAATGATATTATATAGGACGCAAGTTCAATAATCCTGTTTGGGTAATATAAATAACGTAATGGGTCGTTTAAGGTAAGTAATTTTTCTAACTTAATCGTTTGTAATATGTAATTAAATTGAAATATTATATTTTTTTCAAATAAAATGTACTCTGTCTGTAATGCTTGGTATTAACGAGCTTACATCAACATTAATTGTCAGAAACCACTGTCGCACCCTGTGTTATTTTTCTTTTTTACTATAATTTTATAAGTAGGGTAGGTTATTTTGCTATAAATGTAGAATAATATATTTGTGTCAAACCTCGACTGTGTAGTACGGGTCCGGACAAACGACTGTGTGGACCGTGTTGCCGGCATGCACTATGAACCGATTGTTGGTCGGGCAGTGCACGTGCTGCGTGTTGTTGGGCACCGCGTGCGACGAATCCGGCATCGCCAGTCCGGGCAACTTGGCGTACAGATAACTGTTGGTGTATTTCTGCTGCGTGAGTATGACGAAGTGGGATTCGCACGTGGTCTGAAACGAAATGATATTATAAGCAACGCCAAGCCTAACTGTATGTACAAGTCGACAATACAATATTACGATTATACATCGTATATTGTATAATATGTAGGCGAAAGCTAAATGCTGTATGCCTGTATTAAAAAAGTTATAGAGTGCATTACAGTAAAGTGCGTCATTATCGGTACTTACGTTGTGATGCGAATGGAACGTGAAATGGCCGCCAGGCCCGGTCAGCAAGTTGCTCTTCGCCTCGCATCGTTTCGGCACCACCTCTCTCCTGACGAACTGCACGGTGGCCTCAAAGTAGTGAAGTCGGAAGTCTTCGGTGGAGTTCATGTTGAACACGTCCCATACCATCGAAGCTTTTGAGCCCAACGTTACGAACGTGTACGGTAACAGGGACGCGTTGGTCGAACACAAACAGTGTCTGGGCACCAGCATGGTCTTCGGGCCGTTCACTTCGTCCAAGACACTCAGAGACGATCCGATGTCGCCCACGCACTGTAAAGTACCTCGGTCTTTGTTCAAACGGCTATAACAACTCCGGTCTCCCGAGCTGATCGCAAGTATTGTCACCTTAGCCACGTCGCCGGGCTGTCCCTCTAGTCTGAATACGCAACTTTAAAATTACATAAACAAAAAAGTTCAAAATATATGACCACGTCGTTACTATATTGATGTTTTCGTATTTGCATCTATGAGATATTTGGAGTTTAATCAGTTTTTAATCGTTTAAAATCGAATAGTATAATTTATAAATTTGAAAATTCACAATTTAATGACAGTTTATTTCATACGGAAAATAAAATCTATAATATTATATAAAGTTTAGACATAAATAAAAGTGAAGAATATCAAGCGTTATTTACTATTCCAGCTTAACCTCGACTAAAGACAACTTACCAGACATTTTTGAACGTTAATGAAATGAAAAATAAATATTTGCGACTTTAAGTTAAAATACATTAGCATGAATGCAAACAATATGAATATACGATTACAGTTCTTCAAACAAAAACAGAGAAAAAGTACATTTATTTAAGTGATGCGTTTAAAATAAAATATATTATATTACCTAAATGATTATTGTTCCCGTTTGGACATTTGTTTTACGGTCGTGAAAACAGTCTAAATATAATACATATAATATACGATAAATATTCCAAATGTATGGGTATGCGGAATTGCAACAGTGATAAAAATATCTAAAGTTGAAACTCGAACAATAAAACCTCTTGTCAGACGAACCAATAAATTTTCGAGTTTCAGATAATGTAAACGGGGGATACTATTCGTATTGTTTAGAGTTGGAAGATATAAGACTAACCATGATATATTTAAGGCATTGTTCAAGTGTAGGGTGGTATTATTGAATACACAATTGTGCACCTAAGTATATTATATACGTCTATACGTATATAGTATAGCCGTATACTATATACCTACATAATATATAATTTATAGTACGTGAATGTAATATTAAGCATTAAGTTTACCTTAAATTTTTATTGCCACCTCTTCCGTAAAAAAATACGTTTTTTGGTGAACGGATAGCTATTGTACTGGAAGGCGAGTGTGTGGGCCTTCGGAAAATTCTGGAGCACATACTTCCGGTTTCGGGCCACGAGCTTCCGTCCTGGTGCAGGTCGACGAATTCGTACAGAGCTTTAAACGATACCGGTCTGTGGAAAATAATGATCGCGTCAAAACGGTCGTTAGCCTCCGCTACCCCTACTGTACAATCACCCCACTACTGCCACTAGTCACTACCATGGCCAACCGACCATATTATGTAGACCTTTTACTATACAAAAGCAAAAAGTCTGAACCAATCATCAATCTATCGATAAAAACGTAGCGTGTGCACTATATATAAGTGTCAATTATGTGTTTATTGTATACGATAAACGTCCTGTACCTGAGAGCCGTGGCGTGTTGTATGTTCAACTGGACGGTGAGCGACCGGGACGTGGACAGGAAACTCTCGGATAGCGTGCACGGACGCTGTTGCCGGGTCAACAGGAAATGATCGCAAGACCTGGGCGTTTGGCCGGGACAGTAGTTGGCCAACAGAGTGCTGTTGTTGTGCTGGTACGCGGATGACGAGGCATTTCTCAAATCACTGAACGATTATACATAATATTATGGAATTAGGTAGGTGCACCATGTCACAAACACTCGTTGATAATATAACATTACAATATTAGGATTAAGGGCACACGTCATATTATGATTATTATATTATTGCGTGCATACATGACTGCATGCAACTTGTAAATGAAAAAAAAAATAATAGTAACATCAGAATAATAATATGCTGAACCGTTCAACTCACCAGAATGGATGGCAAGAAGAGTTTCCGTCCCACACCATCAGGTTGGTCGTGCAATCCCGGGTCTGAGGACCCGTCACGTAAAACTTGAGTACGGATACCCATACTTTGTATCTGGGACCGGAGCCGGATTCACGATCCACCGGATATCCGGCAGCAGCGACACCGGTCGGGGTGGCTTGCAGATGATACCAGCAAGTCGTATTCTCAGGCAAAGAGTGGTAAGGCGCGTGCAACCAACCACGGCCCGTGTTCCGTATCCAGAATTCACACCGTTTGTTCTTGGTGTACTTGATCGATTCGATCTCCACAAAATGAACCTATAAATAACCAAAGTAGGTATTGCGTACATTAAACCCCAAAAGCTCATACACAAAATAAAATTATACTGTTTTTTTCCCCAATTTCAGTGTACTTTCATATTTTTAAATTTGCGTACATGGTAAAAAAAAAAAATAATATGGTAATCATTTATCTGATGTCTTAATAAAATACTATATTTTTAATACGTTATGACTAGGGCTCGGATTTATATGTATTAAAAAAACCAAAATATGTAAATATATATGTAATAATAAATCACTTTATATGTGATTAAAAAATGAAAATATGGAATACAAAAAAATTACAAAAAAATATAAAACATTGTTTTATAAATGACATTATTATCTAATTTACTTATTTCACTACCATTATTCATCTTGATCTTGATCTTGAAAGCAATGAGATACCATATACATGCTCAAATTGTCAAAGTTAAATGATCTACGGTTTAGTCGTAAACACAGATTTGTACCGACTGAAGGAGCGCTCGACTTCCACCGAGGTAATGGGTGCAAATTTCATATTTGCAATGTCCAAAGCAGTGAGTTCAGCCGGAAATATTACCCCATTCATTTCGCAATGTGTATCTCTAATTAATTTTAGGCAGTCTAAACCAGGATTTTTTTGTAATACACTGTGCATTTTTTCAAAATTACACATCTAAATAAACACACGTCCCGTTCGTCGATGTGGGTATACTGACTCGCTGTCAGACGTCAGTACTTCAAACGCAAACGTATTAAAAATCGTTATCTATCATTTATCTAGGTCACAAATGTCGAATATAATATTATATCGACCGTAGATTACGGTCGATTAGTTCAATGATTGGTATTATTTTGTTAACGTACTTTTTGAAACATGGGAAATCGTATACATCGTATCCTACAACTATTAATAAATCCTAAATTGTCGAAATATGTAGGGAAAAATGGAATTATTGAGAAATATGTAAAAATATGTACTTATGACAAAATATGTAAAAATATGTAAAATAAAATATAGTTCATTACAATGGAAATCCCTTCAAACGAATTTATCACTTACCTAAATTAATTTATCAAGTCACAGTAAAAATATGTATTTACATAAAAATCCGAGCCCTAGTTATGACCATACAACATTTGCTTATTTATTTAGTATTTTTTTTAGGATTTATAGCATCTTAAAGTTATTTATTTTCCTTGGGTTTAAAACTTCTTTATTTTTAATGACCTACTGTTATTCTATATTTCTATTCACTTTATTACTTCTTTAAAAATATGTAATTATTTTGGATCGAATATTGTTTCATACAAATAAAATGTTTGATTATATACCTATTTTGGATTTTGTTTTATATTTTTGATATTAAAAATATATTTTCATCTTTAATACAATTTAAATACGATTGAATTGCATTGTCCCATTAATTAACATTTCATTGTTTACTATAGATACATAATTTAATAATTAATAATCAATAACGGACATGTTTCATATTATATTAAAGTGTTCCAAATTCCAATAGGTATCTATATTGTAAAATTAATTAAGTTTATTGTTTGAAACCGATTGTTGGTCATCTCATTTTAATATACGAGTATTAGCCGCATTGTAAGTATTTTTTTCGCTTATTTTGTACTTGTCCACTTTTAAGGATAGAAAAGTCCATTTTATCGCAATCTATAGATTGAAAAATTAACACAAAAGGATTTTAAGAAAGTTGAATGAACAGAAATTCGCAAAATAAAATTATGATTTACATTTGATTAATTTTTAAAACATATTTTGGTTATTTTATTTCAGAAAATATTATTAGAACGTATTTAAATTATATTCATCATTACTACTTAATTGTTGGTTCATTATACTGCTTAATACTTATATTGTATTATCATTTAATGTAATATATATATTTAACATATATTTTAACTTTAATAGTTTCAAGATTAATACATATATGATTATAAAAATATTATGGTATTTTTGAAGGGCTCTATAACAATATGCTGGATTTAACAACTTTGCCATGTCCGTATTTATTAAGTAGTATAATATTGTGTGTAGTAAATTACTTATAGGTAAAAATATTTCTACATTTTTTAATAAACTTAATTAAATAGTAGGTTTAAAAAACGATTGTTTCATATTCAGATTTAAATGTACATATAGCTTTCTAAAACCAATGTGGTTTATTTTAAGTCGTAGTAATTTGTATAAGCTATGAGGTAGTAGTGGAGTACCTGAAATTATGTTCTTGCCTAAAACGGCCACAACTCTTTGTTGTTACAAACACAAACATTTACTTTGAATGGATGCAATTACGTTTTAATTTTTTTGTTTAATTTTATCATTAATCACGCTGCACTAGAAATCTGTAAGGAAAGTATTGTTTCAATTTTGTAATAGATTTTTATTCGTCGAAATAAAAATCACAATCCCATTTTAAACTTTACATTCACCTTTTTGATACGTGCATTTCGAAAGACGACTACCGTATTTACATAATGTAGAGTCCTGTCTTGGTTTACTTAGATCCACATCATTTACTATTCAAGCGTGAACTGCGCTTGAAAGGTTTGTTTGTGTTTGTTTTTTTTTTTTTTTTGAAAAGTATTTTCATAATATGCCTATACGGTCTCAAACGGGAAGAACCCTATCTCGAAAAGCAAAATAAAACATTTCGTGTTGTAAATGTCATCGCTTGGTCAAACATCTATTGAAATGTCTTTAATTTGAATACACACTACAATATGTAAATATACATACACTAACAGCGTATGGGATGTCTACCGATGAGTGGATATTGATTTTTATAATAAGTTAGCTTTTCTGTTTGTATAAAATATATTCTAATGGAGAAGTTATCATACGTTTTCATGCAGTACTTCATGTTTATATTTTATAAACAAAGTAAAGTGGCTTTAATTAACCCGATTTATTGACGATCAAATGCAATACTTAATTAAATTACAATATTTTTTCATCAAATAAAAACTATTGATAATTACTTTAATCTTAGGTAGATACCAAAAATTGCATTCAGTTGTCATAGACATAACGTATACCAAACAACAATTTCACCTTACCATTATAGGTATTATTATACTACCTATTTTTACTCATTTATATTGTATTTTGAAGAATCGTAAAAACCACATATAATATTATATAAAATACTTGGAAAACGATTAGGACAGTAACGGTGTACGGTGTACCTGAATATAAAACGACGTGTGACAATAATACAATATGCGTATTATTGAAATAACTTAACGTATAAATAATAATAAATAATAATAATAATAAATATATGATATATATAATAATATTATTATATGAGCTTATTATTACTTTTTAAAGCAACATATATAAAACGTTGAGAGAATAAATAAAATAAAATGAAATGTTATCAGAAAAACGTATTATATTATTATTTATATAAAGTTGAGATTTAGGCCACAATATGGCCAGTGAATCCTACGTACCTACATAATATTATTATTTGAATTTAAATTTATAATATTGTTATGGCTTAAGAGGGACCTGGGAATGGTCCCCGTGGTGGTACAAAAAAAGGAAAAGACTGGTCGAAATTGTGCACTACAGTTAAATATAGAACTTAATACTAATAACCATGACATTTTAGAAAAATTTTGTGTTTCAAAAATAAATGCTTCCAACAGTTCCTGTAATATTATCGTTATAATATAACATTATGAGTATAATCTGTACATTGTACGAGTAGGTATATATATTATAGGCTATATTGTAGTCTGATAAAAATCAATTTTTAAACAGAAGGACCACTCTGCCCACTCTTACCACCCGCTACCACGTTTTGGCCAATATAAAATAATATAAAATCGTTTTGACACAATTAGGTACACGTCATTATAGACTACACTTCGGTTTGATCGTGATGCTCGTTATAATCATCGGCGCTACTGCACGAACCTTCAACAAATATAAAATAATATAAGGGTGAAATATCACCGGAGTAAATTATGCCCGGTTATACCGATTTCTATATTTCACGCCAAGCCGTGCCGCGTGTATTTATTTCGATTTCGTAAGGCCACTCAGACTACGTCGCGACATTTGAAATCGATTTTTCGATGCACAGTGAACAGGAATTTAATCTTAAAATGGAAAACGAATGATAAAAACTCGTAATATTAACATCCTGTATGATGATATAAGCTTATAATATATGTGACACCTAATAGAAAAAAAGGACATTTAAATGGTTTCCGATGTGCTAGTGCCGAGTACAGTATGATAATCGTGTATTCAAGCCCATTTAATCATTATTAAATTTTTTGCATGCTTGCTTCGTACCGTCCGACGGACCTCAACATTTATGTACCGATACTTCGATAAAAACGAAATATGAGTTCTGTTCACTTTAAACTTAAAGACATAAAGTGACTTTATAATATTACAATGTTGTTCAGTGATAATAATACACATCATTACAAATACATCATACATGTAACTTTTTGTGGACAAAGTGTATTGCTACTTAAACATATAAATCCAATAGTCAATATACATACCGTTTACATTTATAAACAAAACTAATCACACTTTTTATTACTATTATTTTTTTTACAGAACACATGTTTTAATTGTAGCGTTAATCAAATTTTTTTGATGTGTTTTCTCCTTAATTGTTATTTTGAAAAATATTTTAACTAGTCCAAATCATAACTAATAATTAAAATATTTTTTTGCGAAATTTATGAATTTATATATTTACTTGATCAGTAATAATTTACGAAACGTAAAATATATATGATGTATGCGAATGTAGGATTTATATTTGTATTCTATTGTTTAAGAAGTTTAAATTCATAAGAATTCAATCTGATATCAACAAGACAATTATATCAACTTTACCCCATTTATAACGTCATATTATATTATGTACTATTATACCTATTATGACAAAATTCTTTGTTATAAATTTAAATGCAATGTTTGCACGAATAGGGTAAAATCGGCTTGAATATATATATAATAAATACATTTAAAACTTTCAAATGAGAATTGGAATTCAAAGAGGCCTTTGCTTTAATTTTGAGATTAGGTATGATCAACAATGAGTGCGTAATAAATATTGTGGGTCTGTGAATAATATCTATATAAATATAATTATTAATACATATGTATATGTAGTAAGTAATCGTATTGCAAATGTGTACCTTGATAGAAAAAAATATAGTTAAAACCACCACTATGTATAATACATAATATTATTATCATATATCAGAGCGAACTACATAAGGTTTGTCAGAAATTGGCATTGATATAAAGTCAATGAAATGCGTATTTACTTGTACTTGAAGTTGAAATCCGTGAAGTGGACCGAACGGATACATCAGAGTACCATACGGAGAAGTAGAAAACTGAACTAACAGCTCAGGTCCACTAGACGTAGTCACGGGCACAGTTTCACCGGATCCGCAGAATCTCAACAAAATTGGATCCCTAGTAGTGTATCCATCATAAACGGTTACAAAATCTGGTACATTGTCGCACTTGCTCCAGTCCTGTGTAGATTATTTTTATTTTAATTAGGAAAAACATAAGTAAAATCGAATTATCTATTCCTTTGCGTAATAATACATTTTACGATACCTATATAGATATTTCAAAATATTCAAATTAATTTTAAACCTAAAGTATTAGATCATCAATAATAATTGTTCAGTTTGTTTATCACTCATCAGATAAAAAGTTCTGAAATATACTGCAGTAAAGTTCACTATAATTGACTTGCAGTTCTATTATTTTGTTTCAATAATCCTTTCGGAGGAATTTGTAAAAAGTACACTGTATCATGCGAAGCGCTCAAAGTTTAATTTTTCAACAGTTTAGCATAAAATTATTTATACGGATAATTTATTATTAAAAGGGTTCCATCGGGAAACAGCCTTATATAGGTTCATTAATTGCTATAACAATATTTTGCTGGAAACTGTTTTGTACCTCGAGTTAATTAACTCAAAATGGATTTAGCGTGAAAATAACAAGGTCAGAAAGTATAGTATAGTATAGTTTGTGAAATTGAACACTTTTGTTTGAATTTAAATATAAATCGTAAACTTAAAATCTAATTTTATTTTTAAAATGGAAGACACACAAACCACATAGGCACGTGAGTGATATTATATTCCACACAAAGTGAAAAATATATTCTCCTTTATTGAATTACGCAGATCGAAATATATAGCTGCTGATCGTATAGATTATTATAACAAACACGCTATATATTTACCTGTTGTGATTTAGAATAATATAGAATAATATTATGAGTTATGACGTAAGTTCTTTCAATTTCCGATTGAATATCTTACTATTTATGGATAAGAAATGTAATACTTACGTGACTGATTTTTATACGACGAAAACTTCATTGTAAAACGATAAAATGGCCCAATAAAGTAATAACCTTTAGAATAATTTATTTGATAGTGTACCAGAATAGAATACGAAACCGATCGATATACAAGAAGATAATATTATTAATAGGTCGTTGGCGGTTGTTATTATTTCTGTAATGAAACGACCCATCGTTTTATAACTGTTTCCTCTGTTTCGATACGTAATTATTGTTATCAACATTTGACGTTAGCAAATTATTTTTCCAGAGTCGATCCCTTATGAGAACAGTTATACTCGATAAGCCCGATAAACCCGACGACACACCGATACGGTGTTTAATATATTATATGTCTCCCCTATACGGTGACGGCTATATGTTCACATACCTTCCGTTCGACGGGTTTTGGGTCGGCTCCTTCGGGATTCGTCCGGTCCGTCTTGATCGACACCAGACGGCTGTACGGCTGCGTGATGGATATTAGCGCCTGGTGGCCGTACGGTATCGCGTGTTGCCGGATCGCGTAGTAGCAAGTCAAGTTGCGCGGATACAGCCCGGGGTAGTTGGGCGACTGCAGCACGCACCTCTTCTTGTCGCAGTTGCTGAATATCCGCGAGCAGTACGTGCCCTCCATCAGGTCGCCCATGTGAAACGATTCGTTTACTCCTGCGGCACACATTATAATATACAAACGGGTGAAAAACGGACAACGAGAAAGGTCTAATTATAGCGTGGTTAGTTGATGTACAATACGCCATGTCAAAGGGCGGTATATATTACTGCAATATAGGTAAACTCGAGTCCGCCTTTACGGGTGAAACGGAGGCTGCAAATTCGTAATTTCGAAAAAGGCCTGCAGTCGACAATGGTGTATTTTTTCGAATACCTATACTCAATATTCAACTCTGTGATATTATTTCAGGTTTTTGTTTTGTTTGCACAATGTATGAAAACAGTGATTGGCCATCGCACTTACGTAAATTCTACACCACTCGCAGTCTTTTGACTTATAAGTGTCATCCATTATTTCACCGGTTTGTATCGATTCACCAAGTGGTAAAATATATGGGTAAGGGTATATTATAATAATAACATTAAATAATTTTTCACCGCCAAATATAGTTATCGCTGCATCGCGAGTTGCTCTTATTATTATTATTATTTAACTAGGGTTCGCTGAAGTATAAATAATATATAATGTATATATTTGCGTGTCTCCGAACTCGACCAAGACGATGACGACGGTCATTTGTGCGAACTCCCGTTGTACATAAGATCTTTGTTGTATTGTTTTATGGCCGTTTCGGGGTCGTTTGTCATTCCGTCGTGAAAAGAGCAAAACGAACGGATAGTGCAGCAGATTTATGTGCCAAACACAATATAACACACAATCGTAGTCGTCTTAATTTAATATAAATGTGCTTACAATGGGCAATGGGAGTGATTACTGATTTCTAAAATACAGTATAATAAACGATTGCGTACGATTGCGTATGCACTTAACATGTTTTAAAAAAAATAAAACTAATATTCACAGTATTGTGGTGGAAAGTCGTAAAATGTATTAAAATAAATATATTACTAAAAATAAAAACAATTTTAGACATTTACTTTTTATGAATAAAAAATATTTTAATTCATTGGTGTTGCAATGGCATTAATACATAATGTGATACATTACTACATTAGGATAGATATCTATTGTAGTATTATTTATATTTATACTTAAACTAGACCGGTAGTCACTATTTAATTTTACTTAACTAATAATTTCAAATATCTTTATTTTGTTTTTAAACTTAACAATAAACTTCATTAAAAGTTATACTACAATCTGACGCACGACGTATAAATGTTCAGGTTTTCCTACTCTTACTCTAACTCGTATTTTGTTTTAAATTGCTGTACATAGATACATCAGATATTACTTAATTTAAAAAAGAAACAATTTATATTAAAAAGTGTACTATCAATATAAGTGTATGCCTAGAATTTGGCTACAATATGGAAAAAGGTACTATGACGTTCGAAAAGATGCTTGGAATAACTTTGAGAAAAAAAAATTGGAATAATATCAGATTGCAACGCCGGAAAACGGAACATAAAACATCTGTTCTTTTATATAGGTATTATTTTATTATATAACTATATAAGAAACATATATTTTGATAAAATACTTACCTATGGTATATTTAAAAAAGTCTATAAACAAAATAAATATTTAATGTAAACATGAAGGCCACAAATTCCTTGGTTTTAAATTTTAATTGTGATTCGTTTGATTTCGTAGAAAAATTAATTTTTTTCCGCGATTATACGATGTGTGCATTTTAACTGAAGTAAATAACCAATTTCTGTTCATAACGTATATATATAATGTATATAACCTAACCAATATTTTATTAAAAATTACACACTAATATATTTTTTAACTATTATTATCGCACGTAAAACACATATAATACGTAAAAATAATAAATACGAATCATCTATTGAAATTTCAACCAATATCAATATTAATTGGGCTCAAACTAATATCGAATAAAAATCAACATATTTGAACAAACGCTCGTGCGAAAAACACCTCTGGGACCGTACCGTATCAAGCGTTAGGCTATTATCGCAGGCCACCGACGAAAAAGTAAACATCGAAAACTATCTGGTACACGGGGAATCGGGAACGGTGGGATTTAGCGTAGTACGCCTATATATATATATATATATTATACAATATACGCCATGAATAAAACCCCATAGTTTTATATTATACACTTTCCGTATGGATATATTCATATTTCTCTGTTCGGTCTAAAGCAGATAAGCATATTGTGTACAAAAAAATTCACACCGCCTTTAATTTAAATACAGCCTATGCGACCGAAAAAAAAGTGGTTAATTTTAATCGACTTATCCGCACACGACGCAGCCGATGGCCGTATATATTGTGATGTACGAGTACGTTAAACAGCTTGAAAAAAATTTAAATGCGAAAATTGAACAGACCGCGATTTGACCATGATAATTTTAGTTTTAATTAAAATTGTAAAATTCGTATACATTTGGAGTAAAAAAAATTCTCTTCAAGACTACTCGATCAATTCGATTTGATTATTCGAATGTATATAAATATTAAACACCGTTTAAAATTATGCAAAAACATTCAGATCGTGAAATGGATATACAATATTATGCATTTATGCATAACGTTTGAATATTTTTGTTAAACAACCAAAACATATATATATATAGTGTATTGTTAGATTAATAAAACAAATACAATGTAAAAATACCGTCCAAATGGTCCACTTCGTGTACTATATTTTTCTGCGATGTAAAACGAATAGGTATAATATGTACATATTATAACTAATTAATGTAAACTAGCAAATTATTTCGTGTTAGATTCTTGATCGTCTGTTAAACACTGTAATATACATTAGTTGTCATTGGGTAATTTCCCAAGTGAATTCAATGGTATACGTCATCATGTTCACATTAAATGGTTAGAAGGCACAGTTCGCATTCACTGACACGGATTTCTTACAAATTGTTTAATCAAGTTATTGTATGCACTAATGGAAAGTTATTCAAATAGTCCGAAATTCAATTTGACAGTTGAACGAGCAGTACTGTGTTTTACATTACACGTAATACACTGCCAAAATGTTTTCGATAATCTGACTTCTCTTGCTGTAAAATAAATTTAAAAAAGCCGGGGAAAGCCGCTCTGCTGTATAGTTTAAGTGTTAAGTGTACCTTGTATTTGAGCAGGTGTTTTTCGCGGACGTGTTCAATTTAAATTCAATGATAAATCTAAGAGGAGATAGTGAATATTTATTTCCAAGGATATTCCATATAATTTGATTACATTTGATTCCTATATTAGTTATATTACTACTAGTACTAACGCGGTAGGGTTAACTTCTTTTTGTCAAAAACATCACACATATTACATCATTATATATTATTAAATTATTGTTATTACTTTTAAGTCAATACCAACGAACGTAGAACTGTGTGAAATAGTTTAAAATTACTTTTAATAGGTATATTGAACATATTGTTTGTATAGAAAATAATATCAAACGTAATGGAAAGAAGTTTTAGGTTTCTACGATTTAAAGATTTTTAATTTCAACGAAATAAATAAATGAAAAATTGCTATTTTTCGTTAAAAAAATCCGATTTAGTCAAATGTTGAGTTTAAAACGATTGTAAAAATGTCAAATGCCTATAAACTGCTAAAAACAAAGACCAAAATAATATGAAAATTATAATATTCTGTAGATATATATTCTAGAAAATGATTTTATAAATATTTATATAAAAAACAATATCGATTTTTTCGAAGTATGCTGTAACGTAAATTATATTCCAATCCCGATGATTTTGTAAAGTACTGGTAATAACTTTTGGTCACCCCTCCCCCCTTGAATACCAAGTATATAAATTTGTTACTAGGAACCACCCTCATAGTGACATAATCGATAGTTGAAGATTAAAGATTGAAATAGTTTAAGTGCTCTAAAAAAAATAACCGAAAAAATAATAATACACATAATTGTAAAACCAATATATTACATTCATCGCACCACTCAGAATTAAAAAAAAGAAAAAATTTAAATTGCACACTCAACGATTAAATAAAAATAAAAAATGTTTAGATTATATAGAGATTGATGTGTACGAAGGATTCGTGACAACTCTGACGGGGGAGGTGATTTTGGCCTCTTCAGCATTCAATGCGAATATAATGGTGGGTTAATGCTATATAGGAGTCCAATCACTATGATTGATGAGAAACGGCGTTTAGTATTGTACTATGATTACCAAAATCATAGTAAATATAATATAAACAATAAAGACGAGATCATTTATCGTTAACGTTAGCGCTAATATAATCAAATTAGAACAGTATGAATAGGCCTATACGTGGGCGATACATATTTAACGCGAGACACTAATCATTCCAACAAATATTAATATTAAATATATATATATATTTTATTATTTAGTATTGACATCATTTTTTAATTTTTTTAATGACAACATGAAGTTTTAAATTCCTTATTTTAAAGCAAAATGTTTTTTAGAGTATTCTTATTGTATAAAAATACAATTTTGGACGTGTCACGAGTAATTTATGAGTAAAAAGTATTTAAAGTTTTGATGAGCGGAGTGTTGTAGTGCAGGAGTACTCTGCAAAATGTGGGTCACCAATCCGCTCATTTAAACTTTAAATACTTATAAAATAAAACAAATATACAACTTGTCCAACATTTGATTTGTATAGATTTAAATACTCCGGATAATATACTGCTTAAGAAATTAAAAATTGTACGTTATTGTCATTCAAAAGAGTAAAAAACTTAAAAAACGGAAAACATATTGAAAAATGTTAAATGATTTAAAAGAAATACGTTAAAAAACGTAATTGTAAATAATTAGTGTTCTACTTTAAATTATTGATCACACCAACAATTCAGCAGAAACAATAGAAACATGTTAATATGAATTCATGTTCACGAGTTCATGAATTCATGATGCATTATAAACATTTTACAATAAAAATAATAATAAAATAATCTATCGTTGAATAATAATATAAAAACTATTGTGTATTATCGCTCATTACATTTAACGTTTTTTACATATTATTAAATTTACCTACCGATCCAAAAAAAAATTTACCATTTTTTATATCTTTGAAGAAAATCGTCCAATTTATTAATATGCATAAATAATTGTTAATTATTTCCCTTGATTCCCCGAAGTATGAAATCAAGAATAAAATACAGTATAATATTCTGGTCATATAATTCTGATTTCCATTTTTCAATTTCATCATACCTAGTATATATAGAGTTTTACTAATTACTTTTACTTAGAGAATTCACACGCAGAGCTCAATTATTAATTTTAACATTACTACAATTTGTATTAACTCAATCGATACAGATTTTTAATAAATAATTAGTTTTAGTATTTTTATTCGGTCCATAGTATGTATATTGTATAGTGTACACAGTACCTACTTTCAAAATGTGATACTTCTATGAACTAAGATTTATTGTATTATTTATTTTATTTTTTATAAACTCGTTGACATAATTTGACAAAATTGAATCTTTTCCGGTACGTTTTATATGAATACGTACTTGTATAATAATTACATAATATAATCAAGTGTATTAATTAAAGAATAAAGTTTACCTTTAAAAAAAAACTGAAGTATAACCTTTTATGAGTCTCTTATGTATAGGTACAATTACATTGTACAGCCCTTCAAATTTCACGCGTAGCCAGAAATCAAAATTTACCATTAACCGTTTAAAACGTATATTATGATGTATAATCGTATGTATATTTAATAATAGTTTTCAAAATACTCACAGATCACGTAAACTTTACTAATTTAATGTATTACATTTAAAGCTCAAACTTGCAAAGTTGTATAATGAAAGTGGAGAATAATTATAACCGTTTGACTTGTACAATTTTATATGAGTTCGTTTTATAATTTTATATATAAGTAAATATATTGTTTTTTTATAGGTACGACCGATACAACGACGTAGGTACGATAATATCGTGTGTCACGTCTGATCTCACTTTTCATTACATCTAAATCACTTTAATAAGCACTGTACGTTAATTAATTCGTCTTTTTTCGGTTCATGCATTATTTCTCAAATGTCTTTATTAATAACTTATCAAGTTTAAATTTATGTTTAAGGGAAACGATTGCACTCTTATTTTTATTTAAGTTGCGTACGCTCACTTTAATCATTCATAATCACTTCTGACAGTTCCTAAGACCCATTAAGTCGACGTCAAATATCGGTTACCTATATAATACTTAGTTATACCTAAATTATGGTTTTGACGTGTCTAAATATTGTGATATATATGTATACCAGTAATCAATATTCATATATATATATATATATATATAGGTACAGGAGGTACCTACGTTGTAAAATGTCCCAGCAATAGCTCGTTAGTTTTTTTTTTTTTAATTGACAGACATGAGTTAATTATGCTTATAAAGTTATATGGTAGAATGCTTATGGTACAAAACGATACAGTAATATAATATAATTCATCACAACTTTGAAAATTATATATAATTACATTTCGTTGACGACATTATTAAAAATTTCAACGACTTTTATTCATTTGACTGAGCGTTTAAAATTATTTTAACAGCTTTGACTAAACGACGTAGCACTATGCCACGCTATACATCACTCGTTTTACTCAATTACATCTATTTATTTACTTTTGGCGTGTACAACGTATACATAGATATGTACATAGTACATACATGTATATATAGTACTATGGACTGTTTCAATTTTACAGTAGTCACTACGGTCGTCGTTGGTAGTTGTATATATAATTACATTTGACAAATGAAATGTGAACGTCAGTAATAATTGACTAAATATATTAATTCGTCCATTTTATTTTTCGTATATATATACCTATATTGCTTCGACGACTGGAATACAAATACGGTAAAACGTGACATCGACTTATTTGACACTGTAAAACGTGTACGACGCGTAAATTCGATTTAGAAAAAAAAATGTTTCATATAATTTATGTAGGTACACGCGGCGAAACGTACTTAAATAATTCTCGAACTGATGTCCGTTGTATACATTTTTACGCACACAAACTAAACAAACCAATTCGAACAATAACAACAATAGAATGTCGATGTTGTACAAATGCACTGTCAATATTTCATCGTACCTATTTATATGTAAGTATATAATATTATTATTTATCGCAAAATATACATTACTTAAAATACATTTACCGGTCTATGAAAAAAATTGACACGAAAACCATACCACGAAAATAACAAAATATTATGATGCTTTTAAAATTTATAACTGAGAAAACCAAATAAATAAAAATAGTAATTTTATGCAAACTGTATCAGTTGTTCAATTATCGAATACTAGTGAAAAAGAAAGTATATTTAATGTGCTTCTAACGCAATTATAGGCCAATAAAAATCGGATGACCGTATTTGAGAATATACAAATAATAAAAACAGCAATATAAAAAAAAAAATAGTTTTTTCTTGTCCCTATAAAGGCAAATTTTCTAAATGGTGTAAAATAATGGTTTCCATTTCACGAAATGGATTAAATGTATGTCCATTACGTAATCCTAGCAACGACTTCCACGTTATGATCGATGTTCATGAAATGGATATTCATTTCTTGAAAAATACGATTACACTATCACAGCTTTTCTGTTACACCCTATACATTATGTCGTTCAATCGATGTCCATTTAGAAAATTGTATACACAGTCGAGTGTAGAGAAGTTTTCTCTTGCCCCCTGGAGTATTTATAAGTCAAATTTGAGGTATTTAACTCGAAAAATACACAAGCCGAATTAATTTTTATCCCCCTTCACATTAGAGTCATCGAGACTCGATTTTACCTATAATATATATATATACCTATATAGGTTTATAATTTTGTATATTTTATAGGTATATACACCTATTTTACAAAATATAATGTTAAACAACGCGAGACCTTAACCCCAGTAAAACAATGTAAAAATATAAATAGCTAACTGCAAACAGATAAACGTAAATAATCAAATGGCCTGAAATCGACACAGTGTAGCAGTTTATGCCATCAATAATAATTATCATGGTTGCATGTTGTTGTTGTTTTAAACTCGCAAAAGACGCGTAGTCTTTCAATTATGGCCGGCTATTGAAGCGGCATCAGATCGGTGATGCGATTACGCGAAAGAGCTGCAAAACAATCTACCCTGCACGTGAGATTAAAAACAATGTCTATACGAGAATGATGTGTAGACCTATGTACACAATGTGACGCACGCTGAGTCGCTTTCAGACGGTCTGCGTGCATATGAATATATAGTATATATATATAATTGGTAGTGCACTCGAACGACGTACAATTTTTTTTTTTCTTTTTTAGACCGTCTATACCCCCTTTCCTTTGGACTCGTAGACGTATATACTTTAACTACGCAGCAATCGATAACGTCGTTGTGCGTGGGCATTATATGATACACATATTATTATAACAGCAGTGCATATACCGTCTCTAGGTTGTGGTACACGAGCCGAAGGTATTCGTGAAACATTCTGCGGGACGGCCTAACCTTAAAGTGCATCGGCGTAGTTAAAACAATATAAATTAAAATATTACACGGAGGGTGATAGGGTGGCGATTGGCGTGGGCTACCGCGACGACGATCTGCGCAGCATCTATAGATTGTTATACGCATTTATATTGTCATGGACATTTCCCCGGCCTGTCCCTTCAACGAACACGAATTTTCATTGTTTTTTTGCAAACAATAAGTGCGCAATTCGTGAGATTTAGTCCGAGCAGCCGAGAAGGGTGATTCGGCCGTAATTCGGAGAATATTGCCACATTCCCGCGCAGCAAGTATAACTATATTTGCCAGCTCGACAAAAATTCTAATCGATTTTCGGATACAAAAGAAAAATGACGATAATTTGAATCCGTTTTGTCGTTGGAGGTGAACGTTGATTCATCAGTCTCTCCCTTCTGTACTGACAATTTATTTTTCAATGACATAAAAATTATCGCATAAATCTACACGGACTGCACTGCTGTAACGCACAATATAGTTATTCGTAAAAATAAAACATTCAAGTTTAATATGTAAACATTGTAAACTAAAGTTTTGGTGTGAGGGATGGAAGATTATTGGTAAAATTTTCTTTCCATTCTTTTGACAGTAAGTGTGTGTTTTGTGTCACGGTGCGAATAAATCCATTTGGCCCGCCCTATGTACACAAGCTATATTATTTTATGTTATTATAATTTATAAGTAAATATTTCGTACCGGGTCACGTGTAAATAATTTAAAAATAAATATTGAATTCCGATAAAAAAAAATACCGTAAAATATATTGAACTGCTGCAAGCAAGTTGTATTATTTCGTTGAAAAAAAGAAATTTCCTACGTTCGTTTCGTAATTTCAAGTATGAACGAGATAATTATATAATATAGCTAACAACAATATTATCTAATTATTGGCCTTTGTCGGTCCACAAAAATTAATTTCGCAAAGTAATCAAAATCCTATCTCTGCTGTATAGCTTATCACCAACAGAATAGTTTTGTCTTACGAGCTTTCATTTGTATACTATACGGATAGATATACCTAATATTTTATTACACACAAGTTCTGCTCACCTACCTAATAAAATAATTATAGTTCAAACATTAACGCCACATCTATAACGATGAAAAATGTCAGCCGTCCTTTACACGCTTTGACATATTTCATTACGACCCGTCATAAAAATAATGAAACTTTTTGTCGGCGATTCCGGCGAATGTCTCTTTGATATAAAATCGAACTGATGGGTTTTCATCACGACTTTTGTGTATCATTTGTCAGTGTTCGTACCGTACAATGAACATAAATATTCATAAATTCTTGTACACACTTTACACCTACGCGTGACTTTACACAAAAGCAATTCCGTTTGTTATAACTTATTTCAATATTTCCGTGTATACCTACTTCTACAATGTTTACGTGACAATAATTATATCGTAACTCGTAAGTCTTACAAATTTATTTGTCGTTTTCAAGTACACCTATATAATACAGTTGCAATTACAGATAAATTACGAGGCCGTGTAATTGGCCGCTGGCCGTTTACCTGTCAATATTGTTCTTTGGTTTGCCATTAAAGGTTGATATTATTTCAATACAACGGCGAATTCAGAACATTAGCATAACAGTTATTTAAAAACAAACGCACCAAAATGCGCGTTCGGGCGATAAATTAAAGTTAATTAAAAAGTTAACCTCTACACAGAAAGTTTTAATGGACAGCAGTAAACATTAGTACAATTATATGGCTAATCAGCGTTTTCGCGGTAACTATATATTATATGCGCATAATTCGAACGCTAAACGGAATAATATATGTGTTTTTACGGCGCGTCGACAATCGACAATCAATATCGATTATAAACCGTTTCGTCGGCAACAAAACTCGTCTCTCGTTATTCAAAGTGCACATATGCCTACTTATTTCGATTCCCCGTCGGATAAACTATGTCGCTAGCGTGCCGCGCGCGCGGGTTTCTGCAGTTCCGGTGTCGCTTACGCGCGAGCAGCTCGTCGTGTATGAATTTTAGCCGTTTCAATAATCGAGTGCGCGGACGTAATACACTGAATCCGAGAGCGAGTATTGCGATGATATACCACTGTACTGCGAAACACACGCATCGACCGATTAATAATAATACACGCGCGGACCGACGCCACCCACAAACGTGACCCGCCCGGCCCGCGGCACTGCTGCACAAAGGCCCGGCGCGACCGGGGGTGGAATATTATCGTCAATATTTTAGAATAATTCCCAGCGTTAGCGATTTAAATCACGTTCGCTCGAACATAATAATAATAATAATAATAATAATGTATTATAGACATATAGGATTTTTTATCATTTTTTTTTTTTCTACAAGTGCTGCAAGTAAAACGCGAACCAAACTAAAACATTTTATTTCACCGTGATGTAAAACGATTCAGAATAAAACGTAATTTTTATTTCGCATTTCTCGTATATTTTGTACCACGCATTTTTCACATGTTTAAAGCCATTTTCATTTTTTACATACCTATTACATTATTATTGTACATGTATATACACAGTAGGTACGTGGATTTTGTACTTTTAAACTAAAAAAGAAAAATGTGTTTGGATTTTTGGCTTGTACTCTTGTCCGTTCGTATTTTAATTTAATCTTATCTTAAAAATGTATTTCAGTATATTTAACCGAATTCATTAAATAACTCAATTAATAATATTGACAGTTATCTTCTCCATTTGAAAGTCAAAAATTAATACAGTTTAACATTGGGTTTTCGATTATAAAATTCGAAATATCAAACAAACTCTGTACCAATGGCAAAGTTAATTTGACTATTTTCGTCACTCCCGGGGTAATTTTTTTTTAGAAATTTTACTGCATTTATGGTCTGATATGTAGTACATTGGGTACCTACTTAACGATGTTTCGCGAGGGTTGGAATTGAAAAAGTCCTTGGCACAAGTTCACGTATCGCAGCTTTCGGGCGATGGCGATTTCAACTCATACTGATAACAGATCATATTATAAGTTTGTTGTAGCACGTTTCACGTCATTACTGAACGTCTAGATTATTTTTTGCTCATTTCACATCTCAAATTTTCAGACATTGTCGGCCTAGGAATTATTGTTGGGTTTTTTTTTTTTTTTTTTTTAATCGTTTTTTCCTCCGTATTTTAGTGGCCGATATCCGTGCGTTATAAATTGAGATGATAATAATAATTATAAATAATATTCGTTAAAGCCCGGTATATGACTTACTCGCAAACATTTTTTGCTCGCCGTACCGGACGACCGCGCGGTTCCGGTTGAGCATTTTGTAGCCCAGTCGGAAGTCGAAGTTGTAACCCGTGTTGTCCAGGCTGGACAGCGTGTACAACCGGACCAGCAGAGTGATGGAATTCGTCTCGCTGTAGTAGTGGGCGGGCGCCCATGACGTGCCGCACCAGCCGCCCGACACGGCCGGCCTGTCCGATTCGGTGATGTGCAGGTCGCCGTCCGGACAGCCGGCGTTCGTGTACGAAGCGAACCGCCCGATGGTGAAACTGTCCAACGTCACCTGCGCGACAAAACACGTCATAATTAATAATGTGTAAGTATATTGCGCGTACATGAGGTAGTTGTATTGCCATTGTAAGCGAGGCGGCGAGTGAAGAAAACGTTTTCGAATGTTTGCTCGAACAAACACTTTTAAGTACGTTATAGTATAATAATATTATGTACATTTAAAGTGGACATTTAAGTATTAGATAACGTTATTAAGTGTACAAGGGAACAAAGAACCTGCATAATATCCGTTTCGCGGCCGAAACGTGTGACATTTTGTGCAAATTTGCGTTCAACGGAATCAAATTTGTAATGTTAGCTTTAATATTAGAGTGAATTGACCCGTTATCAAATGTAAAGGTAGAAGATTCTATGTTATTTAAGGCAACTCGCGGGCTTCCATTAATATTTTACTTTCAATTTTACTAACCTTCACTTTAATGCGAGATATAATAATGTAAACAGTTGGAACTATAGGCGCTCATAAAATGGCTTTAAAATTTAAATATCATCAATACAAATCAAAATCCTATGAACAGCTCTAGATAATATTTTTACATTTTAATTTAACGACAGGTCAATTTACTTAGATACTATACATATTATCAACACTCCATATTGTACGTTTGTGAGACGGAGACACTATTGTTAAAATTTTTAATATTACCTAATGCAGTACCTAGAGCTATATCGTTTTTTAATCAATTTCAAATTTCGTAATAATATAAGATATAAATTAAACGCAGATACATGTGTTTTTGTTTTATATGTAATATTTTATATATTTATTAAGATTACACAGTTATAATATTGGCCAAATATGTGCATTTTATGTAAATTATATTATATGACCGTTTTCTATAATAACTTCTCATTATTTTTTTGGTAGATTCTCGACATTTAGAACATCTAAATTCTAAACAGTAATAAGCTAATAGTTCTAATTTATTAAAATGTGTCAACGTGTTTCAATATTACATAATATTAATATTACGATCACACGGCGTTATGGATAGGCATTTTAGGTACACCACTGCCATTGTCCGTTAAGTTGAACCGTATTGAATCGTTATTCATAATATTGTTGTTACCATCAAGAAATCTATTTAATCATAAAAAACAGATACCATATAATATATACCTGTTATAAATGAGTGTGCGTGTGTACGTGTGTTTATTCGCACAACAAATACAGTCACCGCTGAGTCGGCAGAAAAAAATAAAAATGTTTTAAAAATTGTAATTGATCCAGACGTTTGAGGAGGATGGACCGTGGCCCAGATTCTCTCACTATTATATTATATATATAAGTACCGTGTAGTCAAGGGTGGATCCTAGGGGTTGGCTAAGGGGAGACACGGCCATTTTTTTCCTTTTCCTCTAGTTGAACCGTTAGAGCATTGTGATGAGTTTTTTCTCAATAAAAATAAACTTTAATACACTTTGTCTCTAAGTTTAATACTGGAATTTAGAAGTTAGATTATATGAACAGATAGAGCAGAAAAACTTTTTCTTCATTATCAGACTTTTGAAAATCTTCGCGGCGAGTTATAGGACGGGTCAATATTATTGGAACGGGTTATCAGTGGTTAAATTATAATTTACCTACATAGAAATTAGAAAATAGTGTATAATATTTATGTAAAGAAAATAAATCGTTTGATAGTTATTTATTACTATTATTAGATTATAATGGTAATAGTCACTACCCTATACAAACTACTGTTACATAATTACTGCTAGAAAATAAAATTTTGAACCATTAGTTCAAAATACCAAATTATTTATATTACTTATAACTCGCTATTGTTTATTATTCATAGATCCCTGACGATATTAGCGTAAATAAATTATAAGTGCATAATAGGTACATTTCTTATTATTTCAAATTTAAATGTATATTATAGAGTTTACAGGCACTCCGGTTTTAACTCTTAAAAATAATCATTTACTCTTCTCGATACTTATAATTTATATTTTATTATCAGGATATTAAACCAATAAAGTTAAGTAACGTTTAGTGACGTATGTAGGTTCTCCACAAAACCAATTTTACCATTTATACGAAAGTATAATCTCGAATGTAATACATGCCACGTAATTCATACTCTCGATGTGGTACTCTCTTAGATTGAATATATATTTTTACCAAACCTTAATCGTTCGAATTTAAAAAAAAAAAAAGAAATTCTTAAACGATTTTCACTTTAGTTTCATTTGTGTAACAACGTTGGCCAACCGAAAACAAATGCCCGCTCGTCTGCACTGTTATCAACATTCACCGTTCGCAAAATGCAAGTTTGCTCTTCCGAATAAATTATAATACAACATACATATGTATTTCACGTCCTCTTTCGCAGAAGTAAAATTGGCACGGACCGTTTTATTTTCTGGGACATTAACATTGATCGATATCACTATTGCATATAATTTATATCATCCCATTTTGTTCTTTTCACAAAGTTAATATAAATATAAATTAATATTTATTATATTATCATTATTATTATTATTATATAACTGCTTACTAATCAAAAGTTAATTAAAAAACTTAAAACGATTAAATGCTAAAAAAATTGCTTTTATACGAGCAATATACGCCGTATGTTTTTACAAATCATAATTAAAAGTTTAAATTAAAAATAAATGTGATATCCTCAATTAGATATGATTACAAAACAACTGACAACTTTTGAAGCTTTTTTTCACTTATTCGCTTCGCTTTGTTCACCGTGAAGCAGGATATTGGTGTATTAAATTTAAAAGCACTTTAATAAGAAATAATTTCATAAGAAAAATAATTCTGGGCCGAATTCTGTTAAATCGATTGCTGATTATATTTATTCAATATTTTTCTACAGCTATCGTCAATCGTATACTTAAGTAACCATTGAGGAAATCAGAGTCTGTGTAGGCATCTGTTTTGCAATTATTTATATAATATTACATTTATTTATATTTAATTGAAATTAATATTATTGTAAAATCAACCATCACAGTAAAATGAACAATTGATACTATTTCACTGTATCTTATTAACAATGCATTATAAATTATAATAATATATGTTTCGTATTCAATAATTTTGTACATTTTGAGTAATTCATACAACTTTATTGTTTAATTACATGCTAATGAAATAAAACTGATTCATTAAAAATATGGATTGGAGTGAAAATGTGATCTGTGAACAAAAACAGTTGTATTTATATTATGCACAATTTAAAGTGCACAATCGTAACGGTGATTTGTCTGTATGTATAAATATCCATTAAAATAATAAATCGTTTTTAATCAAATGCAACAAAACTTTATCACAAATATTATACTGAATAATAATTTAGTCTGGCGCAAAAAAAAGTTATATTATTTTTTCTAAATTGATTTACTTTTTGAATGTAGGTACCTACACATTTAATGGGTTCACTTTTTCACACAAACTCAATACTTTTTACTATAATCAGGAACTCAAGTTTTATAAAATAATTTCTGTACGTTGCAAATGTATATATTTGACTAAAACTTGGTAAACAATATCCAACGAATTGTCGTTTTTAAGTCATATCATGTATGTTTGTCTTAAATATAAAATAAACTAGACTTCGTATACTTATAATTCCGCAGTATTATAAAATATAAAAATATTATAAAATTAATACTAATGCCTACCTTAAGTATTTTATAACTGTAACTTTACTATTATTCGCAGATACACCACAACTAATAAACGGTTACGTCAACAATATTTTATTTTCATTGGCAATAATTGCACAGTGCCACATAAGTTGGTCTTAATTTTCGGCGACGCTTCTAAACATTTTTAACAGAATCAAATAACTGTTTACCGTTGAATCTGTACTATTCTTTTAATGCGTAAGGAAATGTATTAAAACGATACATTTTCACTGCCAATTAATTATCAAACTATAAGGTGCATAATACAGTATGTTCTGCTGCATTTAAACAATCTAATTTACGTCACTGCGTCAGAATAACTAAACATAATATTATGTGTTTTGGTAATTGAATAACCGATTTCTGTATTTAATATTGATATCATTCTAGTTTCTAGCATAGTGAACACAATATTCAAATAATACATTAATACGGTTATACAATTCACATTTATTGAATTTTCCGTTCTAAAAGTAAAATTTATCCACTTTATCTCTTCAAGTGGGTTTATAGCTGAATTGAATAACTTATAGTACTGTCATTGACATTATGCTAAAATATTATTTATTCCAAGAGTAATACTTGAATAATTTCAAATTTACATAATTTACACGATTTAATATTTGTTGATACTTATTTCCATTCGAATGGTAATAGTTTTTCTTTAAATAATTGCAGTACCTACCTCCGAGATTAAATGTTTTAATTATTAATTTATAATAAATAATAACAATATTTTTCGATTTACTTTTGATTTACATTTCTTCGTAATTCAAAATAGTCATTTTATAACATAAAACAGTATATGCTAATGCATTATAATTTATAAACATAAAAACGTAATAACTGTAGTATAAATATATTATTTATGTAGTTATTTAAATTGTAGATCATCCTCAAAGTGTTCTTTAGAATTCATATGATTTAATATGGCAAGAATTCAAAAAATGTAATAAATTCCATATTATGAAGTTTATAGTCTACTTCTTCGGTGTTATTAATTATCCATTGTATCCATTGTGTCATTTAAACTACAACATTTTTATACTGGAAAAAATTTGTTATCACAAAAGTTTTAACGTTTTTGAAAAAAAAAATGTAGTATTTACCCAATTTTAAATCACTTTAAGTCTATAAAACAAAATGTTTGTAAAAGGTTACATTTATAATTAATTTTTATCGTTAAAACTCTTAAAGTTTTTTTTTACTTTTTTTAATTACAGCATTATAATGACAGTGGTTAAAGTCTAGATGAGTGGAGTAGTGGACCTTCACTTCCAAAATCCAAGGTGATACCTTTGCGATTCCCCTTCGCACATCTACATTTTAAATACTTATAGCTATCTAATCATTTATGTACTCGTTCGAAATTCGTTTTTTATACACCGAAGTTCTCAGAAACATATTCTTTTAAGAATACGAAATTTAAATGTAGGTATACCATGGTACAAAAAAGTAAAAATTTACAAAATAATGACGATAAAAAAAAGTAATAAGTATTTATATTTTTTTTAAATGTTGTTTTGTAGTGACTTTAAATAATGTGTTATTTATTTAAATGTCACAATAATGTGGAAAAACTTTTCAAAAGTGTTAATACTTTTTGAGAAAATAAGTGTTTACTGTTATAATAATTATCCTATACAATGAGGGAATTTGAATCTTCTAGTCTTAATTAGGTATATACAAAATTCAAGTCTATCTGGTCATGAAATGTTAAGTTAAAAACTTACGTACTATATTTACATTTTTTTTACACTAAAATGACTCCAAATTTAAGAAGACAACTTGTTTCATGCTCACTTGTATTAGATCTCCCAAATGATGACCTGGTGCGACGAGTTTTATAAAGCAGACGAATGGCAACTTGTCGGGTTTCGGACGATGTAATTCGAATTCGTACGTTTTTCCGACATCTCCGTAATAAGTTCGATTGCACGCTGTAAAAAAAAAAACAACAAAAAATGACTTTAGTTAACTAACAAAAATCTTCGTGTTAGTCAGTAATCAGTATTGTATAACAATTGTAATGAACCGTCATTCGGAAAGGTACTTTTAGTTGTATGCAAAGAGGCGTAGATCATATCATATCCACGCACGTATATAACTATATTATAATCACCGACACGTCTATACACGTCGGATTGCTGAAAACGAAAACCTTCGTCGCAGCACAATAATAAATCAAAACTCAGCCAGAATCACTTTTTATGGAAACTGTCTAGCGTATTGCAGAAAACTAGATGCACAGTGACGGCGCGGCGGTAATAATAAGTACCGTTCGTTATACAACAGCTCACACTGCAGCTGACGCGTAACAGAGTAATAAAGTTTACAAGCTAAAGCAGTTATAATTTTTGCAGGGGAAACGCAGGGAATGCAATTTATATCTCGGACAATACACGAAAGATTCAATGTTATTTTCGGAACAATGTTTCGGTTTCGTGCATGTCATGCAACAGCAGCTTAATCTCGTTTAACAAAAAGAAGAGAGCAGGGTAAAATAAAACCGTCATCGCTTATTATATACGGCTGACAGTCCAATGAAATATGTTTCAACAAATTTTGCGCAAACAAATCATCAGTTGAACAGAAAACTTTATAGTATCCTTTAATAATAATTGTTTGAAAAAAAAAATATATATATTAGCCAAAATTGCCAACAACTGTAATCGTGCGCGTATCGCCGTACACCAACACCGCAAACACGCAATCACGTTCGATTATCCGTCGGAAAGTGTGTTGGAGGAGAAAAAAAGCAACTTCGACAAAAATAATCGTTTCAAACTGTTTTACCTTCGGATGCACAATTGTTATTATTAATAAAAACTTGAACTTACACACGGTTTAAAAAGTGAAAAGTTCGCGAGAGCAGGTTTTACGGCTCAAAACAACGGCCGCGGCGCCGTTAGTACACGTAAAGGTATATTATACATTTGTATATTTAAATTGATATATTATGACGTGTAACAGTAAAGTTACGGTGATGTATTATTTAATAGCGACGGCTGACAAGTTCACATTACAGTAGTTGCTTTTCGGCTTTTCTGCAAACAGCGATGTGGAATAAAGTAATTGGTTCTGCGACGATCGTCGTTTGTACTTTCGTCCCACAGATATGAGCAAAACGTGTTGGTGTAAAACGTACAGAGGCATGCGATATATTATTATTCCTATAGTATCGGGAAATACAACCATTTCAAGACAGTTGGGGGGGGGGGAGAAATTGATATTATTTTTTTACATACCATAATAGGTTAGCCTAACCTAAAGATGGTGATATATTTATATCATGTATTTATATATTATTTAATACACTGTAATTTACTCGTGGTAAATTGTTGCGTATTACATTTTAAGTATAGTTATAAGAGAGAACAAATACAGCGCTGTGAATGTTTTTAATTTGATGAGCACAAAACCTGAACATTTCCCTACAGGCGATAGAGCATTTTATGACGAAACAAAATCATATATTAATGTATACAGGTACAACAGTACAATAACAAAAATGACAAAATCATTTTAATATTCTGGCACTTATAGGTAGTTGCAGTACAATAATTGACGTTACTTTTCACCAGACCGCGAGTTTGACGGTTTACAAGCCATCATCCCGCCCAAAGGATTTCGGTCGTTTGTCCTGACGCCTAATTTATTCATCAACTGCGGATGAATTATAATTTATAATTGCTTTGGGTCGCGACCGCCGCCCGTCCGAGAAATCACCGAAATAAACCTAACGCGAGTGCGTGCGTGTATTTCGGTTCGCGAGTCGAGGACCATCGCCACCGCGAAAACTTAACGCACATATAACATTTACATAATGAACATCGTGTAAAAGTACGGCAGGTATACGATATTTTAATATAGCGTTGTGCCCGAAGAGGAGGACGCATTACCATAACTGCGATTATATTATTACCGCTAGGCGATCTTCGGTCGAGTGAAATATGGCATCGTACGATAATAATATAATCATATTATATATTGTTATTTACGCGAGCGCCACACCGAAGGCGACCGCATTGCGTCTCTTGCACAGTGCCAAAGCCAAACCGCCGACGTTTTCTGCACCTCGCGGGTACGGTTCGACCTATTATAAGTTTACTGTACGCGTATCTAGATCAAAGCACAATGATATTATATACTATAATGAATATTATAATATTGCAGTGGGTATTCAAAATGTTTTAGATGTGATGGTTAATGAGCTTGCACGCGACGCAGGTGGACGTCTGCATCGCACACACATATTATGTGCGTTAGCATCCCCACGCCATACATTTGAAACACCACCCTCCTCCACGTTTCTTTTGAACTAAAATGTTGTAAATATAAAATGTATATTGAAATTATATATTGTTCTGTGACAAATTAGTTTTGCGTGTTTAAGACTGAACGCCAGCTTATATTTGTTAGAAATAATATTTCTGTGTTATATTAGGTACCTAGTAATAAGTAATAACCAACGGCAGAAATGCAACTGACCGAAATAAAACACACATAAAATAGCAATGAAATACGCTTTGTCATGTGTCCTAGTTAATAGGTTTGCCTGATGGCCTAAAATCCTTGTCACTTTGGTTGTGTCAAATATAGCCCTGACAGCAACATAATATTTACTCGTCGTATTCAAATAAATATTTTTGATTTAACTATTTTAAAAAATAGCTTGAAAAACGAAAATCGTACACATTTTTTTTTGTTCTGGAGGATGGCGAAGCGTTTGCCGTCACCTTTGGTAAAAATTGTAGCTCTCTCTGCAAGGTTGAGATGGAATGAGCGCCTATGGAAGTCGTGCGTGCTGTACGGAATACCTGTACAGCAGGACGTTGTGAAGACCTCGGCCGGAGAAACACAATTTTTGTGTAAACACAATCGTTTGACGACGGATTTTCGACTTCACATGGTGACGGAGAATCAAATCGACGAATTGACGACAATGGGTTTATTGCGACTATAAAATCCGAGGTGTTTATTTTTTATTTTATTTTTTATCACTCGTGCTCCCCACTACAGCCGCTAGAGGTTTATGTAAGCCGCTGTAGTACAAGTAAAACGAAGTAGACATTTATGTTCTCACACGCATACGTCAACAGGTGCACTGTGCAGTTGCACCAGCATCAGTGGAATAACTACACCGCCGGTGTCGTGTTATACATAACTACACGTAAACTTATTATGGCGAACGAGGCGGGTTGTTTTGCGGATCGTGTACAAGTCGCCCTTATAACAGTCACGATACCGATGTACATATTATATATGGGTGGAACTGCGTACAGAATGCTGGTATAGATATAATATACGATTTGAAGGGGTTGATGTGCGTGTACCTATGTATATATACACGACTTAACCGGCGGCGATGTAAACCGATTATGGCGGGGGAAAAGCGCCTTTTATGTTTCCGGATAATAATAATATAGAAAACAAAATATATGGGTATTTTATGTTTGGTGTATAGCTTGGTTTCGTACACGGCAATATTAATATATAAAACGTAACCGGGCAAAACATCACCGCACACGCGTCTCGGACGGACTTAACTCGAATCAAAATCGTGGTATACAGGTATTATAATAGGTCGGTGAAGTCACGCGTTCGTATAATAATAATAATAATAATATAATATTATGATATTTTTTATAATATAAAATGCTTTATGAGCAAGGCATATCTTCAGTGGGTGCATAATATTATTACTGTGATATCCGTCCATACGTTCAATATAATATAATATACCGATAATAGTATATAATACCTATATGATGTAATATATTATGCTGACCACGATAATGTGACGTGATTGATGATGACGTGGTCGACCGAACGTATGGGCAAACCGAATACGCGTCGTACGCACCTGCAGGAAGGCGATTTTATATTATTATCATCATTGAAGCTTCGAGTGCGCCCTCCCCCCACCCCCCGAGTAGAGTTACCTACCGCAGCCGTTCGGCCGGTATACGCGTGGCGTTAATTTAATTATTATTGCCGTCGCCGGTGCGCGGGTGGTCGGCGTTACGGTGTGTGTTGTAGCATATATATATATATATATTATATACATGAATAGTGTGTATAGTGTGTGTATGTATATTAATGAACACTATACGAAACGTTTCACACCGTCGCGGTATATGAACCTATATCAAGTATTATTGTCAGGCTCGTAAATTAAACCCATCATGTACCTACGTACGGGGACTTGCGCGCGAAATAATTTCACGATCGCAATGACGCGTATTACACATTAATACACCTATCGTGTATTATAATAATATAAATTATATCATTTATGGTGCATAATAATGTATAATAAATCATTTAAATGACGAGCAGATTTCAATATAAAGACACGAGTATACAATATTATTGTGGTACGCGTATAAGTATTATAGGTAAGTGGTATGATATTATAATATATCGTTATTCGAGTGACCAACGAGTGATATTAATTGAACAGTTTGAATGTTTATTACGTTTTTCCTGAAAAACTATAGATATATACTACATAGGAAAATTCTAGGAAATCACATTGCAAAATATAGCAAACTAATTGCAATATTCCGAAATCTCTGGCTTGAAGTGGCGAGTCCAATTTCATGCACGCGCACGTGATAAAAAGTCATCTGAAAAACGATACTGGATATATTTAAAAATACACGAATTATTGTACGAAAGTAAAGATAAATATTATTTTTTACATGCTAAAAAAAACAAAGTGTAATAGCCACCTAAATAAATAAACAATAAAATATGACCGAAAAACTCGGTACAATTTATAATTTGGCTTTATTGTATGAAAAAAAAACACGAGTGTTTGTAGCTCACTCCGCGGCTATATTATTTTACAACAAATATATTATGCAAATAACGCTTTATATGTTAATCTGTTCTCTGGTGGTCAAAACTATGGATTTTTTCGGGATTCTCAAAGCCTCCCCCCCCTCCCCACACGGTTGACCATTATACGTATGCAGCGCTTATCATAATAGGTGTGGTCCTGGCGTCCACGTCCACATTTTTCGGTTACATATACATAATCGCAAACGTTATTATTACAGCGATAAAGGTATAGGTAGGTGCAGGTATGTATACGGTGCAGTATGTGTGGTGGTATAATAACGGTTACAGGCTCACAACACCGAGAGTTCGCGTATTTATACGTCGAGTGGTGCACTATGTATTGTGCTGATTCTTTTGAAACGCCTGCAAACTTCCGAGCGACAGGGGCAACCTCGTACCCATTACCTAAACGGTGCGACCATATTATCGTGATAGGCATGTGTCATAGGAACGGGACGAAAAACATTCGATAAACGCGCAAACGCCGAATCTATACGCAAAACGGTTTGTTGCTATAGTACCCCGTGCAAATAACCGTTTTGAACTAGATTATATTATTATTTCGTTAATAATTTTTTGGTATGAAACGATAGTTTTATTATATCGTCGACTTCCTCAACCCCCCCCCCCCGCACCTCCCACCGGGCGAATACGCGGAAATCGCTACCGTTAATAATTAGACGATATTATAATATACGGCCGCCTTTGACTACACACAGCGAGGGATTAAACTTTAGAAAATATAATTATTAACTTCTCCGTAGTAGTTCACCAACTCCCATCGCGTTGGTCGAGAACGTACACTCGTGTATGGAAGGTTGCAGTGGACCTTTTTTATGAGTTTTATTATCTCCATATTATTATATCGTTGTAAAGTAATCGGTTCACGGAAAATCGATGGTATTTATTACGCAGTGTACACATAAGTATATAGGTATATTATTATATTATCAGTGCATTGTATCGTGATTCACTGAATTATTATAAAATAACGTACCGTTATTTTCATTATTCAATGTACTCTAAGACGGCCTGAACAATTAATGTACATTGTACAATACAAATAATTATTATTACAATAGCCGTAGACACGTAAGCATTAATAAACACTAGGGGTGATGGTATTTTTTTAATTTATTTCAATATTCCGGTATGATATGTTGTACCGGTATCGGTTGGTATACCGAAAAGATACCAATATTTCGTACAGTTATTTCGGTATTTTCGATAACTCGGTATTATTATAATATACTATATTACATTATAGTTATCATTTAATGTTTTATTAAAAATAATTATATAATTATAATTTAATATACTTTTTATTAAATCAATAGTGAAAGTACAACCATGACTTCATCATTATGTATATTAATTATTTTATTTTAAATTACTATATAACAGGTATTATTTTAACAACCGACATTAATTAATACTATACTAATATTATAGAAGTTTTTTTGTTAATTTTTAGTTTTGTAAAAAACATACATAAAGGATACTACCTAGAACTAATGGAGCTTTAAATTATATAATATATGTATTACCAGTATACATTATCGATTTTCACCAACATCAATTTTCGTGGTTATTTTTCATGAATACAATCGCTATCATTGTCATCATCAATAACATGATATTTACCAAGTACCTATACTTTACATTTTTTTCGTATTTTTCAATTTCACGCTCAGATTGATTGTTTGTTTTTGCCACTATAAAACACTCGCGAATCGGCTTGTAGCTGCTGGGTCTATAAGTCGATGTATGTATAGTGAAAATATACGGGGCGATTCACCAAGCATGCTCATCATCAGATTTTCCCTATAATAATGCATTTTCAAACTCTGATTTTTGAAATTTTTAAGCATACCTAAGGACTTTAATTATTTCTAAAAACTTAAATGTTATTATATCGTTTAAGGAGTATTTCGTGTCGATTCCAGTTTATTTTTTCCAAATGAGAACAGCTTTTTTTTGCTGTATATTTTTAAGCAGATGACTTTTTTTTGACATTTTTATACCTATGCTTAAATTGAAATTCAAACGACTAGTTTTTACTTTATTAACTTTGTCTGCTAAGGATAATAAGTCCATGATAATAGGTTTGGAATATGAGAAAACACTGGGATCTATGATGATTTGAAAATAATAGAATTAAGCATTATAACCTAATTATTTCTTGAAATTTGTACAACAAATTCCGAGTATCAGATACATCGTACTAGATTAAATATAACATTTAATTTATATTTTGTTAAAACAATTTTTAACAGTTTCTATGTGTACTACTTTATATAGGTAATAAATATAATTATAAATATTATTATTTAAATAATTAAATATTGTATAGGCATTTACTTTAAGACTATATTAAGAATTTAAGATATTTATTGTGTTAATGTAATCGAATATAAAAATTAAAAGATGCAAGAAACCAATTGGTTACTGCATGAAAAAATATTTAAACCTAAACTTGAAAACTTGTACTAAAAGTTAGCATGAAATTAGCTTAATTATTTTTTCAAATCATTCATACTTACATTTTAAACTTGCATGATTGTATTTTTAAAAAATGTATTTTAAACTTTTAACTTCAGACATTTTAAGATTTCAAGAGTTCTAAATCCGAAAATTGTGAAAACCTTAAGGGTTTCTAAGTTTATTTAAAAGTTTAAATTAGTGCAAGAGTTTTCTTAGAACTATGCACTCAAAGCGGTATAAATATCTACCATTAGACTAACTATTGATGCATTCTTTGCATAACCGAAACAGTATTTAATACGTTTATATAAAAATAAAAAATAATTTTTCACTTTAAAACCAATATTATGATTATTACGGTTTTCGCCCAGCCTAAAAACGTATTAATAGATTATAATTTAGACTATAAAATAAAGTTCGAATTTGTTCAATTAATATCTAAAAAAACGTTGTTTAAAAAAAAGATTTAAAAACATGGATGTTTAATTTCGAAAGAAGCGAATGTGATTAGGGTCGATTTTAAAATAACTGTTTAATCGATGGAGAGTTAAGAATTAAGAGAAAAGACAAGGCAAGAATTACAACGTCAATACAATTTGTTCTCGTCTTATATTCGAGGTTAAAACAGTTATCTACCCACATACAAAACACGCAGAAAGCCCGAATGCGTATCATATATTATCGTGGGTATACTGCTCGGTACCTGTCGGCTGTCGGCTGTCGTCAGTCGTCAAATTTATCGTCTGATTTACATCGTCATTGTTCGTATTATAATAATATTATGAAGCTGCGCAAACATATAATTTATACATACATATTTTGAAATCGTAGCGGTTACATTGAAAACTCGAACGGTTAAGGCGCTATTCTGCGGTAATTTATACTCACCGAAGCGGATAAAACGGGAACTATTATAATATGATCGACTGTATAGTCTATAAGTCTGCGTCGTATATATTATATATACACGTTATACTGATTACCGAATGAACGCTCGGTTGATTCGGTATTTACCTATCGCATATAACTTTATTAGATGCATATAGGAACTGCAAGTGGTTTTCGTTATTCGTACATCTACGACGACATTTGCACAGACCAGTCATATTTTATATGATATGTGTATGTGTTCTTTATAACGCATATTTCGACAAAGAATTCGCGGTGATCGTTTTATTATTGAAAAAAAACATTAACAATTCTCTTTCCTCTCGGTTTCTAGTTCATTAATCATTAGTGTATACCCACCCTGCAGGCTGTATAAGTGTCGGGTTATCCTAGCCAAAATATTAGGTGATAGTTTGAGTAATAGTTTTCGCACAATGGGTTATATTATATACATGTCTTCGTGTTTTTCTTTTATCATAATATCATACCTATAGTCATATAGGTATATAGCTAGCTGTGTACACCGTATATACCTAATACGTATATAAACACGTTTTCATAATGTTGTTCTGGTTTATTTTTTATTTTTATGAATTTAATATGCATAAAGGCAACTTTATACTAGCTGTAGAGCATTAACACGTCAAAAATCGTTTAGACGTTTAATCGTTTTTTTCCCCGTATATCTTGATAAATTTACATCACACAGCACACGATGAACTGTATAACATTAACAGTCGTTTTAACAGTTTATTATAAACCTGTGAACCACCCAATATTCATTTTCGATTTTAACTTCCGAGTTTTCAATCAATATACATTATTAGATACCGTCCGTTTGTGTTATAATAAAGGGAGAAGTAATCGTCATCGTGGTATGACGTGTACAGTGTAGTTGTGAAGCACGTACGTAAAATGCATATTGTAATATTGTATAATATTATAATATTTTGTTACAAAACTATATCTATATTTTGTTGTCAGTACCGGATATTATTGTCTGCAGGAGAAGTTGTTTAGGTGCGAAATGATTGTGAATACTGAATAGTCTGAAATACCTCGTTCAACTGAACACAAAACGTAATGAATACAAAATAAATCATGTTTAACTCAACTAGGTAATGAAAAATAAAATAAAAATAAATTTTCCATTCTATAAACGAATTGTTGGTTTTTGTCGATTTGACGTTTCGAATAACCGTTAAACGGACAAGATAATATCATAAAAAAATAGGATTGTGTAAAATGTAGGTACATTTAAACAAATGTAAGTCAAAAGGAATGGATTTGGCATACATTATGTATAATGTATTAAAAAAGAAAAAATAGTATTGGCAATTTGCCTCTCTTTTTTAACCTGACACGATAGAAGGATGAAGAAATCACATTCAACAGGATAGTAACTAACAACACTGAACAATTTTGGTGCTATTCCAAAATGCATTCGATAGTGTTACAGATTATAGTTAGGTATAGCTATTACCTACCATTAAGTTTACACTCTAGTAGAATTTATGCTCACCGGTATTAGGTCTGATTCAGATCGACAAATAATAGTGATTTTCCCATTTGTAGTATAAACTAGAATTAGTGACCAGTTTAACGTTGTTATGATTTTAAAACGTGTAAATAAATAATTAGAATAAATACTTAAGCTCAAAATTATACATATTATATATTAAGTTATAATTCCGACATGAATATTATCTTTCGTAGAAGGTGCATAGTTAATGTTGGATTCTATCCGATACATTATTTTATGAGCTATAAACATGAAATGTTTTAGCTATTAATAAATCTTATCTGTAATCTGAATCTGCTTCACACCATATGAATATGTATATTTATTTTATAATACTACATTAGAATAATAACTTATAATATATGCATTTAAACAGTTTTTAAACCAGTGCTTTTCATTCCTGTAATTTATTGATTTTATAACATACATCTAAGGAGTTCAAAAATATTTTCTAAGTATTCATTATTGTATTAAATACTAACCCCTTAATTCAAACCATGTCTTAAAATCGTATCCCTGATAAGCCCATTTGAAAATAAACTGGACTCGTCACTTATTATACTCAGACAAGATAAATATAAAATTATATTCCTTATCCCTCCTCTACACCTATATAATATACTCAAAAAGTTAAGACTGTATTACCAATTTGGGCGACTTCTCCTAGCAAGAGAATCAAGAATCAAGTATTACGAATGTATTAATAACTGATATAATCACAACTTATCGTACAAATTGTGTGTATACATTATTTTATTTTCCCTAATAATAAAAAAAAATATATATAAATTAAATACTAACTAAACATAAATTATAAACCTTTAAGTTAATAAGCTACTGCATTTTACAAAACAGTTAATCAGTTTAAAAATGTCTGTAAATCTCATAGTACGTAATATTTTACTATTATATGTATTACAAACTGAAGTTTAACGGTTAAACTTTAACCAATTCCGTCGAATGCATGCTATCAACTTTATACCATTGTTCTATATTTTCATTTCGATCTTATTATATTAATATAGTACTAATGTTTAATTTATCTATTCTTTAATAACTTATTATTTCTATTTCCAATAAGTGACTACTGAATAGTCAAAAACTTAGAAAATATCACCATTTAGTTTTAACTCTGTAATTTCCACAATACAAATATTTTATTCTGGACTACGATATACCCACTAATGTCTAATATATACAAAATAATAATTCGGTTTGTAAATGACTTGAGAAATAAATAAAAATAAAAAATAAAAACAGTAAAAAAAACTAACAGTTGTTTTTAAATTCACTACATATATCATGTCTATAATATTACGCATAGAGTGTATACATATATAAATCTCTAAAGTTTAAATTTAATCCTGAAATTTACACGAGCCATAATATTATTATAGTATTAGGACACAGGAAAGAAACTAATACAATCTATTTCAAATAAAATAAAATAAAATACACATCTATTCGTAGGATTGTATGGAAACATTGAACTTTCGAGTATATTTACATTTAAAATAAATGTTTCACAGATAAGCACACAACTCTTGGTATTTACTTTCCAGTAAAGGTATTCATTTTAAATTCTAATCATGAACGACGGAATCTATTGATTTTATCCATGTGTTAATTCTTTAGAAAACTTTATTTTGGAGTTACCTAAGTTTAATATAGCATTTACTTATAATAGCAATTGGTTGTAAACAAAACACGAAAATGATTTTTAATTTTGATACATTTTCAATATGATTATTATAAATATTATTCATAGTAATACACAAAAATAACATGATTATTATTTAACATAAATTCATTATAAATATTAAATAATAATAAAAAAGGTGAATATTTAATACAAAATGTTATCAGAACCCTTACATTGAAAACGTCTTAAATTGAATTATACACAGTTATAACTTATTAATAGTAAGTTATTAACAACTAAGAATATTATGATAAGAATACACTGTCTACAACCAAAGTCATTAGGTATTACCTAAGTCATTCAGTCTTAAAAAATTTCATATTTTTAAATGTGTTATGTGTATGAAATATGTATCATACTATAAATACTTAATACAGTAGGTTGACAATTTTATTTATGTTAATTATTAATTAATATTGTTTTCACAAAGTACCTGATGATCACCAACACGTAAAGACACTAAAGTAGTGGGTGTGTGCAAAAAGGTATGGGTATAAAATCGTAAAGTTTTAGTGTCTACCTAATTTTTTTTTATTATATACTTAATATTGCATGTAAACATTAGACCTTTCAACTATAAGATATTATATAATATTTTTGAAAAAGAAAATTAATAACAATTTTTATGACTAAACTTAACATAGTAGTTATATAACTTAGGTATATTAAATATATTATTTGCTCAAACATAATATATCTATTGAATATCGAAGAAAATAAATATACAAAACTTTATAGAAGGCTTACATTATAAACGCTGTTCTAAGAAAAAAGGTTAGGTATAAGCCATTAAAAAAATACAGCTTAAGCGTCTTAAGTGTTTTGATACACATCGACTACGGAAAACCATAAAAATGGTAATCGATTTCAAATGCATCATAAGAGTAAGAAATGTGATTGAAGTCATTGAACGTTATCGATATCGATAAGCAGTAAACGTATACTCACGACCATTTTTATTCACTGGTAAAGATTTTAAAATTAATTAAACTATACCTTAATCATAGTTCATTGAATGTTAGTTTAGGGCGAAGGTGAAATTTCCACATTTAGCTTAGTGGCCAATTTATCGAGATAAACGATTTATTATAGTTAATAATTTTTCCTACAAATATATAATATAATAATTCCACTAACGAAGCGTCGGTGTTAGTTATTCTATAAAATACAAGATAATTCTATTAATTTCTATGGATAAATTAATTATTTATTAGAAAATATACTGAATGAGAGGATGAGCGCATTTATTGGATTTTTATACAATTATGTTCTAATAGAAATGGACAAAAACTAAAACCAAGGTGATCTATATGATGATGGTGATTTATATGAAACTAAAGTGCATATTTATATAATGCACTAAAAATTCAAATATAAACGAATTTAACAAAATAAATGAGAATAGTTACCTCCTAAAAAAACATTTGTTTGTTCATAAATCATCATACACGTTCAAGAAATAAATCATATCAATGGTTTTAAGATCTGAATCGATATTTTCTTATCTTAATACCTATAAATGTGGCTATTACCAATAGCTAGATTCAATTTAAACTGTCGTAATTTGTAACTACTGGTCATATATATCCGGGAAACCTGTATAGTGTATATATCTATAATTTCAATATGCGTATTAAACCGAAATTCAAATATCTAATAATTTTTCTTTTTCATTGACAATATTTTTTTTTTTTAAGTTCTTTGGAAATTTTATGAAAACACCCAAGTTTGCCATACAATTTTAAGTATAAAACCGTAAAATAAGTCATTCAAACATCAAAAGGTCAAAATATGCAAAGATATGCATTAAATAAGTATCGCATAATCAATTTCTACGCCACGAAACGACTTTTGTGCTAATTTCGCAACGATTAACCAGAATAAATATGCAAATGCATACAAATCCGCGCTCTAATTACATCATAACAGAATTAGTTGATTCTGAAATGATCTGCACAATATATTAGGTTAGTGTCTTTAATACTACATTTTCAGTTAATACTATTTAGTTGTTCAATCATTCCGTGCAGGTATATAATATTATATACGTTAAGTGTATTTTTATTTAATCATCCGCCGTCAATGTAGTACTGTATTGTTATTGTACGTCGTGGACAAATAATAATGTTTCAAACAAAACAAACTCGGGGTAAAATGAGAGAGATATTGTTCACAGATTACCTAAATATTTGTGGCTACACGTGAGCACGTATAACGTTCACTGTATACGCGGAGAAAAACTCGGATATCTGTTGTACGCATATACGTACGTGCATATACACGAGGCGCATGAATTATTATATATGTATATTTTATTACACACCGAATGATTCGAAACGATTTACACTCGAAAGAAGAAAATATTATTGGATGTGCCAAGGCTAACCAACGGTAAAGTTTGCATGGATTCTATCTGTCTTATATACGTCTATACATAATATATATACACGCGGTCTTGCTTTTAGATTTCCCTAGAAAATAAAACTTGAGAAAATTATTGCTCTCCGAGGCATACGTAGGTACACTGTATTTGACGCTTTGGCTATACCTATTTACTTCGTCGATATTTCGATAGTTTCGAACAATTTGTGCGTCGTTCCGCCTGTTTTATGTAGGTACTTTTATTTCACCTGCGAATCATATTTTGAACAAACCGCGGTATATCACGACGCTAATAACGGGGTGCAATGCAATGAGATTTATCGGTTTTCATAATATAACAGATATTTTCAATCGCATACGTATCAATAGTAAATATTGGTATAAAATGCCAACGTCCCGCGACGGCGCTAAATATAATTTTCTACGCGCGTACGCGAGTTTGGCGTAACGCCGCCGTGCAATGTTCAATAAACGTTAAAACATTTCGAGTGGTCACTGAAAATCTATACATTTTCACCGCAAACTCCCTGAACCGTTGCTTCACGTGCATACTGTATACATGACCTCATTACACGCGTGGAATCAGTAGCACAATAATAATAATACGTAAAACTGGGCTCACGATACAGACAACCAACCGAACGAAAGTTGGCCATTTATTAATGCAAAAGAATTTCAAAATTGTGCAGGTACACACAATATACAGGTAATATTATATTATATAGTAAAGAAGCGTTATGTAGAACCTATTGCGAATGATCAGCATATCGAATATATTATCGTTATTATAAGCATATACTATACGGAGGCGAATGATGATGAACTTTACAGTACTTTAAAACATAATATAATATACTTTTGTAAAATGTACAGGTTATTTGTTTTAGTGTCAAACATCACGGGGAAATAAACGAACACACTGAAAAAGGATTTTTTATTTTAAATTCAATAAGGGTTTTTTTTCATCTAATCAAATAGTTTAAATGTTTAATTTACAACGTTTATTTATACACCACGACGACCAGTGGTGTCGCACAAACACTTTATAATTTTATAAACCACACATAAAATTAAAAGCTGCCGTTGCATATTTTTTTTATTTTACTATAAAATATATATCTATATTCTTTCACTCTATCGATGAACAATTATGTAACCTATAACTTCCAATAATAAATGCCCTTTACTCGTGTACAATCAAATATTACTTTCCCAGTTCCCCTATTATACGTACAACAACAATACGTACAACAATACGGCATTCGTTTTATTTTATAATATTTGCTGACCCCATAGAGTAAATCTGTAAAATATACCTTTTGTGTTATGCAAATTTATCGCATTGAGTTAAAACCAACAAGCTTTTTACATTTTACCTATTCAATAATATTTATTAAATATAAAAATAATAATTTTACACCCTGACAAAACTATTACTCGTCAACTTTAAATTATTTGGAGCAATTACCCCCAAAAAATATGTTTGTGATGCCACTGACGACAATATTGTATCCATTTCAACTTACAAGTCCTATAGGTGCAGTGAAATGTCCTTTACGAACATCCACTAATGTCGAAAACGACTATACCAATTATAATAGTTGACATTTATTTTTCATTTTTCCGTCATGGTCCCGCCAAAAATACAATACTCTTGTTCGATAGAATTTCAGAATAGTCAATAGGTGTATTGCCTTGTCCCTGGCGGCTGACACGTTTTGAGGGAAGGTTTCATGTAAAAATATAATATTATTTAATACTACGCCGAGTTTTATTTTTGAAACAGGACAAAACAGATCGATTGTGTAACGAAGCCCCCTTAATAAATGCTTTATTAAATTACTAAAAGCGACATAATCGCTTTGAGTTAATCGTCGATCACGGCGTACTTATTTCCGAGCACTCTGGAGTCATAATATTCCGGCGATTGTGCGATCGCAATGATTAAATTTAACGCCTGTCGAGTTCCGCGTATAAATACGGAGGCACTTACAAATTAGCCAGCCGTCCGTATAAAGCTGGTGAACATAATTATGAATAGCGATGTACATATATTATTGGAAATGCGTAATTAAATTATTATACGAGTTGTATAAGCAGTACTTATAAGTAATTATACAACCGAGGAGGAGAAGTTTAGGTATAATTAGGTGACGGCAGTGGCGGGAATAAAAATTACAATATCCAAAATCAACGAACAATAAACGATCGGCGAGTTTTAATATACAGTTTTGAACTATCGAAACTTTTACGGTGTACCGCCTCGTGGCAGTTACATCGTATCGAATAATACATCGCGTAGTTAGACGACGAGGAGAGGCTTCCGACGAAATCACGGACACGGCGGTATTCCGAGAGCGGTCCGTTTATATAAATATTAAATATTTTAATAAATAATAATACATATATTATACTGCTGCTGCTGCTGCTGCTGCTGCTGCTGCTGCTGCTGCGTTATATATACCTACCGCGTGACGTGCAGTATTTATTAAATCGACGATTGTCGGCGGAAAGCTTTCGACCGTCCGCGGTCTGCTCGTCGTACATATTTTATTCATTCGGTTATAAATATCGCAACTACCATTTTCCCGGTAAACGGGGGACGGCTTTATGATATATACGATTACAGCGTCGCGGACGCGGACAACATAATATTATAGTATTATATTCGGTGGCTATACTGCTGCGTTTCACGTTGTTTTGTGGGATGCATGTACTAAAATAACAATATGTAAACGTGTAATTGTCATAAGCATTGATCGACGGTCCGCGGATGTCGATCGAAACCGCGGAGAACATATTATAAATCATACTACCCTTAAAAATAAATTTACCACGCACGGGTTTCGAGAAAAATTACACCCGTGCGGGTAACGCCGGCGGATGCAAAATGCACACCGTCAACTCTTGCACCCCATAAATTAAGTCACTTGAAAATATTTAATATAATATATCGTATTGAGGGGGGGGAGGGGGTGCAATAACGTCGCTTCGTCTGATGCGTTTATATGCTGATACTTTCTGCGCGGTGACTCGCAGAGTAGAGCGACCGACAAACGTAAAAAAGAAAAGCCGACTACACTTTTAGCCGGTTCGGAAACCATCTCCTAGTGTTGGCGTAGGTACGGGACGACTGTAAGAAAATGTTACTTCGCGTAAGCTTTCCCGCAGGTCAGTGTGTCACTCGGTGGTAGTTCGAGGGGCGGTAGCTGCTGAGCGGCCCCGTACTATATATATCATAATCTGACTGACCGTCTCGAGTGGCGGGAAAAGAGAATTCGTCCTCAGCGCGTCCCGAACTTGGTGAAAGGGAAAAAAATCCATGGCAAAATATTATACAATGAGGCGAAATGATTTCACAGACATCCGCTTTTGGAAAACTTTCCGTATTTCCGTTTACGTGAGCGTATAAAATATATATTTTTATACTTTGGTATCGCAATGGTCGTATGCCCTATACCTAATACGATAACGATATCGATATAAGAGGGGCGTAATATATAATATATATTGTTATGAAATGCAATAATAATATAATATAATATCGTCGTACATATTTAGTGGACGTATAAAAAGAACCTGCGATGTGGCTTTCGTGCAGAGTTCGATCAACTACGGTATAAACCACGCATAACTACCGAATGCCGCTCTTTTGAAAACTTGCAAAACAAAATGACGAAGACCAAATATCTTAAATCTAATACCCAAACTCGATCAAAACACTTTATGATCGTTTTCGTAGTCCTCCAAAAACTCTTGAACAGATTACGATACCGACGTGTCCATAATATTATCATATGAAATAATAAAATGTCGTGTTTTTTTTTTATTCACTTTCTCTATATATTTAAATTTGTTCTATATATACTGCACGACCGAACTTTTACAAAACTTTGTATTATTTTGATCCCGCAACCGGTCACCTATATATGATATGATGCTCGGTGAATAAAAAATAAACTGTTCGTTGAACTCACGCGTGCAGTAGTGCGGTTCGTCTGATCCGTCGGGACAGTCGCGCCGGCCGTCGCAGTACTTGATGGACGGCACGCAGCGTACGGCGGCAGCGGCAGCGATGGAGGTGGATGCGGAGGCGTCGTCGTCGTCTTCGTCGACGGTGGACGACGAGGAGGAGCACGCGAATTCGGAAAGTGTGCAGGTCGTAGGTCTGGTGGACGTGAGCTTGGCGTACACGCCGCCGCCACCGGCCGCGGCCACCACGACCGCGGCCAGCACCGCCACCGCAGCCGTGGGACGCGCCACTCCGACGACGACGGTCCGTCGTGGCCGCGGCGCTGCAGTTGCCGCAGTCGTAGTCATGACGTCGTTGCGGCGGTACTTTTACACAGGGGTATCGGTCGTCGGGGTGACGAAAAAAGAGCGCGTGGCCGCGAGCGGGAAACGAGAAACTTTTGAAAAAAAAATTTCAAATCTACCCTCGGACGCGCGTCGTCCGTTTTCCGGGCGGTTGGACGACGGCGGTCGGACGCGCTTCGATATATCTCTCGAGTCGAGACACGACGGTTGGACGGACGTTGATACGCACGTGCGCTGGCGATGACGACGGCGATCGCAAAACCTCGGACTCGGTATATCGTCACGCCGCGCGAGGGTGCCGCGTACCTACTCTCGCCAGAGTCGACACTCGCCGCCGCCGTCGTCGTCGTAGTCGTCGTCGTCGTCAGTCGGCGTTGTCGTCGCCGTCGCCGTCGTCCGCGATCGGCCGCCGCGGGATCGCGCGTCGGCGGCCCGCGGGACCCGAGCGCTCCGCGGACAAGCCCGCGCCCTGACCCGTTTTCCCGACGTTGGCACGAACGCGCTCGCACACTGCGTACAATCAATACTGCCTAAAGTGAAAACGCCTACCAGATGTGTACGTGTACACCACTCGCGCCGGCCGCATCTCGTCCGCGGTTCGGAAGCTCCGACGGCGGCGACAATAATGCGTGATGGCGAATGTACGCACGGTGCAGCGTACGTGGCACGCCATGGGCGCCGCCGGCCACCGCGCGACAACCTAACCGCCGCCGCCACCGGCCGACGGGTCCGCGGTTCTTCGGATGTTAATTTTCCGGACATCGCCACCCCCCCCCACCACAACTTCCCGATCCCCCCCCCGCGTTGTAAATTATACGCACACCGCATGATGCACGCGCGTGACGACCTAACTGCAGCACTTGCAGCAAGCAGCACGCAGCATCGGCAGCTGCTGGAGTATACTGCTGGAGTATACTGCTGGAGTATACTCGTCGAGTGACGTGCAGCACACGCGTTTACGAATTTAATTTAAGTTTCAAAAATTAGCATTAAATTCAGAACATGTCTTAATTGAGCGGCAAATACTGAGCCGATCCTGAAATCAAAAGAGAACAAACATTTAAGAATCGTGTTGTATCTCATGTTGTAGTACTTAAATATGAAATAAAAACAATCCTTGATATAGAATTGTAAAATAATACTCTAAAAATTAAAAAAAAATATTTAAAAAAGCTAAAAAAATTACCAAAAAGCCTTGGTCATCATTTACCTGAGTTATCATTTTTGGATGAGCCCGCAAAGTTCATATGAATTTAATTCTAAGATTTATTATAGTGCATAAAATCGATTTCACTAATGTATTATTATCTACTTTTAAATCTAGTCTAGTCTTTTAAGTCTTATGTGGTGATTATATATATCTATTCGCAGTATTCCAAGTTCAACTACAGAACTCTAATACGGCGACCACACAGGGAGAGGGATCTAGCTAATGTTCCATAGAATATGTCAACTCCTGTGTTCCACCATGGGTATTATATATATATATTTTTTTTTTATCCACGCCAACGACTGGTGACGGACAGCAGCCATCGCCTGAGTACCCGAGCACACAGGCTCTGTCGCAGGAATTTTCCTTTTCATTTAATCTTCTTGCCGAGACATCTCGAGCTTTTTCTATTTTTCCAATTAGAAATGTTTTTCTTACGCTGTAATGTATCATTACCGGTGCTGTAATTACAAGAAGGGTCAGAGACTGCAATAGCACCTGAAAGACGATAATATAGTCGCCCCATTATTAGTGTCATTATTTTTGTACTACAGAATATAAATTTTAATAATTTTTTACAGAATATTTTTTTTATGACATATCCTGTGTTTCATCTATAATTAACCAACTGCCTACCTTTAATTATTTTAAGTTTGAAATTTTATAGTTTGGTATTTTAGAAAACGTTGGCAGAAAAATGAGCACCCTTTTTTATTACTTAACTAACTGCATAAGCACAATTCTGAACTTAAAATTGTTCCCTCTATTTCAACCACTTCAGACCAGATCCCAAGGGAGCCTTTTGAAAAGTCGCTTCCGGGCCAAAATGTTGAAGTTACACTTCTAATTATTACACATGTGCACGTCGGTCGATCAGATATTTTCGATGATCCATTATCCCTTGTTCCAATACCCGCCCTTTTGAAATAAAATTACCCTTATAGTATAATCATAATCGTATTATTACTCGTACGTGCGTCGAGCGCCAAAGTTTCGTATTTATAGAGCATCAATGTTTAATACGCGTATAATATTGGTGACTATGACTTACTGGAAGCGTTAGGCATTAAATAACCATATTATAGACGAAGAAGGAATTAATAATTTTTTTTTTTTACAATAATTCTTTGCGGTGCGGTGAAAATGAATTGATTTGGGAATAGCACGACGACGGCGACGACTCTATGTGTCCGGTTTTTGATGCGTTATTAAATTATTATTGTTACGAGTTTATTGGCATTTAGAAATTAGAATATTATACGTAAAACACACAACATTTAATCTTGTCCAACGTCAAAGTTTTGTGCGTGTGTGATATAAATTGGTGTATACGTAAACTTTAAGTATTTTGTTTTGGTTCAAACTCAGTTAACGCGTTAAATTTATAATTCGAGCGAGTATTGCAAAGGGGTGTGTATGGAAGTGTGTAAATGTATAATGCACCTATACTATATATATAGTATATCGTATATATGGCATGCCGTATGCGTGTACTCGCTCGATTTCCTTCCTCCGTTGTTTAGTTGTTTGTATCGTTATCTTTAAATGCATGATAATTGGAACAATATTTTTATCGCAAAAATCAAAAACATTGAGTTTTGATATTATTGTACTCATTCTCCGATCACTAGAACAATATTACAAATTGTTGGTGTTTTATTTCGACCGTCCGTTTCTTGCTATGTAAATAGGTATTGGCAGTATACTCCTATTTTCTTTGAAAGTATAAAACGTGATTTCATATTTACATAATGTATTATATATATTATATGAATAATCACAGAACGCATTCTTCAGTTTGTCTGTAAACACATAAAACCGCCCTAAAAATAGAGAATATACCAGCAACAAACCTTGTAGAAATCATATATATATTTTACATTTGTATACATATTAATAAATAATAAGTATAATGAATGGAAATACAGAAAGCGTATAGACTTTGATAGAATGGTCTTTTTACGACCGGATCGTATCTCATTTGCAATATAATTAATAGTTTTGAATAATTTATTGTTTGGAATATTTGTGTACGGTTTTGGATACAAAAAGTTAGTAAACTGCAGTCTGCAGTATATAATTTAAGAACTTACATTTGTTGAGTTCTACATGATGCTTTTTTCGAAACTATATCCTTGCAACGCTTTATGTTACTTATTGTATTCCACATAGCTAATGTTTATTTACATTGTCCGTCGGAATAGTTTTAAGCTACGCAATTCAAAACAGTATCATTAGTATCATTGTTGCTTGTACCTACATGATATAATATTAAAATATGTCAATTATAAAATCATAATATTATGTCCAATGGTAATAATTTATGTGGATACTGCTCGTATAGCAACAAACACGTACACTTCGTATTGACTTATAAAGTTATAAGTTAAATTACCTAACCTAAAAGTAAATACGACAACGTTGCACAATTCAAATACATTATTATCCGTGTGTAATCGTGTTATAAAAAGGAATATGTTCAGTAAGTATATTATGCAAACGCGTGTTCAATCCTTTTAAATAAAATAAATACTCACGCGTTCGGATTCGGGATAATACTGATAATGGGATACATGCAATGTTTAAAGCTCAGGTATCAGTTCCTAGCCCGTACTCGTATATCACGTTCACGTTAGATTTATTTTTATAATTCATAAATATTATGTACATAATAAAGAATAATTTAGTATATAATAATTGTATAATTGTATACATATATAAAATGTTATAAGTTGTAAGGTGTGTGTGTGTGTGTGTGTGTAAATGAACAAAAAAAAAATGCTTTCATTTTTGTTATTAAATTGAACCGACCGTATAATACCTACTAGTTGGGTATAGGTATGGGAACGCCGAATTTTCTTTGTAAACATGTTCAGTGTTTCAGTGAAAATTCAATTTTCTGCTCTGTACATTAATAACAAAATAGGTATAAAGGTACTACAGAAAAATAAATTAAATTAATAGTTTAATATTTGTCTAATATAAAAAAACACTATATATTGAGAAGGTTTGTAGACAAATTCTGAAGATCGATGTAATTTATTAAAACACACAATTATAATTCATTCATTTAATAAAACCACAATATCTATGTAATTTCTTTCATAAAAATCTAATTTTGAGAAATATTTAAATGGTAATAATTTAAAGGTAGAATGGTTAAATGATTTTATTTATTTATGTAATTTAAAACCTGATCGTTATTATTATTATTATCGTATTTTTATTGAAAAAAGTTAAGTAATTATTCATTGTGTAAGTACTTAGCACTTAATAGTGAACTCTGATAAATAATTAATACAAATGCTATTAGACCGTAAATTTGTCTCGAGGGAGGAAGGAACATTATTTAGAGAAAATTACCGATTTTTATTACAGTTTATGATTAATTACTATATTGTGCGTGGGCTACTATATCATGATTTGAGATTTCCCATTTTCCCCAAAAAAGTTACAACAGGATAACAGGAATATGAACGTGTTTTATTTTGTGTTTAAGCTTATCAACCAGTTACCTATATAATATTGCATTTAAATTTAAAACCTAACCGTTCAGTTTTAATTGAAGAATTCTTCATAGGAAAATATATGTTAACACTAAAAATCTGATAAAGTGATAATTTATGCTAAGTTAAAATAATAATAAAAGAACAAAAACCATTTTAAACGGAAATTGATTGATCACTATCGTTATTTAGGCATAATGAATAATGAATGTAAGTTTCGTGAGCATTTTAGTAAGAGGGGTAATTTATATCAATATAATTTAATGCTAAATGTCCATTCACTGTTACGTTACTTATAAATAGGTGGTGGATATTATGTACTCATAAAATATAAACAAATTAAATTGATCGTTTAAAAGTGAGTAAATGTACACCGACTGGGTAAATATAATAATATTTACATAGACGTATTATATAATATAAAATTATTCACTCGTAGCAGTCGTAGCCTCGACTTTGGAAAATTATAATCGATCAATATCCCAACAAATATAATATCTTATAGTATTAACAGGCAAATAATATTGCATGATGTGTGTGGTGTGCCTATACATTTTTTTTCTAAAACGGCTCCAAGGATTACGTCGGAATTTCATATTTAGGGCTTTTTTGTATGCAAGGAATTCATCGGTAAAGCCGTAAAGGTCTCAACTCCAAGAAAATTCGCATTTTTTAGATATGCTTAAAATTAGGAACATAACTTGATCATCTCGACAACCGCCATTATTCTTTCTCTCTTCGTTTTCGAAATAAATGTTATAAATGGAAAAAAGAAATGTTAAGTTTGTTTCCCAAAGTGGTTTCAGTTCTATTTTGCTGGATGTTTCTATTCCAAACTTAAATTTTAAATTTAAACATTATGGAACAAATATATCATTTTTAAGAAACTAGCTAAGTTCGGTCAGCTGGTACTATATTATACAATATACACATACCTATATACCTTAATAACCCATTTAAAAATGTATTATTACTCAAATTGTGTTAAAATTAAATCTTAGGGGTTCAAGAATAATGCTATATGTAATAAAAATTTAAGCATAGAGAGTTATTTAATTGAACATCAATAAACTGTGTATTGTTATTATATAAGTTTTTTTTTTATCGCAATAAGATAAATGTATACACAATAATATTCTACAAAACTCATTTCAAATCAAATAATAATACTTCATGAAAATATATTTGATGTTATAATCTGATCTACAATTCAGTTCAATTTATTTTTCAAATTCCTCAATAAATATTTTATAACCTATACAAATTAAACGTAAAAATGATTTATGTTTAAATATTTTACACTTTAATATGTATGTAGTTATCAAAAAATTATAAAAGTAGGTACTAAAAAATAAATATTATATTCTGTACAGTACAATATACCTAACTTTAACGAATAAATAACCTATATAAAGATACATATTATTTGATATATTTTTTATGTTTCACAATGTTCTTTTAAATTTTTTTCTTTGATTATATGAAAATATTTATTTTTATTTGTTGAAGTTATTTTTCCTATATAACTATAAAACGTGTATAAAATTAATTTATATTCTCTAAAATTGACATTTACACAAATGACGGAGGGGAAAAGCAATGCTGCGTTAAAAATTCTATGTAACGTATATCTGAGGTATAACCACTACAGTTACTGTGTGACGTGTGTGTACTGAAACAAATTGCATTTAAATGTACAATAAATTCTAGATGGTGAACCACTATAAAAGCTATTTGGTACATCAGATTTCGAATCTATAACGATTACACGAGATTTCGTAAGATCTCCGACGATATCCAGAGATTTGCAAACGTTCATACACTGATTATAAAAAGTGGTTTAATCCCCGATACATTTTATTAGTATTCGTTTATTTAACGTTTAATGATTATTTTAGCACCTAAAAAAAGGATTCGTAAAAGAACAACAGACACGCGCAGTAACAAAACGTTTACATGTCCCCATTTATAATATTTCGCTAGCATTAAGCTTTATAGAATAAGGTTTAAATAAATAAAAATATAAAGAGAAGCGTTCGATGATTAATGTTTTTTAAGTAATTTCAATTGGGCGAAAATCGTAACATAGGTGACATTTTTCGTCACAATTGAATCTGGAAGGAGTAAATACCAACCGTACTCGAGTTTCGCCAATCAGAAACGCCGAAAAACTGAAGAATGCAATTAAAGCAAAATCAACTCCATACCAAATACTTGCGAGTGGCCAGTGGCTGACATAAATATCTACCATACGCTTGGATCCCATGCTGTGAACAAGACCAATTACAGTAGTTGCAATTCATAGGAATGTTGTTCATGTTTAATGTTATCCTATATACTATATTATACTATACAGGGTAATTCGACAAGCATGCTCATTACCTTTTTTTTTAATCAATAATGCAGTTATTCAAAACCTGATTTTTCAATTTTTAAAAATACCTCAAACCATCATATTATTTTCAAATTCTTGAGGTTTTTGTAGGTACTTAACTTGAGTGTTCTTTGGAGGTCCAAGTTTCTGTTTTTCAAATGAGAACCCAATCCTTCCAAAAATCAGAATTTGAATAAATTTGTTATTAAAATAACTATAATGGGGGTGAGTATGTTTAGTGAATCACTCTGTATATTATTAATAAGCAAGTAATAACCGTTTAATCAATATAGTTGATATTGAAATTCGTTTGATTAATGACTGTTGAGTAAATACTAAACAGGCTGAACACGAAACCGACGAAGTGTATTTTTATAATTATTTATGAATACCTACTGTACAATCTATCTAAAATCAAATACAAAAGGACCCAAATTTTATTTTAACAGAATTTATTGTACTGAGATATATATTAGAAGATATAATAACTACAATTGCGAACAAACTGCCTGAAAAATGTAAAAAAAAATGTATTTAAATAGGAATGCTGTCAATAATCTTGTAACTGTAACACATTGGCTAAATACCGATTTCGCAGCAGTGTATTACAGTAATAGAATAATATATTAGAAAACAAATGATGGTTAGTGTACTTTATTTTTATATTTAATAAATTAATACTGAATTTTTTTTTTATATCAATTAATTGTACAGACTTGTTTTATATTCATTACTCATTTATATTGTATAAACTATAGATTAGACTCCTGGACAAGAGAGACTCTGCGGGACCCAGTATTCTTCTTGTATACATAAAATAAAATAAATAATACGAATGGCAAAAAACAAATCTTGTCCCTTGATAATTGCAAATCGCAGTGAACAAAATGCATTTAATATTTATGCACATTGCCGTAATAAATCTGTGTGTTATATAAATTAATAGCATTCAAAAAATAATTCGAGATCGGTCTATCAAAAAAATTGTCAGGATTGTTTATAACGAGCTTTATTACACATTCCTTCACCAAATTTTACTATTTTTCTCGATTTTTTTCAAAAACTATTAGGAAATTAAAAAATATATATACTTAATATACAACCATTTTTAAAATGTATAGAAGTAGAGTATGAATATTTTTTAAACACCTGTGAAATCCTGTACGCAAACATAATATAAAAGAAACTTTATTTATTTTAACTTTAAAGTGCAAAGATACATATTTGAGCAAACTTATTTTTAATCTTGCCGTTTGTATATTTGTGCACAATATTAAAATATATATGTAGAGTATTCTACATAGGTTCGTAGTTTTATAATACTTTAAAATTATGGTATTTTATACCGCTGAAGAAATTAATATATTCAAATTTTGAAATCTTAATTGAATAAATTGTAGAATATATTGTTCTCAAACGATGTTCGAACACAATATGTCAATATATACTGCAATTAGATGTGTATCGTCGCGAAACGAGGCAGGCTGCGTGCACAGGTAACTCATTATTAATAAGGTAAAAATTCAACTCTTGCAGTTAAAAGTTTACGAAACTCAAACAAAACAAAAGTGTACCTATATGCTTTGAGGACTATCGTGGTTAAAAGTTTAAAAGTCGAGTGATATGCCAGTAGGTAGAACGAGAGAAAGTAATGGGTGTGGTGAACGCATATAAATGATAAAGTGGATTAGGCACCGGAGTGATGTGGGTGGATAGGATAAGAAATTAGTTTATGAGCGGAAGTTGAAAAGTGACACAATTCGTAGATAAAACTAGTAAAAATAAATTGAGATTTCTTGTGAACGTTGAGTGGATTATATTACACAGAGTAGCGTGTCGAAAATATTTGAAACCAAAGAGAAATAGCAAGATTTGATTTCGAGTATGTACTCCTACATAACGTATTATTACAGTATAGGTAGAGACGGATAGCAGTAATATTGGTACATTTTGATAACACACCCTTCGGATTAGCAGCGGCAATCCTCGGCTTTTTTCACTACGCGAAATCATGAAAATGTTTTATAAAACATATAATATGGTATATATACGTATTATATCTGATCTGATAAAACCCTTTTAGTAGGATTGAAAATGTTTGTTGGTTGGCTTGTTGTAAACAGAATTATATTAATTATAATTATTTATAAATATACCGACCACCCTTTAATTCTACTCTTGTTAACACAAAACAATTGCGTTAATTAAGGATAAATATTTTTTTAATGTTTTTACAGTATTAATATCTAAACAAAATAAAACATATTTTCCTACTTTTGAAAAATAATTTTTCAAACGTAGGTACAACGTGGAAATTATTGAGCTGTTTGATGAAGCAATGCAATAATTGGCTGTGTGTGTGGCCCAAAGTCCATATATCTACTGTTACTGTTCGGTCCATATATATTAAAGTCATTATACGTATCACAAATAGACGGTCGTCAATGATTTTTATATTCTATATTTGTTATTTGATTCCAAAATAAATGGTCACCTAATTGTTTTTATAATACTCTAGGAAATTGTGATTTTTGCATTTAATTATGCTAGGTAGTACATTTTTATGGGTGCACTTATACCTATTTATATATATATTTAAATTCAATTTTGAAAGTAATTTCACAAGACTGGTATAGAATATATAGATATATAATAATATAAAGATGATGTTACTCTCAATCTAATGCCTTTGTGTTCGGCACGCACTTTTAAAAAATCTAATTGATAGGACTTCTTCTCAACCTGTATCACATATGCCACACAAATACACAATATATACACATATAGCAATATAGATATGTACATAGAAAATGCTACATCTGTAGCAACTATTAAATTTACCTAACATGGCGATTTCTTCTCGAATGGTAATTTATTAATCAATTCCTTTATTTTTTATAAGAAATTATTTATATAATCTTATTTCATCTAGATGTATCAAATTAAATGTCCACGAATTCTATTAAATATGCCACTATATAATAAACCACTGTATAGTAATGGAAATGAGTCAAATAACAACACACACACTCAAGTTCTAAATTTGAATTTTCAAAGTCCATCTGTCCCTTAAACTATGTCATCAAATGTGTATATAATACCGAAATGGAAAATTCGTCGTGTTTATAAGCTACAGTAACTATCAAAATTTACTTTTTAAACAAAAATAAAAACGTTAAGAGTTTGTGAGTGCAACGGGCGCGTTGTGCGTATATAATATGCAGTCGGTTTTGTATTTTACAAAGTGTGCACCAATAGCTGTAATAAAATATATTAGCTGGGGTTTTACTGTATAAGTCGATGTGCTCGGCAATAATACTAGGCCGCACGAGTGGAGAAAATCCTATTCTATCCTGTATAGAATATAATAATAATAGACTTAGTACACGAGAATACTATATACAGTATAGTGGGTAATAAAATGAAAATATGAAAAGGGCCGTTCACCTCTTTGTACTTGTACGCTATCAGCACTCAAATTCAGAAACACTCGGTGCGGCGAGCACAGGCTGTTAACATTAACCTAATATTAGAGTTGATTTAATTTAATTTCGGCGAAAGCTCGATATGGATATGAATTTAAATACGCTGAAATCAAGTTCACGGAGATTCAACTTTGAAACAACTAATTAATTATTAGTGTTTAATTATTTTAAAAATCCCTAATCTATTCAACTTTATTTATCAATAAATCATTTTTCAAAACAATTGTCTAACTTTTTTAGTTTAAATTTTATTGAAAACATTATATTTTAACCCACTTGAGTAAGTACCTATTTCGGTTTTTATATAAAATAAATCACGATTTATCTTTTTCACTTTTATTTCTGAATATTTCACAAGCTTGAAATTCTTTTTTTTCATACCTAAACCTAATCATACATTTTTTTCTGAGTATTTTATATAATATAGTTGCATAAATAAAAATCCAATTACGTTATTATATATTTTGTTTAAAACACACACAAATAAAATGAAATCGTACTGCATCAAGAGCGTACTGTTAAAGTAAAAGAATAGGACAAAAAAATAGTTTATTGATTTCTCAAACTTACAAAAAAAAATGAAGACATTTAAAATAATTAAAACGGAAAAAACTAAAGGATACCCAGTTGGTCCAATTTAAAAAAAAAGGGGGAAGCCAGTTTGTAAAATCAGCTATTGTTTGGATACTGATATTCAAGTTAAATATTATACAGATACAGGTCAAAATACTTAAACACAATAAGCGAGTGGCGGCAGGTGAATAGGCGATCCTTGATTATAGGTTATAGACACATCTGGTAAGTCTTATCCGCCTATATGTGATCAATATTTATACGTAATGCAATAATTGTATTATAAGATTTATCACGAAGAACGTGATAAGAATTGTGACCACAAAACCCCAACCCCGATGTACATCAGGTGCATCCCGGAATAATTTTTGTATTTTCAAAATTTGAACGGATAAGTTTTCTAATGCATTAAAACGTTTTAAGAACCTACCAATCTTATAGAAACCAATTTTATCTGTTTGTCCGCCATAAATTCATAATTTCATAAAGAATTTTAACAGGTACAAAAGTAATTTTAAGTATACATAAAGGTAATCTTTTAAATTGTACACAATAAAAATATTGTACTCCTAAATTCATAGAGTAATGTGACACTTTGGTAAATCTGATAAGACGTTTTAAGTTTAATTATTCGATTTTTAATTGTAATTTGTTATAAATTACAATGTAATAGTATATACTATTACTGTAAGGAACTCAAATTAGAAATATTTTTATTACTTTAAAAATTAAAAGTATTTGTTTTTAAATCTTACAACTAGATTACAACGCATTAAGATAGTCTATAATTTGTACTGAATCATCTAAAGTTAATTTTATGTAATACTACTGACTGCTGTTGGTGTCAATAAAATTGTCAACGGAACAATTTTCTTGAGATGCAACATTTTCAACAAAAACTTCTCAAGTGAATTTAATGCAACCGGCCTATAGTGCAGGAACTTTGGTAGACGGTGTCACAATTCTACAAGAATCTGAAACTTCATTGGAACTTTAACACAGACGAAAAATAAGTAGTGAGAAGCATGTTAGAAATTCTTTTGAAAATGCTCAATAATCAAAAGGTACTGCGATATTATAATTCTCTGAACCATTCTTGCTTTTGGTACACAATTATTGTGTAACGATTTTAGTGCACTAAACTTAAATATTTTTCCAGAATAAAAAAATCCATAAAAGGGTGATATTATGGTTTAAAACTTAAAAGTATGTATAAATAAACAATATGAGTATAACATAAACTTTTTTGTGATAGGTATCAACTTTAAAATAAAAACAAACTAAGGTATTCACCAAATATGTATACTGTATAGTTATATAATGGATATCAGAGAATATAAAATATGTAAATTAAAAAAACAACAACACAAACTTCGTGTTCACTTATAAGGCGTTTCAAAACTTATAATTTGTATTCACATTTCTTGTATTGTCAAATAACACAATGATATGTGTGTACAAAAAATACTGAACATACAAAAACCGACATTTCTGTTTGATTAAAATTTATTTTTCTTCGCATTTGAAAAAAAAATAACTTGTCATCCATAGCAGTGAGTTCTTTGTGCAAATGTATGTTTGGTCCAAACGACATTATTGAGGAATAATTACAATTCGTGCATAAATTATTCCGTCGAGGATACCGTGGTTGTTATACATTGTTGCGGTTTAATAAATTTAGTACTATAAATAATTATGCTCTAAATTAATTAGTGTGAATAAAGTAAGGTCCCTTTTATGTGTTAATAATTTAGACCCCAGACAAAGCAATATTTTACTTTGTCTTTGAAATTATACCCCTTAATTTGTACAACAATTTTCACCATATTTTTATATTTTCCTCGTAGCTACACTACATAATTTAATTTTAAACAGTCCACGATCAGCAAGAACAGTTCACTCAATATGTTTAAATATTATTCAACTTCCTAATTGTTTATTTTAGAACCAAAATTCAGAAATCAATATTCCATTTTTGCTGTAGTGTTGTTATGCTTAATATTCCATTTAAGTAATATTATTATCTCTGCTGAATCCATTCAATTTTAATCGAATTACAAAACCACTATCGCTTTTGTGCAATAAGAAAGAATATAGTATAGGATGTATTTTTAACAAAATGTTTTGTTATTATTTAAAAAACAATTGTAAGTTGCATAATGGTTGCTATATCCCTTATGTATGACCTAAGTGGTAATTATAAAAAATGAATTTACCTTTTATTTAACCGAGTTGAGTTAGTGTTTTATCCATATTTTTTGTAAACTTTCAGAGTTAAAATAATATAACGTGTGTTAACTACTAACGTACGACTTTCAACATTCTTAACGTTGACTTATCTAACTAACTCAATAGTTGATGAATAATATGCATGTTTTAATCTCGCACATTAAATGTTTTTGTGGCCTTAATGTTCGATGTCACACGTTTATACACAATCCATACTAAATACGATATGTTATACTCACTCATTAATAGTTTATATTAATATCTTTATATAGGTGTAGAAACTGTATATATATTAGTCCATCAGCCAGGGACCCTGCAGGGTACGTCCATTAAACTGTCAATCCGTCGATTTGGATTCGTCCATCAATCTTGGATTCATCTGTCAATATTGACAAAAGCAATTAAAAAAAAAAAAAAAAATTAAGCTTAGGTATAGGACAGTTCATTCAGATTCCATGTATATATCATTAGTATCCCTATAGTATTATATTTTACGTTTAATATTTATGAAATAATGTTAAAAACTCTAATCGATAAATAATAATACTCACAAATTTAGACCTCTGAATACACATTAATCTATATATTATATAGGTATAATGCTTGAAAGTCGGCGTATTTAAAACAACTTTAAATATAAGTAGGGAAATAGGTGTATAGCGCATGTACGATAAAATTAACTAATTTTATTTATCTATAAATAACTAATATATTGTTGAACACAATTTTGTTCGAAAAGTGTTAGAAATATATAGTTTTGTTTTGACCAAATTTTTAAACCGTTATTTTAAGATTTGAATTTTTGCAAGTGGTTTTGGTTTCAATGAATGTAGATTTTTAACGGACTGATCCTTACCAAGTACAAGATACAATAAAGGTACCTATACTATATTATATACCGCATACGCTATTTAATATCGTTGTGCTTCGAATATATTTTGTATAATTCATAAAATATAATTCGCTTGTAAGTTGTCCTTTTATGAGATTAAATAAAAATCTATAAATAATAATACATTTAGAAAAAAGAACAATAAGTTATTTCTATCATAATATTACACGGTGGCCGTGTATTTTCAAAATATGTTGCGTTGAAGTTATTCGTCATATCTACCTTCTACTGTATTATTTTTGATGATATTAATTAATTACCCGTTGACCCACACTGATTTTACGCTTTTCTACAACAATCTAACGTTTCTTAATTTTTTTTAATTTGAAACCCTTTTTAATTCAGCTTTACGCTGTATAATTAATTAAGTTTAAAAAATGAACAGTCAAAGCTTATAAAGTGTCTGCGGACAAATTAAATTAAAAAAATAAAACACAGATCATTGTAAAATGAATAAATTCATTGCTCCGCTCAGAACCTAAAATATATTTATGTATTTGATTTATTTACCTAAATTCTAATTAATAAACTGATTTTGTAACTGTTGAGTTGTAATTAGTTTTCCAAATGAAAGCTAAACATAATTGTATGCGTATACGCGTTATTCATAAGACAATGTCCACATTATATGTGTAATAATATATAAATCTGAACGAATTTCATCTATATTTATATCATACCTAATATAGTATAATATAATATATAGGTTAACATAGGAAACCTTTGCAAAATAAAAAATGCGGTCGATATTTATTTTGAAAAAGTTAAAATATTTATTATAACATTATACGAACACAAATACACTATGAAAAATAAATTTTTTTAACCTGACCTATTTTTTAACTATACAATATATAGAATGAATGAATATATCACCCGTGCATGCGCGCTCGTATTTATCCTTTTGAAATTATCTAAGTTATTACTTATTAATATACCTGCTATAAATTATTTAATATTGTCAATTGTCATTACTCATTATTTTAAAGTATCAATTTTTTTTAATTTTCATATATCGTATATGCCATAGAACAGGCTAGATTTGCGTTGAACTCAGAATGGTATACTCGGGGTTCTCTTTTAATTTTAAACAGTATTTTTTTGATAATTTATTCTCGTGTGTTCTTCTAATCTCTAATGTATACCATTAATATAAATTTCTATAAAAAAAAAAAACCAATACGATATTTAACACTTTGTTGGTAGATTAGGTACATAATATTATTTACTTTATAGTCGAGTCGAGTGCGCCAGCGTGGAATGATCGTTTAAAAATTATCGCAATACCTACATACAAACGAGCAATATACGAGATGCATCGTGCTATCGTATATTATATGGGTCAATATCATTAAAATATTAAATGCTCGAAAGTAATATTTTATTGTCTATGCTATAATAATGATGTACGTGATACAATATAGAGGTATACATTCATATTATACTATATGGAAGGAGGTACGCCTAGACGACAATTAATTGTTTTGGAGTATAGACAAAATTGCGGTCGGAGGTAAGATATCCTACGCGGAATGACAATCGGATGAAAGTCTCGCATAAACTCTGTAGGATGCCGCCTTTATGCTCGCTTAATGATATCGTTAGAATGTGTTTGCCAAACGTGGATTAAACACAGACGACACAGACGACACGCTAATCAACCGACGTTTTAGGTAACCACGTCTGTTAACAACTATATGTTTCCCACACCGTATCAGGTACCTACCTATTATAGGTACGTCTACGATGCTGGTATACGAAAAATAAGTAAACGACGTATAGTTCTCTACACGTCTTTTCCATCCCGATCGCTTGTCGCGAAAGAGCGACGACATAATAATATAATATTATCTCTACGCGTGGGTTATTAGTTTATTACTTATTAATTTTTTTCATAATATTTATACTGACGACTAATATCATTACCCACGGAGTTTGTGTGTGTGTGTGTGATTCGAGTTGTCTTTTTCCATATTTTTTTTTTTTTTTTTGAGTATCAGTCGTTTGAAAAACTTGTTACATTTTTAAAAAACATTTAAACCGTATGAGAAGGTCGTACTCGGGCAGTCGTAGTTGATGGCAGACAAAACTGAAATAATCGTAAATTTCCTAATTTTCCGTGTCGTCATTTTTTTTTGTATTTAATTGACTTCCCGATTTTATTTCATTACAAAAATAAATCTATTTCCCATAATATGTTTACCTATCATTTGAACATATGCATATTATTTGCATTAATTTCAAAATAGGCACTAGTGTACTGCTTTTATTTATTTTATTAATTCAATTTCTCATATTATGAAAATATGTCTCTCTAGTTTCTGCTAAACTATTATTATTAATATATATATTCGTTATTAGACTTAACAACTTTGTTATGATTATATTTTATTAATAACTGTGAACTTTTAAACGTCCTAATCTTCGGCGTCTTCAACTCACGTGGTGACGTGGTCGGGTGGGACTTTTTACGTTATTAGTTATCCAGGCACACACAGACGCGGCTATATAATAATTTATATTTATATATATACACAGACTACAGACAGAGCACACACGAATAAAGATCGATATATGTGTGCAATACATATACCCTCCAATACATATACCCTGTCTCCTACAAAGGCAAAGAGTACGAGGTATAGAAAAATGAAATAAAATAAAAATAAAATCTAATATAGTATATACAGGGTGATTCACCATGCATGCTCACCACCATTTTTTCCTCTCTTATGATGAATTTATACAAATCCCGATTTTTTACCATTTAAGCCAATTTTAAGGAATGTACCTAGACGGTACAAATTCCTTTTTTCAAGTAAGAACCACCCTTTTTACTGAAGATTAATAAAAAGATGATTTTTTTGAAAATATGGAAAACTTAGAAAATATTCTTGAATTATTAAACTACAGTGAGTTCCGCTTAATGTGATCACTGGTTTATAGAATCAACCGTTTATTAGAATCAAAAATGAAAATCCCAAACCAAATTGTATGCTACTAATGTTAAATTGACCTTTTATTAGAATCACTAGGTACCGGATAATTGAATCACTTTTATGAACAATCTTATCGTTTTTATGGTATCTCAAACTGATTAATTTATAAAAACCATTTTATTTTTGAATTTATCAGTATTATTGTATATCGTTGTACATTATGTCAATCAATTATCTTTGTACGTCGCGGCGTCGTGTACTTGTGTCATTTAGTTTATTCGGTTTATTGTTCATGATTAAACTACAGGTATGTACAATGTATATTGTAAACAAATAAATAAGAAACATAAATATGATTTTTAATTTAATTTAATTTCAGGCTAATATGAATACTAAATTGGTAGATTGTCAAGTTCAAACAAAAATAGATGGCTTTTTTAATTTATTTTAAATGCATTTATTTAATTTTATTTTTATATATACTAAAGAAAATCTTGCACCCTGTTTTTTACCTTACCATTAAATCATACTTGTCCAACCACCATTTTCAAATCAGATTCGGTAATGCACACTCAACTATATCTAATATTTCAGCCGGTGTTCCCCAAGGGGGTATACTCTCCCCGATACTTTATAACATTTATGCTGCTGATCAGCCTATTACACCAAACACTCTAGTTGCTGATTATGCAGATGACAAGGCAATTATATCTATCAATTCTAACCCGGAAATAGCTTCATATAATCTTCAGAACCACCTAACCCTTATGGAAGACTGGTATACCAAGTGGCGAATTAAAATTAACCAATCAAAATCTATCCACACCACATTCACATTACGTCTCTCTCCTTGCCCAGAGGTACCTATATACGGCACTCAAATTCCTACTTCTTCCACAGTCAAATATCTAGGTCTTACACTTGATCGCAGACTTACTTGCCCCCCCCCCACCTTAAATCTAAAAGATAAAATTTAAACCTACGGCTGCGCCTATTAAAAACATTTTGCAATAACAATAAATACACACACATTAAAACTAAACTTCTAATTTATAAATCTCTAATTAAGCCCATTTGGACATATGGCATACAGCTCTGGGGTAATGCAAAAAAATCGAACATCAACAAAATTCAAACCTTTCAAAACATTGCACTAAGGAAACTACTTAATGCTCCACCTTATGTCTCCAACCAATCTATACAGCAAGACCTCAGGTTGAATTCCGTTAAAGATGAAGCAAAACTTTACTATAAGCGTTTCCACAGTAAGTTACCCAATCACCCTAACCCTCTTATAAAAAACCTTGCAGTCCCTTCGATTCCTGGTAATCCCGTTAGACGTCTCAAACGAAACTGGTGCCGTGACCTGCTAGATGCTTGAATCATAAATCAAAGATTAAATCGTCCTTATAAACTCTAAACAAAATAGGTAGTGTCATCAATGGGTGGCTTCTTCCGTCATACTACTCATGTTTTATTACTCTTATCAAATTTGCTTATTGTTCTATGAACCGATTGTAAATATCTTGTAAAAATAAAAAAAAAATAAAAAAAATTTTATATATTAATATTATTTTATTTCAAGCATAAATGTAGAATCATTAAATAAAAAAAAATGTAAAAATCAATAATTTTATTAAAAAATTATAATTATGTATATATGTATTAGAAATTATTAAATATCTAATTATAAATAAATAATTGTATTAAAAGATTGAATTATAAAAAAAATTGTTGTAAATGCTTTTTAGAATCAACCGGTTAATAGAATCAAAATGACCTGCACCAAAGTGATCACATTAAGCGGAACTCACTGTATAGGAATACTAAGGATTCTAGTCCAAGTCCATGATAATAGGTTTAGAAGATATAGGTGTAATGATTTGAAAATATATCAAATAATATTAATTTACTAAAATATTATAATTTGTGAAAATTGTCCCGAGTATTATACTGGACTAAATATAACATCTATTGTATATTGTATATGAAAAAACAATTATTAATTAAGGACCATTATCTTTAGCAGGTACCTACTTAAAGATGAATAACTCGGAAACTACTCCTTCGAATTTTACTATTATATATTATTATTATATTATTATTATATTACAATTATATTATATATTTTCAAAATGAAAAATTTGCTTATTAATTTACAGATGAAAAATGGAATTCTATTGGGTTCTCATTTGAAAAAAATGAGGTAGTCTGTACTACCACAAACCACCCCTAAAATGTAAAATTGTATTTAGGTATCTGGTGTATGTAATAAATATTTTTGAAAATATTATGGTCTTTCGATGTTTTAGAAAATTCCAAATCTTAAAATTTAAAAAAACATCCATTAATCGAGGTACCGGCCGGGCGATCACGCTAAACCAATCACTCTGTATATATACCAGCGAGATCGAAAAATTTCACTTCTGCCCGAGCGTGATGCGATACATAAAAATATAATACTTTATTACCGCCGCCGAGAAAAAACCATAATATCAATACATATTATATATATATACGGTATATACTGCCGTGGGCATAGTATAAGGGCTAGTTTTCTAAGGCAATTGATGCCCCGAGGGTATATAAAAACCCAAGCAAAGTTTGTACGTGACACGCGCATATGACAGCGTTTATCGCGCGAGACGTCCTCCCGTCGTCGGAGTTTGGGAGAAAAAAAATGTGTTTCATTTCCTTTTTTTTTCCCCCGTTCCCTCACTCCCCTCTAAACCTCATCTCTGAGTAAACCACTTAAACGCATAAAACGTTAGTTTTACTTCCGTCGACACATATATTATATTATTGTACATGACGGTTGTGATGCGGTTCACGCGGTGATGAATAGTGAATACAGATTTGATACATTTTTTCTCCCTTCCTTTGTGCGTCTGGCTTTGGGAACACCAAAAAAAAAAGTTTTTAGCCTTTGAATCCAATAAAATATCTTGATGGATTATTGATAAAAAAATTTCTTTTTTTTCACCGTTTGACGTCGAAGTATGTTAATCTAAAATGATAATAAATAACTTAGGTACGCGTATACCCTATATAAATAATAACATTTATTTTTTTATAGTATACAATCTGCTAGAAATATCAGATAATGGAACTCGACTGTAATGAGCTTCTTTGTTACACATAATAATACCACAAAAAAAAAAAATTAAGAAGTGTTGATAAAAACCTTTACTGTCATTAAAAATACATCAGCGGTGGACACTTTAATAGTATAAAAAATGAACAATTTATTTAAATTAACAAAAAATAAAAACATTTTAACTGCTTAAAAATTAAAATACACAATAAAAGGCACAAATATAGGTAATAGCTGCAATTACATATATTACAAGTGTTTTGATTAAACAACAAACAAATCACAATGTAGGTAATGATAATAATAAATTATATGTGTACAAAAAATAATGACTTAAAATTAAATATCACAGACGAAAAAACTAAATAGAAATAACGTGCATGTCAATGAGGCGCTGTGCGGTGGTATATACATTATACATAATATTATATTTACACATAATAATATTATATTAAATTAGCGACTATTACTGAACAATAATGTTCCGTTAAAATGCGTAGGGGGTCGATGAACAGCGGGGAAACCTTAGAAACGGCGTGTTAGCATGAACTATTATTATTATGATTGTAATAAAAAATTGTATAACTTTGTCAACGGGGTGACACGTCGTCATAATATTACCGTCGGTAATCCACCCACTTTCGAAGAAATTACTAGTCAACAGAGCCGAGTAAACTGTACATTTCACATTCAAGTTGTTTGGTTTAGTATTATTCGAACTATTCGACGTTAATATCTGTCCCGTCGATAAAATGAGTACACCAATACACCAATCCACGGGTGATTGGTAAGTTCGTCCAATTAATAGACGAGACATAAATGCGACCGTTTTACAGACGATCGGTATCTATGACAGACATAATATTATTAATAACCACGTGTATATAGGCAATGACTTTGTCTTTTTCCTCGCATTAAAAAAAAATCGTAATTAATGCGTTTATTATGAGCCCACGACAACGACGGGCGAATTTAAGTAATTATTTGAACCGATATTGTGCGACCTTAGCTCGTCCTAACGTTTATACCACGACTAAAACAATGACGAATATACCCGTGAGTCGTGACACATTGAGCGATGATCGGTTTGAACATAAATTAATGATTAAAGAACTATGTATTATTGTTTACACTGTGTGCACAAATTTCGTACTATTATTATTTTGATAGTGTATCCTATGAATACTATATGTACACTTTGAGTCTTTGTTAAAGAAATCATCGAAAATATTTAAGATATTATAATATGATTCGTGTAAATCAATTACGATTATGTGACACGATAATAACACCTGAAATACAATGTTGGTTTCGCGTTGCATAAACTTGAAAAACTAAAATTAAAGAAAATCTTTAATGCACCGAGTTTATTACCGAGTTGATTTAGGCAAACATAAACTTAAGATTAATCGAAAACATTCTTTGTTGATGTCGTTATCGTAACAAACGATATAGTAATGAGGGAATTTTATCGGTCCTGTCATTCGGGCACACTATGGGAAATGAGTATCCAACTGTAAGCACACGAATATTAGTCGCTACTATTATGACGGTTTCCCACCTTCTGACCAACCATGACATGCACATTCTGAAGACCTTATGATTAATGGTTTTCGTATTTCAGATTAATAAAACGTTAGGCCAAACAAGACAAAAACTTAAAATACAGAGCAAAATGTTACTAAACGACTCTAAATTTGATTTTATTAACTCCCGCTATGTCTCTGGAAATACATTATAAATTTATAACCATCAACGGTGTATTTTTCATTTTTCGACACAGCTCGAAGCGTTGGGAAACAAAAAACAATGCAGTGAAAGAAATCTGAAAATAAAAACAATACGATATATACATATTATATTATATATACGTATTACATCGCAATACGCCAATACGTTCATGGTTCATCCGAATTATAGTTAAATAAAAAGATTCAACAGTAAAAAAACTGACCTGGTAGGATCGGTGATTTCGCTGAACCCATCCACGTCTACAGTGTTTGGATCATTGTCCAAGGAATAACTAAATGTCAGCTATATTATCAAAAACACAAAATAATTAACATTAATATTGGTATTTACGTATATATTTTTTTTAAATTACTTGTTCGTTGAATAGATCTTTTTTTATAAGTCTCATTGGCTCTAAGTGCGAGTGAAATTGTTCCACTCTAGTCAATTGTATTTTCAACAAATGTTCTACAAAAAATAAAACGTCATTGATTATTGTGGAAGTGATAAAGATTCAAGAAAATCTGAATAACTATAGCACGATTCTCATGTACCTATAACGTATCCGACGCTGACATCATCTGGAAGACCTATACGATCCCCAATTGCCATAAGTTTTCCATTCCTGTGACAAATTAAAAAAAAAAAAAAATCAGAAAATCAGGAAATTTAATTAAAACCAATTCATTTAAGGACAAAAAAGACGCCATTAAATTTTACGATTCTGTCTGCATAATAGTGAACTACGTGGAACCAGAGCCAGGATTTAAATTTATTCATCCAGGAAACTATTATGTATTGTTATTCTAAACGTGTTCATATATGTATATTTTCTGGATGGTTGACAAGTTAACTACTTTATGTGTGACACATGGTTTGTGAAAAAATAAAATCATCTAATAAACGATCATTCACACGTCATCTGTTCCAAATGTTAAAAAATAAATCTTTTACTGAGCTATATGATAGTATAATATATATATTTATTTCCCATAAAGTACCTATACTCGAATTAATAAAAACTCAAACCTTGTCTGGATAATCTGTATTTATTAAAATCACATGTTAACCGTTAAAATAATAAAACCAACACATTTTTTTAAAATACAAGACACTTGAAATTATACCTATAGCTCGTAATAAAATATACAAGACTACTTTTACAGTTTTACGTTATATTTATACCACAGAATACTATTATATGTATTTTAAAATAAAATCATTATTGATGGGTGGTCCGGTTTTTATGTTACTGCGGTTAATTAATGAGACGTACATCGATTTACACTTGACGATGTTTTGTAAAGTATAATTTCAGTGAACAATAAATTCCGTTAAGTAAAAAATGGTTTAAATCGTATTATAATAGATAATGTACAAGTTACTATAAATTGAGTAAGTACCTTATTTTAAAAGTCAAGAACCTAAGTATTTTTGTATATTTAATATAAAATAAAAACAGTACCTATTTATATTATTTTAATCCTAGTACCTATATCCTTAAAGTCACAACATTTTTAAAAACCTATGAAGTATTGCTAAACATTTAACTTTTTTTATAATTTGTTGAAAGGTTATACCAATATATATTTGTATATTCGAACAAAGAAAAGTTAGTGACTATATTTTTTAATTCTAGAAAAATGTGAATTCAATACAAAATTGCAAACAGTCTTATTGACTATTGCAATTGCGTTATTTCGAAAGGAAATATATTTTAATTAAATTAAAAATTCATAATTCTGAATACTATTTGAAAATATATATTAATTTAAAAACTATTTTTTTTATAACAAAAATAATGAAGTTAAAATAACACAACGTGCGAACGTATATTGTAAAATATTTTGAATAAATATAATTAAAATAAAAAAATGATATCCAACGTTTATAAAGCGAGTTTTTACGGCTTCGTCTTAACATTATACACACAAATATCAATTAAAAATTATTTATTATTAAGACTGACTTAATTATAAAGTTGTTGTGCCCAATCAATTTGTCTTTTAAGTGTAACGCCTTAAACGTCGTACACAAGTTACAGCTATGAACGGCAAGTTTTAAAACTTTTGACTAACATCTGAGGTGAATTAAATACCAAACTTTCGATATATATCCAACATAATTATTAATTAGGGAGGTGTAAGTTTTGGAAAATGTGCATGTTGTTCTAGATTGAAAATTCCTTGGCAACCCAAATAAATTGGTGTTCAACAAAGAACACACAAAAAAAAATTATAAACTATCATTTTTAAAACAATATTTTAATTTTAATTAATGAACCTTGATTAGCAGTTACATGTATATACATTAGTAGGTATACATTTAAATTGAACGAAATATAAACATTTAAACTATATAATTCTTTTTCGTATCTAAAAGTAATAAATTATAATACTGTTTTCCGGTTTCTATACTATGTAATATATTTTTCACTGTATGTCTGTATGACTGTATATTATATTGTATATTATAATTATATTGTAGAGCACTCGTTGTGGTTCACCCGTCCATTTCGACATTCCTAACAAATACCAATATCAAACTTTTTGTAAAAATAATATCGACACTTCTAAGCCTTTACGCTCATTATGATGACCTTTGTCTTTTAAATATTTTATTGTCAAAGAATTGGTTTTCTATTTTGTACTGACTATTATTAAATACTATTATTTTTTTTTTTAATCAATTTTATTACATGATTTCATAATTTCACAATTTCGCATAAATTGTGACCCGTGATGTTACGGGGTGTGTTATAGTGAATTGTGTCGTAGTAAATTTGAGTTTAATGCATTTGAACAAATTTAAACACAAATTAAAAGTAATATTTAATTTTAGACTTTTAAATTAGGACATTAAGGACATGTTCTGATGTCCACAATGTTTGTTTTTCATTACTTGTCTTCAAAAGAATAAACTAACTACTATATGGACTAGCGACTAGCTGATAGTGTAATACCACTATGAGTTATTAAAATTTAGCTATTATAAGTTTTAAATTTAACGTTCAATAAAATTACATACCTGATACCTACAACAAATCACTAGTAAAGTAGTAACAACATTTTGTTGGCAACATAATATCTAATTTATTGGAACTACATTTTTTTCATCGTATTACCTTCGCATTTGGATCGATTCCAGCTAGGTATTTTTCTTCCATAAAGAATTTTAGCCAATTAAAATCTGCCAATTAGACAATCGCTTTACATTCCCCGACAAACACCAATCGAAACCCATTTTGGTTCTTTTAACAATGGCGGGAAATTTTCCTTTCATTTTTTTTTTTAATTTAACGAATGATAGAAATAAAAAATAGTTTGTTACCATTGGAATTTGAGCTTATTAGTGCGAAAAACACATCACAGGACAACTCCTTTTCGGAGAGCCTTGACGTGATAAACCGGTTAACTCGTCAATTCAGCAACTTGATTAACGACAAGGAATGAAGGGGAAAACAGAGGGGACAAGGGGCGTCAACTGGCAGCTGCATTGGAACTCCCAATTTATTATTCAATTTAAAAAACGGGTTACGAGTATACTTTTGACTCGTGGAGACTGCATGTCATTAAATTGGAAAGAACTGAATTCGTTTTATCCCAGCAATTAAAACTGAATTTTTCATCAGTTAACTTTTATATAAAAAACGACAATACCTACCTAAAAATGACAAAAATATACATCGAAAAATCATCATAATTGTATTAAAATGTTATTCACCTTAGAGAACCAGTTAAAAACCTGATATTGTATTGAATATATATCAAAATGAATTCGAACAGTAAAAATATCTCCACAACAGTTCACACGTTTAATATCAATGAAACCAGTATAGGAAGGTATAATGTATTTTAATAAGCATTAGATTTTTTACGAGATAAAATCATTTATTGGTTCCCCGAGTATCGACGATTTAAAAATAAAATAAAAAACATACGAATAGGTAGACACAATAACATAAATATGAATAAAAATGTTAAGGAATTAGATCGGTATCAATTTCACTAAGAATGTCTAGACAGTGGTAACTAACAGCGGTAGGTACACTTCCAGTATTGTACGATTTTGGTTAACATAGTTTAATTTGAAGGAGCAATAAATTGAAATGGACATTCCCTCTTAGCCTCACCACCATGATTAAATATTCATCTAATTTAGATTAAATGTACATAAAAATTCAAATTTCGTGGCACACATGAGAACATTTCCTTTGTCACAATACGGCCATAAATACAAAACCATTACCTATTCTAGTTTGGACAATATACATAAGACATAAGAATAAAATATAATTAACATATGCATTATCTTAATAAAAAAAAATTAACACAAATTATGTAAATTGTCTTTGGATTGTAATGTCGTATTGTATACATATACGATCGTATATTTATAATACATGATGATTTTATAAACTAGGTATTAAAATTATTTAAGTACATTCTAGGATTCTAAGTTCTAATTTTTGAAATGGTTTTTCAATTGCACATAAACAACATGTTATATACTCACCCATATTTAACACTATACAACTAACTATAAAACACCTGACAGATCTGTACTTATATTTTAAAATTGTATACTATATTTGAGTAAGTACACCTAATCTTACCCCCAGGTTTGAAATATTATCTTATGAAATCTTATAAAGTTTTCAATTGTATATTTTTAGACTTAGTTTGATATATTTTTTTTATTTTACTCAAATTTAAACACTCGAAATTCGTACAACTAAATTATCATATGAAATAAAAAGAACATAGGCGTAAAAAAAATTATTCAAAAAAACTTACCCAGATATTGGTGCCATTTTAAGTACTAATGCTCGGCTTAAACAAAATCCAGCACCTCCAGTAGCAAACCAAAATGTAGTTTTCTAAAACAAAAATAACAACCAAATTTAAAAAAACAAAAGCGTTACAGGCGTTAAGTTAACATTCAAGCACGAAAAAACAACATAACACCGCTAAATAAAAATTAAATACAATGAATACATTATTATGTATGTATTTAAAAGCCTGTCTAGTAGGATTTGAGTGTACAACGTAATTGATTAAGTTCAATTCGAATTCAATATGATAAACCGTGGTATAAAAAACGATTCTGAGCGAAGAAAAATAGATAAATCAGCATACATTTCTAAGAATAGTTGATATTATTTTCTTAACTCGTAAGGTGAAACTTTATTTTGTCAAAAATATCATATAATATATCACTTGTAAGTTAAGATAGGTACTATTAATAGAATAGTAATTTATTTATGTAATAAGTTATAAATAGGTTGTCGTATAAATAATAAAAAATCGTTCTAAATATTTATAAAATAATAATATATTTTGTATTGTTTAATGTTTTAATAGCGTCTGTATTAATATTTGTTGAATTACAATAAAATAACTAAAATCGGTTGAGGAAAAATCGTTTTATTTTTATCAGGTAAAAATTAAGTAAAATATGCTATACATATAAAAACTTAAAACAACTTTCGGAAAATTGTCATGTACACTATTATGAAGTAAATTATATTCAAAAATAAATTGTAGGACAGTTAATTTTTTTGTTTCTAAATTGTGTGGGTTTTTTTAGCGTATTTATTTATCAAGATTTACAACTAAGACATATTATTAATTATATAAATTAATTAGCAAAAATCTCATACAATTTATCCAGTCATCTTAGAGGCTTAGATATTGACAACAATATTATGAATATACACATAATATTCCATGATATTGTAAAACTTTTTTAGTGGTGAAAGTTTTTAAGTTCTAACAATATTTCATCAACTTTAAGATACTCTGTACCTTTGAACAATTATTTTAACTAATTGTATTATTATATTATTGTTATTTGTTAACTTACTTGGAATTTGGTGCGAATTTGTAATGGTTTTGGAGTGCTAGTACGTCCCAAATACCAATCCCCAATTGGATTATACATTTTCAATAATTCATCCAAAGCAGGAACATTAACATAGTTGTCGTCGTCTACGTGACAAAACCACCTTAAATCAATAATAAAAAATATTTAATATTATGTACAGAAGTAAAGCACAATATAACTATGTTAAATACGTATAATATTTAAATAGCGCCGTGGAGTGGAATTCGTAATCAAACAGCAAAAAGCCCTGAAACACTCTTAGCAGCATCATGCACTACTTTTCTTATTTTATATTTCTATTGCAATTATTTTTTAAGGTGGTGTACGTAAAATTGTTAACTTCAAACCAGTATCAATATCTTTAATATTACAAGAAAAATTAAACACGTAGTGTTTAAAAATGTAAAACGCCAAATATGTGTAATTTGTATACTACTTAAAGAACTTTAAATTAAATGAACATTTGTCGTTTTTTGGATATGCAAAAGTATATATGCCATATAACAACAATACGACTTCATGAATTGTAAACTGCATACCAAAGATATATTAAACAAGATCGATTTAAATAGTTGAATACTAACTTCTTTTTCGTTTCAAGGAACACGTCCAATTCGACAGACATTTTACAGCACAGCGCACGTCTAAAAATCAAATTAAAACTAGCGTCAAATACAATACTATAAAAAAGTCTATATAAAGCCGTAAAGAAAAAGATTTTAATTCAAAAACAATTATTTATTGATATCCCACTGCGATTTAATAATAATATTACATGCATATGTATTACTTGCCTACTATGAGTGGCTGAACAGTTAGTGTTTATGACATGACCACCTAGAATATGAAATAGTAAAACATAAAAAATATAAATTGAAACGATCACATCAATAAAAATATTTCTTTTTTTATTTAAAAACAACTTTGTAGTTATAAATGTTTAATATGGAACGAATATAAGTGAAAAAATTGTCTGTAAAAACGTATTTTAAATTAATATTTGGTAAATTATTCATTATAAATCACAAATAATATTTACAAAACTGCCTTGTGAAAAATCCCAACCTACAAACTTCATCATTAAACATCGATGAGGTTTTTATAAGAATCTTGAATTACTAAATATAAAAATAAATCAACGTATTTAAAAAAAAAATATTTATTCATAATATTTATAGGATTTACTAATCTTAGAAATAACTGTTTAAAAAATCAGGTGTTAACCGTCTAATCTTAAAAATTTAATAGCATGAAAATTAGAATATTGAGCAAATAATTTTTTTGAACAATAATCTTTTGTACATAATTATTTCTAGTGTGTACATTAGCCTACTCAGACAAAAACGTCATTGTTGAGCCCATATTGTTTAAAAACAAGAAGAAGCATTGTTCCATCTAAAATTCTCGTATTTTTAAATTAATGACTTGAGATTAAAATGAATATATAGGTATACAAAAACCTTATCGTGCTTTTGTATTTATTAATTTTAACGGCTTATATAATAAAATATAAGTACGAAAATAGTTGTATGCATCTAATGGAAAAATAAATTATAATTTCTTATTAAATTTAACATGATCAAAAAAAAATTATTGATGGATTGTTATTATTGTTGACTGATTATTTTACCAATAATTGTTTAGATATAATAATATTGAGTACAGATTTAAAAAAGTAAATAAAAACAGATTACGAATATTTACTGACATTAGTTAGGTTAGTAGAATTGCACTTGAAGGCTGTTTTTATATATTAATTGAGTATAATTATTGATACATAATATTATGTATATTATAATATGTAGGTATATCATTATAATATATTAATATATATTAAATATTATAACTATAACATTTTTATTTAAACATATTCAATAAAATCTATCAAAAATAAATTTGTAAAATTTGAAATATAAATATATAAAATACTAATCAATTAAGAAATTGCAGTTCTCGAAATGATTAAATTAAGTAATAGAAATAATTTACTTAGGTCTGCTAGTTTTAATCAAATTATGAATCTAAGATAAGACTGAAATTATTTTATCACACATATATAGGTAAACTAAAATAGCTTTATGAAATGTGAACGTATTTAAATGTTCATAAAGAAACAAAATGTATAACTTGGTAAATTATTAGTTTGAGTATACATTTTAAAACTGGTAATTACTTGGAAATACGATTTTTATAATCTCTTAAAAATCTAGCATTAAAGCGAAACAACCTACATATAAAAAGTATAAACATTAAAAGTCCTATTTCAATATATGTAATAAAGTAGGTAGGTATAATGCAAGATTATAAAAAAGCGATGAATACTAATACATGATTACTATGATTAGTTCAAGCCATATAAACCGAAAATAATAAGCGGTATGATAAAGTCTACGGATCAAATATATAAACGTGTATTATAGTACAAATGCATACTTGTACACAAATCGAGGATACAGTATAAAAAATTTTTTTTTTAAATAATACGTTTACAGCACCTGTTAATAATGCGAACATTTTATCAGATTAGGTACCAAATGACCAGAGGAAAATAATAATTTCCACGTGGTTTTTGTACGTTGAATAAAATATTGAGTTTTAACTTTTATTATGCATATTAGAGTGTGATTTTTGCAGTCGCAAAGTGTATAGTTTTCCATAAGTAAAATGCTAAAATTGATTTTTGTTGAGTTTTGTAGTATAGTATTGAGGTTTTATAGCTTGATAAATGTTAAGCATCAATAATAATTTGATACATATTATTACATAAAATGAATGCATCAATAAAATTATTCATTATGTGGACCTCATAACTAAATTATATTAAAAACTACCTAGTAATCATACAACTTACCCGTCACTTGGCTTAAATGTTGATCATTAGTGTCTGTAAAAAACCAAGTCTGTAACAAATTAAATTTTTGTGAACTTATTATAATTAAAAACAACACAGCACTATTACATCAAAGACTTTAATTATATACAATCAAGCAAGTGCCTGCTCGCCCGACGCACGTATCAATTTGGATTTTATAATACAGTTGATCTAGTTAACCTTGATTTTATAAGAACTAAAAAGTTATCAGATACATTTTACGAATTTTACAAATCTTACAAATGTTTGATGAGTTTAATAATAGATGCATAGTTAATGTAATAACACCTAAGTACTAAATGTATAGTTGGAATATCAGCGACATCGACACGTGTCTACTATAATAGCAAAACTAATCAATGATCGCAATGATCGCATTATAATATAACATATTTTAACTGAAAATAAGTATTTTATCTCACATTTATTAACTAAAAGTTATGTATACACAAGTCGTAGATAGTTAGAAACATATTAATTAAGACTCTTTAAAAATGATAATATCTATTAAGCATTTTACGCAAAATGAAATGATTTCCACATATAATAGATAGGTACATAAATTACCATTATTTTCAAATATTCAGTTCTAACTAAAAGTAATATTAAATACAAATTGAACCTAGGAAGTCGAATAACAATTATTAAAAAAAAAAAAAATAAGTTACCTAAAAATGATCGGTACACTTTCTGTATAATCGAATAACTAAATTATATGATTTATTAGGACCTAAACTATAATACGATCATATAGAATAATTATAATTTATAGATATATGATTGAATAATAATATATATGTATGTATTATAATATATAATATATTATACAAGTAAAACTACTGAAGTATCTACTGTCTCTAAGAATTCCGATTAAGTAAATCAATAGCAATAAACTGGTTTTTAATAAATAAATCTTTTTCTTGTCAAGATTCAAATAATTGTTTAAATCTCTGAGAATTTTAATCAAAATACATTTAAAATACAGATTAATAAAAGATAATAATATTATGTAAAATACTATTATATACCTTTTTTATACTTAAGTGTTTTTCGTGTTTTTATCAGTGACAACAATTATAGAAACTAATAAAATGTCCTCTAACATTTCTCCTCCTTTCTCGATGAAATTATAAAAAATACTACAAATTAATGATCTAATCTGGACTCTTGTAAAATATGCAAGACAAAAGTAATCATATGTATTAAAAGTAAGTATATAATTTAAAAGTAATATCTTAGTGCCAGATTTTGAGCCTTGGGCAACGTCGTAGCGGCAAATACTAGTTTTTTTTCTTTGAACAATGGTAATTAAAATAGTAACAAATACAAATAGTATTATACTATAGCTTCTAAGAGTGGCAAAATTTCGTTTTAGTTGTATACGGAGACCTGACGTTGAACACTCCCCTCGTTTAGCTTACCTCAACACATGATAGTAGTTTATTATATTTATAAATTTATAATCAATGATACAATTTGGTATTCAAAAAATAATTTTTAACAAAAATTGATATACCAAAAAAATGTTACAAACTTTTTCAAATTTTAAGTTTTTTAAAAATAATTAATGAGTAGATTTTTAAATTTATAGAACACGCCTACCTATTAAGTAATTTAGGAAATAAATCAAAATGAATAATATTAAGTTGTAACCGTTTTGGAGACATTCAATAGTTATAATTAGAACTAACTTAATAACATTTTTTTCAAATATCACATTTTAAAACCTATCATTAATACCTTCATTCTGAAAAAACAAGTTAAAAAAGCTCACTCTGCATGCAGTTCCTGGTTTCTAAACGTATTTTAATACAACGCAATTAACTATAATTCCATATACCTACAATTTAAAAATAATTTAGTTATCTTTATTTTTTGGTACTTTTTTTTTAATATTGGTAAGAATGAATAATCCTTTGAATAGAACCTTAATAAAATCAATACAAACAATCGTAATAGTTGCTGTAACTAATGGACGGACGACGGACGGATGGTCACAACGGGGATATAAGGTGTTCTAAACATTATGTTTTTTAATAGTTATGAGTAAGGACTAAATCTTTATGCAAATCCATATTCCTCTACAATTCACCTACAATTATTTTTATTCGAAATATTGACGTTTTTTAATGTGTAGATTCTATGGTTAATGTTTTTTTGCATATTTTTAAATATCTGTGTAAAAATGGCTATAAATTGCTAAATTGCATATTTCTATATAATTGTATAAAAAATGAATTTTTTTTAAATAATTTGTTTTTTTGCTCTGATTCACAAAATTTTTTTTTTTTAATTTGTTTTTCTGCTCTGGTCATTGACAGGCAGAAATTTCCAATTTGAAAATTTAAAATCACATTTTGTTACTCAATGATGGTACTCGTTCCAAAATTAATATTACATTTTCTATTATTAGTTTTGCAATTATTTAATTAAACTGGTACACACATTTGTAAACAAAAGTATACGGATATTTAAATTGTATTCATTTTTTTTTTAAACATAATATATTTTGTAATTTTTTTAGCATACAATAAAGAGTTATTTTTTTTACATATTTTTTAATTTTTGAGTGCATAAAATGTGCATATTTAACAATAATATTTGCATAAAAATCTGGGCCTTAGTTATGAGTTTAATTATATTTCAAAATGAATGATGAAGGTGCTATTGAATTTTTACTAAGGCATTATTATAATATCATCCAGTCATGAACTGGAATAACTTTCTAAGTGTAAGTTTGGGAAATTAAAAAAAATATATAAACAAATTGGAAGTATTACTAATAGTATTAGTCAAATTGTTTTGGATTGTTGTGAGGAGCATTCTACACAAGTACCAAATTTTAACTTAACTTACATTATGAAATTAAAATTTTAAACCAATATCCCTCAATATGAAATAGCATTTTATAAACTGATTAATATATCAATATCTAAGCATCAAAACAAATAAAACGACCATTTATGCTGCACACAAAATAAATAGCAACTGGAGACTGGACTAATAACTAGAAAAGTAACTCAAATCTTACCAAGCTAATGGAAATTACAACAATTTACCGCAAATTAAACTAAAGGTGATAAAAACATAGGTAGGTGGTATAATTTAAGATAACAAAAACAAAATTGGACATTGATATTGATGTAACAAGTTTAAATAAATAATAGTTTAGAAAACTTTCAATAAATCATAAATAGAAAAAAAAAATTTTACAAGATTGAACATTTTCTATAAATAGGTACAGTCACTAAGAGTTATGAGTTTATGACTCTTAAACTACTTTCTACATAATCCTAAAGGTACTAAACACCATTAAGGTAATATGCACACTGTTTTGGAATATACTAGATAACTAGGTATATTATATAATAATTTGTGAACAACTTAACAAGGCTGGGCAAGTTAATGATATTTTTTAACTCAGTTAAGTTAAATTCAGTATTTTTTTTTTCAATTAAATTAAAAGTTAAGTTAATAGACAATTTTAAAACATCAATTAAGTTTAAACCAAGTTAACAAATATTATTGACTTAACTTAAATTAATAAATTAAGTTAATAACAAGAAAAAAATAATATTATTATTATGTATGCAACCCATATTATATAACCTATATACAAATTAAAACTAACGACATATTAGTTTTTATTAATAAAAATATATACAAAATTCTTTGTAAATACACCGTTTTTTCCTAATAATATTTTTTATATTCTATGAACTTATAAATTATATAAATAATATTATTTTTCTGAAAAATTTCTAAAAATTCAAAACTAACTGAATTGGAAATATTCAAATAATATAAGTTATTTTTAAGTTAACGTAGATACAAATGAGTTAAGTTAAAGTTAAGTTAATTAAAACAGTGAACTAGTAAGTTAAGTTAATAAGTTAAAATTAACTTAACTTTTAACTTAACTTGTAACTTATTAACTCGTTAATGCCCAGCCTTGCAACTTAATTACAAAAAAATTAGTTCATCAAAAATTCAAAACAACAAACTTAAGCGGAAAAAAGTTAGGGTTGGTATTAATGTTTGATTTTGTAGCTACCTATTGATTTTTTTTTTACTTTGGGATAGATGATAAGATTTTAACTATGTAACTCAATAACTTGCTCAATGGCCTAGACATATAATATTTTATTTTAATGTCTTTAAAGGAATACATTAAAATAACATTTCAATTAAGAAATGTAATATTACATAGCTATTTTTATGTGTTCTCAAGAAAAATATCATATTTGTTTATACTTGTAGAGTTATATTTTTAGCAGAGTAGGTATATACAATGATGAGGTTTAAACATAAGAATAAACAAGTCACTTTCTAGTGACTCCAACGAGAGAACCCATAAAATAAAATAAATAATAATTATAATTATACGCACAAATTTATAATAATAGGTACCTGTTTTTTTGCAAGTTGAAACCAAGTCTTTATAATTACAGGCAATCTGGTCAAGTGATTTCTCCCAGTAGTTTTTACAGTAATAAACACTTTTTCTAATAGATCATTGTCGACAGGCAAGATGTGTTGGAATGATTTTCTTTCCGACGTTGAATAATTTGTCGAGATGCTTACAGTTTTTGGCGGCTGTCACACACGAACATAAAAAAACAAAGAAATCAAAACGTTAATTGCACAGTCGAAACACACGAGTCAGGCGAGCGGGACTGACCTGTTGCTGGCTGGGAGCGAGCACGTTGCCTCCGGTGATTCCCACCTGTTGATAGAAAACGAACGACGCGAGCGCCAACAGGGCGAGTATTATCTGCAACTGTAACAGCCATCGTTTGGTTTTTCTGGACATAGTACCACTGCGGTCAGCCGGTCACATTTTCGGCAATATATAGACGGCCGTCGACCAGCCGCCGCTGCAGCTACAATACTCGAATACTAATACTGATTAGTGATTGCTGATATTATAATAATATTATACAGACTACTGCAATAATATAATGTTAAAATAGTTGTTGTTGTTATTGTGGTGCACGTTCGTTATCAGTGGCGCATACCGTTATCACTCGTCACGGGATCCGCACGAATTGCGGCGGCAAAAACACAGACGCAGCGCGCACGTTCACACCGGTCGACGGACGGAACGTGAATGCTATTGCCGCCTGCCGGTTCAGTGTTCAGTGTTCACGGTTAGCGCCTTAATAACGGTTGCCGGTTGCCACTTGCCGGCAGCCGGCGACGGCGACTGTCAAGTGGCGGTGACTGGCGAGGGGCGGCAAATACTGTGGTGGTATTGGTGGTGGTTACCTACGTGTTAAATCACACACCAGAATTATACCAGATTGTAAAGCGATTGTACCGCGGCGGTGAATACGTGAACACCGACCGAATGTCCGCGACTCGCGAGACGGGCCTGCGATCGTGTCGGACGCGACATGGACTGCGCGGAGGCATCAACCTCCGGGTCGCGACACGCGGTGGCCTCGAGGTGTTCCGTATCGCGTTAATAATAATATTATTGTTACACATATTTTTTTCTCTCTCCGGTTACCACCGCTCGCGCTCGCGTCCTAACAACATCCGTAATATTATTATAAAATATAATAATTACGAACGTCCTCTTCCGACCGGCGCGTTTGTTACGCACGCAGGAACACTGAAGACTATATAATATAATAAAGTACCTTTGTCCTACTGTACTATATAGGACTGTATTACAGGACTGTATTATATAGGTATATTTTTTTTTATTTACAAGGAACCTCGCCGCCAGAACATCTCCTGTAGCGCACAGTTGGTTCGGTGGTCGCCTTTTAAAAAAAATAATCTTGTACGCATCACTGACCACTGCTTTGCTGTTTTAAACCGACAGAAAGGCCCACCGGACATTAGGGCCCCAGTGCAATCACATTCCCTAAGTACGCCCTTGGCCCCTATGTAGAAGGTCCCTCATAAGTTGTTGATTGTTATTAGTGTAATTCAAAAAAAATACGAGCGTCAATACACAATAATTAGCTTTCTATGAGCGCCTGAAGTTAAAATGTTAAAACAATACGAAAATTTGCAAATTATTTTGTTAGTAATTTATAAAAATCGTATTTTTATATCCAAGATTTGAACGTTGAAATTCTCTCTTTACAAAGAAAAATTGAATTTTTGTTCATTTTTCTACCCCCAGCCAATGCCCACCAGTATCCCCCTTAAAACCAACCCTGGTCACACCATTATTGTTGGAACCCTGGAAATAGATAAACCCAGGATAGTAATTTTACTAAATAGCTATTTAAATATTGAAAATAGAAATAAAAAACTAAGTTAATTTCTTTCAGTTTTTTGATCTTAAATTTATTTTGTATGCATGCTGCATCCATAAATGGCTAATTATATATTATTACAATTTATATTGTTATTATAAATTTATCTGTGGCACGCGGGCAGCACATCACTCGCTACGTCTGGGCCACCGACGCATTATCATACCTATAAAATAATAATATGATATTATTATAATATTATATGTCCTAATTAAATGGCTCTACCCACCTAAATAACTATAACGTTATGGAATCGGAGTATCGCCGAGACTTAGAAACAATAATTTGCAGACTTGAAACGAAAAAAACGTATTATTTTCGAAAAAACATCGTTTCCACTCTTCAATTAAATAAATTAATGTATTGTGCGTCCTCTTATACTATTTATTGTTCTGTGCTTATACCTTTCCAGTTTCCTTGATTACCATCAGGACCGGATTAAGGGGGGGGGAGGCATATACCTGGGCCCACCAATTACCAAAGATATCGAACAATACTGAATTATATTGAGCTCACTGCCCGTAATTAATTAAATAAATAAATAGTTGTCCCCTGGCGGTAGTTAATACATTTCCTATTCCTATAATATAATAATATAAAAAAACAACTACAGAACAAGTAGTTCACAGGCAAATTTAACTAATGTGTTCTGAAAGTGATATTTTGAAGAAAAAAAAATACCATTAAAATGACTGAAGTTTGCTTCCAAAATGTAAAAAAAAAATTTGAATTCAAAAAGTATCTAAATATAATTTTTTTTTATTTCGGAAATATATTCATTTTTGGGTCAGGTACGGGTAGATACCAATATTCTTATTGTGTCTATACGCCCCTAAAATTGTTTGGTCCTGTGGCCCAAAATTATCTTAATCCGGGCTTGGTACGCTATGAGTCTATATTGACAATCACACGCACACTATTCACTAACAATATTATAATGTAGCCGACCTTAAGACACACGGCGTACATTACTATATGCGTAGAATATATTGTGATTTGTAGGCGTTCTTTTTCCCGCCCCATTAGCATCATCGCCACACAACATTATAATAAGTTAGATCTGTGCGGGAGGTATGATACCTCAGGTATCTGTAATCTGCATGCTCCCACAGCTTAAATGGCGGCTAGAGTTTATGGCTATTGGGCAAAACCGATTGATTACGAAAAAATAAGTAGCTCAACCCAGCCACCCAGGACTTGCAGTTATAAGCTTAAAGTCACACTGGTCATAGGATTTGCAAATTACCATTAATACGACTGTGAAGGGGGAGTTAATACTTAATAGTTCCCAAGTGTTTTTCTGCATGCCTGCATAGCCCGAAAAATAACATAATATTATCATACCTAATACTTATATTATACATCATTACGTGATCAACATTCATCTGGCAGGAATCGATGATTTTATTATAGTACTATAGTATACCTACTTCAAACTTTTTTTTGTCGGTCACAGGCGTCAGGTTTATCTAGTCAAAATTTTAATTTGACTTATTAGGTAAGTAGGAAATTAAAAACCATTAATTTAATATTATCGATACATCTTAACTGCTTTAGAAAAGTATTTTACATATTTTACTTCAAGCCATCAAATTACATATATACGTTACTATTTTAAAATCAAGAGTTGATAGATGGATTAATATCTATATATTCAATAATGCAACAAACATCATAATATCACTAAGAAAAAATAAAAAATTAGGGCAATATGAAGATAAGATTTAATTTAAGTGTTAAGTAGGTATGTACATCACTAACATTTTTAAAAAGTAACTTTTCAAATTAGTAAACAATTTCTAAAATAGTTAGTGTTCCTGACTAATAATAATGAAACATAAAATTAAAAATATATGAACACAAATTGTTGAAGATAGTATGTGCACTGCTATGGGATTTTAGAGGTTAGTTCCAGAATTCACTATTCAGTTAAATTGGACTGAAATAGTTTATTTGTGTTATAAATGTATTGGTGTATAAACATTTCAGGATTTCAATAGTTACCTGTTAATGTTTCAAATGGAAAACAGTAAAACACCAGAACAAAGAATGACAGTATGATAATAAAAACTACTTAAAAAAAAAAACATTTTCTAGTATTATCTGTTAAATTTATAATTATATAGAATACAGACATTACAATGTAGGATTACATGAAATATCTGGAGCACTCTTTATCAAAATACATTGATAATATATACTTTGAAGTAATTATAATTTATAACATAAGATCTTACATTTTAGAAGTTTTTGATGATATACCATATATTTTTACATTAACATTTCTGAAATAAAAATTATATTATAACATACATTTTAGCACATGGCATTATAGACTATCATCAGAAAACAATTATTTGGTAAAACGTCGTCATGTGTAGCAATTATACACTGATTAAAAATAACTAAACTAAACTCATATGCCATAATTTTATCACATTTTTTGAATACAGTTGTACTTCTATCTTTAAAAATGTGTCCTAAGATCTCTAGAACCACCGCAGTAAAAATAATCATAATAAACTCATAAAATAAATTAAAAGTTATATTAAATTATAAAGCATTTATTTAAAATAACTACAAAAAATAACATTTTAACAAACCAAATGAAGTAAAAATATGAACTTTTGTGATGTTAAAACATTATGATAAAATTAAAATACACCCACGCTTGTTTTTAATACATAACAAATGTAAAAAAAAATATAATTATGATGATTTGTATCAAAGTATAACTAAAACCTATGGCTAAACTTTATCATTATAATTAATTTCAGAAATCAATGTTATTATTAGTATATAAAATTAGTAAAAAGATCTATAAATTAAATTACTCATGAATTTGAGGATTTGTGGTTTAATAAATAAATGTTTTTAACTTTAACTTAAAAAATAATGATTCATGAATTAATTTTATTATTTTTATTTTACTTAACAAAGAAACATCATAGCATTGATTGAAAATAAAATATGGTTCTTAAGTTTATTTCAGAACCAACTATGACAGTCTTGAGAAAGGGTACATTATGAAAATTAAATTAAAATTGTTTTTCTTACAATCGTAATAATACCAATTTTATAGAGTTTAAATAATGTAAATACAACCAAAATTAGCTATATGTACACAATTAGGTATTAGTTTAATTGTCAAACTCTAATGTGCTGAAGTTTTTCACAAGATGGGACAAAAAAAGAATAATAATTATAATTAACATTTTTTTTTACAACTAGTATCTACAATTCATCTTTAGGCTTCTCACGTTCTTCTTCTTCTTCATCTTCACCTTCCTCACTCTGTAAAATAATATGTTTATTTATTAATTTTAATTAATTAATTTGTAATAATTATTTTTGATTGTTTATTTATTTAAGTAAGTATTCAACAGTAGGCTGTAATTATTTACTAGCCCTCAAACATATAAACATAAATTTACAGAACATTAGGGTATAATCTCGGTATTGAGTGGTCTGCAAACCATAGCATTTGCTCAGTTGGGGTTTTAGACAGAATTTTTCATCAAGCTGGTTTGTAATGATTAATTTTTTCAAATACATGATTAATGTTTAATGGGGGATGTTGCAGAGATCATAAAATGGAAATTTTTTTTTTTTGTTAAATAGGCCTGTGGTAGGTGAGAGTGGCCTATTCTAAGTCGAGATATACAGGTTTTCATCCATCTTGTTGGTTTATTGTGAAACAATTAACGTGAACATATTTCTGTACAGATTTTCTAATTTGTACAAACATGGATGTATTGTCTCGTTTGTTTTCCGTACATATAAATCATGAAAGGTAGAAACAGGAATATATTATATGGACTCGTTAGGGAGTATGGCAATTAATTTTTGGTAACAATATTATGATTCTAAAATGGTAGTTACCGTTGTGCTAGAAGTACTTTCTTGTTTTCCATCAGCTTCAATAAACTTAATGATTGCTTCTAATGTTCTGTCTCCATTATATTCAATGGCCTAAAAATTTAATTGATTAAATAATTTTTTTTTAAATTTGTAATAAAGTCATTTCTAAAGGAATATTTTACAACATATAGTTAGAAAAATAGAATGTTGTTTGATTTTCAATACAAATAATAAAATGAACAACATACTTTTGGACTATCTCCCTTAGGATAGTAAGTTAGTGTAGGGAAGCTGGAGATTTTGGTATGCTCAAGTTCATTAACTGTAGCATCCATTTTTGCGATGACGATATCATCTTTATCAGCGAAATATTCTCCAACCTAAAATATAAATAAATACATATAAAAACTTTATTTAAGTAAAATTAGGTTGTAATTATTTACTTTATCGAAAATTGGTGCAAGTTGTTTACAGTGTCCACACCATGGGGCATAAAATTCTACAAGTACATTCTTAGTTGAATCTAAAGCTACACTATCAAAGTTAGTAGCAGTCAAAGTCCAGACTGGGGTTTTGTTCCAATCTTCGGGTAATTCTTCAGAGAGCAAATGTTGCTAAAAATAAATGTTATGTTAACAATTTATCCAATAATTAATAAGTAGTGACTATCATACCTTAACTTTTCCTTCGACAAAATCTGAGACGAATTTCCTCACATTCTCTCCAGTTAAATCGGGAGATTCTGGTTTAAATTTAGTCATATCGTCTTCAAGTTTGATTGCCCTCATACTTGGTACTTCATTCTTTTTCATTCCAAAGAACTCCAAAATCCTTTGATGTTCTTCTTCATCAGCATCAATAGTAACAATCACAATCTAAGGAATAGAATTTGCTCATAATAATTAGATCTGAATGTATTAATATAAGAATTAATTTACTTTTCCTCTGAATTCAAGTGCAACAGGCTTAATGTCTTCAATGAATTTTTCAAAATGTCCTTCTTTTTTAGATAAGAAGAGCAATAAATGACTCTTAATCTGACCACCAAAAATTTTTTGAGCAGTATCTTGATTAAACTCTATAATAGGAGGCAATGAATGAACAAAAATAAATGTCTTGATGTCTTCAACGCTGGCAATATCTTTATCAAATGGTACTTTCTTCTCATCAAACTAAAATTAAAATCAAAATATATAGATAATACTCAAATAATAGATTATTCTGGACAATTGTAATGCTTACATCTTTATATAAAACAAATGTATCTTTATGTTCTAAATCAGAAAATTTAGAATAATCTGATACAAGACCAAATGGATGATCATCGACAGAATCAGCCAGTTCTGAAAATAATTTTGCTGCATCTGATTCTAAATTTTCAAAATAACCAACAATAGCAACATGTTTTCCCTCGATGAATGATTTTAATTCTTCTTCTGATTGCAACACTTTTGCAGCTGGACCAGATTTCTTTAACACCCATTGAATGATTTCATCCTTAGTTCGGCCACCTACAATGTTAAAATATGAAACAAATGTAATTATTATAAAGATGAGAATTGCATAAATACTTTTGAAATAATATTTTCAGTTGGAAAGTAAATTATTTTTTGTACCTGAGTAGTCAATTGGTTTTCCACTTTTAAAGAACTTCAAAGTTGGATATCCGCGGATTCCAAATTGTTCAGCTAAGTCACTCTCAATAGTGGCATCTACTTTGCCTAACTTAACTGATAAATCATTCTGGGCTAAGTGTTGAGCTGCATTTGCATATTCTGGTGCTAACTGTTTGCAGTGACCACACCATGGTGCATCTACAAAATTTACACAAACAACCAAAATTATAAAATAAATAAATTAACTTTAACGATACATCACAAAATTGAAATTCATTAACTATGTTATTTGGTTTGCTTAATTCTTATACTTGAATGATCTTAATTTACAGCAAACAAATAAGTTTAATAAAATGATAAATACTATTTATGAATCTGATCAAAAATGAATATTAATTAATGCATTTTAATTACAAACAGGCATTTACCCAATTACAATAGTATTCTACAGCTAGACATTAAAATTTAGTGTATATGAAACACATATAACATTAAGAAAAAAATGAAAGTATTCAACATATTATTATATAACATTTGTATTTTGATTCATAAAAGCACGCATATTTTATACCTTAAAATTTTCAAGGCCTAGTCATTATCTCAAATTTACTTATTAATTATTGTATTTATTTATTACTACTTAATAGAATATGTAACTACCCTTTTGACATTTGAACTTAAGCATTAAATAAGTTAATTAATCCATGACTTTAACACAAGTTTGTAGTTTATTAGGTAACATTTAACAAACCATGAAAAATTGGTTTCTAATTAGTTATCAGCTCATATTTTTAAGTTTCTTTATAGCGAGTAACATGGAAGCCAAAAGTAATTTTGTCTAAACAAAATATATTAAATAATATAATATTTGAAGTTGTTAGATTTGAATATATGATGTAGCCAATGGACTACATCTTTAATGTTTATATTTATCTTTAAGGTATGGGCTCTAAGATAAATGTTTGTCAAGTATAATGCCCAGATATTAAAATAAATACAGCTAATTTTTTTTTTCATAAGTATATGATTGGAATTATACTATATAGTATGGGATATAAATAAAGATAATTTATATTTGAATATATTCAAAAATGTTGTACTATACGAATATCAATAGAAAAAAACAATTACGATTATGTGCAATTACTCAAAAGGAAGTAGAAGATAAAAAAAAAAGATAACAAATTTAAATAATAAACTAACATGATAACTAAAAACTGCAGATAACATAAGAAATACATTTTTTTTTTTAAACAATTAATCAAGTTAAATAAAGGTTTGTAATTTTACATTAAACGTATAAAAAAGATTGTAAAAAAAAAAGTAAAAAGATGGAAGTAAGTATGTATATTTAAAATGTTAGTTATCGGTTATCTATTTTAATAATATTAATTACTTATATTAACCATAATATGCTACTATAGGTAATTGAAAATTAATTTTGTCATGATTATGCATGCAAAATGTTTTTCTTCTTTTTATCAATTGTTATATTAGTCTAATCTAATCTAATCTAATCTATTATAAGTAAAATTAGACCAATCAATATGTATGGTTTAAATAATTATAAGTATTTTTATACTATAAAAGTTATTATAGGAAGTTGTAGGCACCTATATAAGTTTATTGACAGCAACAAACCTATTTTTGAGAAAAATATGTTTACAGTCAAATTGATCATACGTCATATTAAAATTGATGATTCAGATTATGGCAAGAAAATTAATATATTCGTATAATACCTAGCATTGATTATAACATATAAGATAAAATATACAAATACTAGGTTTTTATTATAAATTATAATTAACATCAATATAATTATTAATTATTATGAATTAAGTGATAAACCTATAGGCTATAACTAATAAGAAATAATGTTATATTAAAGTTTTGATAACACTATTCTATAAATATTGCTCGGTATAATCGGTTGATTAAATCTATTAAAAACAACTAATATCAAGAAATGGTTTATCAGATTTAAAAATAGTAAGTAACTCTATTAATTTAATAAAGTCACTCAAATACCAAGTAAGATTTACAATTTGTTTTTAATCATACACTTGATTAACAATTAATAAAATATTTTATTAAAAAAAAAAACTAGTGTTTAAAGTCCCTAATTAATTTGTTATTGTAACTTTAACGTTATTAATTTTCAAAAAATGATAATTTATTCATAAGACATGGGCATTTTTCCCATAAAACAATCCACTAACCCAATTTTTATACAGGCAAAACATAAAAATTATATGCCAAAGCCATCATAGCTTAATTTTTATCAGTTCGTATTTATGAATTAGAATTGTGAGAATTTAACAACTTTTCTTTAAAAGCTATTTAATTTTAAAATTATGTTAATCTATTTTATCACACATATAATATTTTAATATCATAATATATCAAACGTACCATTGTACCCATTAGTCAAGAGAAACTATAAATTATTTGTTAAGTATGAAAGTTTTCAAATAGGTAAAAAATTTAAAAAGAGAGAAACACTGCTTGTATTTTTATTACTGTTATTCATTAACTAAATATTTAAATTTTTATTCCTCAAATTTATTTCAAATTATTTATTTAAACATGGTATAAACTTTCATAGGAATTAAAAATGTTCTTACCTGTAAATAGTTTCTTACTTATGAATTACTAATACATCTTAAGTCAAAAGAATAAATTATTATTATGTACTGTATTAGGTATAGGTATAATTAAAAAAAAACCAAAGCCATGAAGACTCCCCTCCACCACACCCAATAATATGGTGCTTGATCAACAGGAAAACCTCAGAATCATACAGTTAAATTCATAAATTAGATGGGGTCATTATGACGTTTTCTAACCTTTAAAACGAAACCAAGTTTCTGTGTTTGAAAACACAATATCAAAGAAAGGCGAAACGTTTACTCACAGAATTTGACGAGCAGGTATTCGGACGACGAGACGATACTTTGGAAGTTTTCTTTGGTCAACACAAGCACACCCTCGTCTGACTCCACGGCCACCTGTTCCTGGACACCGGCGTCGGCGATCGCCGAGTTAACCAACAGGAACGCTGCGAACGCTACTTGAAGGATCATGTCGTCGATTCGATTCTGCAGACGCGGAACAATAGAAAAAAACACATCATAAAGAAAACAACTTAAAAGGTGAGTAGGTGGTGGGTCATCGTCCGCCACACTGATAATTATTACAATGTCGTACCTACGTAGACAAAATGTCGAGATCGACCTAAAAATACGACACGGCGTTCGTGGTCGTGGGACTATTGGTACTTACCGGCGAGTGCTGGATCGTAGTGATGATTCGACGTGAATGCGTCAGATTGGAAAACACTGAAAACTAAAAAAAAAACTTATCGGATCTGACGGATATTTGACTCCGGGGGGACAACAACGACCGCTGCTACGTTGGTTGTACGAATTGTGACGGGAAAATGTGCGGTACTGCGGTGCTGTTCGCCGCTGATAAAATGTTGATGATGTAAACAAAATGTTCGTACTGGCTCGTGGTGCCCTATCATTGGTCCGCGGGCGCAGTGTACACGCGCACACATTTTTGAGCCAATAATAATTGTTGTGTACGTCGTCATCGTTTTCACTCTCTCACTCTCGCACTCACCGCATTACAGTCGGTGCTCTTTTAGTCTTATCTCGTTTATAGTCGTTTCAGACACGACGCATACAGAATAATATTGTATCATTGTTATCTGTTGATAACTCATTATTAATTTCCGTATTATTTCACGTACATTGAATACCTATTTGGGTCGAAAGAATAAAAATATAAGGTGCCACTACCCACACAATATTCAAGACATTTTCTTGGTTTACTTATAATACGACCTTTTCGAGGAACCATAATTGAGTGCATCAATTATAGTGGACACTCAATACTCTTCCTAGTATTGGATCTCAATATGGGCCGGTATGTAACTGGTAGCAACCTAACCATTTCTTTAATATCTATGGTAGCAACCGGTAAACGTGTGGTCCTACATAAAACCGATACGTACGGGTATAATTTGTAATTCGTAATTTTTTTATTGAATTTTTTTGTTCATACATATGCACAAAGCATGTACTATTTCTACTTGGTCACTTAGATGACCATTGACCATGTGAGATGTGTCCAATCTCTGTCATATTTTTTTATAGCAATAAAATTTAAAAACTTAAAATTTAGGTTACGTTCTAACCACGATGTACAGATAAAATGTTATCTACAACGTGGTTCAAACCGTTTATCCTCTTGTCGCCCGTCACATTATAGTTAGGTGGGGACATTGGTGACCGGCAGAATTTGAATATTACAGATCATCTTACTGGCTTACTATTCCTTTACGGATTTCGGGTTATATAACACAGAGAATATTTGAAGATATTTTCTCTGTGCTTTCTGATTTAAAAAATGTCCTTATAATGTTGACCCTTAGGATTGTAGAAACTAGGAAATATTTGTTGAAGATTTGTATTCCTCTTTTTGTTTCTATGTATTTACACGTAAACTTGATAATTCGTATTTCCTAAGAACATTTAATATTTTATTTCCAATATTCTTATGACTAGTGTAGTATTAATAGTATTATATATTATACTCTGTTTATTATAATATTATATTCGTCAAAAGTGTTAGACTGTAGATAGTCATGATTTCTGATGACCTGGTTGATGTCCATTTAATATATTTAATTATTCTAATTAATTATTGGGTAAATAGATATAATTGAAGACTGAAGTACAGCTTAATATAGATTCTGTCCGGCTTTCTATATTTTATTTTTATTTTTTATTAGAAAAGAGAGAAGTAACTGCCAAGATACCTACTATATAGGTAAGGGCTATTGAGTTTAAAAATATTTAATAGATATAAGGAAAATATGCCATTAGGTATTTAGGTGTCTAGTAAACACTGTCTACGTCGTATTCAGTATTTTTTTGGACATTATATTCATAGTGACTCCTGACATCAGTGCCATAGTGGACAACTATATACTGTTTATGTGTCGATATTATGTGCTTATTTTAAGGGCAGGTACCAAGGTATATATCTCTACTCAATATAATATTTTTGATCATTACTATCGGCGTAACTTGTGTGAAACGGGGGGGGGTAGCATCTCCCATAGGGCATCGAACAATGTTAGCCCCTAGAGAAAATTCTAAAAAAGGTGAAGAAAACTAAGTAATTCTACCTAAGTAAATAAGACGTGGAGTTTTTATAACCTACATTTTGATATGTTTCAATTATGAAAACAATCTAATTAAAAAATAAAAACAATTATGTGTACGTGGTACATTTTATAAATATACACTATTAAATTGACAATACTGGTTACTTAAACATCATAATATACTTATTGAGGATTGAGGACAATAAAACTATAATGTATAGTATAATAAAGTTGGCCGAGTTTGTTGGCTATAATAATCATATTAAACCCTGAGCGTATTTTTTTTATTTTTTTTTTTTGGCATACGTTTAATAGAATCCTGGCTATTCTTATTTGCTTATTTAAATGTATGATAATATTATGTATGAGCATTATTAATTACATTTTATACTATGTTCTTTTAGATTTGCGAGTGTTAGAACATATTTGTACAAATTACATTTCATAATTCATATCGATTCATTTAACTTGACAAAATAAAAAACATGGAAACTACAAGTGCCACAACAAATACTTTACAGTCAGAACTATTTCTAGAATTGAACGAGGAACATGAATCTGGTGATACCCATGACATTAGAAGTAAGTTATTTAAGCACAATCAATAACTAATAAGTAATAACATAGACCTTAGTTCTAATAATGTAAATGATTAAATCTAACCCTGTTATAAATCATCGTATAATTTCGATAGTAGCCATGAAGTATGTCATTTCATTTTGATTTATGGATAAAACATTATTTTTAATTTATTGGTAATATTAGTGGTAGATAGGTACACACCATATCACAATTTATGGAAAATTTAAAATTCCACTAATATTTATAATAAATGTATACCATCCAACTTGAAACCTCTGTCCAACTGTTTAAATAAAATTAATTCAATATAATATAATACTTAGAATGATACATTTTACAAGCATGAATTATAGGTTTATATACAGAATAGGTATATGCTATAAATATAACTAGGTACACCTATTATATTGATTTTATCGAATTATCTTAAAACCATAGATGATAAGTATGAAATATATTTTAAATAGATGATACGTTGCTACACACAGACTTCTCATTTTTTTTTCAAATATTAGTTTTAATAGGTATTTTGTATTTTAAAATGTATATTATCTTTAAAAATGCATTCATTTTAAAAATTAACTAATTACAATACTTTTTAATATATAAATGTAGAATACATTATAATTTATTAATATTTACACGCAGCATATTAGGTATTACTAATACAATTTCAGAAGCGTAAACAATGAAGCGGGGAGGGTATTCAAACTTCTTCCCTTTAAAAATTTACAATGTTAAGTAGGTCAATATTTTTTGATTGATGCCTACTCTTATTTTTTTAAGTATAATAAATAAATATAATATAATAGATTCTTTATAGATTATTATAGTTTAATTTATTTATTTATATTATATAGACCTACTGTAACAGTCCACATACAATTAACACGTAGGTATAAATGTAGGTATATGTAATAAATTGTTATGCTAACCAGTAAATATAGATAGTTTCTTAATTATTTTATAGCTAGTCGTAAAACTATAGGTTCATGTACATTACATACTTAAAGGCCTATAGGTATCGACTGTTCAAATAACTCTGTATAGTGTATAGGGAAATGTACACTATAACTTTGAAGCAAGTGTGCTGCAACACATTTTGTGTAAATTTCATTTTTTTTTTTTATATATTCTGTTGAACGTACATTAACATTTTTAAGTACCTATGAACATAATCGTTATTTAAGGGGATTGGAAACGGTGATTTTCTGAAAATACAGAAAATCACCTTATCACCTAACCTAGTTATAATCATCTAGAAAAACAAAAAAAAATAGAAATAGAAAAACGGGAATGTTAAATTTAGTTTGACTTATAATATTATTTTTATGATAGAAATATTTTGTAAGAATTAAATAAATGTAACTTGGTTCGTCCACAATATATAGCATGTATGTAGTTACCTATATAGAACAAAAGGTGGATCGTAAATTTGGAAAATGTTTGCCGATAAAATGACGTACCTATAGTTAACTCAAACATGACCCTATTAATTCTCAGGCAACAAACAGCGTATCGTATCTTGAATCGCTTATAAAGTTGAAAGTTGCAAGAAAATACGAAAAAGAAGTACAAAAAAAACGAATTATGGTATAATACATATTGTCAAATTATACACATACACATTGTTAATACATTTTTTTATTTTTTTTTATAGAACTATTATAGTAATAAGTTATTATTACAACTAATAAGTAATAACTATGATACCTAGTTCAACAATTAAAATATTAAATTTACACAGTTATTATATTATAAATACAATAAGTTGAAATTAAAGTAAATTAAACATAATGATATAATTATAAAGACGATAAATAATATCAGATAAGAATATGAAACGCAATTAGTGTATAAAATAACAAAAATAATTTTTGAGAGTTAATGCCTCAATTATTTTATAATTAATATGACAGAATAAACAAATGAGTTTATGATAGAGATTAAGTCATAGAGGAATTTTGAGAGAGCTAAATTTAAATTTGAATTTTGTGAATTAATGTTCGATTTAGGACAAGAAATTACAAAGGCATATGACGGAATTGATCGAGAAGGGTCGTTTGGAAGGGACTTGGAGATTAAGTTTTTAGTATAGGAGGTATTTGTGTGGGAGTTTGAAGACGTGATTTTGTGGTAATTTATAACGGATTGGTAGAACCAGCACCCTCTGAAGTTGACCTCAGAGAGTCAGAGCAGTGGACGATTAATACATATTATAACCAATATTTTGAAATTAAATCATATTGTATAAGAATCTACCTATGGCTACATATATTTAAAATATTCTAAATAAATATACTATTAAATGAAACAAAGAAAAATAAAACATTATTGAAGATAATATATCGAATAGGTTTTGTTAACATCCATGCCCTTTGAATAACGTTAAATCATTTTAACTCTGCTTAGATTTCTATTGCTTGCTTAAAATTTAAAATTTCATTCCGTTTAAAAATCAAATTGTTACAACCTAAAAGGTTCTTTTATAGTTAAGCACATAATTAAATAATATATTTGTACTCCCTATATTTCATATTTAGTTAGACCAAAGATCCAGGATAAAAATGAAATATTATATTTGATAATTTACTATAAATTAAATTATCTGGTTGACAAAATTATTTGTAGATGGGTACTATTACTTATATTGTTATACATATATACAGCTGATGTACGTATTAAAGTGTCGTATACAGTTTAACGGAATTATATATTTTCAGCATTGACCTCCTTTCACAAACCAGTAATGCTTATACAGTTAGCAGGTATATAATACTCATGGCATATGTTTCTGTGTGGTGTGAGGCACATCGATTTTATATTTTTTCAATTAATGTTGTGCCTAAAAGATATTGATGATTTATAAAAATTAACATCGAATACAACTGCTAAATTGCAGAAAAATTGAAACATACCATTGTAAATAGGTAGCTTGGACAATTATAAAAAACTATTTAAATAGTCGATCAGTAGGTACCTATCTCTTTTTACTAAGTTATGGAAACTGACACATCACATTAACAATCATTCTAGGACATTTGGTACTTGGTTAATTTCTTGTTTTATGTAAATATTGTAAATATTAAAAAGGTCGGCAAGTGGGTATACCGCTCTGCTGTACATTTGTAGTTATATAGTGGGTCACTATAATGGATATGTTAAATTTGAATTCAATGATACAAAATCATTGTATATGAAAAACGATTCTGAGCGAATACGGTCTGTTAGCCTACATATTATAACTAAGTGTATTTAATGATATTAATGCTATTAAAATAATTAATTTTACTATTAATAATACAGTACTACAGTAGGTTGAATTAATTTTTGGAGAAGATATAAAGATGGACAGAATATAAAAATGTCATTTGGTGTAAAAAATATAATAATGAACTTTAAAAGTACCTATATTTTTAATAAAACAATTTATTAAATAATCTTCTCGTGGTATCCTCTGGAGTCTGGGACATGGGCTCTGGGTAATGTTGAATGGTTATCATAAAAATAATAATAGGTATAAGTACCTTAACCTCTGAAGGAGAGTTTGTTTACTACACAGAAATGGACAGGTATACGTCAGAATGTATTTAGTGCAAATTGACTTATAGCAATTTATATCGGAAATGTATTGGACAAAATATACGTTCATTCCTTAACAGTCTATACAGTAGCTCGTAATCTAAATTAGGTCAGTGGCGTCATTTCAGTTTTCAATAGAGGGGGGGGCAAAAGTTTTGACCAGCCCAGATGGGTAACTTAAAAAAAAACACTCGCTTCGCTCGTAAACACACTAACACAATATCTACTACATAATATCTACTACCTAGTATCCACAGATATCTACTCACATTTTTATCAAATTACCATTTCCATTCTCATCTAGCCGAAAAAATTTAATTTTAATGTTCTAAACTAAATTCAACACATTACACAATAGAGAATAATAATATTACACCGTACACGAGTACACGACTGTCACAAGTTCATTGAACTACTGAAACTGAAAACAATGATAAAATTTAGAGTACTGATAGGTTGTTGTTTTTAGAATTTGTATTAATTTCAGATTTTAGAAATAAAATTATTTGGAATTATGATATTAATTATTATTATTGTTGCACTAATTGTACGTAGGTACAACAATAATATTATGTTTCTTTTCTTTCACAAAACACATATATACATGTGCGTTCCCGCATGCGTCTAAATATAAATATATTCTAGCAATTAATTATTTATTACCAATTTATCATTGTGAATTGCCTAGTACACAATATAATTATATTATTTTAACATTATTAATATTATTTTTTTATTATTATAATATTATTTTATATATTTTCTTAAAATATTATAAAAATAAGCATGTTTTTGCTCTAATAAAATAAAAATAATAATAATGGTGAAACGGTAACAGCCCGGGCATCGGCCCATTGGGCTGCTTTTAAAACCAGACAGGGGCAAATGCCCACCTTGCCCCCCTCAAATGACGCCACTGAATTAGGTACCTAAATATTGAATATATTGCAGATCATAAAGATTGGTCTCTACTCTCTATCGACTTTATAACAAATATTGAAATATCCGATTGAATCAATAAATTATTAATTTTGGCTCACAAAAAATATTCAATAAAGTAAGTATATAGGTGCCTACGTGATTTCCAACTAACTATCAAAATATTCATTAAATCACCGAAGATTTCCCTAAAAAATCAAAATATGCAAATAAGTATACTACTATATTGTTGGTTATTTCATCAACAGTTAACATCGTTGTACATCGGGTTTTGTTCTTATTTTATAATAATTATTAATTAGCATAATATACATATACAATAAGATCAACTAGAAAATAATATGCATAGGTAATAGGTATGCACGAATAAGTCATTTTTATAGTTAACAATAATGCTATTTGACTATTTGAGATATAAATATATTACCTTTATAATGACATGTATTTTAGTGTATAAAGTTGTAAAATATTTCAGATCACCTTATAATTATGGCCTATACGCAACTAAAATATAATTTATAGAATGTACGGTATTGTATAATTGCATTTTCCATTTATAATTATTCTGAAGTATATTGAAATGTTAGTATCATACTATCATTATTCATTATACTTCCATTGTAGTGCTGACTGTGCACTAAATCGTTTGTAACCGTATATACAGAACTTGGTGCACGCACGGAAATAGGTACCGGAAAACCATACATTATTGTAAATGACGGGTATTTTAACATTATTTTTCGGCGATGTGAGTAGGTATGTCAAATAATGAGTATAAATGTGTAAAACAACAATAATTACTAACACTAATTGATGCTGTTACCAGAGGCGTGCCAAGAGGGTAGGCCCGGGCCTACCATGATTTTGAACCCTTAAATATACCCAAAATATATATTTTTATGTTATACACATTATTTTTTTAACCAGGCCTGTCCTGAATTTTGATCCTGGGCACGCCACTGGCTGTTACATCATAAACAAAAACTATACGTATAACTGTATAAGTTTCGACGGGAACCTAACATACCTAGGTATTAGTGTATTATCAATATCGAAGCAAATATTTCTGAAATAGTGGTGTTCGACTCTTATTTGTCACAAAATAGAATAGTATACATTTATACGAAGTGATTTTCTTATATTATATAAAGTCAGTTGAAAAATCATTTTTTTTTTTGATATAATTAAAACAATGTTTGTAGGTGTTAGGAGCACGTTTAAATTTAAACGCCAACCAAATACGCCTTGTCCAGAACAATTATCCGTAGATGAAGATGGTGATCTAGTAGTTCGTAGAAGTCCGCTCGCCAAAGGCATTATAATAGGTAATAATGCTTAAGGTACCGTAATATATAATATAATATAATATTATGTATTGTGATTCAACATAATAACTAACAATTAACGTTTGACAAATTATTGTATTGTAGAACATATAAATCGGACTTCGTTAAATATGGTCGGTATGCAAGTGTGGCGGAGTGCGTTATTAATGGGTGACTTTATCCTGGAAAACAGAGATATTTTCACCAAAGATCAAATTGTATTGGAACTTGGCTCTGGAGTAGGATTGACTGGTATCGTTGCTGCCATGTACTGCAAAGAAATCATTTTTACAGGTAAATCTGGTTATTACTATTAAAACATATTATGATTTATAAAAATATATAGGTAGGTTTCACTGTTTCAGACATACTACTAACCTTTATACTTACACATAAAAAAACTAATCTGTTACAGTTTAACCATTGAGACTGAATATAATATATTCTATATATTTTTTATATTTTTTACAATATATAATATACTCAATGCTATAACTACATTTTTATAATTTAATCGGAATTTATAGATATGAATAACAAAGATATATTGTCAACGATTGAAAAAAACATAAACTTAAATCAAGATTTAATCGTCAGTCGCACGACAATTATGCCGTTGAATTTTAATGAACCTGAATTGCATGATGCGTTATGTGAGAAGTTAAGAAATATACATATTATAATAGCTGCAGACGGTTAGTTAAATTTTATATATTATTCACATTGCAAATTTATAGAATTGAAAATTAAATATATATGATATTATAATATTATTATGACCTGATAATAACGGTCGTAATTAACTCAATAATCATTATATAGGTAAACTGCAGTATAGTTCAGTGTGAATGTGTGATCACAATTTAAGATAACCGAAAAGTGATAACTTATAACATAAAATATTTCGGAAGATGTTCTTTAATTTTATTCGGGGGGTTTTTTTTTACAACATCTCACAAGACTCAAATATTTTTACTTATTTGTGAAATTCAATTTTTTAACCTTTTTTCACTCATATAAGCAGTAAACTAAAATTGTTCGTTTTTAATTATTATTTGTTGTATTTTAATGAAACTTTCAAAGTCATTTGTTTAAAAAAAATAATGTAATTTAAATTTGAACTCAAAAAGGGAGAGGGGTGCAATTCAAAAATAATGTTTTACTGTAAATGCACAAAAAAAGATTAAAAAGTTGAATTTTCAAATAATAAGTGTAATGCTGTAAAAAAAAACCCCTAAGTATTCTTGTAGTATGCGGTCAACCACATGTTTCTATGCCTCTATCACATGTTTTTTTTTTAAATTTAATTAAAATATCAATAAATATAGAAATAATAATAAAATAGTGGCTTGGTTTAGCGCAGGGGTGTCCAACCTTTTGGGAAGACGGGCCACATTAAGTAAGTCAAAGTTATCGTGGGCTACATACGTTTTTATATTAATACATTTTATTTTTTGCCATTGCCATCGAGGTTGTATAATTACGATAACACATTCACATACCTACTATTTAATCAATATGATAGGTATGGAGGGCACCACATATTAATATACGGTGCTTATTTTTAATAATTTGTTTTCTTATTTTATACACAAGTAATTGTTGGTTTTGAAATGTACGACAGGGCCAAGTCAAAACCCGTCATGGGCCGCATATGGCCCGCGGGCCGCGGGTTGGACACCCCTGGTTTAGCGCGTTGGCTGCTACCAGTCGCACTATGCAACAGAGTAAGCAACACCCGCTACTAATAGTTCCCGGATGGGTGACCATCCGGGTTTTGTAGTAGTAAAAACCTTGCCACACATACACACCTGTTAAAAACCAACAGTACCCTCCCCCACAGTTCCACAGGCTATAGTAAAAAAAAAAAATAATAAAATATATATGTACCTAATACCTATATATTTTGTAGTAAAACATCATTCAATAGGTATCTATGTATTATAATACACAAACATATGTGTAAATCAAATTAAGATTTTACCGGCCGAAATATTTAGTGTTACCTACCTTAAATTGTGATCACTGATCACACATCCATAATGTGTAGTGTGTATACAATATAATTTAATAAACATATATATTTTTTTTTTTTTTATTTAAATATATTCAATCTGTTTACAATAAAAACAATAAGTAATAAGGATAATACAAAGTATATACAAGGCATGAATCACGTGAAGAGGAGACCATTCATTCAGAACCTCAGAACATATATATTACATACCATATTATGTGTTATAAATTTATAATACTATATAATAATTTTTTTTTAGTGATTTATGATAATTACATAACTGAACAATTTGTCAATACCCTAAAAAAATTAATGACAATATCTCCTAGAAAAACCGCTTATATAGGAATGGAAAAAAGGTACATAAATACATTTATAATGTACCTATTATAGATATTAATTTCATATCGTACGACTACTGAATTACCTATTACTAAAATAACAATGTTTAAACAAACTATTTCTGTCATCAGGTATGTATTTAGTTCAGTCGATTTGGAAGTTTGCGCTCCATGTTACGAATACTTCAGTGATTTGTTATCACAAAATAACAATTGGTGTCAAGTACAACTATTAGATTGCAATTTTCCACAATACTTCGAATACAACAAAGCCAAAGAACTAGTTATATTCAAATTAACCGCCAATCATTCCACGTAAACATTTTTTTTTAAACTAGTTAAAAAATAAAGTTATATTATTGGCTATTGTGAAAGGTTATTATTGTAATTGAAACATTATTAAAATAAATAAGGATCAATCAAATGTTTTACAATGATTTACGTTTAAACTTTCTCTCTTAAGCTTTATCCAACCTACCTTAACCAAAAAATAAAAAATGGTGGTGAGCCTGCAGGTAAATCAGCCTATGCCCTATATTTTATATAATTATTAAATACATAAAGAATATACCTATGATTTGCATGCCCACGATGACCGTACCTTTATAATTAATTATATTATACGTTTGACGCATATTACACTCATATTGAAATGCATTCTTTACTGGCTTATTCTCAATACAATTTATTTAGTTGTAAATCCTACAATACATAATATTTGACAATTGACAAGTACTCAAATATTTTTTTTATTTTGTATACCTAGCTCATAGAAGTGCCAACTACCGAATAATACAAGTAAAATATTGTACATTAATATACATTACATATTAATATTTTTCGTATATCAAAAAAAAATTCTAAATAAACTGACGAGGTTTCTTTCTTCTTCCCGTTAAAATTGTTTTTTAGTAAAAAGGGCGTAAATGGGCACATGGCGATATTGCTCACTTCCTAAATATTGTATAGGCTTCTAAAGGTCATTTACCTATTGGGTCTAAGTAAAACATTGAAAATGTTTTTACTCTCGAAAAATGTTCCAATTTAACACAAATGCGTGACACCCCATGGAGAACACTGAATGTTACACAACAAAAACCTTTTAGTGTCTAATGCCGATAGTCGATACATTACAATTTCCACTGTTGGGTGTTCTTATAAATATTTATACAATATACATAACTACTATACTTGTGCAAAACGTTTTTATAGTTGAAATATTCGGTTGTTTCTTTATCATTTGTTTATTTCTTCACTTAAATACGAATACTGAATAGTTTATAACAAAGTTATTAAGTACTGATATTAGAACCTAATCCTACTAAATAATATTTAATTTATCAACTTCCTATAAAGAATTAAATATGACAGTGCGTAAGTGCTGCATGTGTGGACCTGTAATCTGAGTTATATAACTCCTTCCGCGTGTTATACCGACAAGTGCGCAAATCAACTCAAAAATAACAAACTTTTTAGGCACTAAACACAGTTTTTTTTTATAGATATTTTAAGTTCAAATTTGGACGAAATTCAATATTCAAACAAAGAATTACAATTTTAGTTATATTTTGTTGTAATTCAAAATTATTATTCGTGGGTACTTGGAACTTCTTTAAGTACCTATATAAGTATATTATTATATTTTATTCCTCACACAATGACATTTTCAAATTCAAAATTGTTGGCATAAAACTGTACCTATAATACTAATAGAAAAATAAATCACTTTAATAACAATAAAACACATTTAGTATGAGGTCTATGGCTACTACTCGTATCGGTGTGTGGGATTGGATACCGACCGTTCTTAAGGAGTCGAGTATAGGCAATTGTAATTTGTAATTGTCTCTGCGTGTGTGGCGTGTGAGTTGTGCGTATTAAACGATCATTAATGTGAGTGACTTCCTTGAGCCATCACATCATGCACAATGCACTTGTCATTTAGTTATTAGATCGAAATATTCAAAACCAAACTTGAAATAGCTAAACGAAAATTGACAAAATTATAAGTACGCCCAGTAGTTTTATTTAAAAAAAATTATAGATACTTGAAATTTGAATGGATAAACAACCTTACTTTGCATAGGTTGGAACACTTTTTCAATTTAAGCCAATTCTCGAAGACAATAAACATTTTAAATTTTATAAATTTGTCAAATTTCAATATTAAATATATTCAAAAATATCAAAAATATGATTCGACCGTAGTAAGCTTATTTACCAATTCAAACATGTTTACATTTCAAAAACTAAACCACATGTACCTACCTTAATTTTTATCAGTCGCGACGTCGCGTAAAAATCAGTCAAATCTTGTAACCCCTGCTCTCCTTAAATTGTGAATCATTTTCCGATTTTCGACTTTCCGCTTTCTAGGCTCTACTGCGCTAGGCTTTTCTATATCTTTATTCTCTTTGGAAAACATAACGTTTAGGCGCCGTAACAGTACAATTTGTTCACCATGGTCCATGAGGCATGCAACGTTAAAGATTTAATTGGCCGAACCACGGCTATAGATATTTTAAATAAGCTTGCGTAACTATCCAGTATGGGATGGGGTACTTGACACTTGTGTCCCGAAGTTCATGGCTAGTCCATCGTTGTTTGAAACAAAACGTCAAAAACCTGTTCAATGTTCATTCATTCATTGCTATATTAGCAATAACAAATAACAATCATGATTCATGAGACCCGAGGGCAGAGACATGAATTCATGATCACGAGTATTGACTATTGAGTATAGACGAGTATAGTTCACCAAAAGGTCCACTGGAAGCGCTAGTAGTGAGCCGGTTATTGTCCAATTTGATAAGAACATGTTTGCGTGTTTGCGGCGTTTGCGCTGTTTTTTCATGTAGTTGGGCAACCATAGTATCAAATACGTTAAAAGACATTTTAAGTTTAACTTTTAAGTAGCTATTCTCTGTATTTGGTTGTATTTACTATCAAAGGCAGTTTAGTGGTTTAGCCGTGTGGCGTGTCCCGTATAGATGCTAATTAGTAGTACAATTTCGTAAAATAAAAACATTAATAATGGCCGACAACACCGATTGGAATTCAATCGTGATGACGGCCGAAAAGCTGCAGGCTAACGCCATCACCGACACGGGTATGCCGAGCGTCACACGAAACATCCGACAACTGTTGGACGCCGCCGAAAACCTGTGGACCAAAGTCGGCGTGCCGGGCGTGGAGGCCAAGGGCAATGTGTTCCTGTGCAGCCGTGGCCTGGACGCCCCTCAGGTGCCCAAGCAGTTGGAAAAGCTCAGCTCCGCGGGCTCGATGGATACGCTGGACCCGAAGCCCGACATGGACGTTGATAGTTTTGTGAAGAACGAGGTGCAGAACGCTATACTCAGCCTGATCGAGTCGGTGAAGAAGAGTAATGAGGACTACATTGACAGGCGTCAGAGCGAGGCCACCGTCAAGGGCTGGAGGAACAAGAAAATCAACATCATTAACTCGTTCCCCGGCTACGTACCAAACCCGTCATCGAGCCCGGGTTCCAGTGTGATGCCGTCCGTCACCAAGCTTAATACCACAAACTTCGGCATGAGCACACAGTTGGACCAGACTGAACTCACATATGCCAAACATTTATGCGAATACAATCAACATGTAGAAAACCATGGGGTTCAAACCGACATTTTGCAGTCTTTCACGACAGCAGCAGAAATCGCCCACGACGACCGCGTGAATGAAATGTGGAAGATAGTCAAATGCATGAGTCAAATCGTACCCGAACACGGTGTCAAGTATGCCAGGAGTTCTGCGATCAACCAAAACACAATGATTGCAAATGCCAGGACCTATCTTGAACAGAGGTATATTGTGTACATGAAAGGCTATGTGAAGAGCCACATGTCCAAAGCAAAACTTGGCGGAATCCCTGGTACTTATCCACTTGTACGAAGTTTTGTAAGTGTCTACATCAATCAGTACAATAACCCTGATAAGCTATTTTATGATGGAGTTCCATTCTGGCCACTGGTATACTATCTAATTCGCTGTGGGGATTTAGAATCAGTTGTACGCATTTTAGAAAAAAATAATCATGATCCAGTGTTACTAAATGTTTTTAAAAACATAAAAAATAACCATAATTACATCAACTTAAACGATCAGGGATTTCCTACATCAATGGCATGGGACTCCAATGATCCATTCAAAAAAGTAATTTATTCTTTAGTCTCTGCTATTGATGTGTCGAGTAAACATTCAGATGTGATCAAGACTGCAGACGATTATCTATGGTTAAAACTATGTCAAGTCAGAAATGATCAAGACAAGCTCACATATCCTTTACTCCAGTCTATGATCTATGATGAATACAAAGATCAATTCAGTGATGTTCAGCCTATGTCGTATTTCCAACTGCTTTTCTTAACTGGTCAATTCGAATCAGCTATTCAATTTATTTTCCGTCACCCAAAACTTTGTTGTCACGCCATACACGTATCTATAGTTTTGAACGAAATGGGTTTACTGTACTTGCCTAGTGATTTTAATCAGCCAATTTTATCCAAAGACAATAATCAAATAGAAAAATTAAATATAGCTAGAATGATGAAAATTTACTGTTCTAAATTTGAAAATGAAGACCTTAAAATGGCCATGAACTATTACTATTGCCTGAGACACATTGAATTTGAAGGGACAACACTTTTCATTTCCTATGTAGCTGGTCTTGTAGTTGAAACAGATGAATACGACAAAGTGTTAGGATACCTGAAGCCAGAAGGTAAAAAGCAAAACGGTATTTTGGACTCATTAATAGTATCAGAAACACAGAAAATGGATATTATCAGAACAACGGCTACACTTGCAGAACAAAAGTGTGATCTCGAGGTGTCAGCTAAATTGTATGAATTAGTGGGTCAGTACGACAAGGTACTCGAACTTGCCAACATTATGTTGAGCCGGGTCATTCAACCAGATATCTTCTCTTCAATGGATAAAACTCCTAACATGAAAAACAAAGTGTTTGACTATGCTGAAGTTTTAAGTCAGCGACTAACAGGAGTCGAAGTTAACGTGTCTGAGGAAGCTATTTTTACATTTAACATGTTGAAGAGTGTTTTTATATTTTTTGAACAGTACAACAATCACAAATACACATTAGCATTTGATGTGCTTCAGACAATTGGTTTGATACCGTTAGCTATAAATCAGGTGGAAGAACGGCTTGGTTCATTTAAGAAGTATAATGAATTAATTTTAAGAATTGTACCAGGAGTGATGACGGCCACAATGAACATGTTATACTCACAATACAGAGACATCAAAAAAGAATCAAACAAGTCAGCCAGGAATCCAGAACAAATGCATGCTCAGTTGGAATACATCAGAGAAAAGGCAAAAGCCATTACATCGTTTACAGGTCGTGTGCCATTCCAAATTAACTCGGAAGTTATCAATCATTTAGTGCAAACCGAAATTCTATTATACTAATTTAAATATTTTATTGTGATTATGTGCCTATGTTGGCAATATTATTCCTGATTATATTATTAAGTAAATAATAATAAGGAATGAATTTGCATTATAAACGGTAATTTTTGGTTTAAGCTTAATACACAGTACCTTATTTGTAAAATATAATTAACATAGTAACTTTTTGCCATTAATATCGGGTTGCATGAACAGTGACTAAACATTCAACGAATCAATAATGAGCTAATGGTCCCTTAAACATGATTTAGTGGCTCATTAAATTAATCAATTTTCTCATACAACATGTCATAAGTATTTTATAAAATTCCTAGTTATTGAACATTTTTATTAATTTAACATATCATTAATCACTGAATAAAATAGAATACCAGATGAAAAACTTCCCATTAGAATATAATGAACTGATTGTCTGATTATACATAATTAGTATATTCATATTTCATACATATATTTGCAATAAATTAATTTTATAAAGATATAATATGATATACCACATAAAAATGTGCACTTCATTACTTTACAACTGATGAAAAATGTATCAGCAAAGTCAGTATGGCAGAAGAGATTTTGTTATGTGAGTTTTCAACTTAAAAATATATTTTATGAGCAGGGTCTAGATTTTTAAGCCAAATATAACTCTAATGTTCTAAAAAAACCAAGTATATTTTCCTTATAATTTCTTAAAATGAGCTAATGTTATTTTATGCACAAATAATCAATGAATATTAAAATATGGTAAAATGTTCTGGAAATTAAAGAATAACAAAAGGACAAAGATTTTTATTTAAAAAAAATATACTTAAAACTGTATATCGTTATCGTCAGGGCTTGTAAGTTCATGCATTTGCATATCAATCTTGCCAAGTTGTATTTAATGCTAGATGACATAGAAATCCATTTCAAGGTACAGTTCACGGTTAAATATGTGAAGTCTTATTTTGCATGTTTTTTGCCTATTTGGCATATTTCTATTTTATCGGGCATATTATACATGATTTTGATATTCCTATTCATATTATTATATCAATATGCATTTTGTTATGGAAAAAACTATAAAAGAATCAACATTTGACAAAAAAAAAAACCGCGATCGCTTATAATTTCTTATTATAATATTATATATTTATATAAGATGTTTGGGAATTCAGTCATTCGTACATTATACGCAGTTCATAGAAGCTCAAGAAAAGTATAAAATCTATTTTTTTTAATTGTGAAATAAAAAAAATAAAATATAACTATAAAAATGAATGGATAATATTCATGTTATTTCAAAAATTGTTTATGATTTTTAGAAGTGCATAATTTTAGATATTTAGTGCATATAAATGCATGCTTATTTAGGCATTTTTTAGGGCATGAACTTACGAGCCCTGGTTATTGTCATGCAAAAAGTGATACAAGTGAAAAACATTTTAAATTTGTATAACTTCACAATTATTTTGTTTTATGACTGGGTAAATTTTTTCAAGACTACATCACAACATAATTTTCAACGTGAAAAGTGACCAAGTAAAAAAAAATTATGTAATGTAATTTAAAATTTTTTTTCACTTTTTGCATAAAAACGGCAATGTATACAAAAAACACTAAGTAAAGGTTATGTTAAGGAATAAATAGACATTGTATGCTTGTATAAGGAGAGATCATTGACACCACTTCAAATTCAAAACTCATCATTTAGGTAGTTTTTTTTCTATCATTAGTTAAGAGTTTTCTAGGCCAGTTTTATTTTAGGCATCATGAACAAGACAAAATTTTATTATATGATGAAAAACTAATAATAATAGTTGTAAAAATAGAACACAGATGTATTGCAACCTACAAAGAAAGAAAAATTAATTAATTTGGATGTATTTGCATAAAATACACAATAAAAGATAATTTGTATTCTTCTACCACTAAATCATAGAACTTTTAGAATCGGTCCTATTTTGCATAATTGCATACCAATTTAAATTTCATAATATAATGTGAAAGCAGCATAATATGGACACAATATTTTTAATATAAATAAATTATACATTGATATAATATTAGTACATACTATTATGATTGAATCAAATGTATAACAATAATTTATTGTAAGAATGATAGAAGTTCTAATACAGTCAATACACTTTAATTTTTAATATAATAATAATAATATATTATACATTAAATATTGTAACATAAAAAAAATAATAGTATATATATATTTTTTAAGCTGGTTTTCTTTGTCTATAAATAATAAATAATAGTTAAATGCCTACCATTGTTTAATTACTAAGGCAGTGAACTAAAGGCAGTGAAAATGAAACAAATTACTAGTATTTTTTGACAATAAATTGTTAAATATTAATTATAAATCAATTAGTTTATTGAGAATTCTTAATATTTAGTTTTAATAAATAAAGCCAATCTTTAAAATTAAAGAGCTTGAAAAAAGTCCTTTTACACAAATGTATATTATTTTTATATACTTAAGGGATATTGTTAAGTTTTATTATTTTCAAATATGAATATCATAAATTGTATTCAATCGGCCACAGAATGTCAGAATTTGGTATAGATTTTTTTTTTAAAATAATGTTAATACCTTTTTGGCAATAACATTTTATTTACTTAAAAATGTGTAAATTACCTCCAGTCTATAACTTAAAGGTCTAATGATGTTTAATGTTATACATTAATCAAACATGGTGAGTGCAATATTGTATTTAAATTATAATGGATTTTTATGATAAGAGTACTTTTCAATATTAAAATGGTTGAACTGTTATAATTTACTAGAAATAATTATATTTAATTAACAAAAAAAAAAAAAATAATAATAATAATTTTAAATTAAATTATAGCCACAGATAAAATATAAAATAATAAATAACTAGGTAAGTATAATCTTATGAAAAAAAAACCCTGTATAAATATTATGTGAATACACCCAAAACTAAAATGTTATGTTTTTAATTCAAACCCAATGTGAAATATATATTAATTATAACTACTTGTGTATAAATTGGTAGGCTTAATTATTTATCTCATTGATTATTGAAATAAAATGTTTATGCATACGAGTCTTTTTTATTTAGTGTTAGAAATAAATAAATTCATGTAAGACAACATTGCCTTAACAAAGAAAAAACTACTAAGTTATTTTAAAATATGTTTATATATAAAACCAATTATTTCAGTGATATAATTATAATTTTAAATCAAATAAATAACTAAACCATTACATACAATTTTAAATTTCTAGATTAATCTCTAATGTTGAGTGAATAATAATTAGGATTAACATTTCTAACAGTTGCACTCTTAACAGATAAAAAAATCTTTAAAATAATAAAAGTAGGTATACATAATTATGTAAGACTGTAAAGCCAATAACTACAATCTGCACTTATACACATAAATACATAATACAGATTGCTATAGTGCTAGTTCCATGATATTGAAACACTAACATATTTTATAGATTGTTTTTAATGAGTGGTTGTATGGAAATACTGTAATGCTATATTGCACATTATAACACATAACCAAAGAATACTGTACTCATAAAGAGATTAATTAATACAAATATTAAAAACGACTATTTTAATTTTAATGGTATATAATTTATTATTACAATTGTTATAATTTATTATATGTAAATAAAACTTACTCCAATTGTTAAAAATATGAACAATATTTATTATTTATTATTTAATCAATGCACAGTGGAACAATAACCCTGTTTTGGTAGCTACAATTAAATGTTTATACAACAACAGTTTTAAGAACATGTTTAAATATATTTTAGCCACATAGGCCTCATTTTTTTTATTTTATTAAAATTAGTTTATTTTTAGGTATTTGTTTAATAATTATTGTACATAAAATCCCAAAATTGTATGGTAATATTGGTCGTAATTAAGTATTCAATATATTATATTCATAAAATTAAATTAAAATACACATAACTGTGAACAGTAAATAATTCAGTAGTACAAGGTAACTTCCAAATTATACATGAATTGTACTTGGGTGAGGAAAAAAATTGAGACAAAACTTTATATTCAATATTATTTATAAATCATTTTAAAATGTCTCATTTAGCATTCATTGTTTGATTATACTCGGTTGGAAAACAATAACATAAACATATGAATGCTAACTGAAGTATTATAATTGTATGACATATAATACTATACAAATATTATTCCTAATAAAGTAAATAACATCTAAAATTCTATTAATTAAATATATAAATCATAATTTCAAAGTAATAATATCATAATTCAAGAATTCTTTTATCATATGGAACAATTATTTTAAAGCATTTTTGGTGTAACTAATATGAAAATGATTTAACAACCTTAATTATAAGACCGAGTCCTTAGATTTTTTTCATCCACTGTACAGAGATTAATAATAATAAAACCAAAATTTATAATCACAAAAATAAGAACATCTTATAGTTCTCTTCGTATCTAAACTTACAGAATATTTATGACAGTAGTTAATAACTCATTACAGACATATTGGGAAATTTGATTTAATTTTACAATTCATGTCAAAATTATCACAACAATAATTACCTAGTTACTTCCGCCTTATAGATTCAGACACATTTGTCGACAATTTTTCAGGAACTGGTTTTTTCTTATCAGTCAATATAGGGAAAGTCCTACGTCGCACTGTGAGAGTAGCAGATATTTTATGATCTTCACCGTTTAAAGATGTGCTATTACGTTTTTCTACTGGTTTTTCTGGCTTATCAGTTCGCACAGCAGATTGAGATCTAGTTGTAGACCCTCCCTTTTTGTCACTTTTTTTATCAAGTTTCTTTTCTTCAATAATGTTTGCATTTTTAGTGGCAGGAGGATTTTGTCTTGTAGAATTTCCACCTTTACGACCATTTTGTTGTTTAATCACTTTTCCTTTTAATTTATCTTGAAGTTTTAATGGGTAAAATGATCCAGCAGGCTTACGTCTAGTGCCAATATCCGACTGTAATGGACTTTGTACCAAACACCTAATTTCAGTACGATCTTCTGCCTTTTTAGCACCTTCCTCACGCCAATATTTTCGCTGTGCTTCAAAAGATTCATACAATACATTGCTAGATTCTGAATCAATTGCTAAAATATCTTGTAATTTTTGTATGGTTGTATAGAAAGTCACTGGACTTATAAGACGTAAGTCACACAAGTTGCACAGATGTAACATAAAATTCCTATACAAGTTTTTCCTTAGAATATATCTACCCTTAGATTCAACAAACATGCTTAAAGCTAACGATATTTGACAATCACCAACAAATCTGAAAGTTAATTATAAATAATTAGATTAATTATTTGCAATTAAATGTGAATAAATTTATGAAATAAAGTAATATATTGTTTGTATTCACCCATACCCCTCACGCATAACATGCAAATTCCACATTTTCATGAGTTCTTTTTCTCCATCATTAACATCAGTGAATTCGTCAATCATCATTGCAGTCTTTTTCCTCAACCATATAGGATCACTTTCATCTTCACTATCTACATCCATTTCTCGTGGATAAATAGGAAGACATGTTGATGTATGATGATATAATCTGAAAGTTATATTTGTTATTTTATAAAATTAGCTATTAAGTGTAATAAATTAAAAAAATTATGCAAAACTTTTATATTATGTAGTTTTGAAATGAATCTAAGAAGAAAATTACAAAATGTTTTTTTCTTAATTCATTTCAAATATACATAATATAAATGGTTTGCATTGGTACATAAGCCTTAAGGAACATAAGAACTGGTTTAATGTTGGTGTTGGTGCTCTAAAGTATCTATAGTATGGTTATTACATGGCAATTAACATTAAATGTAATACTTTGATGAGGTCTGCAGCACTCGTAAGTACAAAGTATAACAACCCCCACTTTGGGACAATATAACAGCATGACTTGGTTGACTCTCCCACTGTACCAGGTCACGGGAAAAGTGGGATCCCCAACTAATCCGGCCATATGTGTACAATGTACATACAGACATGCGGCAAAGGCTGTTACTTACCTTAGTCACGCATAAGAGGTCCGCGATGACGACCACCAACAAATAAGAGTGACAGAGTGTGAATTAATATTTAATAATTTTATTGTAAATTTGTAATATAAACTAATATTTGTTGTATATTTAATTTTGCATTTGGTGGCTGTGTTTTATCCTCACCTTTTACACAACACCAATTATGACTGGACAATGACAATCGATGATTTAAATCATTGCAGTCAGCGTAAAAATGGCTCACCAATGGGACATCTAATCTTAATCTCCTGCGTGACATCAGGATACTTACCACTAAATTACTGAGAACGTATTGATCACAGTCCGTGTCACCTTTTATATACTATATTTAAGTTAAGAACTATTTCCAGTGGCCAACTTGCTGTGCATAGTTGCATGGCATTTACTCCACAGCAGGCGTACGATGGTTGACTCTGTCAGGACAAACAGGTGTTGCCTGACAGCCGCCAGACAAAATCTGGTCACCGCCAAGTACAGTTCTTCACTTGAATAGAGTATGCAATATTTTATATTTACCTATTATGTCCAGTAACATATGGCCTTTGGCCATCATATCCATCAGTATCCTCCAGTTCATGTAGAAACTCGGACAACGAAGCACGCCTGAGTCGTTTTGGATGACAAACTACTATTTTTGATACAACTGCACGTCTAACAGGACCAACTCTAGTTATACGATAACCAACATTCTTTGATTCATCTCTTTGTGGTTGTGCAATTAAATCTTGTGGACTACCAATATAACAACCATCATAGTGCTCATTTATTGCAACATCAATCCGTGCACCAGATCCTGTTGGCTATAAATTTTAGCTTAAATGCAAGTCCGGCTTAAAAAAACGTTATAATACAACTTACAACATAAGAAAATGTAAATCGGGCATGACATAGCTTCAAATGCTTAAGTAATGCATATAATGTAAAACAATCCAATGTACACCATGGACAGTGTAAATCTTCACTAGCTTCAGTCTGTTGACGGCTGTTATTATTATATAAGAATTGGTAAACTATTTTCAACTTATTAGATGAAGAATCCAGAGAACCATTTGCATTTTGAACACTACTACTTCTTCTGGAATTTGATGCTAAAAGAATATTAGCTACATTAAAAATTGGTTTTAAGTCTTAACAATAGTTAAATATATATATATTTAATACTTGGCCAATTATTTTCTTTATTATCAACGAGAGGATAAACAACAGTAGTACTATTAGGCTCTGTTGACCACTTTAAACGCAGCTTGATCTTTTTACGACTTTCAAATGCACTAAATTGTGGTCCAGCCCTTACTTCCTACAATATAAGAAATATTAAGAGTAAAAAATAAACCCATATTGGGTTAAAATGATAATTAAGATAGATATTTATGTACTTTAAGACGTTCCCATGAACACGATTTTCCAGTAGTTAAATTGGGACTTTCGCCACTAATTTCTTCTATAAGACAATCATAATCACCATCTTTAAGTAAACATCGATTTTGTTTGTCATGTATTATTAAATTTGCACCAATCTCTTTTTTAACTATACCATTACCCTCTTTAATACTCATCCTTCTTTTTTTCTGACTTGGCTCTGAAATTAAAACTTTATATTAAATACAAATTTATTACTAACAGTAACAGGGAGGATATGAGGGTGTCATATTCTACCCCTTTAGCTTATTTTTGTCTCATAAAATATATGATAAAGCAGTGAAAGTATATTTAATGCTATATAGTGTGGTTTAAGAATAGTCAAAAAATGACTTCCCCCTTTCAAATAAGCTGAGCATACCACTTGAAATGCATATAAAATAATTAATAATCAATAACATTCAAAATATTATGGTTTGTAAAAATAATATGTAGAATAAATTACTATAAATTTAACTGAAACGATTTTCATTTTTTTTTTGCGTCAAAACAATTTAAGCATTAGAATATTTATATTATATAAATTTAATATATTTAAAAAATCTGTAATTAATTATAAAATAAATATTTTATCCTTATGAAAATCCTTGTTATAAAACATAAAACTAAAATAAGATTTAAATTAATTAAATGTAGTTTATTTCATATTTTTCTATGAATATTGTTTTAATTTCATAAATTAAATTATCAACATAAAAATTCAATAAAATGTATAACTCAATAGTAAATTTAAAAATTTATTGATTAGTGTTAATTTATTCAATGAGCTTTTCCTTAGTTAAACTATTCCTGACAAAAAGTTTATACATTTCTTAAAACAACTGTAGGTTAGTAACTGTACCTTTACTTAGTAACATTCAAAATTTAAGAAGTTATTTAGATTATTCAAAATGTACTTTTTACTTATTATAATTTATAACAATGATTTACAATATGTAAAATTATTCATTTACTCACCCGTGTTTTCAGAATCTGAATTTGAAATCACATTTATAACTCTTACTAATAAATGATGTGATTTGGATACATGTCCTTGTACAGTATTAACTGATTCGACAGGAATAGACACTATTGCAGATTGTGATGTTAATTGAGAACAAGTTGGGTTGACAGGAACAGATGATAAGCCAAAAGAGACCTAAAATGTAATTTATTAAAATAACTTAATTATACTTAAAAAATGTATTATCTTACAGTTGTATATGGGCAAACATCTTTGCGTTTTTTGTGACATATTTTTACGAGTGTTGTTTCAATTTTAACAGGTCCATTTGTATTGTTCACTGTAAAATTTTAAAAAACAAGATATTTTTTATAATGTTACTATTACAACACTAAAATATGAAACCAGTATAATAAAATTACTTTTATCATCAAAATATCCAATATAACTTATGGTCAAGTATCGTTTGTTACAAGTTTTCTTTTCATAAACTTGATTTTCTACATTGTTTAACAACGAATCAATGTCTAATTTCTTTTTTGGGCGTTTAGGTCTTGGACGATTTGCTCTCATGTAGCTTAAAGTTCTGACTAAAAATAATGGCTGAAACAAGTTATAAATTATAGAAAAATCAATTCTAAAATTACATAATATATATCTATGTTTAGAACATAACAACTTAATTTACATAAATAATCATTAATATATTAGAATATACACATTAATATAATAAAGTATATATTATTAATATAATAATAATTTATTAATTAATATAATATGTATACATTAATATATTATTATAGGTACCATAACTAGAATAAGTCATTGGACAGTTCAAGGTCATTTTTAACCCACTTTATATAATTAAAAAACACCAATCATTAATTGTTCATACCTAATGGATATTGGTACAATTGTGGTTGTAGGTGACATATTAGTTTTAAATATTATACTCTTTAACTATTGTTTTATAAAAGAGGGGCAGGGTATTTTTCTATTAGGTATTTTAAGTCAACAAATTACAAAGGTATCCTTTGATAAAAAAAAAAACATTAACTATATTCTGCCATCTCCAAAAATGTACCCCAAGTTATGTTACAAATAATATTATCTAGTAAATACAATATCAGGGATCAGAAAACAATCAAATATAAACTATTACTTTTGCCTTAAAATGTTACTTTGACAAAAAAAAAAGCAATAGGTACCTACAACATCTGAACAATACTATAATGCAAATTAATTAACATAAATTAAACATTTCTTTATTACCTATAATACATAAGTATCCTAATAAAGTAGTTAACATAAAAATTGTTATTAATTGTTTACAATATTAATAATTAAATTCAAATTATTAATTATAATTAATTACAATTTTTTTACATTACAAAACATTATATTGTATATAACGGGATATATATTAATATTAAATGGAAATTAAATAACGATAATGTAACAACATTGTCAACTTTAAAAGTAATTACATATTTAGGGCTGTTCTTACAATGTCCGGTTAAAGTTAACGGACACTTAAACAGACATTGTAAGAACAGCTCTTAAATTAATAATAATTATAAACTTACCGAAAACAAACTACGATTCCTTAAATATTTGTAAATCTGGGTGGGTTCTGAAAAATAGTTTTTGTAAATTATAATACGTACCTATATTATTTTATACTAAAGTTTAATGATATAAATAAATAAATAATCAGGAAGAGAAAAATATGTACCTATAATAAAACAAAGTACCTAGGACAAATTATAATATATTATAATTTAATCGCCTATAAGAAAATAAAGAATGTACAAACTCTAATTTTAAATAAGCCTAGCAATTGGTAACAAGGATAGTGTAAGTTTTCAAAAAAAATACCCACAAACACAAATAAGTAAAATTATAAAATAAAAAAACAAAAAAAATCCAAGCAACAGTTAAAAACATTTTACCATTGGGAATAATAAGAATTAAAACAAAAACTGAACTTCGTTAATTCTTAAAAAAACCATCTCAGTTTATATTCCATATTTGGTCATAATTATGTTTTTCCAAAAGACTATATTTAAATTACTATTTAATTTGACTCAAAATTAAGAAAATATCTAAACATATCTAATTCTATTTTTAAAAATAAGAAAACCTAAATTTAAAATTAACCTAAGTTTCAGTCCATCAATTAATTACCTATTCTAATGATAAAATATTTGATGTTGTTATAAATCAACAGTGGTTATTTATATCAAACTTAGGTACAAGACATCAATTTAAAATACCAAACATAATAAAATTAAAATATGTACTAATTTTATTTTTTTGAATCAATGATTATTTAGATATATTGCTAAAATTAATTTTAGTTGGTCAAAATACAGACAGTACCTAGGTTCTAGGTTTTAAATAAAGCATTATATAGCATTATATTACCAATATCAGCATTTCATTTTATTTAGTGATGAGTAATAAATTGAACAAAGTTATAATTTAACAGCAAGAATAGGTAGGTACCTAATATTACCAACTTTAACTTACTTTCGAATGCTTGTAGGAAAAGTTCATGATCGGCCTGTGCGTGATCCATTCGGTTTTTATCTAGTTCTTTTTCTCTCTTTTTCGGAGCCATTCTAAAAAAAACCGGTAAACTTACTATAGTCAAAAGTATAGAATACAAAAATTAAATGATGTGAATTGTGTATCGGTAAACAAAATTATAAACTGTGTAATAGTAAAAAAAACTCGGAAACTAAATCTAAAAAAAAAAATACGTAAATCTAAAAAGTGAGGAGGGTAAACAATGGAAGCAATCCATAGGCAAAGGGCGAGGCGACGGCAACGGGAAGCCTACAGCCGTTCCGGGGGACAACGACCGATAACGAGCTTCGCAGTGTGGCCACGTTACGTAAAACATTGTATCCTGTACATCCGTCCGAATAGACAATAATTATAGGAAACTCTGTCTTAAACAAAGAAATACACAAGTTTCGTTGGTAAGTGAGTGAACCAAACTACCATAGTAAAATGTATTTAGGAATTCTGACGTGTGTAAACGACTATTTTTTGCTCGCTAATATTTTAAATTAATTCATAAAGTCATGATTTGCAAACAAAATAGGTTGGTCACACTTTTCATCCAAATTCTAATGATTGTTTTCCGTTGGGCGTTGATGGTTGATGTTTAAAAAGAAAAAAACCATGTTTTCTGAGTTTAAAATAAATCTACTCAATAGTCAATAGTCTAATAGTCAAGAGTCACGACGAAATATAATAAACTTTGTCATGAATCTACTTTTGACATAGGCATCTACTTTGTATAACATAGATGTGTTCAAATTTTAAAATGTCCAATAACTAATACTCTAATATTAGTCCCAAATTTTTTTTACCAAATGAGTTGTCCAATGTCTATTTATTAGTTTAGTTTATTAGTTATTCCATTATAAACTTATCTTATAAAAAGTAATATACTTATATCTAGGGCTAGGATTTTGTAGCATTTGCATTTTTTTTCATAGTACTCCCGGACATAGCTAATCAAAAACAAAATTTGATTCATTCATCACAGAGTTCAAATATGCAATTTTGTTTTTGTTTTTTTTGCTTTTTCTTATGATATTTGTAAATAAATGCTTTTTTGGTACTTTTTTGTCAATTTATTAGCTTTTTAATGAGTTTTTGTTAAGTATACGCATATTTAACATTTTTAGAACATTTACGTACATATTTTTCTAAATTATTATTTATTAATTAATTTTAATTGTATTATTTGTATATATTTCGTTATTTCGTAGTGAAATATTATCGCCTAAATGTTTCTGAAAATAGATTCTTAGATTTTGTCAAAGTGATTACCGAGTGGGGAGTAGAGGTTACGTAATACGTTGACTGTATGGACTTCAGACACAATGAGAACGATATTTATTAACTTGTTTACTATGTCTACATTTACAATAATATTATTTAGCATTTACTAATTATAAGAATTTCTATGGGGGCTTAAACTCGAGTGCTAGCGTACGGAGTATTGTCTATATATGATTGTGAGATATTAAAATATCTTATTGTCTTATTGAATATTTATAGAATAAACAGGTACCTAAAATTTAATAAAAAAGTTTTTAGTTTATTTTTTTCAATATTTATAAATTGCGCTTAGTTGTTCTAAGAATTAATTTGTGTGAACATATAAAAATGTGTTTAATAAATTATTTTTTAATATTAAAAATATTTTTCAGCTAAACTTGAAAATGTTCAAGTTTTTTTTAGTTACATTTTCCAGGTTAAAATGCTTTTTTTAGGGCATTATTAGCAATTTTTTAATTCCTTTATTGTAGGTTTTTAGTGCTTTATTTTCCTAGCCCTACTTATATCTATTATTGTCTATTTATCTGACATATTATTTCGTCGACTGATGGTGGTATTATTGATATTAATCATAATATGGATACGGCATTCCTATTAAACAAAACATTTTCTTATACTACTCAATTCTGTATCCATAAGTATAATAATATCATTGGTGTGGGCTGTGGAACGGCCCTATTGGCGATTGCACATTTCTCTCATTGGCCCTCGCTGAACATAGACAATATGCATTCACGCAAAATCGTTTTTTTTCAAGTACCTAAACGAATATTTTTGAGGGTTTGACATTGGTTTTTATTGAAATATTGTCTCAAAACAATGTAATATCCATTTTTTTTATTTTTAAAGTCGAATATAAAGTAAAATAGTTTATAACAATAATATATCAAACCATCAAAAATATTATTCTCTATAATTTTTGTTGTAGGTGAATTTACTCTATTATAACTCAAAAGTCATAAAATACGATTTTACGTGAATGCGTTTTGTCTATGTGGCGCGTAAGTCTGAAAGAGGAAACAAATAGTCGCTGACACCGAGTACCTGACAGATCCTGACGATCTTATGTTCGCTCAATTTAACTTATTTAACTTTTGAGTTAATTTTTTTCACATACCCACTCTTAAATAAAGTATTACTCAGTAGTCAGTATCAAACTATATGTTTGCCTATCGAAAAAATTAATAATAATATATTATCTATAGATCTGTATTTCTGTGCGACTGTGCATAATGCATTTATATAATATGATAGTATATGACTAATACAGTAATACCTCAAGACGCAAGTAGGTATGTCGTGTGTTGTGTGTATAGTATGTGATTATCAGATAATAATGGAAGTGTGTATGTGTGTTTTATCGATAATATCCTGCCAATCTGTTTCCGCCGTAACAGATATTCAATAAAATGAAGCATTTTGTATTACGTACCTATATTTGAAAAATATTCTTAATCTATAATATGCTCTCAACAACTATATATTTAACCACTACCGTCTACCACATACTAGATGAAATTTAATTTACCAAATCTATGATTGCAATTATACAAAACTGTGTGGGCACCTTACTAATGCACAGGTTTTAGTCCATATCCGTATGACTTAGTAGGTAGTCATTACTCATTACCATATACGCAAATATGGAGTTACATTGGCGGGAGCTCAAGCCTCAAGCCCTTCGATATTTTAAACAAAAATCCCCTACACCCTCTCTACATCACATAAAAATATTACTTAATACACATATATCTATTATTAACTAAGAAATAGGTAACTACAGTATTACATTTATTCTCCTGTTGAATTTGGCAAAGTCATTTAAAACTGATACCGTGTCAATATTAATGTAATTTTCAATAATAATTAACCACTGAATCTTTATTGAAGCATTGTTGATCTCATCCATGTTTTCAATCTCCTCATTGCGGAAAATGAGCTTTCGCAAGTAGCGGAATTGATTGGCAAAGTTATGGCTACATTAAATAGTTTTTAATAATTTTGGAAAGATTTGTTTGCTATTCAGTGAGTTTAAATGATTTTGCAGAACTTCCAAATCAATTTTAACTTTCAGGACATTTTTGATAAGCATCATTTCTGATCTTGGAAACACTGAATAAATCCTAAAAGTTATTATTTACAAATTAGTTTTTATAAGTGTTAAGTAAATAAAAATTAGATTCAAACATTCAATAATATTGTTTAGCACAATTTATCAATAAAAATATATTATAAATTAATGTTAGATTTAGTGTTTGTAAAAAAAATGCTCCTAATAATAATTACCTTATAATGGTTAATGAATACATTATACATTCATTAAAGTTTAATTTAAAAAAGTTGTCTACAAATTGGGCTATTTCCATACTTTCTGGTGAAAATCATTTTTCCATATTAATAATAATAGTATCAACTATCAACTATCTAGTATAGGATAAAAACAATGTTAAATAATTAACTCTATATAGGTATTTAAAATTTAAAAAAAAAATGATATTGACGATATTGTGTACACTGTACAGCCATTCCAAGCAATCGAAAACCACATTTGGTTGTTAATACATTACATTTTAATATAAGAGTAAATATTAGGAGGCTTAGATAGAATCAGGGGGATGCTCATTAGTCATTACTAGGGCTAGGATTTCAATACATTTGCATTTTTTTGGGGGGGATATCTTACGCGATGCTTTCCAAGCTACAAATATGTTTCAAGTACTTCGCGGTGTAACCACAATAATTTTTAGGGCATTTTTCGACGGTTTTAATGCATTTTTTAATTTTTTAGGACATTTTTAACCCATTTGTCGTATTATGACTAAAAAAAATGACCTCATTGAAATATATATATATATAAGTACTACATAGTAGTATAGTACTACGTAATATAAATTATTTTCATTTTGAACTATTTTAACTAATTTAACATGAGGTTTTTCGGGTTTTACAATCTTTATGTCACACGATCCAATTAGCCGATTTTAATGCACACAACTAAACTTTTATCGGAGTATTTTCTTATCGAGCGATAATATTTATTGGTGGTCGCGTTTGCTCCTATCACCTCAGTTGATGTAGAGAGGTCATTTTTAAAATATAAAAACTTATTGGCAGACAACCGTCGATCATTTCAATTCCAAAACATTAAAGAAATTCTTATTGTACAATGCAATGCAAATGAAATTTAATTTTTAATTTTTTTTTTGTACATTGTAATGAAATATAATTTTATTTGTTCCTCGTTTTTTAATAATAATTTAATTTTAATTTATTTAATAAATAATGCATTTTTTGAAAGGTCATTCTTTGATATTTTTAGGGCATTTTTTAGAGTTTTTAGGTCATAAATGCATTTTTCGAAAGGGCATTTTTTTGATATTTTTAGGGCATTTAAATCCGAGCCCTAGTCATTACATATATATGTATAAATATGGTAAACGGAAAAAAAGTCCCATATTTATACATTATTTTTATATTATAATATAGGTACCACGACTGTAGAATATAGATAGGTAGGTACATTTATATCAGGAGTTAGATTAGGTTACGTTTATTTCAATGTTAGATGAAATATATAACGTAAATGGTAAATTTACGTATATCTTTATGGAAAAACCTGTAGACCTAGAAGAAAAATAGAAAAATAAAAACCATTACTTATCTGCAAAGAGTACAAAACTACAAACGATAATTTAATGTTTGTGTCTTTGTGAATCGATCAGTTTGAAGATAACGATGTGTTCAACTGTCAAGTGTCAACTGTTTTTACATCATAGAGTAATATATTATTATATATATATATTATAATATATATATAATATTACTCTATGTTTTACATCTACAAAATAATATTATAGTACTGTGTTCAATCTCTGTAAAGTGCATCATGATTTATGGTCCTACTAAAATCTTATAAAAAATAATGAAAAACTGCTTTAAATGGTTATATAATGTACACAAACCATAAATAATATAAAAACTATTAGGCATTTTTAAAAATGACCATTCAAAAAGTACTAACTCAATTCTTTTTCCCACTAAAAATGATACCAATGAAGAAAATCAAAACATTATGTCGACTAGTAATCGTGTATATGTGACAGAAAAAAACACATTATTATAAAATCAATACATTCTTTGCTCTGCTCAGAATATAAAATTGAACATTCAGTCTGTCTTCTCTCACTTTCTCAGAATCGTCTTTCGTAACCAATGATTTTATATCATTGAATTCAAAATTAACACGTCCATTACAGTGACCCACTTGACTCCTACTAAAATACATTAAACTACAGCGTACTCGTATGTTGAATTCTTTTTGCGAAAAAATTGCAGTTTAAAATGTCATTGCCATTGTGTGTATAATATATAATAATATAGGTAAAAAATGTACAATTAAAGTTACAAGTACCCACGAATAACATTTTTAATTTTAACGAAGTAACTATAAAAATATTGTTATTGTTCGTTAAAATATCTAATTTCGTCAAAATTTAAACTTTAATTACTTATTAAATAAAATCTTGCCAATGCACATGTTTAATATTTTTGAACTACTATTATAAAAACATATAAAAAACCTTGTATTATAGAATTTCAAGTTTTTTGACCCAACAAAATTTTTTTTTAACAATATTTATAGAAAAAAAACTAAAAAAAAATCTAAAATTTCTTATGCTTAGAAATAGTTCAAATAGAGTCACAAAAGTTTTGAAATTTTATGGAGTATAAAAATGATGATCTCGACATAGAAAATTTCAAATATCTACGGTAATTTCTTTTAGAATTACAACAAAATATGAAAATCGTTCCCTGAGAAATCGGTAGTTTACGGATAAATATCCAATTTATAATTACAAACGATCATAAAAAATTAGTTTGACTTTTCGGTAATTTTTTTTTTAATTAGAAAGGTAAAAAAATGTATAGAGAATCTTGTGTTGAATTTTCAAATCTTAGATTTAAATAGAACATTTTTTATGAATTTGCTGTACATTACTAAACTGAAAGACTGTTTGTTAACAATGAAATTAACGGTTATTGCACTAGATTCTAAATTACCTCAGGCCTGAGCACAGTTTACCGTGTCTACATTTTCTTATTCAAAATCAGTTATAGACGTCCTGCTGGTTTATTGACTAAATTTAAAATTAAAAAAAAAAACGAAAATAACACAAATTATGTTAGTTGGGACTTGGGATAAATACAAGAGTCATATACTCATATCTGATACATGTGAAATATTTTTATAAATAGTATTTTAAATCTACCGCCAGAAGTAGAAGTTCCATCTTAGTTCGTAGTTCTAACCTTAGATCATGTACCATGTATCAGGTCCTAACCGTGATCATTCCAACACTGCTGATAAGCGGTCTGGTCTGTTATCATCCTCGGATCTATAATCTATCCCACCCCATATTCATATTCTATTCTGAGGACTGTGATCGAGGGAATGAGGGATTGAAGCATTTGCATTGAACATTGACTATTGAAGATTTTATATAATATATTATATACACTTATACATTTTCTATTTTTTTTCCTAAACAATAGATATGTATTAATTTTTAAACTAAAAAACTATGGTAATATTATATATACAATTAAAATGATGTCTATGCTGAAGCGATTGCTTTCACCTAACAGTATTAATATTGCCTCAAGTGTGGTTTCTATCAAACGTAAGTAAATTTTAATTATAATGTGTTGACTATTATACATTGACTTTGATATCATGTGCAATATATATTATAATTTGTTTTGTTTTTATGTCTATTGACTATGTAAGAATTAATTGTTAATATACCTACTTGTATGCAATGCACTAAGTTTGATTTCAAATGATCTAACTCATCTATATTATAAAACTCTAACCATACATTTATTAAATTATAGGACATGATATTTTGAAAGATTGTACTAGATGCTATAAAAGTTTAACTGTGCCTCAGACTGGAGTAGTACAGTTTCAATCTGTATGCGTTCAGCAAGTGCGTCACGAAAGTTTTTTTAAAAAACGTAAGTGTCATAAATTATTATCTCTTTGATAATTTATAATTTATTTACAATATTATTTCAATACTTTACCTATGTATTTGTTTAAACAGTAAATTATAAAAATCATCATTTACAAACAGTTTCTTATGTGTAAAATTTTTTTTCTTTTAGATACGGCTGAACATATCTGGAAAAGTGTCACAAGTGTAAGTAATGCTGGTAAAAAACGTGGTCGTGGTAAAGGTGCTGGTAAAAAAAGAGCAAAAAATCTTAATAGAGGACAAGTCATTGGTGTAGGCAAGTATCTATTGATTTTAATTTGTGAATTATTAGATTAGTAATATTAGTACGTTCTTAAATTTAACAAAATGATAATTAATCAATTTAATTTTGTTTTATATAGGTTTATCTTATTAACTATGTTTAGAGTATAGGCACTCATGGTCAATAGCTATATTAATCACTATACTCTGACTCATATTAGTAAAATAGGGCAGCAATCCATTTTCGTTCAGAATGACAGAACTACACCCTTTGATAAACTTATTTTAATTGTTAGCGTCCAAATAATCACTTAACTGTATACATTTTAGCAAACCTCAAGCAAGGCAGTTGTTGAAATAATTAACTGATGCTCCTGAGAGAGCGGCACTTGGCATACGTTAGCAACACCTATTGACAGATTTGAAAATTCTATCTACAGTTGTGGTGCAAAGTAGCTCACCTCCTGGGGTTACTCTTATATTAGAAAGAGTATATCTTATTGAAAATTTAAATATTGTTTTAGCTATTGATCATATAAAATCTAAAATCTAGGATGTTTTATTACTGTCACATGTTTATGTATACTAAATAAAATATATTTTTTTAATAATAGGTGTTGACAATATTATATGGCCTGGACTCAATGCTCCTATAATTAAAGGGCGAGATCTAATAAAAAGAACTAAGTTACCACCAGATCCTGAAAGACAAGCTCGCCTTGTTAAGCTTAGAGATGCAATGGGTACATTTAAAATGTTAAGACTCTCACCAACTGAACGTGGTTGGTCTGGTTCCAGAATGCCTGGACGTAGTATCGGACCACCGGATCCTATAAATGAATGTTAGTATTATTATAATTGTTAGGCATTAACACGTTGACTGCGTATGTCTTTTTGCTGTTCTCGCCCAGTGCGTATGTAAAAATAAAAAAATTATGTTAAGAAACTGCTCTTATTTGATCATACGTCCAAACGGCTTATGAATACATATTTTAAAACATGCATTTAGCCATGCTAGCGTGGGGAATAATAAACCATTTACATTAAATATACATTGGACCCCAAATGGTGTCAAACACGTTGTTGAACAATCCCCATGATGCCAATTAGCGTCAGTACGTAGGCAACATGTTAATATTATTTTCCCCTGATATGTATATATACATTATTTAATTATATTATTTGTCAACAGATAACTTTGATGGTTTTGATACTAAAGTGTTAGAATTCAAAACTGTGTTTTGTATGAAAGCTAATGCTGGCCGATATAGAAGAATAAGTGTTGTTACTGTAACTGGTAATAAAAATGGTTTAGCTGGTTTTGCTTTAGGTAAAGCAGCCGATTCAAGAGCTGCACTAAGACGCTCTAAAAATAGAGCAGGACAAAAGTTAATGTATATTGAACGGTATAATAATCATACCGTGTATCATGATTTCTTTACACAATTCTGTAACACTAGAATATTTGTGGAGAAAAGACCTGAAGGTCATGGATTAATTTGCCATCGTGCTATAAAAACAATTTGTGAAATGATTGGTATTAAAGACTTATATGCCAAGGTAGAAGGTTCTACCAATTTGCAAAATGTAGTTAAAGCATTCTTTTTGGGATTATTAAAACAGGTTAGTTATACTTAAAGTTTGGAATTACTTGTAAATACATATTTTTTTATATAAAATACAATTTATCAATTTATACTAGTGTTAAAAAATTGTCTAAGATCTAAAAAAAATTGTATTTTTATAATTACTATTTTGCAATTAGTATATATTACTTACATGCTTTGCTGTTTTCAAGTGTATATAATGTTCAAAATTGCTTTATGTATTTATGAATTATAATCATACATATTTACATATTTTGGGTTTTTGAATACATATAAATTTGAGCCCTAGACTTATACTTTAAATAACTTAATATTTTGTGTGATAAAATTTTTTTTAACTTAAAAATAAACCATTGTTTACAGAAAACTCATCAACAATTGGCTGATGAAACTAATTACCACTTAGTAGAATTTAGGAAGGAAAATGATTACTTACCAGTAATTGTAGCATCTCCAAAAGGACCTGTTAAAACAGATCCTAAGGAAGCTCCTGATTTTTTGCAATATGTTATGGACAATAAAGTAAGGTTGCGCAAGAAGAAATCTTTACCATTTTATACCAAAAAGACTCATTGGTATATTAAAGAGAAAAAGATTGAAATTGTTAGAAACATGGATAAGGTACAGTTGAAAATAGAATACATTTTATTTATTTAATTTTTATATTTTAGTTTGGTTCATAATAATTAAACTATTTTTTTTATCATTTCTTTTATTACTAGGCAAAATATAACTTATTGGCTGAGTATGGTGAAATAAGGAGTTTTTTGACTGATAAATATCCAGAATGTAGGCCAGTTCAAAAGAAATCATTTTCGAGGCAAATTGATGAAGATGAAAATCAATGAGGAATTTATAGTTTGAATACTAAATATTTATAATATTTTGTAAATTAATATAATTGAATGTTTTGCATACGTTTATTTACAATTTTTATAATCTACAATGATTAATATTCAATTTATGACAAATAACAATACATTTTTGTTCATTTGTTGTTCTTTAATCTCTTCTTTTCATTGAATTTTTTTAATCTGTTTGGTATGGAAGTTAATAAAATATCAAGGTTATGGTACTGCTGTTCTTTCTCCAGCCCATGCTCTTAAATCCACTTTTGGTATAGAAGAACTTGCACAAGCTACCCTTTGATTCCTAAAAATCATAACAATTATTAGTTATATAGTAATGGATGGCCATTAATATGTTGTATTTAAAATAATGAAAATTCTTACAAAAATGATGGTTTTAAAAATGCCAATGGTTGAATGAGGGCCATATCATCAGAATTATCACACAATAATCTTGATAAACTACTCTTTCTGAGTTCCTGTAGTTGAACTAAAATAATAATTGTATTAGCTATACAATAATAATGCATTCCATACGATTATTCAATTTAGTTACCTTGATCAAAAGAAGATGGATGACCGCCTTCTTCGTAGAAAAATCTATCACCACGTCTAAGCCTAGAAAACTGATCTCCAATGATGCACACAAAAGTTGGGCCTACCAAAGCATCTTTCATCGGCTTTTCTGAAACTCCCCCAATATATAAGTCTATTTCATCTACTGAACCATAGAGCCTAGCAAGTCTCGTAATAGTCTGAAACAAAAATAATATTGTTGACATGGATTTTCTAGGTAATATAACTATGACATGGTCATGTCACACGTTGACATGGATGGTTATATTCTGACATTTTAGTATATTATCATGATGGTGAATTTAATGATTTTTGTTATATCTATGAATTTTATTTTGAATTAAGAACTTTGTTCAAACATTTTTAGTATAACATTTAACTATCCATATTTTAGGCGTTAGTGATAAGTACAAATAATAGAAAAACTTATAGAAAATCTTGTGTTAAAATTTTCAAACCTTAGATTTAAATAGAAAAAAGGTCGGCAAGTGGGTACTGCTTTGCTGTACAGTAGGTGTCGAGTGAGTCACTGCAATGGTTGGTATTCAATTTGAATTCAATGATAAAATATCAGTGTACACGGAAAACGATTCTGAGCGAAGACTGTCTGTCAGCCTAGAATATTTTTATATTATATTTATATTGCCATTATTAATAATTTCAAACGCTCATAAAAAATTAGTTAGACTTTCCGGTAAATTTTTTTTTTAGAAAGTTACAAAAATTTATAGAGACCATCTGTTGTATATAAAATTTTTTATGAATTCACTAATTAAAAAAATTACAAAAAATCGTGATTTTTACATATTTTTTCGAAATTTTAACTTTAGATGCTTATAAAAAACTATTAGAGACCCATGCTTCACTTTTTTTTAATTACTAGGTACCATTGATTATAAATACTACGTAGTATTTACGAGTATTTTACTCGTATAATTAATGCTACTACTTACAAAATAGCTTATGAGGAACCTTGTATTACATTTTTAAACCTTTTTTTTAGGTATAAATTCTCAAAATGTTATACATTTTTCACTACAATTAATTAGTTTGTATATTTTCTTGATTTTGACGGATTTTGTAAGAATTTTAACTTTAAACGCTTATAATTTTTTTTACTGATTTTCTATTGAATTTTTTTATGGTTGTTGTAAGAAAAACTTATTTAAAATCTAGTGTTAAATTTTCAAACCTTAAATATGAATAGAAACATTTTTATGAATTTTTAACCACAAAACCATTTGCAAATATTTGATATTTTGATGACCAAATTTTAACTTAAAATGTCTATAAAAAATTATAATTGTAATATATTTTTTTGATTTTTTGGTTACACTATAAAGTACTTACTTAATATTTTATAAATTAGTACTATTCACCTACCTTCAAGCGATTACCAAGAGTTTACCTTAGGTATTTAATAGATTTTGCACAATTTCGAATATTATTGTTAAATTAATAGCCCTACATATTAGTAGCTAGTATAATAGTATAATGTACTTGTGGTTCCATGTATTCTTCTAAATCGTTCCAGTTTCTTGCTTTTTCATACCCACATACTTGTCGCCATTCATTGTAAGGTGGTAAACCATGGTCACGTCCTCTTTGTACATTCAATGCTACTAGATCAAGTCCAAAATTTAGATTACCTTGGAATAAATGATCAGTGATCTGATGATAACATTTATAAATGTATAATTAAAATACAGTAAGTAGGGTTAGACATGTGCTAAGACATTTTTCTAAATTACTTCTCTAGTAAAGAATCTATCAAAGTTTTGAGAACTTTGGAAAGATATTCCTCTGAGAAAATCATCGAGAGCTCCTTCTTTGTACAAATTAAATGGTGCAAAGTGCTGTTTACTGAGTACAAGATTTTCTCTAATGTTACCAAATTTTCCATAGCCACTAAAATAATCATCAATTTTATTAAACTACGCTCAAATAAAATTGCACTTCTTATTGAAATCTACTTACTGAATGTTTCCCTGAATAAGTGTGTGCCCGAATCGGTAAGCAGCAGCCGCAAAGGCATTGGTTATTCCAGCGTTTAACTCTGGATCGTAATTTCTTGCCCATCCACTCTCTCCTGGAGACAGCCCAAACTTGGCCATGTAACTTCTGCCTGTACCAAGGAAGTCGTTAGAATTGCGTATTACATTTCGTTGGGTTTTCATTTAGGCAAAATGTAATCTTACCTAAAATGATTGGCAAAAATTCATTATAGGTTATGTGTTGTAGCTGAGCAATTATTATTCTCCGCGTTTCTTGGAATATTGCTTCGTCGCTCCAACGAGGGTTTAGCCGGGACAACTCAAAAGCGATACGATTATGTTCACGCAGCCAAATGGTGTGTAATAGAGCTAAATCTATTTGTTCGTTTACGCGTCCATCACCTGTGCAAGAAGTACACGTCGTAGTAAAAAATATATTTATGTGCATAAAATAAAACTCGTTGAGACCTACAGTGGTCAGGTCAGTGAGTGTATTAGTGTCTACCTACCCGCCTTAAAACAAGCAGATCTGCCTGTATCGTCGGAACACTCGGAAGGATTTCCCGGCAAAAGCTGCTTTCCTCTGATATTTTGCGACTGCAGCGTACCGCCGCGGAAAGTTCGAAGGCTTTGCTGAGTGGATAGCGAAGATCCGTAAATATTGGACCCATCGAGGTAAGCGGTGATTTGGTTCATCTATAACGACAAACACAAAATCATAACACTCATCGTCCGTAGTTTGAAAATAAACGTTTATTGGAGAGATCGCATAATATAATAATTTGAATTTCTATGTTTAAATAGTTTTTACCTGTTCCCTTGGTCCGAAATTGCATTCGGGACGCGGCGCCGGCAGTGATCTGACGAACTCCATGCACCTCTCGCCGAAAGGCGCGAACATGTGATCGTTACGGGGGATTTCTATCTGGAAACAATCCGGATGGCGTAGAGAATTTTCGATTTCTCGTCCGTTCCTGCAACACGATATCCCACTACCCATTTGACCTCTGCTTATGGGTGTGTGCGTCGTGTCGTGGTCTAAGAATTGTCCCCATTGCATCAATAGCATCGTATAATTCTCGGATGGCGAATCCACGTCTTGAGTGAACGTCACGCTCACTTGTCTAGCACTCGGCAACGGAGAGCCGTTGATTGCTTTCGACCTCGGCGAATTCACACCTGAGTTTTGTACAAAGCAGTTGTATATATATACGCTGATATTAATTTTTATTACAGATTCGAGCATTAGATGGGTATGTTTTATATCTTATTCTATTATATAGTCTCGCTTCTCGCACTATCTGCACTATCTCTACCCAATAAGGGTAAAGTCCTAAAACATTGCAAAATTGTTATTTTGCGTATAAAATATAATAATACGCACTTTGAAAGTTTCATATAGCGACAAAAAAATATTTTTAAATTACAACGAAATAATTAACATTATTATTCCTCGTTTAAATATCTAATTTCGTCCAAATTTGAACTTAAAATATCTATAAAAAAAACTGTATTCATACATTTTTTAGATTTTTTGAGTCACAATACTAATTATTAATTACTTATGAGAAACCTTGTTTTAAATTTAAAATCTTAAGTTATAAAAATTTAACATTTTATACATTTTTAATTAACTACAAAATAATTTGCAAATTTTCGTGATTTTGATGAATTTTGCAAAAATATTATTTTGTAATGCTTACAATAAAAATTTGTGCCTGTGTTAGGTATCTTAAATAGTTTTTTAACTGCTATAGTGCTATTACCTATAACAACTTATCAGAAATCTAGTATTAAAATTTCAAACTGTTTGTCAGAGCAAAAATTCTATCGTTATTTATAAATAAAAAACATAAAAACAATTGAAAATCGAAAATGTCTATAAATAGTTTAAAAAGAGTCATAATAAATTGAAAATTTTACCATGTTTAAAGCTTATATAAATAATCGGTGTTAACTGTTAAGTTCTAGTATTAACTGTTCTTCGTTTTTTAATTAAAACAAAATAAGAAAATCGTTCCATGAGAAATCGTTTATACTTATCCGGGTGTAATCTATTGTCAAAAAATTTCAGACGGCCATAAATAATTAGTGTTGGTTTAAGCTCAACTTTTTTTAAAAATTACATTTATAACAACTAATGAGGAACTTTGTAATACATTTTGAAGTTTTTGACTAAGCGAACAATTGATATCAACAATAATATGTAATTAATAAATATACAAATAAAAAAAAATTTTCTTATGCTTATAATTCAAAAAGAGTTAAAATATTTTGAAAATTTTATGAATTTATAGAAAATTGTTATACAAACATTCGATGAAAGAATCATGTAGGTATCTATTTTTTTTTTTTAGTTACATCAACAAAACCAACTTTGTCGTAAAATTAAATTTCTGTTTTCCTTTTTATTTTCCTGACACTATTGAAAACTCCTGGTCATTTTAAATGTTGACTTCTCGAATGCACCAACTAGATTCATTTTCTCACCAGAAAGTTACTGAAGTTGAAAATCGATGCATTATTTCGACTATTCGCGATGTAGGTACATACACACACACTAATCATCATCAAGTCATAATGTAGAAGTGTATTAGTGTAGTACTTATGTAATTTTTTTACATTATATATTACACTTTTGATTTTAATACAATTTTAAATCATTTACGAGAATAATTATTAGATATTCTGATACTTCATATAAAGTAATATTACTGAAAATTGAATTAATTATAATTTAATTCAAATGCGCTCCCTAACTTTACTGAGCACTTGACAACCCATTATTATTGGCTATGAAATTATTGAAATATTGTGCTGGGTTGTATAATTAATATTATTTATTAATAAATATTTAATGAATCAATAGTGAGCTAATAGTACCTAAACATGATTTAGTGGCCATGATTGGTTCATTCAATTTTAATGAACCATTAAAATAATTAAATTTGTATTATATTTATTAAATCATTTACTCACCGTCTCCATATTTCGGAGGAAGAATTCTCTGTAAAGCCGTGCTAGCTCGGCCCCAAAGCTCGTGTTTGATGTTATTACAAGACCCATCGGTTGATCTGTATTTATGAGGTTGGCAAAATGATGTCCTGGGACAAGTGTCACCAAGTACCGTGTCCAGAATGCTGAAGCTCGGTAAGGCAAACGTACCTTGCTCACGTGTCAAGTTGAAACTATACAGTGATAAAAAAACAGTTATTTTAATAACTTAACTAAGTAAGGGTAATTAGGAGACAAATACTGAAATACTTATATGAAGTATCACTTTATTTTACATGTATGAATAATCATTGATAATATCATGAGTAAAACTATGAATTATAGCTAACATTATCCTGTATTATCTAAGTATATGTCTATTAGCTTGTAGCTTGTAGCTTGTAGCTTGTTAATGCCTCATACAAAATATAATTTTCATTATTTTTCAATTATATTTTTGTACTATAAAGTATATTATATAGTTTTTAGTTTTTTAAACTTATATTAAATGCCAAAAATCCTTCAGGTGTCTGTGTAATTATATAGTCCATTATTGCGAAAGTAACTTATTATAATAATTATTACATTGTAAATGTAATAGTCAGCTAGTCAGGGTTAAGAAGGCGTCACAGTAGGTCTTCATTTAACGATTATTTTGTATACATAATTCATTAGTTTTTAAATTCATCTCCATGGTTATTCTTATATGCCTAAATAGGTACAGATACCCGATCAGTCATAGTAATAAATAATAATGCACCACAATCATAGGTCGAAATTCTTACCTGCATCCGATAATTAATTACCTAAGTTAGGTAACCAAAAACAAACAATAATGTGTTAAGTTAGTAACAAAAATAAAAAATATTAACAATAGAGCACACTGTCATAACTGTCATTACGTTATTCTATGACATTAATATAAAATATAATATAATATTATGTTATGTCAGGTATATGACGTGTATTTTATTATTGTTAATAGATATTGTACAATTTAGGTCCTGCCCCCAGCAATGCTCCATCGTCTGTATTATATAGGCATTACAAATTTAAAATTTAAAAAACTGTATGCACGTAATTTTAATAATTTTAAATTGCTATAAAAACAACTTATGAGGAACCTAGCTTCTACCTATTTTAGGTATATACAACATTTTTAACAGAAAAAAAGGTTGTCTCCACAATCCAAAATCCTGCAGTCACGCCACTTTATACACCTATTGTCGGTTTTAATATGTGAGGTACAAATTAGAATCTATAATTATATACGCTTACTCGTTTACGAGCCCTATGCTGGCATCCACGGATTTCTGGGCCTGTTCCCCTTGGGTAAGGGTCTCGTTGGTGGTCGGGAAGAGCTCCTGGTGCCACGCCGCGGCGCTGCCCGTGGGTACCAATATCCTTTTCGTGAACAGCGACGTGACAAGCACCCGTCGCTCGTTGAGGCGCTGTAGGGCGTTTGCCGCCGCAACGTTCAACTGTTGCGGCGTGAACGGCGGTATTTCGACCGGTGGCGGTGGTGGTGCCTTGATCACGCCCGAAACCGAGGTGGAAGCCGCCGTCTGCTGTTGGTTGTTGGCTATTTGTAAGACACCGCGAATTCCGAGAAAAAGTTTCAGACGTTTTTTTAATCATATTACAATAACACAAAATATATACAATATCATTGTCAGACTAATATAACTATATTAACTGATCGAGGCTGTGGAGAGTGGAGACCCGCGTGAGTACGCCACCGCAATCAAACCAGGATTAAAACTTCACGAGATTAAGGATTCGGCCCCAAAATAAAAGACTCTTAGAGGGCCACTCTTATTTTTTCTATAAGTTTAACTGTTCTCCCCACTTCTAAGAAATATGTTAATTACTACATTTTTACGGTGTGGTTGTACCTATATAGTCTTGTACCGTTTAAAAATAAAATTATTTATACAACTGTATCAAAATAAAGTATAAAATTATTATGCATTTATATTTAAAATATAGTATATATACATACATATTTACAAACTAATTACAACAGACAACTTGTCATGATAAAAATAAAACATATTTTAAAGTATAAACCTTTGGTCACAACACCCATTTTCAATAATTTGTTTATACCTATGTAATTAATCATAATTATTGTTAGTATTTATATATATAATCAAAAAAATATAGCCCCCCAGGCCCCAGGTATCATGAAAAATTATTAAATGATAAATTAGGAATAAATTGAGGGGGCCATATTTTGTTGAAAAATGTTTTGTCGATTTTGTATATTCTTGTAATGTATTTTCTCGGACCCGTATATTTATTTGGAATCATATTCAATTGGAAAAATATTTAGTCGGAATGTATTTTCTTGGAACCATGTTTATTTGGAATCGTATTTCGTTGGAAAAATATTTCATCGTCAGAAAGTATTTTTCAGAAACCGTATGAACTTAGAAAAATATTTTATCGGAATTATCCTGATGGAACCGTTTTTACTTTGATACATAATATGTTTCTGATTAAATACATTTCCGACTAAATGAGTTTCCGACTAAATATGGTTCTGATAAATACAGTTTATGAAAAATACGTTTCCGACATATAAAATGTCTAACAAAATATGTATCCGACAAATACGTTTCGAACATTATACGTTTCCGATAAATTATTTTTCCAGACAAATACGATGCCTAGCATATATTTTCCAACTTTATACGCGCCCCCCTATGAAATAGCAAACGCATTATAATATTATTGTGACGTCTTATGTGTGCGTGTGTGCGATATATACGCGCCCTAAAGCTCATTAGCATGCGAAACCCGTTTGGGACCAGTTATATTATTATGAATTATTATTACTGTGAGGCAATCGGCGTGAGTCCGTAGATCAATGACTCTTGAACAAACGCGTATGCCCACTATACGAGTTATTTATTTTCTCTGTTCGGGATTATCACGTATCATTTCTACTTATGCGGCTTTTATTGCAATAATTATTCTAAAAACGAGCCTGTTTTACATATTATATAGGTAAACATGCAGTTCAGCGGGGTCCATTATCTTCTCGAAGAATAAATAAAAAATAAACAGGTGTCGTCTGCAGTGTGTATTAATAGATTATCCGAATGCGTGAGCGTGGGCATGTTACCGCCTGTGTGGTATAATATAATGGAGACATACTAACAGCTGTACCTACAGCTTTACACCTAGCTGCTTCTATGCTATAATCAATACCTAATACCTATATGGCTATATCAAGCTTTACTTCAACGACTACGTAATTTTAAAGTTTATAGAAAACCGCGTTACTGACGATCAGTCATTGCGTACTCGTTGATTTGCTGTAGCAGTCCATATTTAAACGTGGGTCCTTGAGATACTCAGCGAATATTTGCATATTCGTCATCTCCGTCGCGGACCTTGCCATTGTTAATGAAATCATAGAGTTCTTAATAATAATGATTATGCATTTTTAGGGGGTTTACTATATTTTGTTAGAATTGTTCCATAAAGGTTTTAGTTTTAAATTAGTTAAAATAAAAATAAATAGTGTATTGAAATGATATTTGTTTTAATGGACAAACAAATTAATTTGTTAACCATTCTACCTAGTTATTATGGCTATAATCAATTGACAATATTGTAAAAATATGAAGTATAGATCATTTCGTAAAACTTTAAACGTTATCCTCAAACATAAAATTTAAATGTTGTAATTTAAATTCCAAAAATGTGTGTACAATAAATATTTACTAATAATCTCTTTAACTGTGGCGCAAACAACTCATTTTTTCTATACATATATATATTTTGTTTAACAATATTGCGATAAACAAAATGCTTATTTAGTTATATCTTTAGTTTTCTAAATATGTCTTTAAAACATTTTAACAATCTTTGAAAAGTGAGTATAGTGCGAATTAATATATGTATTATGTAGGTAATACTATTTAAATGTTAAATTGTATATTATGTTCCTATTGTTTTAATAAAAATAATATGTAAAAAGTAACGTATGACGTAGGTTGTAAGTAGGTGGGATTATTTAAATAATAATTATTAGTAAATAGTTTATTGGCTTCAAAGTAATTATACTTTACAGTTTACATAGTGTTCAATTAAAAGTCGTATAATTTGAACTTTGAAGTCATTTTTTTCGATATAAATTAATAATTAAATTAACTTGCGTTAATGATACAAAAATATTAAACATGAAAATCATATATAAGGACTTAATACTATATAATTGTTAAATATATTGAAAGTGGTGAGTTTTTGTAACATACAGACATTTTGATGTGTTATATATCCAACGAATCGATTGATCTAATAAAGCGATAATAATTTTGAGACGGGTTTGAATTTGTCTTCTAGTCTATTTGAGATCGTCTTTCTCACATTTTTTGATTTTATACCCTAGTCCTAAAATATTAATATTAGAATGAAGAAGTAAAAAAAATGTATATTTCAATTTTTATGGAAAAATCAAAATTGTGGTTAAAGTGATTTCAAGTTGACTTAAAATTAAATTCAAATCTACTTACAGAATTTGTATCGCTTCACTAGCTTAATCGGTAAGTTGGAAATAGAACACATCTAAAATCCTATATTACGGGTGTGTTAGACAAAAATAGAAAATCTCCGATTTTGTTCCTAAAATATGTATTAAATGTTGAAGAGACGAAGAGTTAATATCAAATATTTAACTGCCATATGAATTTTCTACAAACTCATAAAGATTATTATTATTTGTATCCGAATACAATATAATACATTTATACAGTATATACAAATATATAATTGGTTTTATTTTTTAAATAAAAAGGTAAAAATCGTTTACATTCATTATTATTAATGATTATGCATATTTAATAATTATTTTTGCTAGATTTCGTGAAAAAATAACCTTGTCATAACTAATCACTATAGGTAGGTACTTAATAATATTTTAAATATAAATAAAATTCATATAAAATTGTATTCTTGGTTCCCAGGCTATTATAATAAATCATGCTCATGGGTTTCATTAAATGCGTTTTATGTATTTTTATGAAACAAATCGAAGAATACTTACTATAGATTATTTTTATGAACATATATGGGCACCTGTGTGTTATACTTAAAATTCAAATGTCGTGATGTTAGAAATTCAGCATTTTAGTCCAAAACTTGAACACGTCATATTATAGTCATTAATCATTATAATGTCTATAAATATATAATATTATATCCTCTTATGGTAACAATGTTATACTTAATCTTAATATATTACCTGGATTACGGTTCTTAGGGGGACAACACACCCCGAATTCGTTGACCGCCAACTTGCAAGGTTGTTTTTTGAGTTCGGGAAGTTCGGCGTAAAACGACAAACAGCTGACCAGCGGTCGGCACGTTCCCGACTCGCCGCTGGCCGTCTTGCACTGTCCGTCGACGTTCGGCGACTTCCTGAGCGGTTCCTCCTGGACTTGCGGAGCTGGTTGCGGTTGCTGTTGCTGCGGCTGCACGGGCTGCTCCTGCGGTGCGGTTTGAGCCCCTCTGAGCCTGTCCTGTATCCTCTGCTGGAGGACCAGCTGCCTCTGCTGTATGTTCACAAACGCCAACACGAACTGTTCCTGTTGCTGGAACAGTGAGTCCCGGAGTGCCGGGTCTTGCGGCTTGGCCTCGATCGCCTGCTGCACCTGCTGCAACTGCACCTGCACCTCGTTCTGCTGGAACTGCAGCTGCTGCTGTTCGAGCTGTTCGGGGAATATATCCGTGAGGAAAGGCCTCTGCTGCTGTTGCTGTTGGGCCCGGACCGCCGAGGCGGCCAGTAGCAGTAGCACCGACAACGCGATCGGGATTCGCGTCATGTTGCGGTTCGAATGTGCGAACGTCTACTGAAGACTGAACAGCGCACAGCCGCGTACAGGCGGATGACGACGGCGACGACGGCGACGATGATGATGACGATGATGACGATGGTGTTGCGGTGATGAGCCCGCCGCGGTTCACGTGGGTCGAGCGGCGGTCGTCCAAGGTCGCGGTGCCCATGCGGCGTGTGTCGTGTCTTACGATATTTTTAATATATGCATACCTCTATATCATAGAGGTATATATGCCTTTTTCGCGCGCGTACTGTGTGTTTGTGGTGAATTTTTTTATGTTGCCAAAAACCAAACCGGTAACCGGCATAATACGTATAAATGTATAATGTATATTATAGTTGTTATAATATCATATTGTATACTAGTATTGGTATATACCTTATACGATAAGCCGCTGTTCTCTTTGACGTTAATAGTATTATATATATATATATATATATATATCATATAATTTATAATATATCTACAGCATGGCAGAACCTACGAATAACACCGTTTGTAACGCGGCCTGAATGACCTTGAGATAATAATTTTTCACTTCGACATTATCCGCGGACCGTAATAATTAATAAATTGCCATTTAATACGTCATAATACTATTCGCAGTGATTCATCGAGCACACTCACCCCTATTTTTTCCTTTTATAGTTGCTCGTTGAATTTATTCAAACTCTGATTTTCAGGAGGTATGTTTGATGACTATATTTTCAATCATTTAGATTTTTATACCATTTAAAGAGATTCGTTCGTGACGATACAAACTTCTTTCTTTTTAAATAAGGAACCAATCCTTTTTACTAGAAATTGTTAAGCAGATTTTTTGAAAATTGTATCAAAAGCCAAAAGAGTATTTTCTGAGTTATTCAAATGTATATACTAAGGACAACTGCCCATAAAATGGTATTACAAAAATATAAAATATAATACACTATGTATAATATTGGATTTAGTATTTATTATACACGGACAATTTTTACAAATAATAAAACGTTGATCAATAAATATTAACTAAGTACTACAATTTTCAAAATATCATTACATTACCATACCATCACATTTTCCAAACCCATCATTATAGTGGATCTATTATCATGCTAACCTTCATTTTACATATTATATAGATTGAACTAAAAAAATAATCTCAAAAGTGTACTGCCGCGGCCGCATGCCAGGTCCTGGGTGACTTCGTTTATCTGCCTACCAATTACCATGTCTAATGTATCATCTATTCAAATGGGTATGCTTATATATATTATAAATACCTTAATTTTATTTCTATTAGATTCTGAGAGGACCGAGAAATAATAATAATTATATTTTATATTTTTCTGGAAAATTATTTCAAGTATAAAAACAATGTTGAACAAAAATAGGTAGGTATAATCAATCAACACTTAAAACCTTTAGGATTATTATTTTTTGAATTCTATAAATAACCAAAATATATTTTATTCGTAAATCGTAATTCGTATTTGACTGTTTATAGAAATTATTGTGTTTTTTTTTATTTTATACCATCGATGCCTATAATGGCTAATTTCCAATTTTCAGAGAACTGAAGTTTAATAATACTAACATAAATATTATTTTGTATAGGTACTTATGTAATTTTCTAAAAAAAAAAATGCATACCTATTTGGCTATATTATATTTAAATATATATATATGTATTTAATATATACCTCTATGATGATGTATAGTCATGTGGATGCATCTACGTATTTTTTTTTACGTCAATCGCCAAGGTCTCATAATAATGAAATAAATTCATTTGAAGTTCTTGGATCTGTATAGGCGATTATTTTAAAATGACAAATCCTTAGCCCGGATTGTGCAATAATATAGTGGTAGATATAGTACAATATAATATATTATGTATACGTTGTTGCGGATACATATATATGAATATGACCATTATATATTATTATAGTATGATAACATATTATAATATATGTATAAATATAACATACATAGGCGTAGTATATCATAGATACCTTCTTATTGTTATACTTGAAACACTTATATGGCTATACCTATAATATGATTCAGACTTACAGACTCGCCTACGTGTTGGTGCGTATATTTACATTGATAACCGCCAAAGCCAGAACCCTATTATATAGAATACCGCGAGATAATTTTGCATTATTCAAGTGCATAATAATAATAATACATGACATTTAATTAAAAATCAAAATGACAATGGACGATGCAAATTTTACAATATAGGTGCCTATATCATGTTATAGGTAATATATTATTATACGTGACTATGCGCCGTATACAGTAGGTAGGTAGGTAGATATATTTGATACGCCGTGATTCACTGGGCTAAGGTCGCGCTTACCGTATAGAATAATAATTATTATAGTCAATATTATAGTATCACGTGCCAATTAATGTACATATTATATAGCGTGGTACCTATATAGCCGCAATGAGTAGGTACCTAATCTGTGTCCGCACAACACACATAGGTACTGCATTGTAATATATTATATATTAGGTACTATAATATGAAACAGATATATTTTGACATTATTTCAATAGTTTATACGAACAACGTCATATATATGTGTGTGTATGTGTATGTCATATACCTAGGTCGTATTCCTACATAATATAAAATATGTGTACATATATACACAATAATATTTTAATGTAGACGTATTGTGTCTGACACAATATGTGTGTGTTTCAGAAATGTTTTCTATCCTGTTGAGATGAGGTTGTACATACACACACACATACCTTCATACTTCTATTATTGTTCGACGTGCGTTCAGGGATTTCGATCTGCGATTTTTTTAAGTGTCTATACGACGTATAGGTATTGGTCTCTGTGAAACATATCCGCGGCCTTTGTTTTATTAGGTGTTGTTCATTAGTCTCAATGCTATGCATCGACCTATAGTGATAATAAATAAACAAAATAATTTATCGTCTAACCGTGAACGTTAATTATTATTGTACAACTATACATATAATATATACGCCTCGGTCGCACAATGATATACGTAATAGGTAATATCGGGCGGCGGCGATGACGATGATCTCGAAACCTTGTTACAAATTTGTACAATGGGTAATAGCAGCTCGTAGGATATAACTATTATTTATGGATGTATCATCATGATTATTTAGTTCAGGGGTTCTTAGATTTTAAGTTTAACTCCACGTTGCCATGTATTATACGTATATATATATATATATATATGTGTAATTAAATGTGGGCAAGTTAATGAAAAACATTTAATTGAGTTAAAATTTAAGTTAATATAGTTAACAAACAATATATTAACTCTGAAAGTCAAAGGTAGCTAATGTGAAAAAATATCATCTTGATAATATATTTAAAAGTAGTTAGCTACATTTTTTTTTAATTACAACCTGGGTCACACATAATATAGCGATTGTGTAACTTTCAATTTATTATAATTTAACTTAAAATTTTATTAAAAATGTATCCTTTATCTTCTTATTGCGAGGTAGCTGTCTTATGCTTTAGTCGCTTTAGACAATTAGACAATTATACGCGCTTGAGAGAACAAAATGTCAAGACTTGTATTTTATTCATTTATATTTTAAAATCGCTGTATATGCAATGAGATTAAACAAAAAATAATTAATTAATCAGTCTTAACTATAATATGCAGTTATTACCTATATATATGTGTTATAAACATGATTTTAACTTGATGTCTTATTTTTCAAATTAGTTGGCAAATGCTGAGTTGTTACAATAGAGACTTTAACACATACTTTAAACTACCTAGTTAACACCAGCCTATAAATTATAATTAACATGTTTGTAACTTTGTGTATGATAACATATAATTATGGGTGGATAATGGGTATATAGTAGTTAGGTATTTTATCGGAACCGGGAACTATATTACACATTTATAGTTGTATTAAATGCAAAATTCCTGTATATTCGTATTAGAAATAAATGCATGTGCACTAGTAGTAAATAATAGGTTGCAATGTATGGTTTTTATTACGATATTTTGATTTGTTTTTTCACAAAAATCAGACATTTCACATTTATTTAAGTTAAAATTAATACAATACAATAATATCGTAACAGTTAACGCGCTTGTAAACAAATATGAATAACTGCAAATATAAAGATATAAAGATAGTTTACAGATTATGATAAATAACTATAGTCATAAATTATGACTCATAATTATTATCAAGTGAGAAGCCTTGCGAAGTTGCGACTTGAAATAATAGTCATTCAGGTATATGTAATCTAAGGAGGAGAAAAGAAAATGAGGAATGGAGTGGTGTTTGTTCAACTGGTATAGGCAGGAACCCTAAACATTATTCGAGTTTGGTACTTTTAAGTATAACCTAAGTAAGTACTAAGTATTTTATAAAAGCCTGGGTAGATAAATCAGTTTTTACATTCACTATTGCTTGACGATGACACTTACAACGTCATTATACATAATATCTGTTAGTAAATAACTTCTGTAATATAGATTTACGATATACCTATATAAAACTGTGTGATGTACACCTATAGCCTATAGGCTATAAGGCTTTATGTAATTGTACGTATATAGGTATAAGAACTGAAGTTATTTTAAATTTTTTTTCAAAATCTCGGAAAAAAAAATAATCAAAATTCAACCATGTTGGAAAATTTGTTGTATAATATATCCAATATAATCGAGAATTTTCAAACAATTACATATTTAACAGTATTTTGAGTACAGTACATATATTCATACTTTTTATTATACGCATTATATTATTTTGTTTGAATAAAATAATCTTTAAGAATTAACACTATCTAATTCAGTTCGTATATAAATTAAAAATTAAAAAATGTCGAAGGTGTGTAAATGTGGGAGAAACTGGTGTACCTACCTACCTACCTACCTAACTTCACCTGGTGGTTACCTAGATATAAATTATAAATAATTATTTATAACCACATCAGAAATGACAAATGGTTGTTAATAATTAATATTATATAATAATGTATTCATCAAACCAATTTTATTTTTGTGTTATTTATTATATGAATCAATTTTTACGTTCCTAAAAATGTGTACATAAAAATAAAATTTGACCATAATATAATAGCATTTATAGATAGGTATATGCGGGCATGGCATCTAATATTATATACTTCATATTATATTATAATAGACAGTTACTAAAAAATTGAAAATAGTTTATAAAAATTTAGTGAGTTAATTTAGTGCCAAACATAATACTTTTTGGAATTTTTATGATATAAAATCTGATTTCAAAAATAATAGTTGTAGGTAGAGGACAACAAAGTCATCACTCTATATACCTAACTTCCAAATATTGAATCAATTTTATTTTTGTAACCTTAAACTTAACTGTAATTTAAGGAATCTATTTCATATTTTAATTTTTTGTCAGTTTATTTTTTCGAAAAGTACTGAGGCATCTATGTTTTGCAGTGCTTATACTATTGGTGCTACTTTACGAGCAAGCACGCATCTTACTTGCTTTTATTTATAGAAACCGCTCAAAAAATAACGTATGAATTTATCAAAATTATTTTTGTTTTTAATGTTTTAATAATAACACATATTAGTACACAATACGCATTATAATATTTACAGCTGGTGGAATTTCGATGTTTCATATTGAATTAGTTGAAATAAAATGTAAATTTCAGGTGAACAGAATAGACACGAATACGCGATTACGTAATAAATAGTTGGTATAGTAATAAAGTGTTAAAATAACGGCTTTATCGCAGAAACTAAATTTATGTATGACCACTTTTTGTTAACGTTTTTACGAAGGAAGAATGCAGATACATCTGTGTAAATAATCACAATATACCAACTCGAATTGGATACCTATATTATTATATTAATACTATATTATGTAATTATATTATTTCCATTGAACGGAAAACTATTTATACAACAATTTATTTCTTATCAGACGCATTATTATATATTTATATGGCCATATATTATGATATTAAAATATTATGATTATGATTGTCAAATTGAATAACTCATTAATTACTAGTTACCACCCACCTAGTTAGTAGGCACCTACCAGCTACCATATAAACATAAAAAACACAAGTAAAACACAAAAAACATATGGATGGATTAGGAATACAATCTCTGATCTCATACATACACCATTATGTGCAGCGTTAAGTAATAATTTTTTTTGGGGGGGAGGGTTAAGGCTTTTACAACTAAAGTCATTAGCCTGTAGAACTCTGAGGAAGGGTACTGTAGGTTTTTTAACACGTGTGTGTATATGTGACAAAGTTTTTACTACTACAAACACCGGATGGTCACCCATCCCGGAACTAGTAGTAGCAGGCGTTGCCTACTCTCAGTCGCGGAACGTGACTGGTTGCAGCCAACTTGCCGCGCCGAGCCACAATATACAATAATTTTGTTTTTGTTACAAATTCAATAAATGCAAACGCTAGCCCGGACATGTTTGATGGCATGGCAAACTTGAAATTGTTCAGAGTTAAGTAGCATAATAGGTACACTTAATATCCCACCCAATATCCCAAATCAGATAAATAAGTTTATATTAAATAATATCCGCCCAATTCCAAGATTACTCCTTTCGCCATACCACTGACTGTCTAACTAAGACACGTCTGATATTCACTTGGTAATATTTAAATATTTTTTTTCGTTGTTATGTTTACAGAATCGAAAATCTTGATAAGAAAAGATCATTTTAAAGCTCACAACCTGCAGTGATGATAGTTTACTACCATCACCATAGGCGTGTCTACGGGGGCGGCAGGGTGGGCACCGGCCTCCCCAGCGACGTTCTTGGCCTCTTGGTCTCTTGGCTTATAATGATGAAACCACGAATATAGATATAAATTATAATTATGTATATATGTATATGTATAGTATCTATATCCTTAGCTGAAACAGTAACAGTAGGTGATCGTTAAGAAATGTTATCAATGTCAATAAAGTTTTCGTCCATAGATAGGTAGGTAATAATCACGGACTAAGATAGTCTATACATAGACTTAAGTCTTAATCTAAGACCGTGGTCCGTGTAATAATTCTTTATTATCCATGTTTTCGTCACGACCACGATTGTAACTTGTACCTACATAACATTTACAACCGTGGACCGTGGTTTTTGTGAAGAATGCCGGTTTGTTTTGTTAATAAGCCTGCTGCAGCAGCATATTGTGCCAAATTTTTGATAACAGTATCGCAGCGTAATTTTTAATTTTTATTCGAATTTAAATAAGTTTATCGTTTAATACGAATATAGTATATTATACAATATAAATATTATTAAATAATAAATATCAATAATCAGTATGGCAGCCAAAGGTAAACGATTGAAAACTTTGCATGAGTTTTTTATGCCAAAAAGAACAAAACAAAATTCTAATAAGTTTAAATTAGTATTTAGTTAAAACCCAGTTAATAGGCGAATGGAATTGTAAATTTATTGGAATTTTTCTTAGTTGTAATATTTTAATAAATTACTTGTTTAACCAAACTGATAAAATAACTGTTTTATGTGTACTGTTTATTGTGTAATAACTAATAAGATGTATATCTGATTAAATATTTATAAAAAATATAGTACTTAGCACATTAGTTAATAGGCCTTATTTATTAAGTTCATAGTTGTAAATTGTAATAGCATATAAGAAACCAATTTTAAAATCAAGTAAATCTTTAATTTTGCGGGGTGAAAAAATTCCAGGTGCTATATAATTTCCATAGAACAAAAATAAGTCACAAATATAGACATATATTATATAGATCGCTGTAGTAAGTAAAAAATTTTAATTTTATAACTGGCCTCCCCAGCCATGGAGGTCTGGACACGCCTATGACCATCACAATATAGCAGAATTCAACTAACTGAACTAACCATAGATTAAATTCACCATTACATCTACCTGTAGTCTTTTGAATAAAAAGAGGAGCGAGTTGGCGTTGCCGATCTCTTGAATTTTGTGTTTGCTTATCAAATCGAACCTTTGATTGTCGACACCATAAAGGTATGGTTCCCTATACTCTATTTAGTATAATAATGCCCCAATTCTCGTATGAATACTGATTACTGAGCCACTGGAAGTTATCTTAGGTAAAGTTGTTTATATAATGTAATATAGTATTTGCTCATATTATAACCCACTACTTTAAGAAAAAAAAACTGCCAGTGGTTCAGTAATCAATGTGTATGAGTGAATTTGAGGATTCTGCTTATCCTCAATATAGAGTATAACCGCGATTGATCGCCGCGTAGCAGCATCGAGCCGCACTTTAACTGCTCACGTACCAGCACAGTCGTCGGCCGAAACGACCTTATGGCTGTCCCATACCAGAGCAGTCGTAGCGGCGGCTCATCGCTGCGGCCGTCGGCGGTGATCAATCGCGTTTTTAACTGTTTACCTAAAATGTATGCACAATATTGTATGGTATGTGCCTTATTAGTTCTATAATCTATAATATCTCATTTTACATACTTATTGTCAATCATTACTCAGTACTCAGAAGTTGTATTGTGAATTATAATATCTTAAAGGCTTAAACAATGTACAATTTTACTCTTATTATTTGTTTTTATTGCATAACACATTTTTTGTGTACTTACCTATTTGATTCTAAATACATATTCTATTTTTTCTTATTGGTGCATTAATATTTTGTGAAGAAAGCCAACTGGCGTAAAACTTTAACATCCAATCAACACCGAAAAAACGAATGGAATGTTTCGATGGGAGCTTTAGTATCACCCTGTGATAAACCATATATGTATATATATATAAATAAGAACCTCATAGAAGCCGCCGTTGCTGTGGACACGAACGGCGGACAATAATTCCCTCCAAAATAATATGTACACATTACTATATTACCTAGGCATTATCACATTAGTATATTGTATATACAATATACCTACTGCTTACGAGTATTTCAACCACACCAGAGGCAAGTTTCTTTTTATTCCTTATAGAAATATAAACATAATTTATTAGGTATATAAGTGAAAGAGTATTCGTACGTCTATTATAGGTACATCTTAATAGGTATCTAATAAGTTTAAGTAGGTACCTATGGTTTTTTATTTTATTTAGAATTTAGATAATAATAATTAATAACAATACGTATGTCACATGAAATATTACCGGCTGATGGATCACCGCTATTATAATACATGTTTATAGTTTTCACTCAGACTAAATACATTATAATACCGGTTTGGTACCTATGACAACAAATAGTTTACAATATAGGCAATATGAGGACACTATATATTTTTAACAATACTATTTAATATTTAAAAATTGATTTCAATAATTCGTTTTTACATAGTGAACAATTAATAAGTCTTTTGAATATTTAAATCTCAATTCTCAACTAAGAATATTTCAATTAATAATTATTGAAATAGTACCTATATTATAGATAATAGATACCAATACTTGACAAAAATAAAAATGTTTGAAAATTAAACTGATAACTAACTTAATTACATAACCAATACATTGATAACAATTGATTTTTATTCAAATTTGAATTGGGTCTAATTAATTATTTAATACCACATAGTGGCATCAAACATGTTGCCTCCGTGCTCGTACGGCCGCGGGCCGGCCGGCACAATTTTTCTCGAAACTAAAAAAAATATTGAAAATCAGGAGATTAATGAAAATAAAATGTTGAAATGTCAACGTTTCCAGAAAAATAAACTCTACAAAATAGCTATCTTCAATCTTTTTTAAAAGAATTAAATAAAAAAATATATTTTTATTTTTTTTACTAAAACATTAAAATAAATTAAAATATGAAATATTTGTAGTTCTTGTTCCTGAAGGTCTTATTAAAAAAACCAGAATTATGATATCTCCATTATTTTAGAAGATATCGCAATGGGTAGATCCTCACGGGACACCCTGTATGGCTGTATAATACAACTTTAGATAGCTGGCTTTAATTTTATGCATGGAGCTTGAGAAATACCTAACCTAACCTGCTTAACTTCAATTCGGCTTGACCTGTTACTAGATCTATAAAACATGTCCTGTAAAACTCGATTTATAAAACTTGACCTGTAAAATGTTGACTTGTAACTTAACCTATAAAAACAGGCAAACTGACCTGTAAGATTTGAACTATAAAGTCCACACTTGACATATAAATTTGCCTTGCTTTATAGGTCAAGTATGACTTTACAGATCAAATCTTACAGGTCAGTTTACCTATTTTATAGGTCATGTTACAAGTCAACATTTTATAGGTCAAGTTATATAAATCGAGTTTTACAAGACATGTTTTATAGGCTAGTTTGCAGATCTAGTAACAGGTCAAGCCGAATTGAAGTTAAGCAGGTTAGGTTATTCTATAGTATAATCAATAATTATAGATGATATTATTAGTTTTCAACAAAGTAACCATTATTTTGTGTATAGTAATTACTTATATAAACATTTTATGGATTTCATGTATTTACGGTCATTATTTCTTCTGTTACACAAAAAATAAAACTCAATTTTGTCGAAAATTGGCTTCGCGTAAAAATTCCACAAAATGTTTATATAAGCAATTTCTATACACAATAAAATTTTCAATATGTGTTTTGACTTTTTTGAGCTATTTATAGGCATAATTAATTTTTGGGTTTTTTTTATTTTAATTTTGTTATTGCCGATAAATTTAATATGAGGTTCATCATAAGGTAATTTGTAAGTGGTAGTTAAAAAAAAAGTGAAGCGTATGTCTCTAATAGTTTTTTGAAGCATTTAAAGTTGAAATTTTGCAGTTTTTTTTTGATTAGAAAATTCATAAAAATTTTCTATTCAAATCTAAGATTTAAAAATTCAACAGGATCTCTATAAATTTTTGTAATTTTCTAAAAAAAATATTTACCAGAAAGTCTAATTAATTTTTTATGAGCGTTTGAAATTATTAATAATTGCAATATAAATATAATATAAAATATCCTAGGCGGACAGAGCGTCTCCGCTCAGAATCGTTTTTCGTATACAATGATATTCTATCATTGAATTCAAATTTAATACCATCCATTACAGTGACTTACTAGTTACTCGATACATACTGTACAGCAAAGCGATACCCACTTGCCGACCTTTTTTTTCTTTTGAAACATCTGGTCTGTTTTGTAAAAATTTTAATTACCCTGTATTTTATTTTATTCATTTTCCCTGCTACCACAATTATAGTACCTATTGGCTATTTATATAAGTGTTGATTAATAGATTTATAATATAAAATAATTTAAACATCGTCTTTTAATCTCCGATAGTCCGATTTATTAGTTTTGAAACTAAAAATGTAATCCTTATTCCTTGTTTATCATTAATAAATTTTATTCTATTCTATTCAACAGTACTTTCGTCCATCACAGTTCATTTTAAAGATTTTCGAATTACAAATGCTATTAATTATTATCAAACAAAAATACGCAACTATTGTATCTTGAATATTTTTAAATTGCTATTTCATCAACTCGTGAGGCCGTTGTTTTACTTTTTCAACTTTTTGACTCGACGAAAAATTTGTTATAGGTCATTATAGAAAAAAAAAACTAAAAAACTATCAAAAATGTGTTATGCTTATAAATAGCTCAAAAAGAGTTAAAATATTTTGAAAATTTGATGATGTATAGAAAATGCTAATATTAACATTGAGTAAAAATTTCAAGTATTTTTTTTTTTCAAGTAAATTTCATGATTATCCATTTCCATTTTCTCGATTTTTTTTAAATCTATTGATAATTTACAATTTTGACCTCTTAAAAAAACCAACTATAGATTCATTTTTCCACCAGAAAAGATGCTGATCAAGAAAATAGAAACTTTTATTTGTCTTAAAAAAAATGTTAACAGACAGAAAAAAATATTTAATAAAAACACACATTATTGTAAAATCAATACATCTATCATTCTTCGCTCAGATTCTAAACAGCATCATATTTAAACAAAATTTTTATTTAATACATTCATATTGCTCCAAAATTCCTGTCCCGTTTTGGTAATAACTAATAACTAATAATAAATAATGCATAATTTTTGTTATACATCATTAAGGGTTAATCTATTCTATGTAGTATGTATATAAATATAATATATTTTAAATTATGTTTAATTAATAAATTTAATATTAGGTATAACAGTTATAAATTGTAATGTATTTAATATATTAGTGTGGCTACATTATTTTCGACCGGTTAGTTCGGGCCACGCTGTTTTTGTTATCACGGTTGGAAATTTGGAATGGAATGAGTTCCGTCCCGGGTTTTAGTATTACTAAATTACGATTAGCCATTTATTATTATCATTCGTAACTCTAAGGTAATATTACTAATTTTTAAATTTATTAATTTATTTTGTCATGGTAATTGTAGTTTGTTATTTGTCAGCATGAACCTATCAAGTAGCAACAAATGACTAATTAACAGTTCTTTATAGAAGATCAATAATACAAAATAAAATAATGGTTGTATTTTGAAAACATTACTTACTTTAAATATTTAAGCTAAAAGCTAATGCTCATTGCTCACTGTACATTAGGTATATAATATATAAATGTCAAATACCAGTCCATCAGTATAAAAACAATTGAGTCATTTTTTTAAGTGGTTAAACTCTATTGGAAAATGTCAAAACGCTATTTCAAAAATGTATTTTGTGATGGTCTAGAAGTTGATTCAAATACATCTAATGATTTTTGGAAAGTTAATGTGAACAGACTAATGGAATGCGTAAGTCAAAATGCTTTATCATCGTCTAATAATGACTTGTATACTGGAACAGCTGGGATCACATATATGTTTTATCATTTATCTACATCAGAAGGGTTTAAAAACGATTCTACTGCCTTATTGAATAAAGCAGTCGCAGTTTCAAGACTTTTGGGACACAATTCATCTGGAAAATGCTTGAGTCAATTTATATGTGGAGATGCTGGAGTTAATGCTGTGAATGCTGCAATATATCACCAAATCGGTGATGAAAAAACTGCAGAAATGTATTTAGAGCATTTTAAAAACGGATTAGCCGTTTGTAAGCCGATCAATTTTTTTAAGCCAGGAGGAGACGAACTATTTGTTGGTCGAACTGGTTATCTCTATGGACTTCTATGGTTAGAAAAAGTTTTTAGTAGGAAAGTAGTAGCTGACCTAGACATTATTCAACTTTGTTTAACAATTGTGGAGTCTGGACGCAATTATTCTAAAAAAAATAAAAGTATATTTCCTCTCATGTACTCATATTATAATACAGAATATTTAGGTAAGTATTTATAGCTATTATACAAATTTATTTTTTAGAATATTTTATAAATTATTTAATTTTTTTTTAGGAGCAGCTCATGGTCTGTGTACAATCCTACAAATACTAATTTCATTTCCTTGTTTTATTGAAAAAGAACAAAAAGCTATGGAAGATATAAAAACATGTATAGATATACTGATATCATTTCAAACAAGTAGTGGTAATTTTCCTTGTGCAATGGATGAATTAAATTCAAGAAAAAGATCTGAAAAAGATGAACTGGTTCATTGGTGTCACGGAGCTCCAGGTAATCAACTTTATTTTGTTAAAACTATTTTAATAATAATTAATATTTAAAAAAACAATTCATTTGAAATTAGAATGTGTATTCTAATAACAAAAAAAAATGTTAGTTTTATTAAATGAACATGCATTTTTTTTTAGGTGTTATATACTTATTAGCTAAAGCATATTTGGTTTTTAAAGAACCTTCTTATTTGGAATGTTGTTTAAAATGTGGTGACTTGGTATGGACAAAAGGACTATTAAAAAAAGGCCCTGGTAAGCCTTATGATACTGTTTACATTTTTATTTGTTTATTATTTATTTTTTATTTTAGGTTTATGTCATGGAATAGCTGGAAATGGATATGTTTTCTTACTACTATATAGACTGACCGGCGATACAAAACATTTAAACCGAGCTATACAATTTGGTAAATTTATATTCACAGATGAATGTATTCAAGGATCTAGAAGACCAGACAATTTGTACAGTTTATACGAAGGATTAGCTGGCACAGTGTGTTATTTAAGTGATTTAACTCAACCTGAAAAAGCTAGTTTCCCATTTCTAGATGTGTTCTAATTAAGCCTATTTTTACATCAAACAAATATTAAATGTTTAAACAATTGATAAATTACGTCTCAGATAAAAAAAATACATATATATAAGGTTTGTATGAAACTAAAAGTAATTAATAATCAAAAGAGATTGATTTTCATAAAAATTACCATGAATGTAATAAAATAAATGACAACAATTAATGAAGAAATGTTCTTAATTTTTTTATTAGTTTGTACTACCTACATCAATTTATCATAACCATTATTGAATATTGTATACATTAATGTTGGGTTTGTAACATCAGGATAGTTTTATTTTATTCGTTCAATACACAATTTTGGACAACCTAGGACTTAGTTCATGACATCTAATTTTTAAATAATGGATTCTATAATCAACATGATTATTCATGTTATCATTTGGCATTCATGATAAAAAATACTATAATCACGATAATTGATAAATATTAAATAGTCATAAATGTAAAATGCTCTAAAATTGCTTTTATGCAGTCATGCTTATGTTAATGTTTTGAAATAATTTGAATTCATTTAAGTCAATAATTATTGTACGAGTAACACTTTTTTTTTTATGGATTTTACCATTGAAAGTGAAGTATTTAAACATCAGAATGATTCTAGTCATCGACAGCCAAAATCTTTGGCGAATATTCCTCCAACAGTTGCAACTATTGTTGCAAAAGTAGTTACTGTTAGCAAGCTCGAAAACAACGAATTAACTGCTGTTGGTAAATATGGATTTGCATTGGCTGGAGATGTGAAGTTAAATTACTATCAACTATTACTTTATGGTAGTAAAAGTTCTGTTCTCGTCAATCTTGTAATAACCAAAGACTTCAAGTACAATGTAAATGAAAACAATACAGTCGGATTTTTATCCAAAGAGAACTTTCATTTAGAATTTTCAAATACAAATGACGCTGTGGACTTCAACTCGCATTTGGCATTTGTGATGTGGAAGCTTAATGGGTTTAAGGAACTGTTTTGGTTTGATCTTTATTATCCTTCTCGCAATGACAATGTAGCAATGTTTGGTAGTATTGTGGAGATAATTTATGTTGCTCATACAGTTCAGGGTAAAACAATTGGACCAGAAGTTTCTAATAACATTGAAGATAATCGATACTTGAAAGTTAATGTTAATCAAGAAGGCTGGGAAAGGTCCTTGTTAGGTGTTAATGACAGCACTCAAAGAATTGTATACATACCTGTTGCTGAAATGGGTGCATGGAAAATTTTAACTAATGGGCGACAATGTTTATCTTTAACTGTGACAGTGAAAAATGTTTACGAAATCAAGGAAAATGTTATTAATGATTTTCCTGAAGGTCAAGAACTATTAAATTCAGACCCTAAAAATGACTCTACTTTGATTCAAGCAAAAGAAATTGTTGAAGATAATCCCTCTGTTAAAATTGTTGCTCCTTCAAAAACAGTTTGTATTGAAACACTTTATGAAGAATTTGAAAATTTGAAAATAGATAATATAAAAACCAATGAGAGATTAACAAAATTAGAAGCATTGGTTAAAGAGAAGCCAAATAAAATAGAAAACTCTAGTGAGTTAAAAAAATCCATGAAAACCTTGTATAAGAGTATAGCACGTGAGTTTCCTGCTGATCAAACATTTTCTGGGAGTGAAATTCAAACAATAATCCAAAGCATTTTTTATAATACATTAATGTGCTCTAATCAGTCTCATTCTAAAAATGACTAAAATAAAGCCAATCATAATCATATTGTTATGCTGCTTACACGGTAATTTTTATATAAATGTGTTTTAATTTATACAATTGTAAATATATTTTTTTTTTTTACTTTTATCTTTCAGTATTGTAACTGATTTTGAATAATATTTATTGATAATTATTTAATAAGTATTAATTTTTAGGATTTTTAAACAAAATATATTTGATTGAATAAAATTATATTTTGAAATTAAAGTATTATACAAAAAAAAGTATTATAGCTATAGCTTATATCATATAAGTTATATGCTTAATTTTAAATTCAAAATCAAAACAAAAAATTATGATTCATATGATAAACATGAATCTTTAAGATAATTTCATTCACAAATTCTCAATGTATTTAATATTCTTAAATTAGATTAAAATTTTTACCTACATTGTGATTTCATTCATCTTTCTGTTTATAATAATATTTTATTATGTGTGTGGTTTATCAGTTATCCATAATGAACCTATGCCTATTCTAATGGCATACCGCATACACAATTAAAGTTATGTCATAGTTTCATGCATCAATATACATCCATTTTCAAACATTTAAAACATACAATATCAATATTTAAATGTTTAGGTATTATTCACTTGATAATAAATTGTCAATTAATACAACAAAAGATTAAAACACATCTAGAAATGGGAAACTAGCTTTTTCTGGTTGAATTAAATCACTTAAATAACACACTGTGCCAGCTAATCCTTCGTATAAACTGTACAAATTATCTGGTCTTCTAGATCCTTGAATACACTTATCTGTGAATATAAATTTACCAAATTGTACAGCTCGGTTTAAATGTTTTGTATCGCCGGTTAGTCTATATAGTAGTAAAAAAACATATCCATTCCCAGCTATTCCATGACATAAACCTAAAATGAAAAATAAATAATAAACAAATAAAAATTTAAGAAGCATTTTAAATAAGGCTTACCAGGGCCTTTTTTTAATAGTCCTTTAGTCCATACCAAGTCACCACATTTTAAACAACATTCCAAATAAGAAGGTTCTTTAAAAACCAAATATGCTTTAGCTAATAAGTATATAACACCTAAATAAATAAATTTATGTAAAAATATATTAGATAAATAATTTGTTTTAATACAACAGTAAAAATGTCAACAAATTCTCCTTGTAATATTCAGAATTCATAATGTCTCACCTTGTTTGTCTGTGTACAACAATGAACAAAATACACCCCCCTTTTTTTATAATATATAAAGTGATTCACCAAGTGTGTCCACCCTCATTTTCTTTTTCAATAGTGCAGTTATTCAAAATCTAATAATTGGAATTTTTAAATTATTTTAATAAAGATTATATTTTCCTAATACTCAAGATTTTTTTGTACAATTTAAAGGAGTGTCCCATGGAGATACAAACTTGCTAAAACCTGATTAAATTTTAAAAATTGTATGACTACTTGAATATTTACTGGAAATTAGTGTGTAATCAAAAATTTTTACATACATTTTTTCAGATTTTTAAAAAACATGAATATGTCCAAGATATTAATTCAAAAAAAGTTACCAATGAGAACAAAACATAAGAAGAATTTAGTGTAAGAATTGAAGGACAAACAGAAAAGACACCCTGCATTAATTTAGATAACTTATAACCATAAGCAAGTATAAGGACTATAAGTTATAAAAATTAAATCAATTACCTGGAGCTCCGTGACACCAATGAACCAATTCATCTACCTCGGATCTTTGTTTTGATCCTAATTCCTGTATTTTAGTAGGAAAATTACCAGTGGATGTTTGTAAAGATATTAATATATCTATACATTTTTTGATATATTGCATAGCTTTTTGGTCATTTTTAATAAAACAAGGAAATGAAATTAATACTTGGAGAATTGTACATAGACCATGGGCTGCTCCTAAAACAAAAAATAATGAATAAGTTGAATAACATTGAAATGGAGCCAATTTTTTTTTAAATTGTATGTTATAATTTTATAACTTGCCTAAATATTCTTTGCTGTGATATGAGTACATAAGGGGAAACACGCTTTTATTTGTTTTTGAATATTGGCGACCAGATTCTACTATTATTAAGCATATGTCAATAATATCTTGGTCAGGTATTATTTTTCTACCAAAAACCTTTTCTAACCATAGAACTCCATAGAGATAACCTGCACGACCAACAAATAGTTCATCTTCTCCAGGTTTCAAAGAATCTATCGGCTTGCAAATAGTCACTCCACTCTCAAAATGTTCTAAATACTTTTCAGCCATTTTTGAATCACCTATCTGATGATATATTGCAGCACTTATAGCGTTTACTCCTGCATCTCCACATATAAATTGATTTGATTTTTTTTGATTAAAATTGTTTTCTTTAAGTTTTAAAACATTGATTGCTTTATTTAAATAGGTTGAAGTTTCATTTTTAAATTCATTTGATATTGCCAAGTGATAAAACATGTAAGCAATACCGGTTGATCCAGTATACAATGTGTTTTTTGAAGATGATGATGCATTTTGATCTACACGTTGCATTAAGCTATTTACTTTACCTTTCCAAAATTCGTTATATGTACTTAAATCACTTTCGTGAGTGTCAGAATATATATTTTTAAAGTAACGTTTTGCCATTCTTTTTAATATTATCTACAACTTACAAGTAGTTTGTTTACTCCGTCAATTATTATAATATGTATAAAACAAGTGTGTAGAAGTAACTAAGAAGTAAGTATCTACTACCATAATAAGTATTATTAACGCGTTACACACATAAATTATAAAACTATTAAAGTATTAGAGAAGTCAATGCTAATACCTTGTAATTGTATATAATATATTACATCAGTTCTTTATAATAAGGTATTTTTATATTGAAAAGTAAACAAGTGTTCAAATAATTATTAAATATTTATTTATTGACTATTGTTGATTGTTATTTGTCCAAAAGTATTGTGTATTGGTTTTTTTTTTTTTTTTACTATTTTAAATTTGAATATTTAAAAAAATGTTATAAATTATAATATTGAGTATTGACTATCACTGCTATCACTGTTATGACGACTGAATACTGATAAGTGATAACCACGATTTCACATAATAATTGTATTATCTTATTCTGTGGTTCAGGTTCTTCATATTGTTCTATGGTGTTATTGAACAAATTTAAATTGTTTTCCCTTTTTTATAAACACTGATTTTTCACATGTTTGAACTATTCAGATGAAAGACGAAGATAACCTTGTATAGTCGGATTTTGGACTTAAGTCAAAAACTCTAAAAGTCTAAACCCTTATTTATATAGTTTTTATTTTTTTAATAATATAATAATTATTAATGTGTTTTAATGTTGAATGTACTTACGAGTTATGTGTAGGTATGTAATAAAATGTCTACAGTATACGATGTTATGTAAATCTAACATCAGTGAATGTCAGTCACTCGTGAGAATTAATTATATTATTATGCGCTGTCCTTTCATTTAAGTATTTCGCAACATTTAGTCGATAATCAATTCGTATTTGGACCGACAGGATTATAATAATAATAAATGTGACGCAGCGAAGAACTGAGAACAATTTTGACACTTAATCTATCAAACTGGATGCGGTTAAATGTTACTCAGCGTTGTTTCACCGCAACACACAGAAATTGTGTCTAATCAATCAGATTTTGTAAGTTATTTGATTATGAATTATGATAAATTCCCATAAATGATATTTAAAACTGTAAGTCCTTTCTGGTCAAGTTTCTGGTATAATTTAACAGATGATAAGCTATTGATTTAAATTAATTAATGAAACAAAAAAAATATTTCTTTTAGTACTTAGGTACAAAGTGCCTAATGGCATTCTAAAAGTAAAAATAAGTTCTCGTGTGTAGAAAATGTGTAGTGATATTATTGTTAAAATTGTTAAAACTGATTTAAATATTTTCCATGGCCATTTACTAACTCACTAAGCTTATATATTTTAAGATTGCTCATTAAGTAATTTAGTTTTATCTTTCAACCTAATTGTGTAGGTATTTATTTTCATGACAGATTGATTCTTAGAAACATTCCTATTACAATTATATATTAGAAGTGTTCATATAAATCATAGATAATATATAATATTATATATTATCAATGATATAAATTACTTGTTTTCTTTTAACTATCAAAATATTTTGGCATTTTTCCAAATAGGTCTCATTTGTATGTAAAAAAGATATTCAATGAAAATAATATTTTTAATTTTGATTCCATTTTAAAATTTGTTTTAACTTTTTGTTTTTTATAGTAACATAATATATTAAACTGATCAGTATGTCAATTAGAGGCTTTGTTTGGAAACCAAATTTATTAATGGCATCATCAAGTTGTCGCGCACAAGCAGTATGCCGTACATTCTCAAGGCGGTGCAAGAAATCGTTATCAAATGATTCTTTACTATTATCTATTTTAAAAAAGCGCACCAGAAATTTTTTTAAAAAACAAGACTTTGGCACTCATATTTCAAGAACCAGGAAGGTAATGATTGCTTGTAAAAAAATGATTATAGCCGTCAATAAGTTCAAGCAACAGTTAGCTAAACATAGAAAAAACTTGATCATGTGTGTGGCTATGGCTTTTACATTTGATTGGTATAAAGAAAGAATATGTGTTGATGAACTAATCAGGTAAATTGGTTTTGTAATTTGGGATTAAATTTTATTTAATTAATATTTATTTTTATTTTTTTTAGGTTACGTCAAGAATTTGGAATTGTTAAAAAATTAAATAAACAATCTACCTCAAATAATATTATTCAAAATGAGCAAAATGTTAATATTTCTCAAAAAACAGTTTCTAATATGAATGAATTAAAGTTTTCTATGCCTAAGGCAGAAAATAATCAAAACCAATTAGATTGTTCATATACCAGTTGTGATTGTCCCCGATGTAGAAATATGAGTGGTAATTATATAATATACCAACACTAAATATTAATTTTCATTTTAGTTAATATTGTAAAACGTTTTTTGTAGTTTGATTTCATTTATTTTTGCAGAGGAAGGATGGGAACCTTTTACGAGTGGTTCTTATTACAATGCTTGGAAAAAACCTAATGTTGATTACCCTGATCAAAATTTATATATTTATAAAGGTAGCTAATAAAACTTAACAAAAAACAAAATTAAAAATTAAAGGTTACTGTTTGTTTTTTTTTTTAGTGCATGGATCATTTAATGATATAACAGCATTGGACTTCATGCAAGTGCAGTTAGACCTTAACTATAGAAAAGAATGGGATAGGATGTCTGTAGATTTGGATATTTTTGATTCTGAGCCTCTCACACATAGTGATCTCATTTACTGGGAACTTCGTTGGCCGGTAATTATTATTTGCCAAAAGTTATTCTATAGAAATTTTTATATGTGTACATTTATTAGACTATACAAATTCCTCTATCAGAAGGAAAATCAAAATTTCCTTGAAGTTTTTGAAGTTATAACAATGACAAAAATACAAATTAGAATTTAAATAATTTTTTGAGGTTTGTTTTATTATTCATTTTAAACTTTTTTTCAGAAATTTAAAAAAAAACCACCATTTCTTAACCATTGGGGGGAGTTTAGTTTTGAATAGTATTTAACAGAGTTGGGCGAAATTTTATCTAGATAAATAAATATGTATTCAAATAAAAAATTATACTAGTACAAAATATGTACTTTTTATAGAATGATTATAGTTCAAGTATGTCCTCTATATGTATATAGTATGTACCTCAGTAGTAATTATTGTCTATTTATCAATATTGAAGACATTATTATTGTACCTAGTAAATAGTCCAGTTTCAGTACTACATAGTACATAGTCTTAGCTTTATTATTTGAGTAAAAAATCGAATAATATTCATTCATTATTATTCGAATAATTTTCAAACATTTTTTATTCAAATAATAATGTTTTCAAATTATTCGAATAAATTTTTATTCAAATAAAATTTCATTCGAATAATGCCCTACTCTGGTATTTAATAGTATATAATAAAGTATAAGCATCACCTTTATTTATAATATAATATTTTTTTATTTCCTTTGTCATAATGTTGGTATTTTCTATTTAATATGTTTACAAATTTATTAAGATTTAAGATATTTCAAAATCAGAACATTTCAATTAAATTGTTATTGCTTACAGTTTTAAATGTTATATAACATACTAAAAAACCCTTTTTTGCTGTAAACACTATTATATAATATATTTATGTATTTAACATATTCAAATATTTTTGATATTAAAATAAGGAGGTCATACTTTTATTTTATATTATTTTTGACATAGCTTTTTGATGATTACATTATAATATCATAATTTGTGGCTTCAGTATAGTTTTTTGTTTTGAATTATTTATACTTTTTTTTTTTTATTGTTTTTATATTAGTACATACATTATTTGAATGGTTTTTAGAAGTGGTTTCAAAATCGTGATTATGTGTTTAAACGGCGTTACAAGATTGATGAAGATGAAAAATTAATGTTAATTGTTTGTGAAAGCATTGAACATCCAGATTTTCCTGAACAGAATAATAAATGGAGAGTAAAAAATTACTGGTCATATATTGTCATTAAACCACATGAAGATTTTGATAAGGTAATGTTGAAGAAAACAAAACTTAATAATGCTGGAAAATATAACTATATTATCTTTATTTATAAATTTGTTACAATGTATTTTGTACTTTTAATTGTAGGTTTCATACGCTGAATACACAATATAGAAATTGAATATAAATTAAAATAGTAAAATCATTATAAACCTTTTTATAATATAAAACATTGGACATGTCACATTTATTTGGTGTTTTTATCCATCTTATATCATTATACATCTTATAACTTAAAATAGTAAACTTCACAGTAAAATAAACTAGACATGAAATAACATAGTTAATATCTTATTGAATACTATACAGAATTTAATAATATTGAAACTACGTCCATAATGTTGGTGACCAATTGATGGTACTCAACAAATTAAATTAAATTTACCACTAGATTAACAGATTTTAAAAATATATGAAACATACTCATGATTTAATGTAATTTAATGATTTTTTTTTTATATTTTGTATAAACACAACATCTGTAAATGATTATTTTATTTTGTTACAAATAAGTGTATGAGCGGGTAGTTTATGGTTAGCATAAACTCCCTGATAAAAAAAAAACAATTTTTAATTTATGTTTCATAAATTAATTTAATGCACTATTAAATGTCATAATTTTGAATATATCGTTTATTATGTTACAGCCAGGAGTTGAGTTTTCAATCACTTATTTTGACGACCCTGGAGTTACGGTTTCAAATTACTTAACATCCTGGTATCAATGTAAAGGTATATTAAAATTTTATTTTAATTCTTAAAAAATAATAAAATATATTTTATTTTATTAGGAATGCCTTCATTTTTAAATGATCAAAGATTAGCTGCATTAGAATTAACCAAACGTCGCTTTGAAGAAAATAATATTTTAAAACCAGATAAAACTAACATAGAAACCAAAATAGATCAACCACAGACTCAAACGTCTTGGATTTCTTGGCTTTTTGGATACTTTTTATTTTAAATGACATTATTGAGTATAAGTGAGTTATTTAATAGTCAATTAAAAAAAGAATTTATTTGTGCAAAAATGTAAATAAAATAATTATTATTGTTATTATGTCAAAATTATTCTGGCAAAAGGTCTTGAACTTGTTCATCTGCAAATTCTTTTTCTAATGATGTAATTGGTCTTGATGTGGATGTGCGTGGTCTCTGTAAGGGTCCCAATGGATCACTATACATTTCTAAATGAAAATATAAATTATTTGCATTTAAACTATAAAATTAGAAAATATTAAGAGTCAGTGCTGTAGCTTTCATTTCATTTTTTACAAAACCTTTTTGCGCCTCTGTATTATTACTTGGCACATTATGAAAGTATTGTACTCCTTATCAAAGTATCTTTGATTATAATTCTGCTGGAATACATTTTCAAGTATGAATAACATACGTATAAAATGCGTAAGGTTCACAAATACATGTTTTAAATTTTTGAAATATTGTATTACAATATTCAATTTACATAAATGATTCCAAAAATTATAAATATTATAGGTGGGTTTTGTGATTGGTTATTGCTCATGTCATTGCACCTCAAGCTACAGCACTGACGTAAGTAGTGATGCCGAACCCATTAGTTAAACAATTTTTAAGTTGAAATAAAATGTATAAAAAATTATATTATTTCCAAAATATTTAAAATTTGTTTTTATTATTATATATAATTTTTCTATTGTTAATGGTCCACGCGGCCACATGAATGCAACATTTCACAACTGTGGCTTGGCAAAGAAATAAGCTCGGGCATCACTGGATTACAGTATACAATATATATTTTAAATTTATAAACATAATATGTTAAATTACCATTTGATAATTTTACTTCTGGGTGAACATATATATTCATTTCATCAGAAATATTTTGTCGTGAATAAGCACTTGTTAAAGGCATTGACGTACTAATCAAAGCTGTTCCTCCCCTAGATGTTCGTGGTCGTTGAGAAGAATCACTCGCCAAACCTTAATATATTATTTGAAAGTTATAAATTTATCAAAATAGAATATGTGTTATTGAGTTTGGCCTATAAATATTTAAAAGTACAATGTTAATTCAATAATTATAAATTAAAAAGTTAAATATCAAAAAAAAAATTTCACTTCTTTAGTTTTTTTACATTATTTTTTATGTTATATATTTACATTTTACTTCTTACATAGTTAGTAATTTACGTAGTAAAAACTTGGTGTGTAATAAACATAACTTCATACCTGAATCTTTAGGGCTGTTGTGTACATAGATATTTGTTTCTCCCGAAGCTGTTGGTTTTTGAACATAGTTATTTGTATTAGAAGTTGTAACCATACCTGTTCCACCCCTCGTTTCCATTGTCTTACGATATCCAGTACGTGCTGTACTTATACGCTCTCTAATATCCTTAGCTTTCTCAGCTTTTCTCAACAATTCACTGTATTCTGAGGCTTCTTTCAGTCCCAAATCAGTACATATTCTGATCAATAACTTGAGACCTAAGTAATTAAATGTATTGTTGAATATTTAATCTATTATTCTTATGAGTTTAAATCAGTGTTGACATACACTCTGTATTGTCTGGAAATCTATTTAACACATCTTTGTACGTTTGTAAAGCCAATTGAAAATGTCCTGCTCTCCTGTAACATGATCCAATTAACATATACCATTTTGGTTCAGCTGGCTGCATGAGAGATGCTTGTTCAAAGTAGTCTACAGCTTTTTCGGGTACTTTCATTTCAACAAAGTATGCTCCTAACCAATCCAACACTTCTAGGTTTGAAGGATAATGACGGTATGACTGAAATTAGATTTAATGATACAATTTACAAAAAAAAAATTACAATATAAGTATTTGGAACCTCATAATAATAATGGTATGCTTGTTGTTTGTCATTAATATTTTCATAAATATCCCCTAATTTTTGTAAGACACCAACATCGTCAGGAACTATACTCAACAGTTGTAAATACCTTAATGTAAAATAATATATTTTATAATAGTTTTAGTATTCATCATAGTCCAAAATAAGTTTATGAATTTGCATGTAATTAATTTAAGTTGATATTTGTGCATAGTTACCACTCTATGGCCTGTTCCAGATCCCCAATCATTTCATTTAACAATGCAATTTGATAAATTACTTCCGGATGATTGCTAATAATGACATGAAGCTTTTGAAAACAGTCCATCGCATCATCCAAATGCCCAAGTTGTTTATTAGTTAAACCCAAGTTATACATTGCTTCTGAGCACATCATATCTTTCTCTAGTGCAAGTGTGTAAAGTTCTTTTGCTTTGTAGTAATCTTGTTTGACAAAGAAGCAGTTTCCTTGATTGACACATGCCAGACCATTGTGTGAATCTGTTTCACAGGCAGTTATTGAAGTTCTTTCTGCTTGTTCTAAATCACCTTTCTATAAATGTCATACACATAAATGTCAGTTATTGGTTTTATGTCATGCTGTTTGGTAATAGACATACTAAAAAATGTATGAACGACAGGTTTGTAGCAGCAGCACTCGCTACTTTGCTATCCTTGTTGTCAAACGCTTTGAGAGTATCAATTGCTGATGCTATGTTATTTTGATAAAGAAATCCAACCGCTTTGTTTATCTCTAAGTGGCCAGCTAAGTATGAATAACGTGACATCTTAATAGTGTCTAAGCACCAACTGTATCCTTCAGTAAATGTATCTTCAATAATTGAAGATATTAAATGTGCTGCATTTAAAATAGTTTTTTCAAAATTTGATTTAATTTGTTTTTCATATTTTGTAAGTGAATCAGATTTTATAGCTTCTGCTAGGAGTGTGGCTTCAATTTCGTCCTAAACATTTATTGGATATTTATTTCTAATATTTTAAGAATTAATTAATAATTACAAAATATTAATTCATACTGAATTTGCAGCATACTTGTCTTCAAAATCTATGTCTAATGATATTTCTAACATTTGTTTGAATAATTGTTTTGATTTATCTTTATTCCCCGACATATAATAGCATACCAAGGCATGCATTCCTGCTTTAAATGTAGGTTTCTCGTGCATAATATACTCAAAGTTTGAACAAGCGTCTTCGTATTTTCCTAGTTTCAAAAATATTACACCAATATTATGTGTGATAGCTCTCCTGAAATCAAAACAACTATAATTAGTAATTACAGAACTTATTTAATACAAATATATTTAATTTACTTGAAACTTTTATTGGTATTTGGAACTTGATCAAGAGCCATTCTATACATTTTAATTGCTTTTTCAGGCTGTCCAATTTTTTCATAAATATTTGCAACATTTACTCTCATTCGTGCACCATTTTGAAACAATCGATTCTTAGAAATCACTTGGTATGTATTTAAGGCTTCTGTATACATTTCATTTGCTGCATACTGATTACCTAATGTAAATAACACCTAAATGGTCGATATAATAAATACTTTTTGTGGTCATAATTCATAAGTAATTCTTTAAAATTTGTAATGCAACATTACTAGTTTAGAAATTTAAAAAAAAAACATCCAAGTAATAAACAAATTGAATTAAAAAATCATTGAATTTACCAAAAATGTCAAATCAATATTATGAGAATCGTTCAGTCCTGCTTGTTCTTGCATTCTAATTAAACTTCTTTCCTTATTTGAAGCATCTTTTGACTTCTCCAATCCTAGCTGAAAGTCTCCTCTAGCTTCAGCCATACAGGCATCATTGACTAAATCATGAATGCGCTTTTCAAGTTTTTTAATTTTATCTTCCATTCTAAAATCATTTATTTAATTTAACTTTTAAGAAATATTTATGTTTGCTATCATTATTATTGTATTATATAGTTTTAAGGTAAGGAACATAGTCATAGAAAAGGGATTAAAGAGCATAGTGCATACCAATATGATCTATAGATTAGATTACCTTTCTTCTTTGTTTGGTTCTGACATGATCATATTTCTCGACGGCTGACTCAAAACATCATACGTAGATGAATGCGATGTGTAACCAGCTCCTCTGACAGCTGTTGCGGGTCTATTTGATGATTCTGAACCACTTCTAGAGCTTTCTGGTCTTAAAACCAATGCATGAGGGTCTTTTATTTGCTATGAACGTAAAAGTGTTGTTGACAAAAATAATTAATTATTATATTATATTCCACATTATAAACTTTATAATTTTACTTACTGGTGTTGTGGCAAATGGTAGTGGAAGACCCGTTGGAGCTTTGGTGGACATCTATAAGAAAAACATTAATTCGGATTTATTTTTAAGTATATTTAAATAGTTTAATGTGAAGTATTTTATTAACTGATGCCCTTCGGCTGTAAGATGATCGTAGTGCTTGTCTAAGAATTTCTTCAGGATCCTCTTTTGCCCCATCTAAATGGTAATCGTATTGGGAGTACATGTCACTGTCATAAGCACTAAACTTATTTTTGAGATGTGCTGAATCCATTTTGAAGTTTCTCAAAATGTATCAATAGATATAAAATTATTAGTTAAATAAAAATGCATCTGGTTATAATTTTTCATTTGTGTATACCAATGATATCCCCATAGTAACGGTTTACTTAAATACAGTAACAGTATACTATACCTACTCAAATGTTATTGTAAATATTTTTACATAGATTATTTGAATGCCTAATGAAATAATTAATAATTATACATTTTAGGCTTTAATTTATGTTTATAAATGAAATGACTTAATTTTATATAATATATTATCTATTATTTTTTAAATAAAAATGATTTTTAGGGTCCAAATTTGTACAAAATATTTAGGCTAGGTAGGATTAGTTATCTGATCAACTAGTAAGCGTTAATAATATCAAATATTATTTATAATTGGATAATTAGTATATAATATGTATGTGAGTTTTAATGTCTTGGCTTCCTCCTTAGTCACAATAACGAGTTAACGATTTATTATTAAAATGTATATTTTTATAATAATATAATGTTTGTTAGGAGACAATTATTAAAATGTTTATCGTAGTTCCATATTTCCATACAATTTGTCATTACCCAATAAAATTGTTCATAAATAATGTTACATTTTTTCTGTATCTTCTAACTGGAAAAATGTATCTATTGAAGCGGGGTGTACTTTATTCGTAACTAGTAAGTATAAATAAATCATAATCATTAATAAACTTGTTGTTATCTTACGGCGTTGTAGATAGGCTACCTAAGGTACACACCACTGTTTTCTGTACCACAAAATAGCAAAACAAGAAAACGTGAATAGACAATTAGGTATTATAGCTTAAGTAAATAATAGCGATTTTGAACAATTTCAATTAAATCGTTTCTAAATGCAATCTCTGGATACACTCGCCAACATTTTATAAAGGTAGTCAAGCCTATATACCTATACAGCTACACCCTATCAGTATACAATATTGCAACTTAAGACTTTATTTGTCTTAATTAGTATATTTATCTTAATTAGTATATTTTGAATGTGTGTACTATGACGTAACGATCTTTATATTGAATGTAATTTGGAAATGTTTGAATGTAAAACTAAAATAAATATTATCGTTTGTTGGAAGATAAAACGTATCGATATGATAATATATATATATAGTTGACTAGTTCAAATAAGCTGCTCATAAATAAGCTTGCTGAATGCAGATTACTGTGATTAGTATCATCAATAATATTATATAATGTTATGTAATTCCCATAAAAATCGCTTTCATCTATTTAAGCTGTTGTATCATTTTGCTTTTTATAGGTTTCACTAATTATTTGTCACTCTATAGTCTATTATCTTATTATGTATATATAGCATACACCTTTATATTATGTTTTTTGTATTCGATTTTTAAATAACAAAAAGTAGGTACTTCTCGGACCATCGAAAGGTAAATATTATATAGGGTCATAGAGCGTTATGTTTAACATAACATTTCTATAGGGTGCTCCTCAGACGTCTTGCATTATTCAGGTCTTCCTGTTTTTTAGTCAAATTTCTCGATGGTTCTTGATCTAAATTTGGATTCCCGACAACGGTGTATTGCACATTTGCACCCACATAATATAATATTATTGTATTATAATATATTAATATTTCGATGAAATCAAATTAATTGTGTAATGCACCTACGAGTGTACAATACTATTGTATGTACCTAAGTTATAATCATAATTCAAAATATATAATATGCATAATGGTTTGATTTTAATTAACCCCGTTAAAAAGAAACATAATAATAAATATATGGTATACAGATTTTCATAAAGATCGAGGCTGCGTCTTTCGATCTCTGTAGGCGCGTTTCGCCGCACCGCCACCATCTGTCGATCTCTGACCGCACACAGGCACACGAATAATATTATTATTATTATAATACGGTATGTACAGTGTATCCCGCAAGTCCCGCATCACCCTAATATAATATTATCTCGGTGCGGAAAACCAATCGATACACAATCTAAATATGCGGTTTTTTCGACTGCAGTACCCCTCACTAATAATTCATCCCGGTCCGTATAAGATAAAAATACCTGCTTATAATACCATATAGGCTTGCCGTTAAATCTGACGTTTCTCATACAGATAATATGGAAATTTACTGTTGAAAAACCTCTTTTTCAAAAGACGTATCGACGCGCTTCGCGCACGCCGATCTCACAGACTAGATATACATTCGCGGCTCAGGGTCACTACATTCAGATAGTATATTATATCTCAGTAGGTATATCTATTAATTCGTGCTCAGGGTGATACGGCGACGACTTTGGGCACACTCTGTATGCGTATCGTTCCCGGATCGCGGAAAAGCGGCGCGCGCCAGTCGCCGCGGTTATTCTATTGATTGCGCGCGGCTTTCGAATTGTGCAGTGTACGCCGCGGGTAGCTGCTGCTGAATATACCTGCATGGCGTCGTCGTCGGTCCCTGCTGCGGCGTGCGCGTGCGCACGAGCGTGTTCCGTCCGGAACGCGCGCGATCGAAACGCGGAGAGACAAAAGTCGGGGTAACTGTACATATATATATATATATATATATATATATGATATTATCATATTGTATTATTATTATTATTATTATTATACTCTCTACATGGGGTGCCGGAGACGCGCGCCATACAAATCACGATACGGCGGCGTCCTACGCTACCCCCGCCCGACCGCCGTTAAAGTTCGAAAACTTTACTGTTATATAAGGTCGCGTGCAGACGTCCGCCGACGCCGACCACAGCGGCTGCAGCGACTTTCGATCGTGATTGATTTTTTATCCCGAATCGTCGGCAAACCGGCATTACAATGTGTGTGTGTGCGCGCGTGTGTGCACGCGTCGTAGTCGGCAGCGGGTGAGATAGAGGGAAAGAGCGAAGAAAAAAAAAGCGATAAATTAAAAGAAAACGATACACAAAAAAAACTCCGTCGACGTAATGTTTAATAGTTCCGAACGGTCGGAACGGTTCAAATACGTCAGAAGAAAAATCCGCACCACCGACAACAGTGAAAGTCGTTCGTTCGTGCAGGTAATACGAAACGCCTATTAGTAATATGAATTACTATCGGATACCTATTGTACACGTCTCGTACTGAGCACACTGTATTCTTACCACTGTGAGTTTTACTATTTTTAAACACATAATATGTATTATTTATTAATTTTTTTTTAATCCTAAGAGAAGTATATCTTTCCATGTGTTTGATTGTATAAATATTACGGTAAATACTAATTCTATTAAACTTCAATTATCTACTAAATAAAGAAAAAACATCGACTTGAAAATACAATCACCATACATACAAAATGTATGTATGAAGATAATAGTAAACTAAATTTAAAAACTAAAATACTAGATGTTATCTTTTTACCAGAGAATACCTACAATCAATTTAAGAAAAAAATAATTAAAAAGACAGTATGTCAGTGCGCATTAGAAAATAATTTTATTTATTTAGCCTTTGTATTTATTTAGTACTACGACTATTGTGATTAATTGTGGATGACCAGCTAAGATCTATATAGCAATAAGAGACTACTATAGTTTATCAGTACGAAAAATTGTTAAGGTTAAAAGTAGGTAGGTAACTAAATATTATCTTATAAAATTTTTCTATTCTACATTACATTAATTAAATACTTTGTTACTTGTTGAGTAACTTATAAAACATTGGACCTAATTATTTCAAGCATTATTATAAATCAAGCAAGGGAACCCCCAATGAAGAGGGGGCTTACGGGATTTAGCCCCCCCCCTAAATGGTTGGACCCTTTATATTTTGGTAATTTTGTAAGGTATTAACTTTAAATAATGACAGAAATAATAATCAACTATCGAAATTGAAGCATAAGTTATAACATAATATTATCTATTTATACCTGAAATACTGGAAACCTTTGTTTTTGAAAAATAATTTTATTTAGTCCCCCCTCCCCGCCACCAAAAAAACCTGGGTGAGCCCCTGAAATCAAAAATAATAATAATAAGTTAAAGGGAAAATTGTAGTATTTTAATTTTATAATTTTTAAGGGTGAAATATGTTTTTCAGCTCATCCACGTTCAACCCGACATAAGCAATGTCAGCTGGAAAAGTGGAGTTTGTCGTTGTTTACAAGACAAGTAAGTTATGTTGCCTAGCTAATATTATAAAAGTTATTAATCTACATTTGCATTTTGACACGGTAATCGATGATTAACACTGTACAGTGTACTTAGTACAAATAGTATACTTTAATACTTATACACTTTATATAATATTCATATTATGTTTATCGGTTGTTCTTGTGGACGACATTAAGAGCTTGACATTAATGTTCTAATGCTATGCTACCATTACAACTCTGGCACGTGTTTTATTAACACGCAATACACTTACTATTGTTGGTTTGGATTAACCAATCAGACAGTAGTAATACTACACTGCTATGATAATACACTAGTTTAAGTTTCAGTTATATTTTTATTAATATTATAATTATAATATAAAATATTTTTAAATGGTATGGATCTATACATAATACAAAAATATTCAATGTGTATTATATTCGGTAAACAACTCAAAAACTAGCAGGCGCGTATTCAGCATAGGCGTGTCCAGACCTCCATGGCTGGGGAGGCCAGTTATAAAATTAAAATTTTTTACTTACTACAGCGATCTATAATATGTCTATATTTGTGACTTATTTTTGTTCTATGGAAATTATATAGCACCTGGAATTTTTTCATCCCGCAAAATTAAAGATTTACTTGATTTTAAAATTGGTTTCTTATATGCTATTACAATTTACAACTATGAACTTAATAAATAAGGCCTATTAACTAATGTGCTACTTAGTCATTTTTTATAAATATTTAATCAGCTATACATCAACTTTCTCTATACATCTTATTAGTTATTACACAATAAACAGTACACATAAAACAGTTATTTTATCAGTTTGGTTAAACAAGTAATTTATTAAAATATTACAACTAAGAAAAATTCCAATAAATTTACAATTCCATTCGCCTATTAACTGGTTTTTAACCAAATACTAATTTAAACTTATTAGAATTTTGTTTTGTTCTTTTTGGCATAAAAAACTCATGCAAAGTTTTCAATCGTTTACCTTTGGCTGCCATACTGATTATTGATATTTATTATTTAATAATATTTATATTGTATAATATACTATATTCGTATTAAACGATAAACTTATTTAAATTCGAATAAAAATTAAAAATTACGCTGCGATACTGTTATCAAAAATTTGGCACAATATGCTGCTGCAGCAGGCTTATTAACAAAACAAACCGTTTACAAAACAAACCGGCATTCTTCACAAAAACCACGGTCCACGGTTGTAAATGTTATGTAGGTACAAGTTACAATCGTGGTCGTGACGAAAACATGGATAATAAAGAATTATTACCACGGACCACGGTCTTAGATTAAGACTTAAGTCTATGTATAGACTATCTTAGTCCGTGATTATTACCTACCTATCTATGGACGAAAACTTTATTGACATTGATAACATTTCTTATCGATCACCTACTGTTACTGTTTCAGCTAAGGATATAGATACTATACATATACATATATACATAATTATAATTTATATCTATATTCGTGGTTTCATCATTATAAGCCAAGAGACCAAGAGGCCAAGAACGTCGCTGGAGAGGCCGGTGCCCACCCTGCCTCCCCCGTAGACACGCCTATGGTATTCAGGATACATTTTTAGGAGGGGGTGAACCCTTTTTAGTATACTATACCTATTGGCTATTGTAGCTTTAAGTTTTTTAATATTAGTCAAATAAATTGCACATACTGATGATTAATGTCTTACATACTATTTCTTATTTCTGGCACCAAAAATCTCTTAAAATGTGTGAATATTCATATTTTTTTTATAACTTAAATATATATCGTTTATTAATTGTAGGTAGGTACATACAATTTTATATTTAAACACCTATATTATTTAAAAATGGTACTAGAGCGGAGATACGTTATCATCAGAAACAAACTGTGTTTAAATGTATACAGTTTACTTGAATAACCAGCAATAACATTACATATTTAAAGTATTAATATGTTATGTACATTACATTTATATACAGTTTACCTTGTTAAAATAAGTAGGTAGTCAGGTAGGCAGCTTATAGTTGAAATATTGTATTACATTTGAATAAATGATACTTATAAGTTATATTTTATAAAATTGACAATAATATAGGCAACTGTAAACAACATTTTCAGTATTAAACTAATGTCTAATAGCTCATATGAGACTCACTTATTAGTTATTTATTTGCATTAGTATATCATATTTAAAATGTACAATTAGGCGAAGATGTAATCTATCAAAGCTCTGAACTTAACAACCATGGTCCGACCGTCAAGGGGTGGAGGTCTTCCAAAAATTGCGAATATCCACAGCAATTAGTACTTAAACTCTACGAAACCACTGTAATCCAGCAAATCCAGATACTTTCCCATCAATATTTAATTCGTAAGTAAAAAACTAATTCGATATTAGTAAGGTAATTATCACAAATATTAATAAAGCAAACCGTTTTGAAAATATGGCATCAACTTAAAATAATTTAACGATAAGAAAACATACAAGACGCGTATATGCGTCAGTGGACCTGAGGGCAATTTTAATGATGACGCGTATGTACGTCAACTCGTCAGTGGTACTGAAAGGGTTAACATCAAGATACAATTTAGTATAATATTTACAAATAAATTATTTAAATGATGATTGTAACAATTATTTAAATGTCATACGTAAGATTTAAACTGTACATACCTATACTAATATTCTATTTAAGCACGGAAGGTAAAATATAAATTATATCTTTTGTTCATATACTGTTTAAAGCTAATAAAATTGAAATATGGATTGGACCAGAAGAATGCGCGGAAACAGATAACTTATCAACTCAAAATTACGAATATTTAGGTTATATTACACTTAATGATAATGATGGAGGTTCAGTAAAGAGCAGAGAACTTAAAACAATTACTCTACCGTTGGCTAGTGCGACTAGTTATGTCAAGTTGATTTTGTACGAAAATCATAAAAATTCCTTTAATCGTTTCAATCAGGTTTGTCTTTTAAACTATTATTTATTTTTAAATAAATTATATTAGATATGTTTTTTTTTAATGTAGGTGAGCTTGATAGGTATACAAGTGACTGGTGAAAAACAGCATACAGATCAAGGAGGCATCGCCCATCACAGTTCAATATGTGACGACTTGGCTTTCGAGATGTATGTGGACAAACATATTGCTCAAATCATTCGAATGCTAGAAAACAGGAAGATTATAGCTGTTCAAGGTATAATGATTTTAAAACGAATGAAATTAATAAAAAAAATTAAAATATGGCCTTTTGCACAGATGAACGATTTGAGTATGCAAGAAAATTAAAAGGAGCGATGACGGAGTTAAGGTCTGCTGGAGAAAAGCTAGGAAAATTAGAACTATCAAAAACCCAGGCCATACAAAATGAAGACTACGGTAAAGCAAAGAAGAAAAAAACTCAAATGGAAGAGTATCGAGCACAAGTGATGATTGAAAATCGGGTAGATGACCTTTTGGAAAAAAATGGGGTGAGTCGAGTAGGGTGCGTGCGATACAATTGTTGCAACTTATATGAAATTACATTTATATACACCAACAGACTAAAATAAAATGCCTATAATATAACCGTTAATTATAAACATTGAACGCTACTATATAGGAAGCAAAACCTTATTTATAAATTAGGAATAATCTATTAATCCAGTTGAAGGTCAAATATAAACGTATATATTATACTCATAAACCATATAGTAATACTATAATATATTATATAATAATTACTAATCGATTTATACTTTCAATTAAAAGTTAAAACGTCAATCGCAGTATCATACCATTTTTCGTGTTTTAATCGCCACATGGAGGTGTACTATCGTACTTATATATAGCTTTATAGCTATATAATATACTATAGTATATATAATACATATTAATATATTATGTATTTATGTACCAACAAATCTAACAAATTTAATTATTGTTGAATCATAAACAAACTATTTCGAATAAATAATAATATCACACTGCCCGCCTTGAAATGTGCATTTTTAATAGCCTTTAGAAACTAATGACGAGGAACCTGAAGATCTCGTCGACAAGACTCCAGGATCCGTTGACGACGTCATTAAGTACGTGCCTTCATTGTCTCCGATTGATTCACCAAAACAAGTTTCGGTCAAGTCGTGTCAACAAGAAATCCTACCAGATAAAATCGAAACTGAAGTGGCTGACGAACCAGACATTTACCATAGTCCGGTATCGCCACTTCATTATCCTGAAAATAATTCTAGGGAAAGGTATGTACGAAAAACAGTCAACCCAATAAACACATAATAGAAAAAAAACTCGTATAATAATTAATTTTTTTATTTAACTTTTTAGATCGCCTAAGCTACAGCATACGGTTGTTACGAAAGCAATCTCGTTAAAAAGACCTAAACCAATCCGTCCAAAATCCAGTAAGAGCAGCTACGAAGCGTATGATGAACAAGCTATTCCAGCCCAAAGATTGTACGTGTTTTCTGTGTATACACGAATCACATGTATAACCACACGTTTAGTTTTCGAGATTAAGTTAATTATTCGTATAGTATTATGTACGTGGTATTTATTTTTCAGTTGCCAAACGCAAAATAATCCTGACACTTCGTCGTCGACGGCATCAAGCGGTGTTGGAACGTCAAAGTTAAGCGACAGAGATAAGAAACAGGCTTCTATTCCGATCGCTGTGTTTGGACTTACGCTGGTAAGTATATGCACATAAATACATAATAATAATTTATAATATACTTATACGATATTTTTATAACTTTTATTTGATCGTATTGTTATGTGTAATACATTATATAATAGGTATTATATCTCTGATCTTCTGATCTGATGCATGTGTAATGTAAGACAAATTTGACGGTTTCAGGTGAAACATTTTTTTTCCAAACAATATTCGGACAAAGTGGAAGGGTTGAAACTGATGGAAAGTTCGATGAAGAGTTTTATGTTCGACGGAGTAGACGTTCGGCATACGCCGAACAAAATGACCCGGGCGGCCGTTCAGCTGTTGCATCGGACGCTCAGGGACAAAGTGTTTGCCGTCTACAATCTGTCCGCGGAAATCATAAGGTTCCTGTTCTCAGAATTCATCCCCGGGAGGTAAGCCATCGTTTTCGTGTAGGTATCATGGCCGAATCGTCTCCGTTTAATAGACTATTATTATACACCTAAGTGTAACGTACGGTCTGCGCCATACATAATGATAATATATTATAATTTTTATTGTATATTTTATAAATACGCTTTGTACCTATATATATGTAGAGTTTCGACGGGTGAAACTTCGCGAAGTCTAGAAACACTACTCCCTGAATTGTTGGCGAAAGCTGGAGACACGACGCCGCGTATTCACAACATAGCGACTCACACCATATTGAGTGTAGCTGAAGTGCCCGACATAAGGTGAGATGATATTGATGTACCTTACTACCTTCAACCTTGGTTAAAGGCACTTATAGGCCATCAACTAAAAACTTATTCGACTTGATCTATATTCTATACCTATACAGGCTACTATATCTATAATAATTTCTAAATTCTATACATATAATATGTACTCTTTATGTAATTATTTTTTATTTCCAGAAAATTAAATATCATACCGACTCATTTGACGCGTTTACTAACCGGCAACATACATCCCAGACTGATACTCAGCCGCTTGGAAATGGTTGAACAACTGATCGTCAGCCAAGGCGTGTCATCCGACAAAAATAGGTTTGCTTATGATGATAGCTCCAAGATTATGATAAAATAAATAAATATAATATTGTATTATTGATCTCTCTAATTTGTTATACATACATTTTGTTTAGCGGAATGACCTGTCGTGTTTTATGCGAATTTGGTATGTCGGCCATTCATCATCCAACTGAAGCAGTACGCAAAGCTGCCGAACGGATATTAGTACACGTTTACAAGGTTAACCCTAGATTCGTACGAAAACAATTGCCGCCAGACGACGAGATCACCAGGCGGAATATCATGTACAGGCAGCTAATGCAAGAGTTTGAACGCATCGATCAAGAAGTGAGTATTTCAAACCAACCACTACGATTAAGGACTTATATAAATATAATCACTACTAAATGCCAGTATACAATAAAATATAATATGCTCCTCATATTATATTGCTCCTCTTTACTTTAATTAATAAACTGAACATTAAGGTTATCTTTGAAATATTTTAAGTCCTTAAAGGGGGAGGAGGGGGGGCTGCCGTCCCCATAACCCCCCTTTTGTATCCGCACCTGGTATACATTAACCAATTTTAGAGGTTGACAAACCATTTATATATAGTATCTAGGTATAAAAGATTTCAAATATTTCGACAACATTTTACGATTTATCCAAAAATAAATGAAAAACAATTTGAACGCTATACCGTTATAATCACATATTTACATTTGAAAAAAGATAAACAGCGAAACTCGGTTTACGGTTTGCTCAAAATTGACTAGTTTTTGTTAAAAGTGAAAAAAAATCCTCCCCACGCTTGCATTTTCTCAAGTATAAATAGATGTCAAAGTGGTGCTTGAAACTTCTTGAATTTTATTGTTAGTTGTTACTGTCCCAAAAAGAAATTTCCAAAAAAAAAAAAATAATTAAAATATGTATTACAAAACTAAAATGAAAACACCACAATAAATTAAACTCGTACAGTCGTACCTATAATATTCCTTAACGTTTTTTTTTAGAGACTGGGCGAAATAGACACAGTCGGTCAAACACAATGCAAGTTGGTGCGGTCTACTAGTGAGAATACGTCGACTTATCACAATAACGAAATTATTACCCATAATAGCATAGTCCAGAGCAAATTAAGTTCCAGTACATCAGCCAGCGTGGCTGATGTTTATGAGAACGGGCAAAACAATATAAATGCGTTGAAATTAAAGTAAGTATTACATATATTATAAGATAGTCTAAAAAAATATTAAAATTTAATATTGATAGATAGTATAGGTAGACGTCTCAAAATTATAATGATAGTCAAAATATTTTATTTTGTGTTTTGTCTGAAAATTTCACTTATTTACTTGTAAAAACTCTTGACTTGGAAAAAAATACTAGGATTATTCTGGTGACTGATGGTGAGTGATGAGCATTAAAAAAATATACGACCCTTATTAGCACCATTTTAGTATACACTTGTCGCTTCGGAATTTCGGAATATTACCTATACAGCCATACAGCGTAACCTACTACATATATAATTTAGGATTTGGTGGCCTGTATATGTTCGCGTCTTTTCTAGACAGTTCTTAGAAAAAATTTTTTGGACGACGTTCATTATTGTAAAAAAAAATATAATAGGTATGTATAACTATTTTGGTATACATTATACAATTATAGTGAAATATAATCTCATATCAAAGATATTTAATTTTTATATTTTTTTTTACTGTTACAGTCGCTGTACATTTTGCAAAGATGAATCTACATTTTCCGAAGAAGAATTAAACATACATTATTGGAAATATTGTCCGTTATTGATGCGCTGCGAACACTGTTCCGAAGTCATTGAGATTATGGCACTTCGACATCACCTAATGAGTACCTAATACCTATTATACTTGACCAACATTTATCTTACGGCGAATTTATTTATTAGACAAAACCTAATGTCCCGATATTTGTCTTTTACAGAAGACTGCGATTTCAAAGACAAGTATACAGCATGTGTTCAGTGTTTAGAGGTGGTCGAGATCGAATTTCTAGAGCATCACATTACAGGATCCACGTGTAAAAGTCAGTACCTATAAAATATAAGAGGATTATAACACTGTTATATAGATTAGGTGTCAACCTTAAAACCTAACCTAACCTATGACATATATATTTATTTAATTAGCTATAGGTGGGTCATCTAATAAGTATAGTGATTTTCACGTGGACAAAGTATATCACTGTTGTACATAAACATAATAGGTATTAGGTACAGTGTATAGTTGTATAGGTTGATACCTACAGATTTTGATTTTACTTTACATCAACTTATAATTTTTTTAATTTATATCTACTATTTCCTTAGTAACAAAGTTAATCTAACAAAATTACAAAATACCTAGTTATTCATATTTGATGTGTAAAATCCCTTTGGGGATGTGATTTTACGACGCAGTCTATCGTATAACTGAAATTTTAATTAATATAGGTATTTACCTATTTAAGTTTAAACATTTATTGTTACCTTCCTAAGTAAATAAAATATAGCCAATACCTAGATACAATAAATTTGATGATTGTTATTGAAAAAAGAAATTGAAAAAAAAATAAGGTGACTATACAGTATCTATTATACTTTTTAAAGATGTGCACTTATGCATTACAGGTTTTGCATGCAAACTTTTTAATGGACCTATGAACCTTATAGTATTGTGTCCTACCTATACAATAAATAATGAAGAATGAATGTTAAATTTCTGCTTTCAGAAAGAAATACCGTCAGTAATATTTGCCCGTTGTGTTTGGAGGAAATAGGAAGCGATCATCAAGATTGGTACAAACATCTAGTCGGTCCGTCGGCGTGTGAAATTCATCCACGAAAAAATTACCTTAAACGTCACTAAATTAGAATCGGACGCATTTAAATGAATACATGCGTATTTATGAGTCGCTTTAGGGCAGACATAATATCATTTTTATTAAATAAATGTTCAATTACTTTATTGCCAAAACCTATAATTTAACCGTCTTCACAATCTTTGCCAATAATTATAAAAATATTAATAAGTGTTACTTTTAGAAAATGACTGATTATTATTCAAGCATTTAGTTTTTATTATTGAGTAAATTGCATGACTAAATGTTATGGCGGATTTATTTTTGTATTTTACAAATTTATTAAATTATCAATGTTATTAATACCTACATATTATATACAGTGTAATACTTGTTACATATTGTGCTTAATATGTTATGCGTCACACAATGTTTTTTTCTTTATACTGTATATTTATTATTTACCTACTAAAATTAAAAATCAAATTCAATGATTCACTTGTGTTTTTACTTCACAAGTTTTTCATAAGCAAAATAAAGATACATATACCGTATCCTCGTATCCATATAACAGCTACCTACCTAACTAATCGCATTTCTTTAAAAACGTATTTAGAATGTTTTTTTAAAATTAAAAATTCATTTTATCTAGCTACTTAGTAGGTTAAGTAACTATCTAATTTGCTGAACTTACTGAATTACTCTATGGCTCAGGCTCTAAAATGGAAAAACTAAAAAGGTACTTAACCTACACAACATCATGGCATCTGTGCGACTGTGCATAATGCCATAACTTGGTCATAACAAAATGTTTGCTGACTGACGTTAGTTTATTACCCTACGACTTACGAGTACCTATTATTCTTTTATATTTTAATTGAGATTTTACATTTACATAGAACATTAATTGCTTTGTCACTTAGACTATTATCATTGATTTTAAAATATATTATAAATTATATTGTATATTTTAAAATCAATGCTATTATTTACTAAAATTATTGCATTTGGATAATGGATTTACAAATCCATGGTAATAAGTAATAACTAATAGCTTATTTAATTTTATCATTCACTCATAGTTAAGTTAATTTATTCAGTTTTGATTTGAATTATTAAATTGCAATCCCTAATTAATTAAAACAGTTTTTTATAAAATCAACTTTGGTTTTACTTTTTCGTTATTACCCAAAAATGAATAACAGTAGAATTTATATTTTCATTAAAATTCGTAAAAGCATTTAGGTACTAAGTATAAAATAATGTTGGATTTTTGTGCTATATATAGATCATTTTCATTTTCTACCTATTTCAGTTTTTTTTATTTATGTAAGTATTACAATTTTTATTTTTGGGTAAAAAGCTTGAAAATATAATACAAGGTTCCTCCTTCCTCATAAGTTTTTCATATAAAAATTAAAAAATATCGATAATACAGTCACAATATTTTTTAAGTTATAATTTTGACAAAACCAAGAGAATTTACAATTTATTTTATAATTAAAAATGTATATTTACCTATACTTCAGTGGCGTATTTACGGGGGGGGGGAGATATGGGGGATAGATCCTCCCCTTAGTCTCTTATTTGTTATTTATTTATAATATTGTGATGTCAATGGTCTGCAGTGACTACCTGTCTACCCCCTCCCCTTAGGGAAATTAAATGTTTGCTAACGTATCTCCCCCCCCCCTTTACAAAACCTAAATACTCCATTGCTATACTTACTTAATAGCCAATAAGTATAATACTTTTAACTATTGTTATTTAAAAAAAAAAAGAAGCCTATACAGTATTATCTCCTGTTAAAATGTATTTAGTTGTGCAAAATTTTAAATCTATCTTGCAGGACCTTGGTTACCTATATATCCACAGATATATATGATAGATGTATAACAACATATTATTATATTTATTAAATAAATACGTGCCTATATCATAGAATAATTTATTATTCTAAAGTTATATAAGCTTATATGTCTTAGCCTTTAGGTATGTGACATATGTTTCCTAACCTGATTTCTTAAACCAGGGGTCAGTAACCCGCGGACCACGAGTAAGAGTTATAACTACGAGTAGTATAAAAATAGACATCGTTCTTAAAAACCACGAACTATGGTATGGACTGGAAACGGTAGATTAAAATGTTGTTTGTTTGGAAATACCTTGTTAAATTAATTATACTTAACTGTTTTATGAACTTAAATAAACTAAATTTGATATAGCTAATTGTACATTTTTGTTTAAATTAAAATAAGGTACATTCAAATTGTGTCCATTGAACATTTTTTATTTATCTTTTGGCCTTTGACATCAAAAAGGTTGCCGACCCTGCCTTAAACCGTTATACTTTTTTGTAATTCACACGGACCTAAATATTAGTAAGGATACAAGCTGCAACCACAAGGCACAATATCTACTATCGGGCTCAACTCGATTTACATTACAAATCGGAATGAGTAACCGACAAAATAATCGATCAGCGATAACAAATATTAAGCGTGGGAACGGGAAAACAATGAACGTATTCGTTTAAAACACATTTAGATAATAATAATATAATATATTTATTATCTATGTATATCTGTGGTTTAAAATGGTAGTCACCAAGCCGAAAAAGTTTTAAAATTTAGTATAATTCCTGCAGAACAATCGGCCGTCCCGAGACTGTATTCCAACCCTATGTTACATTTTTTAACTTATAAGGTTTATAATATAACACTAGTCATTGCATTGCGTGTTATTAAATATAATAAACATAATAAAAACTTAATAACCTTCACACTTTAATAGTTCTTTGAACTAATGTTGTATTGTTATGACCAATGTCGAATAACATTTATGCTTAAATTTTAATATGCAAAAACACAAATAACTAATTTTCATAATTATTATGAAAACAAACAATAAGAAGATATATTTCATCCAACAAATTTTCTTGGAAACTATTAAACACTCAATAAAAAATAATACATCGCAAATTGTTGTGGAAATCCTCATTGAAGTTTTGTACACTGGTGTCATGTGTAACAACCTATAGTTATAGTTGCTTGACAATGACCAAGTAGTCGAGTTGCCTCATTAATTGGTGATTTTATTTTTGAAAATTGTGAACAAAAAACATTTAAAAAGTATATAATAATTATAGTCATTTAGTTTATTGATCATTGTTTCCTATTATAATTCTGTTTAATTAAAAAGAAAAAAAAGATACATATTTATCGTATTGTAATAATATTCTATAAAGTAATAGAAACCACTTATAGATAATTTTGGCAAATTAGTCACTATAGTAAATCTGTTAAGATAATATTTTCTAATACTAATTTACGATAGTATTTAGCAATGAAGTTGTTTGGTGGGAAAAAACATATTGGTCAGTCTTGAAGGTGCATCTTTTTTATTTAAGTATATAAGAAGTAAAAAGTAATAGCATGTGTTGTGTACATTTTTATTCGCATTTGATGAGTTCAACATCAAAGATCAAAGTGGCATTTGGAGGAATGACACCAGGATGTCCCAGAGCTCCATAGGCATAATCTGGCGAACATGTCAGCTTGGCACGAGAACCAATACTCATCTAGAAAAATAATATAATATTTAAAGAAGAGAAAAAACATATTTATTAGGATAGTGATTTGTTGTTTTAAATAATTCATTTTTTTTTTATTTAAATATTTATTATAATATAAAATTATTAATTTAATATTTTCTTACTTGGGCAACTCCTTCATCCCAACCTTTGATAACTTCTCCCTTTCCAATCTTGAACTTGAAAGGCTTATTACGGTCGCGCGACGAGTCAAATTTCTTGCCATCAGTCAACGTACCTATTAGATATAATTTTGGTTACAGATTAAGAAGCAACTAAAAGGTAATTAAGTAAATATTTTTGAATCTATGACAGATTGAAGAGTTTGCAGTCGCTTTTCTAGTATGGTAAGCCCACCAGTCATTTGGAAAGCAACAACAGAAGAGCACCTAATGTTAATTTTATCATAACACCACAATGTGTAACATATTCAGAGCAGTATGTAAACATTTTTTTTTAGATTTCAGAAATAAAAACAAGAAAAGAAAGTCATGGCGCTGAGCTATAATAATGAGTACAAGTTAACGGTTTATGTTTAAGCAAAAACTACAGCAAAAACAGGGACAGTTATAACAGATTTTTTTGGTAAAATTTGAGTGGCATGGCCAGACGTCGGACATATTGTTTAGGTGATTTCGATGGTACGTTACCTGTGTAGTGTACGGTGACGGTCTGGCCTCGTTTTGGGAAAGTGGCACCTGTGAAACAAACACAAAACGAACGGATCAGTATCAGAGCTGAGCGATTATCGGACAGGGGCGAATCGCAGTAGCGATTTTTCAGTGGCGACGTCGTTGTGCCTTAGACACGGAAAACGCAAACATTTTAAATACGCGTGAGACGCGGACGCCGGCCGGTCGCTCTTGGCACCAGCCGAACGAACGACGCCATCACAGGGCATGACTTGAATAGACTTACCGTCTCCTTCGGCCAGGAATGTGACGTCGACGCCCATTGTTGGTTTGGATTAGTGTTTGCGATTTTCGAATAAAGCAGCAAATATCTGATGCACACGCGTTAACCGCGACGACAACGAAGTAGTGATCGGAGAGAGGAGTGGAGAGGTGGTACTAAAGCCATTGGCCAAGTCGTGCCCAAGTAGTATACCGATTACCGGGTTATCGGCGGAAGTGGGAAGATCGCGAATTCGATATAAATTACAGTGTCACCACCGCGTCTGAACAGAATGGAATTGTACGCACTGTTGATTGAAATTTATCCACGACTCGCCGACAACCGTATGGCATAAAATAATATTATATAATGTTAAAAATGTTATAATGTAGGTATTTTAATGTACACCTATCGGCTACCACGAGGCACGAATTAAGATATATCTTAAATTGGGATGTATATTGTATACTATAGCATCATACTATTATATAATCACAGTACAATTTAATATTTGAATCATGATCATGAACTACTACCACAGATTATATAAAATATTATAATATAATCTGCAGTGGCGCATTTCCAAATTTGTCACGTGGAGGGTCCAGATAATTTTCAGAACACAGAGCCGATCACACCCCCCTCCAATTTCTCTTTATTAAATAAATATACCATATTAAATTTATAAGTCTACGTAAAATTGTTGAGTTTTTAATTATTTTATATAATATATATATTATATTTATATCATAAACTTTGTAATGATAATAAAACCATGATTAACTAACTAATTATGCAGTTCACTACTAAGTTAATAAATTGCTGACATAGGTACCTAGTTATAGTTATTCATGATTACAACAATTTAAAATGTATATTTAAATGCTATAAAAAACCATGAGAACTTACGGACTGTTAACTATTTATTGTAATTAAATAACATTTTATTGTAAGATTACAAAACAATATCTAATCGCCTAGGATTTGGCGCCAATTTATTATTAATTGCATCCACATTGAGGGGTATGTGCAGATGAATAGACATCAATGCCAGTCCATTTAGCCTATCCTAAGACCTAAATACAAAACAAATTTAGAATATACTGTATAGGTATGACTATAACTTTTATAATAAATATGACCTAAATAACTTCATTCATAGTTGATCTAAGATAAGCTTTCAACTTTTTTAAGGCTGAAAAAGATATTTTGGGAGTAGCTGTAGCCTGTAGATACTGGCATTGTAAATTTAATAAAAATCCTTTGTATTATTGTATGATAAAATTTGTTTTTCTTAATCATGTAAAAGCACAAAATTTAACATGTACGAGAACGATACATGAGTCAATGAGAATGTCCGGACCCTGTGGACCCCCCCTCCCCTCCTAAATACGTCACTTATAAGCTGTGCTACTACCACGGTTTAAGGAAGGTATATCTTACATCGTGACTATTGTCTATTACTGCCACTTATACACATGTAATACATTTTTTTAAAATATATTATATAATTATTATAATGATAAAGGTAATATAAAATGTATGATTTATTTTATAAATTAGTCCGTATAGGTAATCAATAATCATAGATACCTCATGTAAGTGCCCCCCCCCCATCTTGGTTAGGGTCTTATGAGTACAAAACTACTGCAGGTAGGTACTCTTTTAAGGTTTTAATTTTTTTTTGCAAAGAACCCTAAATCTTTTAGTACATGTACTCGTTTACAGCCTTTCATATTTGAATAATTGATACTAAGATAATTTTAGTGAAATTATTACGTAAGAAAAAAATTAAATATATTATTGCAGTTAATTATAATAAATAGTCATACCTAGGTACCTATACGGTTATACCATTGATTATAGAATAAACTTATTTGTTTATTCTATAACCAATGGTTATACCTACCAATTTTATAATAAATATTATAATATATTATTATGTCTGCTTAATAAAGCTTAGTGAAAAGAGATGTGTATAGTTCAAACATTGAAACATGCAACAGCCAACGGTTATCTATCAATTTATATGCAGATAACCGTGGTTCGAACAAAGTTATTTTATATTTTATTAGACATATAATTAGATGAATATACTGTGTTGTTGATTAGTGCTTAACTTTTAATTAAGTAAATTTGTTTTTGATAATTATCTTTAACTGCAGCAGCTATAATTTGTACTCGTGTACCTAATAATAATATAATTAAAGATTATGTAACTATATTATAAGTATTGACATTTTAGGTATAATAGATATAACATAATGTATATTAACAATTTATAAATTATTACATTTTAATTTAGAACTGTTTTTTGGGTTCACCGCATTTTTGATTTTTTTGTTCGTTGAGGATTTAAGGTGTCGCCCAGTGATGCTACTTTAGTACTTTAAACACACTTAGTGGCCCTATAAAGTCAAATACCTACAAATTGGAGCCCCCTCCAAAAACGAAAACAGTCCTACAAATTCTAAAATACACCAGTGGTTTGAGTTTTATAATAAGGGTACTAAAATAGAGCAGGTTAATTTTTTTTTCATCTTCAGGCCATTTTTTCTTCATTAATTTCTTATATTAGCAACTATATAAGCATATACTGATAAAGTGATGACAATGTCATTAAAATTTAAAAGTCTCTTGGGTAATAATTTTTTCGAATCACTACGAAATGACCGGATTTGATTCTTGATTTTTTTTCAAAAAACATAGATATATGTTCGAAATGTTTACTTTATGTCTTAACATTTTATATTTAAAATATTTATGGTCTGAGGTTCCAAATGTAAAATTGCTGAACGATGAAAATAATAATTAATAATAGACGCAAGACTTGTGAATGTATGATATACGCGTGTTATGTAATAGCGAACATAACAATATATCCGATTTGACTACATTTTGACGTCACAGTTTTTTGGAATCCTTGTCAATCTAGCTCAGTGGCGCACAGTCAGCTATTGTATTCTTATTAATATTAATTAATTATGTACATTCTACATTCTATTATAATACTATTAGCTTTAAATCTTTAATAAATATATATATTGTTGTATGTACTGTTGTATTGTGCCCAATATATAGAGCACGCGTAATATATTATCAATAAAAACAGAACCCTTTTACAGGATTAATACAAGCGGTAGGTACCTACTCTAGTACTTTCGTACTGAATATTATTAACAATCGGAAATTGAATAATAATTGCATTTTTCGATCATTTGAGAGTGCCCAATGGTCAATCAATCCATTGTTAGTTGATCATTTCATTTTAAACCAACCTCGTCAGGATATAATAAAAGAAAAATAAGTAAAATTGATTCTAATAAAACTCTAGAATGATACCTTTTATGTTATAATATTGACACTTCGAATTTTTATGTGATTGAAGGAAAGCACATATAAATGTTCATTCAAATTTTGGATTTTTAAGTAATTTGACTAACTGCTTAGATTCTTTGACATTGACACTGCGTAAGAAGGCATGGCATATTGTAAATATAAACAAAAAAGATTTAGACACGTAATTTAATGAAGAAATAGTCCAGTTTCAAAAATTTGCTTTATCATTTTCAAAAGAAGATTTAATAATTAACGGTTTATTCATAAAATTACCAAATTTCCCTTTGGCAGTAACTTTTCCTATTTTCCTTATGTATTAATTATTTTAAGGATATATAGCATGTATGATACATGCATTTCGATGTAGGTATAAATCCTCACGGGACACTGCAGTATACACGGTGCTTGCGATGAAACGAGACTCCACGCTGGTTGAAAAATTATTAAGTACCTAATTATATGTATTATACATTTAGTTAATTAATCAAACATAACCAGTGGCGTGGCGAACATCTTTCAAACCCTAAGCAAATTTTTTATACAATGACCCACCCACTACACCCCCCCCCCCCCAAACTATATATAATTTTCTGTATGCTAATTTTGAATTTTTGTTATAAGAAGTCATCAATAATTTAGTATAAATAATACAAATTACAAATATTATACAATTAAGTAATACATTTAATTATTTAAATAAAATAATAAGTTCATAAATGATAAATAAATAGGTATTATTATATTTTGTGTATCAAAAAAATATTTAGGTACCTATAAAGTCACACACTGTTACGACTTGTGAAATAATGTCTATGACGTAAAGTTATAATAATAACTTAAGACTACAGTATAACAAATTATATATAATATTGGAAAATCAATACTGTGATGAGAATGAGTCGGCGTATGCCTACAACCATGGCACTATATAGTTATAACTTATAGTACATTAGTAGGTACTCTATAACTAGCAACCACTGCAGTCTGCAGTGAGTAGGTACGGACCTAAATACAGGTACAATTTCAAAGAGCCAAGGGGTACCCACCCCCCCTGAAAAATGTTTAGGGCTAAGCAATTGCATTAGGTAAAAGTCGTTCACCACGCCATTGAACATAACTAGGTGAAGTGACTAGTCGCCAGGACGCCAGTTGGACTCCGTGATATAATACAGAATAAAATATGTAAGATGTCACACGAGCCTTTGAAAATAATTTTCACTCCATTCAGGTAATTAGAAGGTTCGTATACCAACATGCTACTTGTGTTTTCTCAAAATGAAAAATGTACAGTAATATATTATATTCTATTGTTAGTTGTTAGTTGTTAGTTTTTACAACTTGCAATTTATTATATCAACTTTTATAGAAATAAGAACATACTTACATAGTTACATACCTACAATCTACATATGAAAAAGATTAAAATATGTAACGAATATTTTTTTTTATAAATTACTTGAGTTAAAGCTATTATAGAGTAGTCTTATTAGACCTCATAGTAACTTATACTACAATTAGCATACGATATATATAAAATATAAAACCTTCATGGTTGACTGAAAAAATACTATTTGTGTAGACTGTAGTTGTACCTTGTAATACAAATAAATATGTTTGTTTAATTTCGATAAAAATGAAAATTATAGTTATTTTAAAAAGTAATAGTTAGTAAGCTGTAGTTTTAGATTTTGAGCGGACCGATAAATGTATTGATTATTTACAATAATGGGTTATTTTTGTTTTGATTTTTAACTTCAGTATCTTTTCTAATGGGAAAATGAATCTAGCTGGTACTTTTGAAAGGTCAAAATTCTCAGTAGTTATCACAAACGTCGAGAAAACAATAAAGAAAGAAGAAGATTATTTTCACTCAAAATCAGTTCTTTTCAAAATTGATTTTGTTGTTGTGGTGTAACTAAACATTAAAATTACCATAGATATATCATATATTATATTTTCCCCGAATGTTAATACAAGCATTTTCTAAACACGATAACATTTTAAAAATATTTGACTTTTTATATTTATAGACATTTTAAATAAAAAAAAAATTTTTGGTTTTTTTTCAATAAAAATCGATAAAAAAATGTTTGTCATGTCAAACAGCTTGAACATTTAATACAAGGTTCCTCATAGACATTTACAATAATAGTTAAAAAATATTGAAGAAATTAAGGCACGATTTTTTTTATAAGTGTTTAAACTTTAAAGTTAAAATTTTCTACAAAATTCATCAAAATTGCAAAACATTTGCAAATTATTTTGTAGTTACAAAATTGTAAAATTTTTAATTTTTTTAGGTAAGGATTGACAATTTAAAGTAAAGATTCTCATAAATAAAATTCATACTGTAACCAAAGAATCTATAAGATTTACTGTATTATTAATAGTTACTTATAAGTAACTTTATAATAGCAATAATATCAGAAAATATACTTGTAATATATAGGCTGACAACTTATTCGCTCATAATCGTTTTTCGTATACAATGACATTATATCTATGAATTAAAATTTAACACATCCATTAAAGTGACCCACTTGACACCTACTTTACAGCAGAGTAGTACCCACTTGCCTATCTTTTTAAGTATGTATATGCATTATACATAGTGCATGCAAATTATTTATTGTAATTTATATATAAATTATATATTATACATACAATGTCAAAGAACTAAGAAGCAAATATTTGGTTTATTCCAGACAGAAAACAATAATATTTTTTTTTAACAAATTTGGTGCTTATAATGATTTAAACTTTCATTTAGTAATACATTTGATAAAATGTTCAAAAATATTATTTTGCAAAAAAAATCGTATTTTCAAAACCTATTAAAGTATAAACTTGGTCAAAATACTATTGAATACTCTGCTAATATTATGTATTTTATTTTTTTCTCAAGATTGTACTTGTTTAAACATGGAAAATTCAATTAAAGAAAAAATCTGGTACGTATATATAATACGTACTAGTAATAATACGATCCCGGGGGGAGGTTCGGACTCATGATCATTCCTCTCCCTCCTACCCTCGGTTACTCCATTGATTTATTGTATCTGTCATGTAGTCTGCAATTATTATTATAATATGTGTAAAACGTGCAGGTATGTATAATATTTGGTTTTTTTTTCATTTACTTATAATAATGTATTATGATGTGCACCAATAGGTTTTTCAAACATTCGCCATTATATTTTGAATCATCTTATTATGAATTATTATAAATAATAACTGCATAATATACTCCATCTTATTGTTTATGGTAATTACTAATTACCTATGCATAAAATTAGTTTATACTGTAATAACTATTAAATATGTTCCGTGTGCAACGATCCTTTGATGTAATGATGTTTATTGTAAAATTATTATGACCTTCAGAGACCAAAGTGGAAGTACCTAGTAGTAGTAGTAGTAGTGTAGTAGTAGTAGTATTAGTATATAATATTATTATGATTATTCTCTATATATAACTCCGAGTTAACGTTATGAGTTTATTAACTGTTTACTCACCAGTGAGTTCAGATCACTTTGATAACAGCTTTACCTATTGGTTTCATAACTTTCACGAGACAAATATGTGGCGCTTTACCTTGTGTTTAGTAAGAAATATTTTGATACAAACATTTTTGTTTCCACGATTCTTTAGGCTTATTAAAAAAAAAATTTACTCCACACTCTACAGGTATGTATTACGACCGGCGTATATGCTCACAAATTCAATGTCGATGAAGCTATGAAAAGTCAACAAGTGGTACCTGATGTCATTCCCGTTGCTCCAAAAGAAATTATACAAGTAAATGAAAAAAACCATACCTATCTTCTATAAGTTGTCTTGTATTGGAAAAATAAAAAATGTATTATAGGTAAATTATAATAATGGCGAGAAAGCATTACTCGGCAATGAACTTACACCTACTAAGGTGAAAGACCAGCCATCAGTTAGTTGGAATGCTGATCCTAATTCATTTTATACGTTATGTTTGACCGGTAAATAAACAGGATAATTTTATTTTAACATATACCTAGATATTTAAAATTAATATTATTTTTTATTGTTGTACTCAGATCCTGATGCTCCGAGTCGTGCTGAACCTAAAAGAAGGGAATGGCATCATTGGTTGGTAGGAAACATACCGGGAACAAATGTGAACCTTGGAGAAACACTTTCCGGATACGTAGGTTCTGGACCTCCACCAAAATCCGGTACTATAATGATTAATATATACTATCTATTGTATATTTGTATCTATAAACTATAAAGGTTTATCACTATCAAGTACCAAATAACTTTTAGGTACAATCATGAACATTAGAGGATGTTTTATTAGACGATACTTAAATGTTTATGATTACAATCAGTGGCTATTTTTTATCTTTGCTTAGTGGCTTCTGGTGTATCTTAATTCTTAATATCTTATTATGTCGATTTTTTCACTGAGCCATAATTTTGTTGCTGGTAGTAGATCAGTGTCATCACACATCAGTCACTTAAAGTTGGCATGTAAAGAGTTCAATGTAAACAGCATCTTTAGTAGTATCTGTCTAGAGCTTTACTTAGCCATTTTCATAACGTTATAGTACGAAACTATGAAATCAGACGTTTTGCATCTGTGCGGCATTGTGCATTGTTGTTTACCTGATAAAATCATACGAGACTCAAACTCATAAACGTATTTTCGTTTTTATTTAAGTAAATCAGTTTTTGATATATTATAACTACTTATTATTATTATTCATGTTAATTTACTCAACTATAAATAAAATAGTAAAAAATTAAATCAGCACTCATAAACAATAGTATTTAAATATCTACATTAAGCCACAACTAAAAAAAAAATTATAATATTTTCGTAGGTTTATTTTGTTTACAAATTGTCTATATTTTTACTTTTCAAACATTTTGTTTGAAAAATAAAAATGTTTCTTAAATGTACAGAACGGTTACACTAAGAATTTTGACAGTTTGCCTTAATAAATGTTAGGTAGCAGGAGCACATTTTTATTTTTCGTAGGGCACACAAAAATAGCTACTGGGTACAACTGTAAGATAGAAATAATAATTAATGATTTTCCAGGGATACATCGATATGTGTTTTTAGTATACCAACAACCGTCAAAACTATCATTCGATGAACCACGTATAAGCAACAGGTAATATCGGAATGATATAATATAAAACATTTATAATATAATTGACTAGATATATGATATTTGTCTATATATAATATATATTATGCTCAAACCAATTAATAATCTTATCTTGTACTTTTATACTTAACCAATAAAAGTTTTAATAATTTCATATTTATATAACATATTCTATTTTTATAGATCTGTCGAACATCGTGACAAATTTTCAATTCATAAATTTGCATCGAAGTACAATTTAGGAACACCTGTGGCTGGTAATTTTTATCTGGCTCAGTACGATGATTATGTTCCAATTCTATACCAACAATTTGGAGTCAATTAATTTCATCTCAAGATTAAACAAAAATTAGTAACCCTATTATACTATTTAAATGATAGCAACTATATTTTTTATGTAGAAAAGAATATTTAGGTGGCTATTTGAGTTTTTAAGTCTGCAGTATTTTATATAATATGTAAATTAGTAAAATAAAATTGATTTTATTTTATAAAATGTATGTTTTTCTACTTTACCATTGTAATTACGTATAATTTATATTACACAATATTCTACTTTAAATCTTAAGAATGGTAATGGGTATCATAAATGGGTTTGAGTCTCTGAATTATTAAAAATATTATTTCGTTGTCTATAGGTACTTCATTGATATTTCATTTAAATGATTAAATGGTTCCTCGTTGTTTTCATATTAATAATTTAAGTTTGTAGTCTCGTACTACTATAATAGGTATTTATTTATATTTATTTGAACAGAATAATGAGCCCCACTGTGCATGCTATGTTTCCACGCCGTTGCCTTATATAATATAATATATTTAATGGCGTACCTCCTAGAGGCATATAATATTTATATATATACAATATACATACTTGGTGCTTAGTGTTAGTAGATGTGTTTTTTAAAGTTAGGTTATCTTTATTAGATAATCGTTTTAATTAATATACGTTATTCACTATAACTACTTCATTAATAACATCTATAATATTAATAATGTAAATAAATAAACTATTTATGAGATTTAGGTTCAAATGCAGAAATGCTGTTTTTATATGAAATTATACTAAAAAGTCAATATAATTTCATGGGGCATAGCCGCATAGGTATATTATATCACACGAAACACTTTGTGGCCGGCCACAAATACAGTGTCCGGCTACTACAGGGCTACATTTCGAGACGCCGGCGGGACACGTATTTCTTATATTATGTGTCTCGTCTGTCGGCTTCTAAAAATATCAATATTTTTAGCTGTAAGATTCTTTTCAGACACTAGTGGCCGGATAAAAAAAAAATAACAATACCTGGCCGACCACTAAGTGTGTCTCGTGTGAAATATCTCAAAGAGATGAGAAATCAAAGTGAATGAGATTTCAAAGAGCTTTGATATTATTAATATGGTTTCATTATTGATCTTCGATATTGTATAATATATGATCTAAGTTATTGATTCTTTTATAGAAATCATGGATAGGTAAACTCAAATTTTACATTTCACATAATAATGTAGGCCGCGATGTAGAGATAATAATATCTTTAATCTTATAATCTTCTCTACATCGTGATATAGGCATACGCGTAGCCAGGGGCCCCCCGCAGAGTAAGCTAGAAGTGCCATTTGAGGAGATGGCAGGATGTACTTTGGCACATATATTTTTCCATGTTTTGATGGCCTGCCATAAAATTTAAAAATGCACTGACGACCTATATCTACGTATATGTAAGGTTAAATGTATTAGTATTATGATATTATGTAAATGGACATTTTTAAATTGTTTTATACGTTCACCGTTGACAATGTTGACATGATAATTAATAATTAGGCCTAGGATTTAAATGTAATATGTAAATACATACTTTTACTTAAACATGATAATGTATAATTAAGGCAAATGATAAATTCGTTTTACGTGATTTGCAATAAAATAAAACAGGTATTATTTTGTCGTCAATACATATTTTTACACAATTTGTAGAATGTCAGCTTTTGTTTTATATATTTCGTAAATTTCAAATTAATACTGAAAAGAAAATAATTTTTCAATTTACATCAGTAATATTATATCCCAACAAAAACACTACTTCAACTCCGTGTAAAAAAACGCCAAGTAAAAAAAAAAAAATATAAATGCTATAAAATGTGTGATATAAGGTGGAATCCAAGTAAATGGTCTAATGAATAAAATGTATGTATAAGTAATTAATTCAAATTTAATAAAAATTGGTTATTTATATTAATTTATAATATGAATTATTTTAACTCGAATTAATCCAATGTTTGGGTTTACTTGGCCGGAAGATTCAGTCCAAAAAATGTATAGCCAAGTACTTGTAGTTTATGTAATAAATAATGAAAGCACCATTACAACTAATAAATTGTTTCCGGCCAAGTAAACCAAAATTGGATCAATTTGAGTTAAAATAATTCATATTATAAATTAATATAAATAACCAATTTTTATTAAATTTGAATTAATTACTTATACATACATTTTATTCATTAGACCATTTACTTGGATTCCACCTTATATCACACATTTTATAGCATTTATATATATATTTTTTTTTACTTGGCGTTTTTTTACACGGAGTTGACATAGTGTTTTTGTTGGGATATCATTAGTTTTTATTAGGGTCAAGATATTTTTTATTTTTTTTCCATTATTATGATGTAAACATCTTTTGCACCATAAGGTTACCGTTCAAACTGTACAGATGTATCTTACTATTCAAATCTAATTGAACATCATTTAGTACCACAGAATGATTAATTTTCTTATTTATAATTTTTTTAAGATGTTTAAATTTCGTTCTGTACAAAAGAACATTTTGTTTCCTATACTTCAGCACCCATTTTAATACCCTATCTGCAGTACACCTACCTGTAACCAGAGGCATTTTTAATTTACCAATTAATCTATTGGTACATTTTTCAATATTTAAATAAAATGGAAATAACTGTTTCGATTTTGGCTTCTTTCTTTTTAGTGGTACTTCCTGTACCATGTTAATACTGCACTGTTCAATAGTACTACTATTATAACTTTCAACCACGTTTTTAGATTGAGTAGACTCCTGATATATTTTTGTCCGCATAGCTCGCGCCTTTTGGAGTTTAGTTCCCATTTTTAATGTAGACACAATTCGACACAAAGATGAAGACAGTCACAGTCAAGTATTATAATAATGACTGTTATAATAATTAATATTATTATAATGTCTTTTTATTATTTAATAATAAAATGCTCAATGGACAATGATAGATAATCGATACGGTTAGGTTAGGTGATACCACGTGCATTGAATAATAATATTGTGGACAAGAGACTATCACGCCGACAACAAGCTCGTACGCAGGACGCGAGACGAAAGAACGAAATTACGAAAACACTAAAACAGAATGCACCGATACCGATAAGCGATAGTGAACCATGTTCGGGTGTTAAGGCGGTCCCACACGACTGGTGTACTTGGCCAATGTTGGTCACTGGTGGCCTGCATAGACCAGTCGTGTGGGAAGTTGAGCTGGTACAATTGTTGGTTACTGGCTCGTACCGGTGGATTGTCGGTAAACCTGACACAAGTCAAAGACCACCAATGTTTACATACGACTTGGCGTTTGCTCCCACGCGGTATGGCACTGCATGGTGACATTGAGGGGACTTGATAAACTTATTAACTGGTGAACTATACAACCCGTGTGGGAGAATTTACAATTACCATGACAAGTATACCAGTGCTGGGCATCGATAATACTTGTAAATATACACCAGGCGTGTAGGAGCAAAGACCAATGTTGGTCATATATCACCAGTGACCAACATTGGCAAAATACACCAGTCGTGTGGGACCGCCTTTAGTGTGTTAGTGTGTTATGTGTCTACCGGTGGGGGGAAGCAATAGTAGTGGGAGACACACGCCGCCGTCGCAAGAATCCTCTATTCCTCTCACCCGTCCCCGACAACTAGACTCGTTTAACACGGCAGCCGGCGGCGAAAGTAATATAAAATGATCACTTAAATATCCATAGTTTTTTGATCATAACTCAAATATTATTCAACCGATTCTATTCAAAATTATAAAAGCACGTAGCCTATGATTTTCTCGATCGATTGATACCTCATTCTAACTATTTGGTCCATTTATTAGACCTACAGCCTTTAACAAAGAATACCAAAATATTAACACGTATTAAATGGGAATGTTTAGGTTTCTGTGTATATACACAGTCGAGTGCTTCGCCTTCCTTTTTTTTCACTTGGCTCGCGACACTAGCGTGTCGCTGGATTAGTAATTAGTAGAAACATTTTTTGTGGTAATGAGAATGAAGACACTATGGAGCTCGATTTTTCATCTAGTGAATAATAGCCATGAATAGAACCTATGCACCGATATATCATCTTATGATGTGTAAAGTTAATTTAGTGGATATAATAAGTCAGTGTTAAAACCAAATTGTCTTAGTTTTAATTTTGAAAATTTAAAACACTAATATGGTTTGCCATTGTTTTACATTCGATATGTCCGTGAAGTTGGCCCCCCGACTTTGGCCGATCGATTTCAAAAACATGTCAATATTTTGCAAATTAATTGTGAATAATTGCAAATTGATTTTCAGAATTTGCAAATGAGTCATTATAAAGTTATAACTTAAAACCCATTACGTGGGGTCAACTTCACGGCTTCACGCAGCCGAACGACTTTGTCCGATCGATTCCAAAATCATGTCAATATTTTGCAAATTGGTTTTTAGAATTTTCAAATCAATTAAACTTTTGTACCTCGATTAATATATAATACATGTGTTGATGTGTAAAATACTGCACATACTGCAGCAACTAAAATGTTGTTCATGGACAGAAATACGGAAAAATTTATATATTATGATCAACTTGTATATAATTTGTTATCATCTAAAAAATTCACCAAAAATAAAATATTGATTTCCAAATTCTAAAAACCAATTTGCAATTATTTGCAATTCATATTTGCATAATATTGACATGATTTTGGAATCGATCGGACAAAGTCGGGGGGGCTGCGTGAAGTTGGCCCTCTGTAATAGTTTTTAGGTTATAACTTTATAATGACTCCTTTGCAAATTCTGAAAATCAATTTGCAATTATTTGCAATTAATTTGCAAAATATTGACATGTTTTTGGAATCGATCGGCCAAAGTCACGGACATACTTTCCATCGACTAAAATTTTTAAATTTTTTATAAATTAATTACATATTTTAGTAAATTGAATTTCATGTATATGTACATATTTTTGCCTTTATATTACATAACAAACCAATCTTATTGATAATACCGTAGTGTCCTTTACTCATTATTAAGTTAATGATGATATCTCACGAATATGGCTATCTGTCGACTGCGAAAATTACTGAGAAGCATATTATAACATAAAAAACAAAAATAAAATTAATGATTCTAATATAATTATTAAATTATCATTGACTTTCATAGACTTCACATTGACTTTCACAGATTATTATGTTATGTAAAATATATTGTACCTAAGTAACTTGTTTTTTAATAAAGTTGTTTACTGATAAATAATTAATTATAATATGTAGCATTGCAGCATAATAAATGTCTATAAGTATATACGTTTTTTCTAATGGTTATGAGTGTGTATCTCAACAGAAATTCTAATCATTTGACTCGTGTTATTGTATTAAACAATAAGATGTTAAACCTAAAGGCTAAAACACATTAATTTGCTTGTACACACTAATAAACTATACATAGGCTTTTTGCAAGTACCCTGAAAAAAGGTCTTGCTACTCCTTCGTATGATGTGGGTGCCCAGTACCTATTTATATTACATTCTTGTTAGATATTCAATATTCATGTATAAATACGTATAATTTGTGTAATCACTATAATTTAATAATTTTGTATGGTCTTAATAGTCTTCAACATAGATTATATTTCATGATAGTTGTAATATAAATCTTAATAAGCATTGAGTAGGTAATGATAATGATTATAATGACCAATATAGAATCTGAGAAATTGTTATTCAGATGAACTATAATAATTGAGTGATTCTGTTATATACTTATTATAAATCTCCAAAACGAATATCCAAGACTTAGATAATAGATACTAGGTTGCAGTTAGTATATATTTTTGTACATTTTTAGTAGTAGGTAATGTGCATTGTGCGTAGGTACATAGTTGGAGCTTTGGTAGCCAGATTATGAAATATCGTTTATAGCGTCGATTTAATACAACTACAGCAGTTAACTGTAGACTGTAGTACAGTATAGGTTGTCAAAAACTAAGTACAATTTAAACTATTAAAAAGTACTTAGATTTCTTAGGCTATTTCTTTTGAATTACGATACTTTTATTTTATTATATATATAGGTATTTTGAGAAACCCATATCGGAAATGTGATGGCTGATAGTAAGCATTGATAGAAACCACAATTGAAAATAGAGGCTGTATGTATATAACTATTTACAGATTAAATTTTTAATTGAATGTACAGAAATATCAAATATCAAATAAATTAGGTCATCTAAGTTTTTTAAAACAAAATGACACTCCCACTTTTCAAAGAAGTTCAAGGTCATTGTAGATATTAGATACACATTGAGACATAAAAGCTTTTTAGAATTAAAATAACATAATTATTGAGGTATTGTACAAAGACATAATTTATGTTTAAAAGTTCAAAACAGTATGTACATTTTATAGGTAGGTATACCACAGCTATAATGATATATATATATATATAAATACCTACCTATTAATTAAAATTTATAAAATTTTATAGAATTTATAATTTAAAAATACCTACCTAAATGAATATCATTAGAATTAATTAGAAAATAAAATAAGGTCATAATTATATAATTAGGTAATAGGTAGGTTAGGTAATATAGGTAATTAGGTTAGGTAATAGCCAATAGGTATAATGGTATAGCGAACATAATATGTTGTACATTTTGTATGTAGGTAGGTAACACAATACACTTATAATCATATGACATATATTATGTTATTAACTATACAAATAGTAATGTGTGTACAATATGCTAATTGCCCACTACTTATTTAGGTACCTACCTGATATAAACATAATTTTGAAAAAATAAAATAGAAAATATGTGTAGTATCATATTACCTAATTTCTTTATTATCTTATAGTGTCTACGCATGCTGCGGCAGCGGACAAATTACGTGTTGAACATCTAAACGACATAAACAATTTTTTTTAATTTACTGAAATATCAGTAGTATATACAAAATACATTCTTCTATATAGATATATGTATATATATTACGATACCTACTTACTATATAACGTCTCGACGATTATAATATTAATGGTTACAACTTAGTTATATTATTATAATAATTAATAATTTTATCGTAATAAAATTGAACTCGAACAGAATTCAGAATACCTACCAATAAAATATAAACAGATTGGAATTGTGTGATTATTAGTAATTAATGAGTGTTTATGTATAATTAAGGAGATGTAGTGCTCTTCGGACTTCGGTAGAATACGTATATTTAGAACTGTCGATGGGGAGAAATCAGCGGGCTAATAGAAATCATGTCTGACAGTTGAAACGAATACTTATTAATACCTATTCGGTATACAATAATTAATATATAATAATTATGCATCGGCAAAATATTAAATAACAAACCATAACAAACATTTTTTTTTTAAAATTCTGCATCTGGCAACCTGTTGTAGTCTACACTAACTTAATCTATAGCTAACCATATTATAATATACATATGTTATAAGAGTTCAATGCTCGATGTAGAGAATCTTCTCAACATCGTGGTTTAATGTATAGCTAACTTGCATTGCAGTGCTCCAAGCGGCAAGTGGTACCTTCAGTTATCAGACCTCTGAAGTTTGATTACATATTATTTTACATAATAATAACTATCAAGGCGGATTCATAATATGTAAATATAATCAATCCACCTTGATATTAATATTATAATATATTACTCAAGGCGTACAAGTACTTTCAGGAAAATAGTAAGTACCCCAATCCCGTAAGTATCGACATTAACATTTTTAATTTATTTTAATTTACCGGTTCACGTATAATTATAATCTACAGATGGCATTGCTGATAAAATCCGCCATTAATTACTGTCATCTGACTGCTCGAGCTAAACATTTGATCGTTCCACAGTTGTTGAACTCCTCGTTCATTGCCCGTTCGTCTTATTCATTCAAATCCTCCGTTGCAGCCATGCTCGAACACGAAGTCGTACCCGACGTGATTGCCGTTGCTCCCAGCGACAAAATTGAAGTAATATATTATGTTTGTTTTTATTGTTAAAATCTTACGAAGACGTTATTATGATAAGTATTTGTTTTCTCCCCATGGATTCACGTACAACATAGGCAAATTTGGGTTCAGCCGAACCAATCTTGTGTTGTGAGATTTAATTTCAGTGTCCTACGTATCAAACGTGTTATAATCTGTGTTTGTGTGTTGGGTCCTTACGATATTTAAATTTTCATGCAAGTCCTAATTAAAATATAAAACATAATAACTTAAAGATATTGATATGCTGCAGAAAAATACTAAATTACATAAAAAATCTAACGTGCAAACACAGACAATGTTCTTAGCTTTATTTAGTTTGATAATAGGTCAACTCGCTCTTATAAAATCTAATAACATATGATTGGTCCTGCTTAATACAAATTAAATTTGGTTCGTTGTGTGTGGGCCAGATGGAAAAAAAACCGGATAGTGCACTGACCTCCTCTTATGGTTTTTTGAGTGTTCTCCAAACCTTATGGTTTATCAAGGGTTTTATAATATTAAGAGATGGGTTAATGGTGGAATATATTTTACACTAACAATCCCTCCATCATTTTTTGGTCAATTTATTTAAATTTCTTACAATCAAAACAAAATCATTTTTTAAACGACAAAATTAAATCGTTTACCTTTATCTAGTTATAAGTTAGATACAATAAGTATACTTAGTATGTACAGTAAAATAAGTTAAATATAGTGAATCATGTACTGAGTCTTAGATAATAATATTTATATCACTTATCGAGTAATTTCTAAATACAGTTCTCATAAAACATTATGTAAATATATATTTTTTATTATCATAGGTGTCATACCCAAGTGGAGTGATTGTTAATATGGGCAATGAACTCACACCTACTCAAGTAAAAGATGAACCGTCAGTAAACTGGCCTGCTGATCCAAATGCTTTGTATACTCTTTGTATGACAGGTAATGCATAAATTATACATACAATTGTCTCATTGTTCCCTGATAATAATATCATATTATAAACATCATAAACACAGTATATTAGGTGGTTGTACAAATTAAGTTTATTTCTTTACATATAAATGTACACCCTATGTCCCTATGTAAGGTATGAGAGTACATTGATGGTATAATAAATGTACAGCATCAAATATTAAAATATATCCTCATTGATAACTGTTGTTTTAGATCCTGATGCCCCAAGTCGTAAGGAGCACACGTATAGAGAATGGCACCATTGGCTTGTTGGAAATATTCCTGGTAAAGATATTACTAAGGGCGAAACACTCTCTGAATATGTAGGCTCTGGACCACCACCTGAGACGGGTAAAATAATAAAATTAAAAAATAACATATTTTAATAGTTAAATATAAATTATTTTGGTTATAGGACTTCACAGATATGTATTTTTAGCTTACAAACAACCATCAAAATTGAATTTTGACGAACCTCGTTTAACTAACAGGTAGTGTACAATGATTAATACCAATATAACAATATATATAATTAATCTTGTTAATTCTTAATTGTTAAAAAACATTTCAGATCAGCAGGAAAGCGTGAAAAATTTTCTATTGCTAAATTTGCTCTAAAATACAATTTGGGAAATCCAGTTGCTGGCAACTTCTATCAAGCTCAATATGATGATTATGTGCCATTGCTATACAAGCAACTTGGTGCTTAAGTTATTATATAAATATTTATACTCAGTGCTCACTGCTTACATGCATAATCAAATACTACTAAATACTGAAATTTAAAATAATAATTGTATGTATTAAAATTTCTAAGATTAGAATCATTTTTGGAAGTGGTTATAAATGTTGAAATAAAATATATATTTTTATTGATAATTTTTTTTGTAATTCCATACTTATGAAGTATCCAAGTTATATATCCTGGAATAAATATTGATATGGGTAGTGACCTAATCCTATCAGTGGCGGATACAAAACTTTTGTATTGGAGTGGGGGAATCAGTTGTAAACAAATTATTACAGAAGGAAAATGTTTAAACCTAGTTAGCTAGTTACCCCCCCCCCCATCATAATTACAAAAAGGCCTATGTAGGGGGGGGGATCTGACCCCTACCCACCACTCCCTTATATATGTAAAATGAAATAATCAATGTATGGATATTTCATTTTCGTTTAACCACGCACGCCAAACACTTATAAGATCGAGTTTAATTTTAAGGTAGATACTGTAATCATAATTCATAATATATACTTATTCGTTTATGAAATACTATATGTATATTACATGTATGGGTCATTGAAACGAATCCACGTCATCGGTTCACGTTTTCGAGGAGGTCCATTCTATACAATGCGTTGTATATTATTATTGTGTTATTGCAGTTTTTTATCATGCAAATGAAAATCGAATGATTATACGTAGGTAATCGTTAATGTGTATTTTACAAAAATTACATTTGTGGTTTCCTCTATAGTATAAGATTTGCAGTACAGCCATCAACCGAATAATGCTATTCTAGATATGACTTAATTGCACTGTACAATGATATAAAATTTGATTGTACTGTATAAAAACTTTTCAAATATATGGTAAAATATACATAGGATTATATTATATCGCATTAATTGAAAGTTCTGGATATTCATTATATTTACTGCACACCAGAAATTTATAAGAGTTTCATTTTTTAATTTATCTTCATAAGTATAAAACTGTGATAAACACAAGAAATTTCGATAATCTGAGTTTCAAGAAGCGTATTGTAGTTCAACTCTTCAATAGAAATAGTGAAAAGATTTTCAATCCATTGATAATCGTCACGAATATCTTTTGGGAACTAACTATTTAATGGAATTGATATTTGATTTAAATGCAATGAAATAATTGTTTTCATATCAGTGACATTCACAGTCTCGACCCATCAAAAAAATGTCGAGACCCATGATTTGGGAAACGCTGCTCTATAGTATATTATAATAACAAGCAATAATTGATTAATGGTACACATAGTATTATATTTTATTCTGTTGGGCCAGATTTATTATACTGTATCTAATGGTCAAAAGACCCAGAAAGGTATTTTATTTATCGTGTGTTATTTAAATTGATTACAGCAACTCAAATTTACCAAAAACTTATTACTATTTTGTCCTAAATACCTTAACTTTAAGCATACACAAAAACACATCTTTTTTTGCATAAGAAACGCCACTTTATTCGACGGTATTTGCCCGGAAATTCCGACCACTGATGTTCGAACTACTACACCACTACAATACACCCAGCTTCCTTATCTATTCTTAAGCTCTAGTTAGCGGCAGTGTTTGAATTAGAAAAAAAATAGAAACGGAATTCAAAAATATTAAAATGATTTGCGTATTTGTATATTAAGCTATTGTTTGTTGATTGGGTCATTAAATATAACTAGAAGGGATACGCAAAAATATTTTTAAAAAAAGAAGGGGTACTCTATTCATCTGCTTCCTTCTCCAAAAAGAATTTGGTTGTAATTTAAAAATGTGTTTACCATCACCAAAATCCAAAAATCCTGGCAACGCCACTGCTGTTAATTAACTTTTGAAAAAAACTTTATAATTTAGTATTAAACTTTAAACATGTATAAATAAAAATAAAAATAAAATAAATACAGGGTGGGGCAGCGAAAAGGGCGATTTTCCTATGTATTAGTATACGAAAATCGCCCTATTCGCTGCCCCACCCTGTATTTCACGGCCCCCATTAGTATAGCCACGGCTCCCTAGGGGGCGTGGTTTGAGAAGCACTGACCACTAGAATATACCGATAATGCGCATACCCACTCGACTCCCTGCGATTGAGACTGGTTCCACTATGTCAGGGTGTCGAGTGGGAATATGCTCTTAAGAACCGATTTTTGTTGGGATGAGGAAAAGTTTTCATTGATATGTTTGTTTTACTTTATACATGCGTGCCGAGTTTGGTCTTCTTATTCTAGTCTTCGTGAACTAAGTATTATTTCTTAGCCCGTGGTTTGGTCAAAAAAATTTTATACTTTGTTATATAATCTTATACTATATTTCACTATATTTGTACCTACCTAGGTACATATAATATAGACAGGATGTACTTAATATACATATTAGGTACATCCTGTCTTAAATGGCTAAATTCCTATTTATAGCTTATATGAGCAGCTTGAGAAACCTAGTTTAATAAATCAAGTCCCAGAGATAAAGAAGATATTCTAAATAGTGAATAATATATTGAGTTACTAACCGTTACATTCTTAAATTTTTTTCTTCAACATTGATTCAAATTAATTGAATACCTACTGGCTACAAATTATTTATCATATTTTATGATGATTCATAATTATATTTCTTACTAATATTCTCGTATACTCCCAACGCCCATTATATATATGTGCAGCACTAAAATGTTTAAATAGGTGGAAGGTACTGCTCCTTTCTGTGTAGTTATCAACATTGTTGAACTTTGACATATATTACACTTATTTAATATTAGTATCAATTCTACTATTATATTTGTCGATAACAATTGACGATGTGAACATTAAATAATTCTGTTGTGAAAGATAACATTTGTTCATATTATACCTACTATTATATTGATTATTACTGAATATTATTATTCATGTGGCCATGTTTACAAAGCAATCAACCTTTCAAGGCTTCAAGCAATCGATTGAAAACCTAATAGGTCCATGCTTTGTGTGTGGTGTTCAATCTTTTCAAGACTGACCATCGAACATATTATAATATAGCCATGTCGCTGTTTAAACTGAATTGCAAACTGACGTTTTTCAAACTACGATCACCGGGTGAGTGTCACAGAAACACCGTGGTAGGTACTTATATAATATAATATGACATACGATACCGTATAAAATAGTAGGTACATCACTGATATGTATTTCGGCGAGTCTTCGCCGATCTTCTAACGTCTTGCATTCATGTACACGATTTCCTGTAACCGCGATTTTTTTTAGGACGGTCGTACGGAAGCGATGTGAAAAAAACGAGATTGCACGAGTTTCACGTCCGTCAAGGAGGTAAAATGGTGCCGTTCGCTGGCTACATGATGCCGGTCAAATACACAGACAGCATAGCGTCCTCGCACCTGCACACTCGCCGGCAGTGTTCTCTGTTTGACGTGTCACACATGTTGCAGACGAAAATTCGCGGCAAACACAGAGAGCAGTTCATGGAACGGATTTGCGTTACTGACGTACAGAGTGAGTACCTACCTAGTACCTACGGAAAAACAAAAACTTTCCCTCCCGCCAACCCAATGCTACACCAAAGCCATAACTTGGTGATGGGCCGGGCCGTGGCTTTGCTTAAGTGCTTAACAGTTGACACCTAAGGCTTGAAAATTTAACACAAGATTCTTTATGAGACTTTTATTGGAAGTTAAAGTCACATACAATTTTTTATGAGCGATGAGTTCAAATCTTGACGATATTGATAATTCAAGGGTAAAATAATAATTTCTTCTGAAACTATTTTTTTTAAATGTTGTTGTTATTCAAAAAATATTAACTGTAGAAACTTGAAACATTCCGCTATCACTTAAACTATCATTTTCTATACACATTATCAAAATATTTAGACTCATTTTATGATCGTATCATACTCTCATTACAAAGTTGCTCAATATTTAATCAATAATCATAAAAAAAAATTGTTACATAAGGCACTAAAACCATACATTGGGACATTGCACCCCCTATTTTGCTACCAATAGGTTCATGAATGTACCAATGATACCAAAATATATGTGCACACCTGTAGCACCAATTTACCTATATATCATATATATATATATATATATATATATTGCAGTCATAATTGTTTGGACGGAACAAAGATTGAGCACGTTGTAAGCATAATAATAAAATTTGTATCGATGCAATTTGTCGTCTAGATCTGGGGACAGGAAAAAGCGCGCTGAGCTTGTTCATCGACGATCGGACGGGTGGCATACTGGACGATTTGATCATAACGAAAACTGATGGGGATTATTTGTACATGGTGACCAACGCCGGTTGCAAAGAACAGGACATGCGAATGTTAACTGAGAATTTGGTAAGTACCTACCATAAAATATCTAATATATTATTATATACTGCATAGTATATTTATTAATTATTTCATTGTAAAACGAACTGAGTTAGTAGGTACAACTTCGAGCCTAATGGATACCATTAAACGCAGTAACAAAAAGTTTTAAGTGTCCATGAAAATTTTCATTTTTATTTCCAGTAAAAAACATATAAGGAATCTAGAAAAAAACATTTTTTCCAAAATCTTGTTTTGCATAGTAATTGTTGTTTTTCATAACTTTTTTTTGTTTTTTCTGATTATTTTGTTAAGTAAATAACTATTTTTGACAATACTTTGTCTACTGACCAACTATAGATCCAATTTTCTACTAGACACCTCAATCAAAGTTGAACATTGAAGCATTTGTACTGCTTCAAAAATTGGTGACAGACAAAAAAAAACACTTACCATTATGAAATCAATTCATTCATTGCTCTACTCAGAATCTTAGATACGATTTTCCACTATCCTTCTCGCAATCATGTCTCTATACCGATATTCTCTACTTACTTCTCGTAAGCACCGACAAAAATTACACTTCTCATCATGTCTTCTCGTTGGGTTTTCAGTCCGATTTCAAATCGAGTGGTCACGACGTGAGCTTGGAGTTTTTGGACAGTGACGTACAGTCGCTGCTGGCCCTGCAAGGACCCCGTTCCGCGAGCGTATTGCAGTCGACCGTCGGCGGGTCCACCGACCTGTCGGCGCTCTACTTCATGGACTCGACCACGGCCACGGTCTGCGGTGTGCCAGACTGCCGGGTCACCCGGTGCGGTTACACGGGCGAAGACGGTTTCGAAATATCCGTGCCCTCCGACCGGGTCGAAGAGATTGCCGAGTCGTTCGTCGCCCAGGACGACGTGAAATTGGCAGGGCTGGGCGCCAGGGACACTCTGAGGCACTGTAATCAACCTACTTAATCTGTTTTGTTTTTCTATATCATTATAATTGCTCTCGTAGACCGTAGTCATCAACCCCGCGTGCCACGATCGTATAATCATGTAATAATGACACGTACATGATGGTTCGATTTTCTTTTGCAGGTTGGAAGCTGGTATGTGTTTGCACGGAGCGGATATAAGCATCAAAACGACACCTGTCGAAGCTGCGTTGATGTGGACCATAAGTATATAATTTATAAATATATAATCTGTATATTATAATCTCTACCCCTCGTTTAGTGTATTCTCTCCCAATACCGTCCCGTCCACCTTCCGGGATGTTGCACTGCAAGGTGTACTATATTTTACGTTTTGTTTACACAACGAAGAATTTTCGTTATTTATTTCCTCTCAGGCCGTAAGAGGAGGGACGAACGACGGTTTCCCGGTGCTTCTGCGATTCTGAGACAACTGAGCGACGGCGCTCCACGTAAGAGAGTTGGTCTCGTTCAAAAAGCACAAGGTGCTCCGGTTAGGAGCGGAGCTGTCTTATTTAATGTAGTGGACGGCGGAAAAATCGGTTCGGTGACTAGCGGATGCCCGTCCCCGACGTTATCCCAGAACATAGCCATGGGCTACGTAGACACTAAATTTGCCAAAAACGGAACGGAAATACAAGCGGAGGTCAGAGGACAGAAGATTCCTATGATTGTAACAAAAATGCCATTTGTGAAAGCAAACTATTATTCCAAACCAAAATAATAAACAGTTTTATATTTAATTTACAGTAATATTATAATATATAAAATTGTTATCCATCACAGAACACTAAGTCGACGTTGACGAAGTATTTGATCTAAAAACAAATTGAATAAACCATAATTATAGTGGATAATAAACGCACCTTTAGATTGCATTACAAGATATTTTTCTTACTTTTTATATTTCCTTGTTTTGTACATTCGTTTTTTTTGAAAAATTGAATACTTGGGTTTTGACGTATATATTATTCGTTTTAATTTTTCATGTTTTATACAAAGTTTACTGTAGCGATGTTTGAGTTCGTTGATTTTGTGTCTAAATCCATCAATCATACTGTGCATTTCTATTCTCCACCTATAATTTTGTTTGAAGTATTTATTTTATTGCTTATATAATAATTAATGTTGATATTAATTTTAATTATTTATTAATAATTAATTACTACATATCGTGATTTCTACTATTACTAAAAATAATTTATAATTATTATTACTCTAAGTAAGTATCTCTTAAAAATGGTTTGATTAAAATGTTAATATAAATTATCTTACATCTCCACCATTTGTTTTTGTCCTTCTATGTGTTTTAAAAGTTCGTTAATTTGCATTTCTTTCTGTTCAAAATTGTCTTTTGGTCGTCGCCTGAAAAAATATCACTTTCATTTTGGAATATATTATTATTTTTATAATATGTACATGTATAATATTTTTTTTGGACATGAAACTTACAGGAACTAAAGCCGTTAACTCCTCCACCCATCAAAATACGACAATACACGAGTTAGTCAAAACCGTTGATAAATGGTAATTAATTTTATATTTCGATTTCAAATTTTTTTTTAAAACATAAAATTGTAGTGGGACATTTTTTAAATGTTGTACGCATAAAACCGACGTTAAATATGTACATATATATATATCGATGGTCTCGTACACAGGTGTGGTAAGTGACATTACAATATATACAATTTATTATCTGAATTATGTCATTTTTTATACTATGATGCACAAATATTGTATGTGATTGTTTAATATTTTATCCACTGGATTGCATTGTTGTTTGAAATATGTACTATGGCTTAAAAACATTCTGTGTTCAAATGTGGTATACTCACTTACAACAAAGTATTTCAATAAAACTAAGTAGATTCTTGTTAAGTTTTATACAAGTTAAAAAACATAATTATAATAAAAACTAGATGACTAATAAAAAACTCCCATGACTTCAATTCAAAATTTGTGTAAAAATGGTGTAAATTTTCAAATGACTCTGCTGAACAAATTGTAAAATGTCACATACCACACAAGTAAACTAAATCATCGACCTACATAAAAAAAAATGTTGTATTGATGTAATTTGTCATAAAAACAACAACATCTGTTTGTATCACTTTTTAAATGTAATATTTGTTCATAATCAATTGTATTATTCTTACAATTTACTAATTTCTAATTCCAATGTTTTTATTTTATCTGATGATTCCAAAATGATTCCATTATTTTCAGATATTTCATGTATTGCTTTGTTTAAATGATTTTCCAGTGACTTCGTTGTATCTTTTAAAGATGATATTTCCATTACAAATTTAGTTTTTTTTCTCGCATAGCTGTTAACATTAACAAGGTGTGATTAAACAAAAACTATATTTCTTATATGTTTACACAAATTTAGTTTTTAGAATTACCAAGTGGCAAGCTATTAAATAATAATAGGTATCTACTACTCTAAATATTTTGTTAAAATACACAATTTTAAAACCTATAATATGTAAATCCATTTCAGTTCAAATTATAAAACTGAAAATCTGAATTCGATAAATATAATTAATATCGGACCTATCTGTCTAAATATTAAGTTGGTATACGGTTTTTTACAAGTAAATATAAATAATATTATTTTATATTCGATAAATTATATCAAACTACTAATAGTCAATATTAATACGATAAGCATAATATTATATATATATTTCTTTTTGGGTGTGGGGGGTCACATTTAATATGGATGTTTATGCAATTTCATTTAAACGGTCTTTATAAAAAACATAAGCCGGTTTAAATCATCAAATGTACTACACTACTACTGCATACTCTTTAGACGTAAATAGATAAAGAGTGAAGTTAAAATGACTAAATTTATAAAATATTCTAAAATAATTTTAAAAAAAGATTTTGAGAGCGGACCCTTTAACGGCTACGGTACTATAATATTTATATTAAATAATATACTAATGTATTATTATTAATATTTTAGTATATTTCGTAATTAAGGGGAGTGATGAGAGGGATAGATCCACCCTTCCAGAACCTTAGTTATTTTAAACAATAGTATTCTCAGCTACGTCTGTACTTGAAAATAATATATTGAAAATTTGGTATTTTATGCGTAAAAAATTTCTATAGTTTTAATTATAGCAAAATGTGTACTCCAAATTCAAATAAGAATTACAAGAATGACGTTGTCGTAGAATAATAATTTTGAAATTGTAAAAATATAATAAATTACCACTTAAGATTACCACTTAGATATAATATGTTTTATACTGTTTTTGTACACACCTCTCTTGAAGTTTCCTATTTGTTTCTTTTAGAACTTCGATATTCGCTATTAAATTGCTGATCGTGTCTTCGTACTCTTTGATTTGTTGGTCAAGTATTACCACTTTCTTTGAATGTACATCTGATTCATTCACAAACTTTTGATTGATAGATATATATTTCTTATTGATGGTTTCGTACTCTCTTGATATCTGCTGGGTTTGATTAAACATGACCTGCTTTTCCTAGAATTCACATAGCACGTCTTTATTATGTCAGCCTGTCAATTCAAAAATATCTCAAAAGCGAGGACAACCATAAATTGTTTCGATATTGATAGTTTTTTTTTTTTTAATGACATATTTAATAGGTATTTATAATACTTACCGTACGTAGTAACTCGATTTCGACATTAGCCTCACGTAATTTGTCTTTGTACATGGTTTTCACCTTCTCCACTTCCAAATTTACTTTTGTACCGGCTTCTTGTATTACATCTGTTAGGTCATTTTCTAATTTGACTATTTTTTCTGAAATTTAAGTGATTGGATAATTATTATTATAATAATTATAATTATTTATTGAGATACACTCATTTTTAAAGTTGACAAGTTATAATAACCATTTGATTTTTTCAAATCCGCCGCAAGTTCATCTTTTTCTGAATATGCTTTTTCTACCATTTCGACAGCTTCTTTAACGTTATGCCTAGCGACTTCCACGTCCGTTTGATATTTATAAACAACTTCGTGGCATGATTCTAGTGCGACTTCTAATTCCTTACGAACTAATAAAAGTAAGTAGTTTATTATTACGACATTAATAATAGAAAAATTAATACATTTAGAAATGTTTTATTGAAATAATAAAAGATGCTTTTTTTTTTATATTTTAACAGGTTTTTTAAAAAGTTTATAGATCTCAGTGAAATTAATATTATTTTTATATAATATGTATGATGCGTATGTTCATAAATACATAATAGTAAAGTTAAATTAATATTAACACTAATGTGATAAAAAAATGTATTAAAACAGTTTTTATTTAAAAATTATGAAGTAATGTTAAACTGTACCACGATTCGATTTATCTATTGCTTGGTTAAGACGCAAGTTTTCGTTTTCAACCATTTTAATTCTTGATATTTCCATCTGATAACCTAAAATAATTATTAATTATATCTAAGTATATTGTGTATTGTGTATTATATATGATATATAATTATTATTTGTAATTTATATATCCGTAGAAAAATTACTAAAGGCATACAGCAATATAATAAATGCCATGGTGTGGCGTGGCTGGAAACTCCCTACATCCCCATCACACCAATACATATACGTCACTGCTGAATATCAACTATCTACACAGTACACAAGACTTTTTAAATAAAAGTTAAAATTAATATGTATTTTAAGACACGAAACATTATCATCGCTTTGCTGAAAAAAAATAGTTATTCGTATATATACGAGTATTACATTTTATTTTATTTCGATATAAAATCCTTATTTAAATTTAAAAAAATTAAAATTTCATAGATGACTTAATATTTTTTTAAACTCTATATTTAGTATTGATCTAGTAAAGTGTATTAATGAATTATCTATGTTAAATTAATATTATTTGACTATGTATTAAAAAAATGTTGATTAGCATAAAAAATGTATGGTATATTTTGATTAACCAATGATCCCCCTGTACTTCTTACCACAATTTTCTTTTTCGATGCTTACACGTTTGGATTCCAGAGCCAAGTATTTATCGTGTAATTCATCATATTTATCTATCCAATACTGGTATTTGTTTTCTACTTCCAGAATCTTATTTAAATAATTCGTTTTTTCATTGTTATTTTGGTCAAAGTTTAATATTTGATGCAGCTCGCTGGTTTTATTCTGTATAGATGGCGTATACATACAATCGTTTTCTTTTCCCTAAAAATGTTTCAAATAAAATTAATAAAATTTTAATATTTAATGATGATTTACTATAGCTTCTGCTGACCTGAAGATCTTGTTTAATTTCGTCTCTATTGTGTCGGGCGTCAAAGGACTCTAATACATTCTCTAATTCTTGTTCTAAAATACTAAGCGTCTTACGATTTCTTCCCAACAATACATTTTCAGAATCCTCCTAAATTCGTAGTTCATCAAAAATAGAGACATTTGTACTTTTATTATGTAGTATTATAAGTATAATAAATAATAATTATTCACAAACATTATTGTGTTGATTTAGTGATCGTTTTTTAGAAATATTATTTGTTTTGATATGTTTCTCATCGGGTACTACTGTACAACTCATACTAGACATTTCGTTGATCATGGACATTTTGTCTTCCTAATAAGTCAAACGAAAACGTACAAGAATGAATCTCAATATACAGATATTTATGAATTGTAATATAATTATTTAATGATTAATACATTTAGTTACCTTAAATTTATTCAAATTTGTATCAACGCCACTTTTGAACGATTTTGATAATTTTAATAGTTTTTCCAACGGCAAGTCACTGTATAGAAATTAAATTAAAATTAAAAATAATAAGTTGCAAATTCATAGCTTCCGTCAAACTTTTCGATCGTGTCCGATTTTTCATCTGGATTTGTATTTTCCTCCGGCGGGTTTTCATTGTCTTCTGGTGTAGTCATTGTAAATAGCACAGAAGTTTGTTAAACAACAACAATAGTTAATAAATCAATATTAAAAAAAAAAAATGAAATTAACGTTTTGAAGTAGATTATATTATATTTTATTTCATAAACTATTACAGCACGTTGGTAGATATGATAATATTATTAATATAAATAATATGATAATGACCAAAATTCAAAACAATTGATAGCGGTGACTGCATAGATAGGATACACATAGTTTGTTTGCACATAGTATGACGCGTCGTATCCATGGCGACACGCGGCACTATTTTCGAACCTGTGCGCATACTATCGTCATTACTCGTATTACAGCTGTCTTGTGAAAACCGTTAGACCGGAAAGTCGCGCCTATATGTTTTATTGGAGATACCACTTCTGTCTTAAGACCTGTATAAACGGCAAGTTATAAGTATTTTTATAATTTATTGTATTATACGGTTTAAAAGCGGTTAGTATATACGCGATAAAGTGGTGAAAAAAAACATTTGATAATTTTTTATAGTATCAATACTGGGTATACCTTTTGGACAACTTCGGTGTTGAAACTAAAGACTATATGTGTGAGATCGAAGGTGATAGTACCGTGGTCGACAACTTCCTCTTATTGTTGCGTGTACGTAGCCATAATACATATAATTCCTAGTATTTTACTATAGATATTATTTAATCGATTAATTCGACAATTATACGTTAGTATAAGTAGAAGCATTAAACAAAAAAATTGACATCGTCAAGACTCTATAAAAAACAGTATTGGAAACGAAATGCAGTATCACATTTCACATAGCCTACAAGCAAACATTCTCGAAACAAGCTTTAGTACAGATAATTTTGTTTATACGAAAGTAGTATATAAAAGCCGATTCCAGCGTACTCATCCCCTCATCCCCTAGTCCCTTCATCCCGCCACAGCTTTTATATAGCGGGATGAGGGGATGAGGAGATGAGTACGCTGGAATCAGCTTTTATATACTACTTACGAAAATCTGTAATATCCTGTCTAGTTCCGATTTTTTGAAATAAATTTTCAGTTCATTGCGTATAGTTGTGTTGTTCATGGTTGTGTTTTTCATTACGTTTTTTTAAAATGTGCCTATTAAATGTTGACTAATTTTTAGGAAGTTGTATTTGTGTACTATAACATTTGATAATAGAATTTAATAACTTTATCTCAGTTTTTTTTTTAAGTTTGTCTCAACTCTTGTCTCATAAGTACCCGAAAGTCACCTACTTGAAGCTGTTATACAGGTAGTGAGAACCCAGTAATTAGATAAGTAAAAGCATTTAAAAAAAAAAATTGGAAACATTTTAAATAACATCGTGCAGCATACACAGTAAAATACTAAAATACTAAAATTGCTTTATTTAAAATTATATGCGTTATACACTAATGATTTCGCCAAGGAAGTGTGGAATGTGGATGAGTTTTTTTTTTTTATAAATGTCATGAAAGCAATTATGCAACTTCCCGACATCCCGACATCCGGAACTATATTGTATTTAAATTGATACACAAATTGGAAAATTTTTAATTTTTTATCACATCTATTACACACATGTAATAATAATATAAAACGGAAATTATTAAATAGATAAGTATCTGACTGTTCATACAAACATGAATATTGATAAAATAAAACTAAAAATCTTGTTATTATACTTAGTATGTTTTCATCATCAGCTATACCTACACTGTTGTATTTTATAAAAAAAAAAAATGAAGATTGGTTGCTTACTCGTGTTAGGACTAACTGTCTTCACTACGTTGATAAGTAATTTAAAGGTAAACACATAACTCGATTACATTTTTCATACTTAGCTTTAAAGTTATTATAATAATTATTGAAAGTACCCATAAATCGTGTATATATTATTTTTACTTAAACAATTTTTAAGCATCACAGCGCTAATTTTATATTATCATAAGTTAGATTGTATTATTGAAAGTCAAAGTTCAAAAATAGGGCCAAAATATGTTTATAACTTTTAGTACGCATTATATGTATTGAAAATGTCATTGGTAAATATAAAAGTATTATAAGTTTTATTTTTAAAATAATAAGGGGCATGATGATACTTTAAGTTTATGGAAGTTTGCAGGGAGTATATACTATTATATTTTTATATCTATTTCTATAGTTCATTATTTTTCAGGGTCAACAAACGACAAAAAAAATTCAACCAAAACTCAATAGGTTTTTTGGAAATATTTCACGAGAATGCTTGAAAGAATATCGCGTCACTCCAGGTAAATATAATTAGGTATACTATTTATTCTATAGAGGAGTACCTGCAACATGCTTGTTTCTAAATGGTGTGATTTTAATTGTGCATTTTGATTTTTACCTTTTTACCAAACTATAAATATATTTTAATATACGAGTTACCGACTTACCGTCAATATTATTCTGACTGCAGCTGTCTACGTATATTGTATTCTATACGTCATGTCGTCATGTACATTATACATATATAAAGACACTAATCAATTGTATGCATAAACTTTAGAACTCAAAACTTACAGATGTGTACAAAAATAAACACGCCATAAGTATTTAAGCGTATAACTAAATTATTATAATCGATTTGTGTATTATGTTTAGAAAGAGTATTGGGCGTTTATACTTTAAATATTAATGACCGAGAAGCAAAATGTTATGTGGCTTGCATGTTGTTGCGGTTTAATGTGGTTTGTTTAATTAATATTATTATTTACTAGCTTATAATATTTTGTTATACTATATTATTTTGAATTTTGATGATTATTTACTAGTATTTCTGGTATTAAGTAGATTTTTATAATAAGTGATTTAAATAATGAATTTGTTTTCATAGACAATAAATCTGATGACTGATGAGTTTAAAACTAAAATAACTTATTTTAAGATTAAGGGGACTTCAGTAGTTTTTGGATTAGATCTCTTAAGTTTATCTATACTCTAAGTTTTATACATTAAACCATAAGTGAAATTTATTTTTATTAAATTTAGATGTATAATATATTATGTAAATCAAAAACACATTGTTATAAAATGCTATATTGCTATCGGCTATAGGCTAATTAGGCTTAGGGGAGGGGATAGACATTTTTTTACACACAAAATACTACATTTTCAAGTACAGTGGTGGTCAACTCATCGATCATATATCATCAGGATTTCGTACAATTAATTTATTATAATTAGGCTCTGGGGGGATCTTTCCCCCTCATCACCCCTTAATTACGCCCCTATTAGGCTGTATAGGCTCTTTTATATTGTATAAACAATAAACATTGTTAGGTAATAACCATACCAACTATACTTATTTATCACGCATTATGACAACAATATTGGAGTTAAAACAAAATTTCCGTTGTGTTGCTCAATTTCAAATTTGATTATTGAACGCCTGCATGAATTCAAATTTTATCATAATCATAAAATTCTGTAGGATAATTTTGTTCACATTGTCATTTAAAGTATTTAAAACTAGATACAGAGGAATATAAATAATTTATAATTTATATAACATGTCGTTTATAGTTTATAATAAAATTAAAAAATTATAAACTATTACCATTAGCCAACAGATTTTTTTCATCTTGATTTTAAATATCATTGATATTATTTACAATTAAATTACAATTTTTAATTCTGGTAAAAATTCTATTTTTTATCCAGACTAATAGCAAAGGAGGTTACAATGATAAGGCGTTGGAACAATTGATGGCCAGACCCAATTCTAATAATGAAATTCCAACTAGTATGAAAACAGCTATAGCAATATGCGAAAAGCAAGGCATGTACTTATTTGGTGTAATTTTATTTGATATTCAGATTTTAAATAACATATCAATAATCAACGTTATATAACGAAGTATAATATTATTATTTTATCAGTTGACAGAGATAATTGCGAAAAAGCTGTTAAATTCACGAAATGTATTTATGCTCACAAGAATGAAGTAAGATAAAAATATTATTAAATCATAGTTTTTTTATAGTTTAGAAGTTTACGTATATGTAAGTGAATATGTTAACATTATTTACAATTGTTGTTTCAGATTGTAGTTAAAAACAATGAAAACAGTTCTACTTCAGGTAATCGCCGACGACCATTTTTTGCTCTGGGAAAACGTCCCACAACTACCTAACCACATTAAGCGTCAATAAATATCACGGTTTTAAATATTATTATTGCGCCCATACTGACTACATTTTATCACTTTATTTACCTCGATTGTACGATTAAGTCTCGGTGTATGGTTCTTGTGTTATAAATAATATAATCAAATAATAATTTATAAGTTAAATTCTCAATAAAAAAAAAAAGAAATAAGATAATTATAGTATATTACCCACGCTATATCTATTGTCCGAGATTGACTGTTTTGCCGCCCCTGTTATATTGTAGCATATTTAAATATTGATAATTGTATTATTATCCGCACTGTAATGTCCGAACCTGTGACTCATACTTAACTAGTTTACTAGGTATTTTATATTTACTATATAGGTAATATCTTAGGAATTAATATTAAATATAATGTGTCTCATCAAGTTTGTCCCCGTCATAATATAAATTATATTTTAGAAACATGATCTTGGAAAATTATCACAGCATATCCGAGAGTTACAAGTAAAATTATTATAATTTAAGGTAAAAAACCTAGGTCACTAAATAGAATATAGCATTTTGCAGCGATACTCGGACTCTATACCACTAATGTATTTCATTATTATTTTCAATTGCCAATATTATTGACAAAAGAATATATTTTTCTCAAAATTAAAAAAAAAATATAGATTATGTTTTACTTATACATAGGTCACCTTTTACTCTTGTAAGTTCGTCGAAACTTTCGGAACTTTGGTTAACAGTTTAAACATATTTTATTTGAAATAGAAATAAAAGAAAATAAAAGAAATTTTTACTTAAAATACAGTGCGAATCTATCGATCATTTAATTGATAAAATTGAATGTATTTTAACATGAACATATTCTTACTTCACGTGTACCTAAATTATTTATAACCCTAACGTGGATAAAGGAAAAACACAACAATACGATTTAGAATGTAAAAATAAATTATATTTAAAAAAAAATAAAAAATGGTAACGGTATAATATTTAAGAAAACGACAAAAAATTGTCTTATAATGACATAATATTAACATCGTGTCGGTGTGCAGCGTGTTTGCCTATCGCATGATTTCAACATATAATATGAATTTCAGATATCGGCGAGCTTAAACTCTTTAAATTTCACAAAAAAAATATAAATTTTAACAATAATAATATACGCGTTAGCTGGGATAACAAAAATTAAACCGTTCACGCATAAATTATAACTGAACACGATCGGCTTGCAGGCCAAACATTCTCATGACAGTTGCAGGTCGCGGGTCTAAATCCACGCAAAGGCGCAAACGTCGAATACACGGGACAATATTATAACGGCAACAGTATTATTAATATTATATTATATGATGATATTCTATGCGACACGACGACGGCTGTACACCCGACAACAATGCGATTAATAATATTAATATTGTCGCGGGCGTTCACTTTTTGTTGTAGTAGACGCGGCCGCTACTGCCGCCGGCCGTCGACGACTTCGGATAGCACCGGGTCATCGCGTGGCCCGTGTAACCGGGCGGGCAGGAGCACGTGGCCACCCGGTTGCGGGCGTTGCACTCGGCGTCCACGCCGCACTGGCCCGCGCACACGTTCCGGCACTGGTAGTCGGCGCACGTCTGGTCGTGACGGCACTCGGCGTCGGCCGAGCACTCGCCGCGCCTGCACCGGGTGAGCGCGTCGCCCGTGTAACCGGGCAGGCATGTGCACACCGGCCGCTCCTTGCCGGTGACGTCGTGGCCGGGCTGGCACCGGGCGTTCTCGCCGCACGGGTTCGGCTCGCACAGGTCGGCCGGCTCGAACGGGCGGCACCGGACGAACGGGTCGCCGGTCATGGTCCGCGGGCAGCTGCATATGGGCGTCGCGCCCCTCGGCTCGCAGTTGGCGTTGACGCCGCACACGCCGCCGCCGGCGCACGGGTTCACGCACCGTTCGCCCGAGCACGCCGGACGGTCCGACGGGCAGTCGGCGTGCGACAGACACTCGGCCCGGCACGAGGTGTACGGGTCGCCGAAGTAACCCTGCGCGGGACACACAAACACAATATTATATGGTTAACGTTTGAGACGAGAGATAATATTTTCATTATTAATTATTATTGTTGGTATGTACTATAATATTATACAATAACAGGGGTTCACCGACTGGCGGACCGCGAACACTTTTTTTTATGGACCCTTATCCACGGAGTAGTTTTTAAATTTGCACTATATAAATATAGAAACTATAAATGTGTCATTTATATTACGGGATAAAAAAATTATTTAAGTAATTGAAAATAATCGGTATTTCTATAATCATAAATGAGGGAAAGCCAATGTGGCGGAATTATATTAATAATATTAAATTTAAATCCGATAACAAGATATAAGATCGTACCGTCGAGCGACTGAGCCTGTGTAGAACGCAGTATAATAGCCGAATGCGCCGCGACGGACGGACCGAGGAAAGTTTGGTAAGTTTCAAAACGTACCTCCATAGAAATATTTAGTTGGTGACCCCTGCTGTAATATAATATACCTTATAATATTATACCGTGATCGTTATGTATGATGTATCACGGCCGTTCCGTTACGGACAAAGATAAAATATGGGCAACTGAAATAGTATAATAGCTTTTTCCATACGATTCAACAACTGTAATTTTAAGTCCGTTTTTTTCACGTCGAGCACCCCCCTCCAACACACAAGGATGTCCGAACATCCGTGCACAAACGATACTCAATGCCATCAAATAATAATAATAATAAATCAACGGGCCACGTCACGGTTTTACCTTCGGACACGAGCAGGAAGCCCGGTGATTGTGGACGTCACATATCGCAGTCGGAGCACAGGTTCCCGCAGTGCACGCGGAAGTGCACTTGTACTGTTGGCACATTTGGGTTGGACCGCAATCGTAGTCGGAGTCGCATTCGTGACGGCAACCGGAAGACGGCGAACCCACGTAACCCGAGAGACAGGTGCACACTGGCACGTCGTTGATCACTTCGCATTTGGTGTTTTGGCCGCACGGACTGGGGTAGCACAGTTCTTCTGGAAAGTTTTTGATTTAAATTTAAATACAATATTCATCAATCATCGCCGCTACCGCACTTTCATTTCATTCAAAACATTTCTCTACAGATTAAATTTCATTCACTGCCTACTCAAAAAAATGTATTGAAAAAGTCGACAGGTTTTGATAACTACTGTGGTAGCAATATGTCTTCCTAAAAACAGTTATATAAATAACTGTAGATAGATTTTTATAGTATAGTATATAGATCATAGTGTATTATGTTTATTTACTTTTCTCAGTTATATAATGTGCTAATTATGCCTAAATATATATTGTAAATATCTAAATAATTAAAAGGAAAAAAGACAACACACAAACGTGCTCTACGTTTATGAACAAAATCATGTTTCAAATGTGCATGTAAAATATTTGTTTCGATCAAACGTGCCTTAGGTACCCCTTATATGCATCATATTAAGTGGTGATGATTTGAAAAGGACACTTTTATCGAACAATTAAACTAACCAAACCAATGAGATTGTCTATAATTACACCTCGGAGAATTCATCATCAAAAATATAAATTTCACGTCGATACAAAAAAAAGTTGTACTATCGTTGTAAAATTATTTACGTGGATCCATTTGGCGACAAGACACTGACGGATCACCGACATGACGGGCTGGACAGGAGCACACAGCAATGTGATTCCTGGGCGAGCAGTCTGCGTTACGTCCGCATTGTCCTGAGCACACATCTTCACACTTGTAATTGCGGCAAGCTTTCGAGTTTGCGCAGTCTTGATTGACTAAAATAAAATAAAAATATAGATAATTTTAGTCTTTATTGTTATTCCATTTGTGTGGGTTTCTTCTTTTCAGCTACCTAATCTTAAATAGAAAACCACATTTTATTCATTTTGCACGGGTCCTAGAGAATCTTTGTTAAAATAAATATTTATTTTCATATATGAAGAAATAATAATAGTTTGTCGTGACAGTATTAAAATATTAAAAATGCACAATTACAGCATATTTTAAGTTATTATAAATTAAAGTTCTGAGAGTTATTTTAAGATAAATTAAATATTACAATACTTATGCAATTTAAGGATTTTTTTTTAATGCAAAATTACAAGTTTTGAACGAAACTATCTTACTGTTTTAGCTATCACACTGCAGTAATGTTGCAATATTACTAAAAGTATGACGAAACGACAACGCCACCCGAGTGGCCAAAAAGACAAAATATACATATTATTATAATAATGTATCCGATGATATAATAATAATAATATATAAAAATCGTGTCGCAACCTGCAGTCGTAATATTATAATATACGACTCGTGACGAATCCGCGACTAAATACAATTAATAATATAATAACGACAATATAATTTATGCGCAAACGACGACGCGTTTACCTTCGCACTCGCCGCGTTGACAGTAGGTCGTCGGGTTTCCCCAGTGGCCGGGCAGACAGCTGCAAACGGGTCTTCCCTCGGCCACGCGGCAATGCGTGTTGGAACCGCACGGGCTCGGCGAACACGGATCGGAGTACCGGCTCGTGTACGACGTCGGGTTGTAGATGATCATGCCTGAACAAGCGCACACACAATATAATCACATAATATTACGATAAAATAATGTCACACGGTCGCCGTGGACTGGTGGCGAGGGTGGCAGCAGAACAGACCCCCTCGCGAAATTCCTATAGTATATAGTCACACTATATCCTATTCTAGTGTCGTTATTGGGTGTGTACAGTGAAACCTCCACTAACGGACACCTCTCAGTAGCGGACACCTACCAATAGCGGACGTATTTTGGGGAACGGGGATATTTTCACTACTTTTCAATAGGAAAACCTCCGAATAGCGGACTCTCCGAATAACGGACATTATTTTAATAGGGTGTTTTTAAAATAATAGTAAATCCCTAATAGTCTTTATTTGAAAATAATACGTATTCACATTCGTATGTATTCTCGTAATAATGTAATTACGATAACAAACTCTTTATGGGACGATAAGATTACGACAAATTCGGTTATCGGTGAAACGGTTATGTGTTATGACAAAAGTATGTCAGGTATGACGGTTTTCGACGCGATGACTACGTTAAAACGAAAGCGGTTGTCGCAAAAATAATTTAAAAATTAATGTGCATAATTTTGATTTTGATTGTAAGATTATACTTTAAATAATAATAATCAATAATAATTTGTAAAAATATAAAAATGTAATGATTTATAATAAATAATAAGTAATAACATTATAGGTATACATACATCCATAGTACATTATTATACAAATAAATTTCAAAAATGTATCCCCTCTGAATAACGGACACCTCCGAATAACGGACAAAATTTTGGTGACCGAGAGTATCCTCTATTCAGAGATTTCACTGTATATAGAAGAAATTATATTGATATATGATCGTCGAACCTCATCGTTATTAAAATATATTTGTACAGTTAATATCTGCGTGTAGGTACCTACTACCTACATCGGCCGAGTATGAACAAAAATTATTCGAATTCGGGTTTGTATTTATTTGTTTTATCGAATAACGCCCGAACTTACCGCTTGCGATATAGCGGAATAGTATTACGGTAAGTACATAAAATGTAATAAAATATATGAAAAATATAATAAACATGATGATTATACAGATAATGTACATAAGCACATAAGCAAAAAGTTATTCAACTATGGTTTTTTTTTTTTTTTTAATTGAATAATTATATTTTTTTTCTTTAAAAATTTGTTAGGTATACTAATTTGAACGAATACTTTAAAAGCAATTGAATGCGCACAATATATATATACATAATTTATTTCTTATGTAGATTTATAATATTTTTCCTTGGTGGTTATGATTTATGATTCTTGTAATAATTATCAAAATATTATAATGTTCTTGTATACCTATAATGAGTAATGACTATTATCTATCTTTTTTTTTTCAAACGTACTATTAGTTAATTTGAATTTGTTGTACTATTTTCAACAACATACATTTCGAGCAATTATGTTTAAACAAAACTTAATAATCGTTTAATTAATTACCTTGTGTCATATGACCGATCGTAACGGCCATAAGGCCCAGCATTCTTAAACACTATAAGTAAAAAAAAAAAAACAAAAACAATTATATTTCTTGCAAACTTGACAGTTGTTATTGATATGCATGATATAAGCGTATTTTTGTTGTAACATATCTAATACAACTAAATATATACTCATCCCGACATTGACCTCAATCTAAACACCTTTAACGATAACAAGGATATTGACTAGTTATGGCCATTCAAATATGAGTGTTCAGTAAGTATTCATTGTACTGGGTAAAATATTTTAATTGCTGATTGTGTTTAGAATTTGGTTTGAAAACATGACATAACGTTTATCATATCATTGTTCACACTATTATATTCATCTCGGAAATGTAGTTTAATAACTCGACAAAAAATCAGTCGATATTTCTGATACAGTGATACGTGTACCTATATAGTTTTATTTATTTCATAACATGGTATTGCATTTATAAAATCATATAATCCTTGACTCAGTCGTCATTATAAATAATTAAAATAAATACGATACATACGTATTAATATTATAAGTAAATAAAGGTATAAATTAACTTAATGATGCAAAAATAAGCCACTATAGTGTTTTAAGACTGAAATGACGAAGTTGGACTCAACATTTGCAAAACAATTTGACTTAAAAACACGTGTATTATAAATTTCAAATTTAACGATTTCAAGAAATAAAAGATACTTCATATTATCTATGTGAATATTATCCAATTTTCTGTGTATAATATAGTAGACATTTAAAAAGATAATTAGATACATAAGCAGTATTCTAAATATTACGAAAATCAGGACTCAAGACAAGTTGTATGTATCATAATATTATATGTAATAAATAATTTATAATTTATTTTATTTTATATTCGATCAAATGTAAAGAGTTACCTACTATAAAAGTAAATAAATAATATTATTACCAGCCAACTTTAGCCAGTTAATGTTTCTACTGAATATACTATATATTATATACGTAAATCAACACGATTCATACCTATTACCTAAAAAATGGTTAATACATACTACTAATTGGTTACAACATTAAACATATTTTTTAATAATAACATATATAATATTTATGTGCATCGCCTTACCGCAGTCATGTTGTATCCGGACAGTATCCACCACCGCGTACAACTAACTCTGCTGTACCGCGGACGGGAGTATTTATAACGTAAGACGATCCTTGCGATTCATGGTCAAAACACGAAATATGGGCTTGACCAGTCTCGCGCGCTGCTGCACAATATGCCCACCTTTGGGTTACCGACCGCCCACACGGAACAGAAAACTGTACGACTTCTGCGGTACGGGTACAACAGGTAACTCTACATTATATTATAATAATAATATATGATATGGCGAGATACCGCGACAAGACAATCGCCTAATAATTGACCGATTCAACGTGGCCACCAAAACAAACGCCCACAACGAAAATAAATAGTTTTTATTTTATTTTGTTTTGTTCTCGTTGCTCAGCTCTACGCCTATATAGTATAACGTGTACAAAATGGCGCGTAGGCTATGCAGGAATTGCAAACAAAAAGACTAATAGTATGCGAAATATTGCGCATTCGACTCGATTTTTGACGTCATTCAACACCCATGATTATGAATAAGTGTTATTGCGAAAAGACTACTTTTCGCCAATCAATAAAATCACAACAACAACGCTATCACTAATCGTTTTTGATCCTTGGGAACCGTTTGATAGTGTATTTGTCTTTAATAGTTGTAGGTATTTATACAATAACACTCTATACCTATCTATATTATATACAATTTTATAATTTTACCTGATAAAATAAAGAAGCACCGACTTTTTTTAATATAATAAACTATTAGAATTAGAACAAGTATAAGAGAATTTTACCTGTTTATGAAAAAAAAAAAAAAATTTAGTTTCATTTCAATGTATTGTAAAAATACATATTATCGATCGTATCGATAGAGATACGTATTGTTTTTAAGTTAAACTAGAACCGATCACAAATCTATTTTATATTATTTTCAGTTGTTATCTTCAGTTTATTTATTTAATTATTTAAGTTAACGTATTTTCATCACTTGTGTGAATGTACAGTGCTTGAAGGAATAGGAAGGTGAAAAAGAGTAGTCTTCTTTTGAAATAATTGTTTAGCCTACTCTACTCTACCTTATTTTATTTTTATGAAATTAAGTCATTAATAGTCTTAAGACACTATAATATATTAGGTAGTATAGTATACTTTAGTATTTTTGAGTACTTTGATTATATAATAGTAAAGTAAAAGTATAGTACCTAAGTATATACTTACTATAGAAGTTAATATGTATACTAGTAACTATAGAATTTGACTATATTACACACATAAACTCACTTAATTATAAAAACGTAATTTTATTCTCCTGTACCATAGTTTTAAATAGGTATTTTGTTTTAAAGATAATTTAATTGAATAGTCGAATGGGTCGTTTAAAATGAACTAACTAATCTGTATAACTACTCTTACTTTAAAAATTATTTGTACATATACACATATTTCTGTTTCATAGCATAAATGTCCTAAGTTATTACTTGCTTCTAAAATATTTTGATTATACTACGTGTTTGCGTATATTCCCTTAGTAAAAATCATCAGGTTAGTGTTGTAGAAAAAGTATATGTAACTATACAGGGTGATTCTTTTATCAAACAACACTCATTATTTCAAATATTTTTGAAAATATTTTTTTACAAAGTTTCAAGTAATTTACAAAACAACTTTTTTACTAAAAAATTATATTTTTTATCTTTATAATTTTTTAAGTTTTTTACTTTTTTGAATGACAACATGTAGTTTTAATTTGATATTCCAAAACTTCATTATTTTCCAAGAATTTTGATACATAAAAATCGAATTTAGGACGATTTGTTTATGAGTAGTAAGTATTTAAGGTTTAGACGAGCAGAGTGGAGTGGTACGGGGTTACCCCGCGAAATGTTTGTCCACTACTCCGCTCATCTAAACTTTAAATACTTACTACTCATAAACGAATCGTCCTAAATTCGATTTTTATGTATCAAAATTCTTGGAAAATAATGAAGTTGAGGAATATCAAATTAAAACTATATGTTGTCATTCAAAAAAGTAAAAAAATTAAAAAATTATAAGGATAAAAAATATTAAAAAATATAATGTTTTAATAAAAAAGTTGTTTTGTAAATTACTTGAAACTATGTAAAAAAATATTTTCAAAAATATTTACAGTTTTTGAAATAATGAGTGTTGTCACTGTTGTTTGATAAAAGAATCACCTGGTATATATACAGTCAAATTCACGTATAACGAATAACGATGCCGTATATAACGATATTCCGGGTAAAACGATTCCAAGCAATGTATTTGGTTGGTTTTATATGTTATGTGTAGTACTTTTACTCTTATATAACGATATCGGTTATAACGATAATCCGGATATAGCGATATGTTATTTTAAAACGAAAATTGGTTTTTATAATCACCTATAGCGATTAATAATATATATATGCACACTGTGTAGTAAATTTGATTTCGTCCAAATCGATAATTCTTAATCTTATCTGTAACAGATAATGTGTCTTGTACGGCCGTACTGTATACAGCATACGTTTCTTACCATATATTTCGGAAATGTATTTTTATATTGATCTGGTGCGTACTTTTGTTTCGGTAAACAGTGACATTAATACGCCAGAAGTATCAATGGCATTAAATAATATTTCTAATTTTGTTAAAAAATCTTATTCAAATTATAAACAAACTACTATTATAGATTATTTTCCAAACAAATCGTAAACATATACTATATAATATATAGTATATGTTTACGATTATGTATTATAATCTGTCCATTTATTAAAATTTATATAAATACCTTGAATGTTAAAATATGTAATCTTAAATAAATAATATTTAAACAGTAAAAAATGTGTTTAATAAATCAATTTGTCAAAAAAATTATTTTTTTTTTTTTTTATGATTCGGATATAACGAAGTTCGGTTATAACGATCAGATTCCCTAGGTCCCTAGAAGATCGTTATAAGCGAATTTGACTGTATATATTTTTATGTTTTGTAACTGAAAATCCTGGCGTTTTACACATTATCTGGGCATTTATTGGCAAAATGAATAAATATAACGACAGATTTATCATCATGAATTAATTATGACAACATTAAAAAAATATCATAAATATTAGGTATAGCCGTATAGGTATCCGTGCTGATAATTAATTATGTTGTTGAATTGTGGTAAAGTTTAAAAACAGTTGAAACTAAAATTTATGTTTAATTTCCTACTTAGTTCATTACTATTTACTTTGTATAAGTAATGGCTGCAACACGATTGCGAACGTTGTACCTTTTTTATAACACAATTGCAAACAAATGTTTTTTACCAAAGAAATTTTTTTTTAGCCAAATAACAAACGATTACGAACGTTTTTTTAGGCTACGTTGCCAAGTTTATAATGTTCCTATATTTTTCTGAAAATGTTTTCTTTTATTCATGGATTTATGTGGTTAAATCATTTTTTTTTAAATAAAAATATTGTGTATGAATATAAATGTTACATAATACGTTTCAAAATTTAATTAAAAAAAAAAAATAATAATAGTCTTTTGTCTTTTCAGTTTTTTGTAAATATTAAATTTAATTTTTATGTATTTTATAATCATTATAATTTTCGACTATTGATGAAATTTTAAATTGAGCTTTTTTGGCCATAGGATTATGTACGTTGTTTTTGATGGATAATTCATTATTGTCAAAGTTTGTGCTTGTGTTTAATCAATTGTTTTAAAACAGATATCACTCCGGAGGACGGGGGTTATAAAACTGACCATTGTACCATTGTAACAAATCCATTTATATTATTATATAAAAATAATTGACAAACACCAAATTTGGCAACGCTGTACGAAAAAAGGCAGTTAAAAACGTTCGCAATCGTGTTACGGGAAAAGGTCCGTTCGCAATCGTGCCATTCGCAATGTTTAACACCCATAACTTATGGGGCATAAGTAACGCATAGAGATAAGCGATAGTGATCGCCTATTTATTATTTACTATCAACTATGAAGGTAGGAATCTAATAAAGATTGTGAATGCACTCGACGATAATTCTCATATTAGGTATATGTCTTAAAATTATCTTTATTTTAATGATCGTGACATTTTCAAATTTTTCAAATGTAACTTGTCAATCTGTTACCTTAATTCTGGTCACCTACGTACTTAAGTATAGGTATTAGGTACCTATATGTATAATGTATATATATTACCCAAAACCATGTACAACTAAACAAATGTTTAATTAGTTGTATAATCAGTTATAATTCCAACTTCCAAGTCTTAACTATTAATTTTACGTACTAGTTAAAACTAGGTTCTACATTGACTATTACTAAATGTAAACTGTAAACTCATTTGGTATTGGTTTATAACATTAGATTGTGTATCTTAACTATACAGTATTATTATAAAAAAGATTCTTATTATATTATTCATGAAAGTTTAAAATATATCTGTGGGGGTGTAAAATAAATAATTGACAAAAATTCATTTTTGAAATATTAATTAAAAAACAATTTTAACGAACACCCCCAGCTAATATTTTATATGGCGTAAATATTGTACAGTGGTTAAGTAATAATAATAATTAAAATAGTAATTAATAAATATAGTTAATAATATTTTAGCACATATGTATATTTTATCTTGTAATATTGCGGATTGCGCATTGGGAAACTTGCGTGGCTACGTATTATATCCATACACTTTTAATATATTCATATTATTATAATATATACGTATCTACTGATTATCAAACACCGATACTTACTGCTTGAAATTTTAAAACCAAACAAACGAGATTAATACATTTATAATCAATACTGTCGATTGATTACCAATCGTTTTACTGCCCACACGCGTAATTACTAACTACGAATAACAATATAATATGATGTAAAAGCATATTATATTGTATCGAAATACATTATTATGCAACGTAGGTCTAATTACTCTATTAAACGTAATTTGAATATTATAATTATAGGTGTGCGCACGGGGACCTACGTGTGCCTGGGCCCTGGGCACCCCCTGACATTTAATTGGGCCCCAAAATTTAAGTCCTATAGCATATACATGGGGTCATTATAATTTATTAAAATATATGTATTATGTACATGTCTTGTTAAGAGAGGGCCAAAATTAAGAAAAGGGCCCAAAAATATTGCAGGCACCCCCCCGAAATGCAGGTCTGCGCACGCCTATGATTATAATATGTATGTTTGAGTTAAAGTAGTAGGTTGTTTTGCCAACCTTTTATTAGTGGCTGGAATAGTTTTTATTTGATAATAATAACAATTTTAGTTGTCATCTTATGTAATTAAGGTGATTATAGGCTATTAAATAATAACGAATAACAAATTGGGGGATGGCGTTGGTTATTTATAAAACGAATTTATACGATTGACGGATGGCAGAAAACATTAAACGGCTAAAAAGCTCAAAATTAGTGCATCTAGGTGTTATTATTTTATGAAATTATTTAGTTATCCACTAATATATACGATTTGGTTATAAGTTCAGATTTTGTTCATACATCATTTTTAGTTTTTGAGCCTACCTCACAGTGAATGTTCTTCCGAACGCAATATAAAATACATAAAATATAATGCAATCTGAAGCCAATGGCAATCATTCATAATCATAAAAAAAAATTTTCGATTTCCATCTCGAATCTCAAAATCCTTGATCACACCTTTAAACGCAAATTTTACAAAATCCTTTTCTAGAGAGTGCATTTAAATTATGCAACGATGGTGCTATCGAAATTCCAAGTGTTTTCCAAGTAAATTGATGTGTAACCCAGTGTATGTAATGAACTATGAATTATTCAAATTATTTTTCTTTTGTAACATTGTAACTTTGTAACATCCTTTGTAGGTATTTAAATATTTGTTCTGATCGATATAAGTTTCCATTAAAAAAAATAAGAACTAAATCTTTGGCGAATATTCCAATTTGTTTGCGCGACGACTACGCGTAGGCGTCACACCGATTTAATTTATAATGGGAAAGGTCACTTGATAATATATAATGTGAACAAGTCGTATACATACAATTTTATGCAACATTCATAATAATATATTATACTCGTGTGCATCGAATAATATATAAGGTTTAATTTTTAACAATGAATTTTGTGCGTATTAATATTACATTACGAGTCTTCTAGTCAAGGGCAAATACAAACTTCAAAAAACGTAAATCATATTAAATATTAAAATAAACATTCTAGTATATAATAATATAAGTGATTATTGATTAATAATATTTAGATTACAATAAATATTTATCAATACAAGAATAAGATATTCAAGTATTGTACGATACATTTTGTTTATAAAGTTATAAAATAAATATAATATTATTTTATTTTAAGTAGGTACCTATATAGTTAAAAATATTTGATAAAACATAGGTAGTATTACGGTAAGAACTAAGAAGTGCATTTTAGCAAAATAAGTTATTAATATAGGCCAGGCCAATGAAGTGAATGTGCTGAGACGAGCGAGACAACAAATTTACAATAATGTGACCATCGAACATTGTAATAATAAAACGCCGCCACCACAACTAGCGCAGCTGCAGGTGTGTGTGTGCGTGCGTGTGTGACAGTCGCATGCGGATGGGCGACTGCAGTAACACGGTGCGATACACCAGTGAATTATTTTATGTTTGTTTTTAAGGTATCAACATAAGGACTATAAGGATCAAAATATCTGTAAAGATTTTTTAGAAATCGTCGTATACGTTCTACTATTGGTTAAAATATATAGTAGGTATACTTTACTAGTAATTAGTATATTGACTGTTAATTGTTATAATAGACGATAGTATACTAGCTATATTCTATAACCAATGGACCCTAACCTTTATAACCGAACAGCGCAGGGGTATACAATTTCATAATATGGTCAATGAGGTCTTATGGCTGAACAGCGCCGGGTTATTATAGTATCAACATAATATGGTCAATGAGGCATTAAATACACCGATATTAATCAAAAAACGCATACCATCGACCATCGTACCTCGTGTGAAGTTAACAGTAATGGCTAAGAAATATTACTGAATTTAACTGAAATGAATTTATACACATAATTTAACGGTACGGTCACGTCGCGGTCGTTATTAACGTATTTGTTGATACTAATAAAAATATGCGATGTTTTTGTCAATTAATTAGTTTAACATACCGTGTAACTATATTATAAAAATAAACTATTAATAGATAAGAGCAAGTCATGTAAAATACCCTTGAAAATTAGGCCGACGACACACAATCTCATTAGAATATTCCATGGTGAAAATATCAAGTATTTACGATTATTCGTTTTTGAATTACAAGTTACAACAAAATAAAAAAGTCGATTTTGCAATTTTTTACACTCGATGACATTTTCAAATGTTTTCGTCAAAAAATAATTCAACCTACTGTATAATAATAATAAAATTGATTACTTTAATATAAATAATATCATAAAATATGCATAAGAATGTAGGCAGACAGACCGTCTTCACCCAGAATCGTTTTTCGTCTACAATGATTTTAGATCATTGAATTCAAATTTAAGACATCCATTACAGAGACACACTTAACACCTACTGTATAGCAGATCGGTACCCACTTGTCGACATTTTTTACTTTTGACTTTCTAAAGTATTAACTAATACTAAATTCACATTCTTAACAGAAATGATGCCGAAGTCGAAAATCATAGCAATTTTTCTACTATAAAAAGTGTCTCCAGACAGAAATAAAATAAAACACAACATTGTAAAATCAACACATTCACCGGAGCGTGCGTATAGAATCTAAAAACTTAATTGTATGTTGTAATTTGGCATACCTAAAATGTTGTGCACTTGCCCCCTCCCCCCTAGCATCGCCATGCTTGGTAGTTGCTGTGTCACTGGTTTCGAAAAAAACAAAGGTTTGTATAGTTTACACAACTGTACTTGTTGTTCTTATAACAAAACAATATATATTGTAACCAGCTTACTAAGTTGACTCAATTTGTTATTTTACTATTGTTCTTACACTAACCATCACGAACTTTTGTAATAGAAAAATGATTTCAATTTATTGTTTCACCAATGTAATTTGTATATTTATGATAATTGTTAAGGTTTCTAATTCAAACGGAAACTACAGAATGATTAGTACAAATATAGGTAAGGATTTTTTTTTATATACTTTAATATTTTATTCTAATAACTAATTTTTAATTTAATTATCACTATCAAGTTAGATGTTTTAGATTCTGAGTGGACCGTTGATTATAATGACTTTGGAATGAACTATGTTTTTTTTGTGTGTCTGTAGTCATCACCTTCTGGGGTAGTAACAATTATTAGATTTTCAACATCAATATCTTTTCTGGTGGGAAAGTGAATCTAATTGGTACTTATAAGGGATCAAAAGTTTAATAATTCTTAGTACTTTTCTGAATAATTGATGATAACAAAAAACATTTAGGTAAAACGCTAATTTTCAGGTACGCAATACCAGTTTTTGACAAAATTGATTTTCTTTTTTTGTTGTAATTCAAAAACAAATATCCGTAATCATAGGTTTAATATTTAATAAAAGGTTCCTCGTACGTTATACAGCAATTTAAAAACATTTAAGATGCATAAGCATGATTTTTTTTTATAAGCAGTTGATATTCAAATTTGGATGAAACTAGATATTTTAACTAAGAAGGATAATTTAAGTTATTTTGTTGTAATTCAAAAAAAATATTCGTGGGGATTAGAACGTCGGCATACCTATATTATTATAATTATGTTATAAACACAATTTCCTGCCAATTTTGGTGATTTTTACGTATTTTGTAGAATTTTAACTTTAGACGCTTAAAAAAACTATTAAAGACTTACGCTCATTTTTTTTTCACTTACAACAAGTTATGAAGAACCTTGTACCTATCAGGGCTTGAAGCTTATTTTGAATACCAGTTAAAACCGTTAAAAACCGAAATCGAAAAAAATCAATACCAGTATCCAAAACCGAAACCGAAATCAGAAAAAAATAATACCGATATCCGAAACTGAAACCGAAATCGGAAAAAGTAAATACCAATATTCAAAACCGAAAACGAAATTGAAAAAAAAGAGTACCGATTTTTGAAACTTAAAACGAAATAATAACACCGATATCCAAAACGGAAATCGAAAAATTATAACATTAATCTGTAACATTTAAATAGCTCTAATAGCATTTAAAATATACCTAATTGAATATGTCTGTTGGGAAGCTATGAATAATAAAATGTAAATTGCATATGGTAGAAAATAATAAATATTGTGTCTATGTAAAATTGCTCTACCATAGATACAGGGCAATAAATATTAAATACAATATAAATTATGGTTATTTATTACATCATGCGGAGGATGGAGCCTGGAAAAGTGAAATTTTGAATTCAAGTAGGTTTTTTTTTGGTTTTTTGCTCGTGGTTTTCGCTGAAGCCATAAGTTTATTATTTTTTATGGACTGAGGAAATGTCCGTGAAGTTGGCCCCCGACTTTGTCCGATCGATTCCAAAAACTTTTACTAGTTTTGATTTTTATAATTATTAGAAAATTCAAAATATTATAGTTTTATTAATTATTAAGACCTAAACATAATTTTTATCAATTACTTTTATTAATTTACTATTTTTATAATAATCTATTATGTTGAAAAGTGTTTTGAATTAATTATTTGGTTTATGTTATTCGTCAATTTTTTTTCATTTAATTTCAATTAATTGAAAAGTAAAGCAAGTTAATAAAATGACGGCTCCCTGAAATGAAAATTAAGTTTTCTCGGAAACTGTTAAATAATTAACAGTAAACATTAAAAGTCAACATTACAATATTTTCCCATTTTCTTTTAACTTTTATATTTATCTTATGTTACTTAATATCATAAAGAGGAAAGATTTGATTGTTTGCATTGAATAGACTCCGAAACTACTGGGCCGATTTGAAAAATTCTTTCATTGTTTGGAAGCTACACTATTCTCGGGTTACATATAGGCTATATTATATTTTCAAAAAAATTAGGGATCCTTATTAAAACTCCAATTAAGTAACACTAGGTGTAAAAAATAATATATACAAATGGTGTGAAAAATGTATAGTAATTCATAAATTGAGAACGGCTGGAACGATTTCCTTAATTATTTTTTTTTGTATTTGTCATTGTCAAGAGGTTTTTGTGTAAGAAAAAATTAAGAAATTTGAATAATTTGAATATTCTATGTCTTATCATTGGCGCCATCTATCTATAAGTTTTAATAATGGAAAACTGTAAATGCTTTTTTCAATGAGATTTATGTATAATCTATGTTTATTTATAGGGTTGCCATCAGTTATATATTTTATTGTATTAAAATATTAAATAACAAATTCAATAAAGTTTTAATCATATAAAAAGTACCATTTTTTAAGCGCAACAAACACTTCTCAAAAATTTCAACAAACTAAAAAATTGGACGAGTTTGGACTTTTGGACAATTGGACTTCGTTTCATATAAATTAAAATCGTTTAAGAGATTAGATTAGCACAGCAATCAGAACCTCTTCGTAGGCCCGATGATTCTACTGGCTCGAGACTTTGGCCAAACGCCGCCAGTCATTCCCCGATCAACAGCTAAAAATGAAATAAATGTATTTTGAAGTCATCGAATTTGTAGAGATATGTGAAATTGTGAAAGCTCACAAGTTATTAAAATTGAATACACAAGTGGTGTTACAAACTGACAACTTTGCAATATTTGTCATGTAATTATCTACCTAATTCTGATTTCATTCAATTTCGCATCTCGTGGGGTTCGCAATCCACCGCAAGTGGATTGCTTACCTGATAATATACTGCTCGTATATTGTCCGTGATCTAATGCAGTGGATTGCCTGCCTAGGTGGTTTAGATGAATGTAAATCACGTGAGGTTAATCTTAACTTAATATTTGGCTCAGGCAACGCTGGGTGGGACAGCTACTAGCTAGTCCTTAATATATCGAGACGTTCGTAAAGTTGATTATTATGTTAATGTTTTATACATTATTTTTTACGATTTTGTTAATTTTGGTACTTTTTAAAATCATTTCAAATATGGTATGGTAAGAAAATTGTTATTCGTTTTAATTAAATAAAAATATCATAATATGAGTATATGACTTATTTTATTACTGTAATTATTCTTTTTATTATTATCATTATAATAATGATTACTAAATATAATTTAATTTGTGTTTGAAATTTTAATCTTTTTTTTTTAGAACCAAAGTCATTTACTACTCCTGAGTATGACGTGCATCTTCAATACAAAACTTATTGGGAAAATGAATATCATATAAGTTAGTATTTCCACTTAACTGTGTATACAAATGTTAAAGCTTGATCATCGAATTTATTAATAACATTTTTAAATGTTCCTCTTATATATTTATTACAACATTTTTTAAACTAAACTTTTTTTTGAGCGTGTTTTTATAAAGTAAAATAGTAAATGACATATTTGAATTCCGAATTTTCACAAATTACGCATCTTATTAGAATTTTCTATTTTGTTGATTATAATGATAAATTAAGGATTCTAAGTATAGCCTTAGATATATTGTGTTTACACACATTTGTTTTTTTCGATTTTTTTTTTTGGAAAGCATTGTTTTTTATACTAAAAATGACCATCAATTGAAATCTAGCGTCTTTAAAAATTATAAATAAAGTATGAACACAGAAAAAAATTAAAAAAAACATTTTTTAGATTTTTAATAGTATAAGAAAATATTTTATGAAAATGCCAATGCTAACGCTTGCAAAATAAAACAAATAACAATTATTCGATATTTTAAAAAAAAAACTTTTATTCGTTCATTATCGTTCTAATACTACAATATTAAATTATTTATTATTGTTAATAAACTAAATTTATTTTTCAATAAATTAAAACTTAAATATAATATTGTATTTGTGAAGGTAATACAGGTTCTAATAAGATATAAGAACTTTTTTTTTTAAATTTGCATTTTTTAACGATTTGATCATAATCAAATTTGCTGTTAGAAACTTTTTAAGCTATTATCTGATCATCGTGCATTTTATAACAAAACATTACGATTTTAGTCGACCAACAGCCATTGGACCCAAAAGACTTTTTTTTGTCATTATATAGTAAGTTGTTTTGACTTTTACATTCTTCAATACATTTCATGCATAATGAAAAATATAAAATATAAAACATAAATTAAGTTTTTAAAAATTATATTCATTATAAAAATGTTAGTTCGAATAAAAATACATTATTTTATCAATATTAGATAAACTATTTAATTATTTCTCCTCTATCAATATAAAAGAGATCTAAAGAAGTACCTTATCGCATTCTATTTAAATAGAGCATATTAGCGGGATATATTTTTTTTCATTAGACTACCTAATCATTATTCTAAGGTATAAATAAATATAAATATAAATATTTGTTGTTAACTTATATAGATTATAGATATCTAAATTCTTCATATGGAAATCTGTAATAAAATATTCTGCCTATTCGTACTTCTATTTTTATATGATGTGTGTGTGTGTGTGTGTGTGTGTGTGTGTGTATTTGAGTGTCATCACCTTTTGGAGCAGTTAAAATCTTTCAACCTTAATTTTTAAGGCTGGATTCTGATTTTAAATTAGATGTAATTGGTACATTGGGATGTCATAAGTATAATAACTTTGCAAAATATTTGGCAAAAACTAATAAAAATGTCGAGAAAATAGGGATTTTTTCGATAAAATCTGGTCAAAATTTTGTTTTTTGCTATGATTAAGACTTCATATTTATAGCAAATACTTTTTTTTATTGAAATTGAATAGTGAAATTTACAATATGTATAAATAAAATACATTGAGTAAATAAATTAGTTTTTTTTTTTTTACTAGATGTGACCACGCAGATTGTTTTTAAAGGAATAATCCGCTGGCATTCTGTATAGAAGGATTATCAATGGGCGAAGAATATGTCTTTGTCTACTTAGTATTGCAGAAGTGCATGAGTTTTTCTATGAGAGTAGTGAGTACGGATATCAAAGGATTAATTCTGGCTTGAAAATCGTTATAGGAGGATGCTATAAGGTGATCGAGGGTTTCAATGTTTTAGGTTGGAATGACTAAGGATGTCGTTTTTGGTGGCTTGGACATAAGACTTTATGGTAACGAGTTCATATTTGAGAGAGTGTTTACATTAGTAGGTTTTAAATTATTGATTATGTGGGTATGGTAATCTTGAGGTGAGTATGATTTCTTAGAAGTGTAGGAAAATTGAACTTTGTTATAGACTGGACATCCTTTGTAGTAGGCTGGGTGATCACTACGAGCGCGCATTTGGACGGTGTACTGGGAGGTTTTTGACAAGTATCCGAGCTGTGGGTATTTCCACAGCGAACACATTTGGTGGGGGGGGGGGGGGTAGTTACAATAAGATTTCGTATGGCCAAACTGTTAGCATCGGAGACATTGGATTTTTTAGTGGTTTACTCGAGGCTCGAGGTGGTTGATATTAAATACGTCTTTATTATTGATATCAGGCTCCAAATCTACAAAGCAAAGCGGTAGAGGTTATTTGGTATTTCACTGAAGAAAATTTGTAATATTTCGAGGTTTGTGACCAAAGGCTAGGAGTTCTTTTTTTATTTCGGAAATTGGAGTAAAGTGTAAAAGGTTTCTGATTAAAACTCTAAAAGCTCTGTCTTGTTTGAGTTGGTGAGTACGAAAAGCAGCTTTATTAGTTTGGAGAAAACTAATAACTGTTTGATAGGACTCTGCTGAGCTAGTGGATTGTTTGATGCCATTAATATAACTTTTGCATACTTTTGGATCTCCTTTCGTTATCTGCTTTATATTATCTCAGAAAATCTTGTAATCGTCAACTGCATGAATAAATATAGGTAGATGAGGTCTGACATAGGTAGAAAGTTTATGATAGGCTGCTGATTACGTTAATTACGGTAACATTATAATAGTGCTGTCGGAAGGCCCGTAGCGCAGCCGTCGTATCTAGATGACGATGTATTGAAAATAATTATTTTTAATTTAGCAAAGATGAAAACAGGAACAGCCTCTTTTGAAAAACGTTGTGATTGGTTTGTTTAAACGCAGTCTTCTTTTGTCGAAAAATTCCTTTTTTTTCAGTGTAGAATTTGAAAAATACGGAACAAAATAGTTGCGAACGATGCTTTATTGTCAACGGGCGCCAACGAGTGTGACCAAATACTTATATAAGATTGTTGATACATGATATTATTTCGGATTTTAACGTGCTATTTATAGATTTCTGAAAAGTTTTTTTTTAAATTCATGAAAACTTAACCCTAGCACCTACATCCAGTGGTTGAAGTAGTTAAAATAAGTGAAGACATCTCTTACCTATAAATTTGTATACTTCTCATTCATAATAACCTGTACACATGAGCCATGCCATAGGTACAACTAACCCATTATGCCTTTTTCCATTATACAGTAATATATATATACATACACAGTAAACATTTTTGTTTTCTAGTGTGGTGTCTTATTTTTTAACCACTTTATATTATTTATGAAAATATATTTTGATTTTAAAACATAAAAATAGGTACTTGCATTTACATATACTTATATTTATTTATTTATTTATTTATATTATACTTAAACCTATTAGGCATAAAAAAATGGAAATACTCTTATTTTTTTTATCTAAAATTTTATTTTTTACAACATTTTAAACAACTAACTATTACTAACTACTTAGTTTTAATGTATACAACTATTAACTCGAGAACCATTGTATTTACATTATATAACTATCAACATAAAAATGTGAGAAATTAAGTTAAATTTATTAGATCTAGACGTCATGCGGCCTAATTGAAATAATACACTTGTTTCTTATCGATACAACAATTATATTTATGATGTATTATTTTGGATAAAATCAGTGGAGGGATGATACCTTTCCTATCTTTACTCCCACTTTGACCACTGAGTATATTTTACAGATAGTTCATATTGGTTTGGTCTAATTAATGTTGACAGTGATAAAAAAAATAGTTCAAAATAAATATGTAGGTGCTACAAATTGAAAATATTTTTATAGTTTTAATAAGTAATAACAAATATTGAAAATTATCGGATAAATATTTAATTTGAATAAATGGATGGAATAAACCGTAAAGTTGTGAACTTAAATATTTGTAGGTAGGTAACAATAATAATTGCACATTAGAATATACAAAGATTTTTGACAAATGTGTATTGTGTATATCAATAGATCTTTAACGTAAGCAATATTAAACAAATGTCTTATATTTATGCCATTTAATGGCATTGTTAATAGCACAATATTATTAAATATCTACGGAAAACGTATTAAAATAAACATAATTTATATTTACATCGGATCCACAAATATTTTAACTTCAAATTTATTTATCTTAATCCTTGTGATGTTTTATTTAATCAGATCCGTATTATTATTGTAAGTGTTGATTGTATATTAATTAACTGCATTCAAGTTTTTATATTATTATTAAGTACTAAGTAGACATTAGATAGCCATATTATTCTGATCAAAATAGGTAAATTACATGTTTACGAACAGCCATCCTCCACTTTCCCAACAATTGGTAGAATCCAGGAAACTATTTTCAACAGATTGAGCATATGAGTATAATAGAACTATAGTATGGCAATATACTGTAGTAATAATATCCTATTCATCAAATATCTAATTATTAACAATCGCAGGGCCAGGAATATAACCATAGATAATAAGCGAATTGTATATTATTTATGCGAACAACGACCAAAATATGTATGATATGTAATATTTGTAACACTTGGGCATAAATGACTGATTTTCTAAGAGTCTGCTTCATCATCCAAAAAATTAAACTTATAAATGCTCAAAGCCAATCCAAGGAGCTCTTTGACTCATTACATAATTTATCACTCGTAGAGAAAAAACATTTTCACCATTAGAAAACCATTGGATCTTTTATTATTATCTATAAGTAATCCTTTTTTTTTAATATATGAATTTTAAATATTATCAATCTTGTATTGAACAGTGTAAAATAATTTAAATCAAAAACCTGTTGTAACTGAGAACTTTTTTTAAAAAATAATATACAATTATATGATACATAATAAACATCCACATTTTTTTTAAGGTGTACCATTATCCTCATCTAATCAGGATGAAAACAGTGTTCGACTTAATTCAAGACCGAGTAAGATTTTTGAGCAATTTTATTTCTTGAGCATATAGTATTTTAGGTTCTGTGCGGAACGACGAATATATTAATTTTTTTTATTATTTGTGTGATCATGACCTTTTAGAGCAGTAAAAATGCTTCGATCTTTACTGAAAGTTGAATCTAGTTGGGTCTAGTTGGAGGGTAAAAAGTAAAAAAACCTTGCAGTTTTTAAAAGCGTAGTTTTCAAAAAAAAAAACCAATTTAAAGAAAAACTGAGATTTTTACTCAAAATTAGTTTTTGACAAAATCAATTTATTTTTTGTTGTGCCTCTTCAATTTGCGTAATATAATACCTAAGTATATAAGCATAATATTGTGTATATGATATTATTATTATTATTTGTATTTATAAGTAGTTATAATATAAATATTTAAATAAATAGTCTTATAATAGTACCTAGGTAGCTATTTAAGATGATTTTATATATATGACGCAGATAATAATTGTTAAATTGATATATTTTCAAAACTTATCACAAAACTAAGTTTGTCAACTGTTACAATAACTAATAAGTAGGTAATCTATGAGGATAATTAATACAAAAGAGTTCAGGTTCTCCAAATTTATTGAGGGCAATTATTTATAGTTAAATATTTTTGATGCCATTTTTAATGTCTACGATATTATAATTTAAGATTCCACACTCATGTCGTCGAATATCTGGAAGGAATGGAGGATTGAATTGATTTTGATCTTTCTTTTATATCTAATGCGAGCTCCATATATTGCAGGGATATATAAAGTGGTATCATAATCATATGCAAAGGTGGACAAGTTAATGAAAATAATTAACTCAAGTTAAGTTAAGTTAAGAGGACACACGATCGATAAGTTAAAAGTTAATATAGAAAAAAAAATTAACTTAACTCAGTTTAAAAAAAGTTGATCTATTTTTTTAAAATTATTATGTTAATCAAATAAAGAGTGAATGTGTCTTCCTATTTTCTAATTTATAAATTATAAAAACAATTTGATTGAACTTTTATCATAATGTACACTGTATACCCTTTTACTTTTCATTTATTTATTAATTTAAACTATGCTCATCTCAAATTAATAATTAAACAAATACATTTTTTTTATATCGTATAGCAATTTAATGTCATAATACGTGAAGTTGAGTACATGACCTTCATATATATAAGTTATATAGCATCAAAACATAACAATTGTCAATTTGTAATTTAAAATTATTAATTTTATTAAAAATATTATTGGAACTCACGTAATATGTAATTTACAACATAATTCCTATATATATAAATAAATACCACACACGGTAGGTAAACGAATGACGATTATGATAAAGTACGATTACGATTTACAAACAACGTAAGGGACTGGTCGATGCAAGCGCACTATAATTCATAGTATTGTCTACAAGTATAGACCGGCATAATATTATCATGTATATATTATACACAACTATAACTATATACTTTAAACAATAATTTAGTTTTCAAGTTATTGTTAGAATTTTCTTTCTAATTTAAGTTTTATTTTTATTTTTATACTGATAATATCAGATAATATTTCGTTTATACGTAAATATTACTACTATAGTAATATTTACGTATAGACGAAAAATTTCAAAATGTTTTTAACTTATTGGTTTTTTTTTTAAAATCAACTGAGAAAAGCTAAGTTATTTCAATTTTAAATTAAACTAGTTAAGTTCATAAGTTGATTATAAAACAAACTAACTAGATAAGTTAAAAAGTTAAAAAAAATTAACTTTTTAACTTAACTTTAACCTTTTAACTAGTTAATGCCCACCTTTTATCATATGTACCTACCTACTAAATTTGTTTATTAAATATTTGTTAAAATAGTTGTAAGCCTATCATAATCTTATACCTATATTATTAAGTAAATAAGTAATTTTCTTATTTATTTTAGTATAGATAATGTTACCGGCTTAATGTTTAACTTACCAAACACTTTGATGTTGTGGTATCAAGTATTTATTTATTTATTTATTAATTTTAGTTTATTCTTTATATTATTCAGAAAATGCATATACTGCTTTGAAGAACATGTTATTTTCATTAATTGCTTCTGAACATGGTAAACTATGTTTATAATAATTTTCTGTTTATATGATTAATTTAATAGAAAATATATTTGAAAATAAATTAAATTACCTAAATCGGCATTTTTAGATACACCATATATTGGAACTAATCCTAAATACTGGTCTAAAAGACCGAAATTCTATGGTAAATATATAACAGTTTACTATATCAAAATCTAAAATCAGTTAAATCATATTATAATTAATATGTAACATAATTAAGGTTATATTTTATATCAATATTAATTAAATATTTTACATAACTTGTGATTTTCAGAATTGAATAAGAAAACGACAGCGGTGTATGCTGTATACAAATTAATGTGTGAGCCATTTAATAGTTTACTCAATAATACCAATATAATGTAACATTACAGCAATAATTCTATTTTATGGTTGGTTACCTATAATTTTACAATAATTTTAACTAACTAATGTATTACATTTTTATCAGAAACATCTGAAATCAGAAAAATATCAGGCTTAACCGTATTAATACAACATTAATTCTCATCAGCGCATTCTTATTGCTTACATTTGCGAAAAATAGTATTTTCAAAACGATTTTCTCAAAAATCAAAGAGAACTTCGAAAGGAGACGAATTTACTTACTGTCACAAATGTTGACGCTTTTAGATTGCTCTATTATATATGCATATCAAACATAAATAGACGTTCAAAATAATCTGTAAAATGTACTATTTAATTTTAAATGTTTTAAAAAATACATATTAAAAATAACTTAAAGGATACTAAATTAAACTTTCAGGTCATTTTAATGATGAGCCTACTTTCTTTGGTAAATATCCGTCCGTCATAAATTAATCTATTGTCTATCTATGTCTTTCCTTGGACAATAAATGTTAAATTACTAAAACTTCTAAATGAAGAGTGATGTGTAATACCATTGAGTATAGATAGTACTATCTATACTCAATGGTAATACGTTGCTTTGTTAATATATTATAATAATTAATAACGATCTGTGGTAATTGATCACTTTGTACGGTCCATTGTTTAAAATACAAACGTATATTTCGTACGTTTGGGTAAAAGCGTATAAAGTATATATTATACTTAATATAAACAAGTTATAGCTATTCCGCTCATCTAAACTTTAAATACTCATAACTTATAAACTACTCTTCCAAAAATGAAGTTTACATATTAAAATACCAAGAAAAATATTCTCCTCAATATGAATTCAAAAGTGTATGTTGTTATTCAAAAAGGTAAAAACTTAAAAATGTTGTTTTGTAAAGATTTCAAACCACGTAAAAAAAAAATTTTGAAAAAAGTCAATACTTTTCGATATGAAATGAGTGTCTTATGTTCAACGAATCACCTTGTTTGCATTTAATGTATACACTATACAAGTATAAAGTACAAAGTGTTAAAGTTCTAAAATGTACAAAATATAAATTCACACAGCGATTGTTCACATCGCGCAACTAGTTTCACTTATAAGTTATAGTTTGGTGAGTAGATAAGTGACCGCATCCACTTAATTAATTCCAATCATGAGAAGATTCGTAGGGAATAATAGGTACTTCTAACACCGCTCGTTCTTATTTGGGTGTTGGCCAAATGCGTTTATGTAATATTCCTTTTCCTTTCCGATAATCAGTGATTTTCATTTTCATTTCAGAAAGTTGTCTTTTGTCCACATTTACAGTTCAATTTTTTGTTCAATCTCCATAATCTATGTACATCATATATTTATGTCATTTTTGGTTTTTCCTTGGTTTTGATCTCATTCTATTCATCTTTTTCCATACAGACCAAGGTAGATTATGACTTATTACCATGTGGACGGGGGCGGGGTTAGGTCGTTCTCCACTTGTCACCATATTGTCCATTGGTCCCCTGCCGGTTGTTCCCGTCCTTTTGTCTTCTTATGGACGATGGTGATTTTTAATTAGATTCAGTAAGTAGCTTACATAAAGTACCTCTAGACTACAGGCGGATATTTTACTTTGTTCAATGCCAACATATTATGGTGCCTAAGGTCCTACTGCTTCCTCCACAGTTTTTCCGATGACTATCGCAGTGACCATATTACCGTCATATATGTTTGACGGACATATTCTACAATATCAATTTGTATTTAATGAACAAAAAATGTCTCTAAAAGCACTACAATACTATTCACTGTTTGTTGATCATTAGACACACCAGCTTCTTTAAACTTAATGGTAACCTATAAAGTATAATATCATAGAATTGTAATGGTGTGATTGTGTGAAACAATTACAGTATTTAGACTTTATTATTAAAATGTAAATTGTTTATATAATATATAACATTCGTTCTGTATTATCGTTTATCACCAATTCCCACCATATACCTATATTTTTAATACAAATTATATACTAATAGTCCTCCGGCCTACTACATATACGTGTGCAGAGGAAGTCCCTTTTCGTCGTTTGCTCCGTGTATTGATACCAGGTTATCGATAAAGTAAAATGTATTGTAATAATTTGTAATATTAATATTTAATTTTAACATACTTTACATTTTACTCGGTGTAACGGTAACTAAGTGATTTGTCTAATTATTATTTATAAACATCAAAACATCCTCAAGTATTCCTCAGTTTGGTACCTGTACCTGATACACACTACCAGAGATAGACAACGTTTTATAGTTACTACTACGTAACAGAAAATTGGTCTACAAATATAAAATATGACTTCGATTCTCGGGATAATACGAGACGTTAAGTATTGTATCGACTTTTAAAACGTCAAACGACCCTAAGTTATTAAGAATTACAAGTTTAACCTTTAAAAACTAAATTATAAAATGTATTTAAAAACATTTAAAACTAAAAAGATCTAGTAGTTATTTCTTAAACAACTGGTTAAAAATATAAAGAAATTTGTAGCAATTTATAGTTTAAGTTAAACATTTAAAACTATACAAATTTGTTTATATTCAAAAATAAATATATTTTAGGAGACGAGTTGATTGAAAAGCTAAAAGATAGTGGTAAATCAATTTTTGATTATTAATATATGTGTAAACTGTTCAACTATAGATATCTTATAGTAACTGTTACCTAACAGTATATTGGTCAACAAATATAAGATATCTCGATTCTCGGGATAATACGAGACAAAAAATATTGTATCGACTATTAAAACTTCAAACAGCCCAAGTTATTAAGAATTTCAAGTTTCGCCACTTAAAATTAAATTATAAAATATATTTAAAAACGTTTAAACCTAAGTAAGTTATTTCTTAAATAACTGGTTTAAAATATAAATAAATTGGTAGCAATTTATAGTTTAAGTTAAAATTATACAAATTTGTTAATACCTAAAAATAATTTTGTTTTAGACTTAAAGAAGGATACTGAACCTGAATCAAATAGTAAATCAATCTTTAATTATTAATATATGTGTAAACTGTTCTACTATGAGTAAAAGTAAATTTATTTACATTTTTAGAGGGATATTTTTGACCTACGTGAGGCTGGCATTGTAGATCTATTTGTAGATCTATAATTATTAAAAAACCCTGCGAACAACGACATAATATACACCTTGTATAATATTTACCTTACCATAATTTTGTGTAATTTTGATAGACTTTTATTACTCAAGGTTGGACTATATATTTTTTTATATAATGATTTGTACTGTTAACACTTAAAATTTTTTAATTATTTTATTTTTATGTGCAGTGCTGTGTTATGATGATATAATAATGTTGAAAGAAGGTATTTAAAAAAAAAATATTTAATGTTTAAGAAACATTGTTTTAAAATATTACCTTCAATATATTTTAGATAATATTTATCAATCTCTACCTATTTATTGTGATCAAGTTATAGTTGGATGGATGTGTTATAGTTAATTATTTTTATAATTCATTTGTTAGTTTTAACTTTAAACTTCAACAAAATAAAAACTCACATTTCAATAAAGTATTACATTTATCAACAGTCGAAAATAAAACGCCCATTGAAAGATCAGGTAATTAAATTTGAAAATGTACAATAACTACTTAAAAAATAAAAAATATTAAGATTATAATAGGATGATAAAACGATTCTGATGTGCGGTGTATCGGTTATGTCCATTCCCGTATGTGTGTGTTATTCTATACTACTGTTTTGATGTTATATTTTTAGTTAAATGTGTGAATATGTTTACCTTTAAGGAACTGGTTGTTGCTTCTTAAATTGATCAGCGAATTTGGTAGTTGATATGTCGACAGGAGGAAAATGAGAATATGAGAATATAACACCGTAAAATAATAATAGGTACATTTTGCAGTTGAACCGAAGTTTCATAGGCCACAACCTCATGAATTTCAACTTCTAAAAAAATGTAAGTTCGATAAAATGACTAATTAGTAATTATGTTAAACATTTTTTTTGAAATGTCTAACATAATAACAACTAAGCCTAAATAGCCAATAAATTAAATGTTTGTCTTATTGGAATGCTTACATGGGCTCATCTCTTTACGAGTTTCTGTAAATTGTATGTAAATAAATCAATAAGTTTAATAGTTGTGACTAGCTTAGGCTGTAAATTGTAACAACTAAATTAATGCGAAATACTTAATATTATATTTACCTGATAATTTATTTATTTATGGTTTACACAGTAGGTAATAGTAAAACGATTTAACCATCGTATTTTTATTCTTGAAAACATTTGGTATAGATACTGTTGGTTGCCCAAGGTATTATTTACAGGAATATTGAGATTCCAACTTAATCTTGGTAAATCCACAAAATAGGCACCTACGAGAGAATAGGCTAAAATAAGGCTACATACTCGCTTGACAATCCTATGTCATGGAGTAATTGGTTCGTTTTGAAATCAAAAGCTATTGATTTCAGGTATTGCACTAATTAACATAGTTATTCAATTTAAATTAATACGATTATTGATATAAATTTCAGTAATGAGTTGTAAGTAATTTTTACTCGCTTTATGTTTGTATTTTAAATTATTTAAATTAAATTATTAAACTTGAACACGAAACTTTATTATTTAGAAATTGACTGATACAATAGAAGTTTAATATCTTAGGAATTATAGATAAATCATATTTAATTTATATTTCTTCATACATTTCAAAGTTATGAACGGAGCAGAGAATAAATTGATTTTACAAAAATACATTTTTTTGTTGAATCATTACTTTTTACTAATGTATTTTTACTCGATGCTAGTGGTCAGTAGATCAAATTCAATTTTATAATAAATAATTTCTATAATCAAACTTAAATTGATATCTTATGTCAAAATTATATTGATTATGTAGCAACCGAAAATAATTAATAATATTGTTATCAATGAATAATGCATACATATTTTTAGTCCTACCCAAAAAAACAGAGACAGTTGAAGGTTATATGTGGAGACACTATAGAACAGGTATATTAATAATATTTTGAGGTAATATAGTTTAAAGTGCACGGTGCCAATGTCATTTTGTCCACAAAAATACACTCTACGGGGATAATGGTCCTGTTCTGTAGATCCAACCAAATTTGATCATTTTTTTTTTAAACTTATAGATGATAATATTCTACAGACCCATTAAACTCTGTTTTTGAATATTTTAATCTCAAACTTATATCATTTTCGTGATGTTGATGAATTTTTTCAAAATATGAACTTTAAATGATTATAATAAAAAAATAGTGTCTATGTATCTTTAATATTTTTGAACTGCTATTAAAATAACTTATAAGGACTAATAAGGAATCTTGTAATAAATTTCAAGCTCTTCGACCCATGAAATATTAACTCTTGGTATAAAAGAAACAATTGTTATACATTTCAAAATCCAAATAGTTAGAAATGCTGTTGACGATTTTTTTTATTAAATTACACTAATAATAACTAATTAAAAACAATGTATTGAATTTTCAAATTTTTTTATCAAAATATTTTTAAAAAAAAAATAATAAATCAAAAATGTCTTATGTCTGTAAATAGCTCAAAAGAATCAAAATATATTGAACATTGTATGGTATATAGAAAATGCTAATATAAGCATTCAATGAAAATGTCATGTACCTACGATTATTATTTTTTGTGTAAAAAAAATCTTAGTTTAATATTAGTTTTTCCTGACACATTTGAAAACTATTGGTAATGTTCTAAAATGACCATTGGATTGCATCAACTGGGTTCAATTTTAAACCAGATAAGTTACTGAAATGAAAACTTTTTTTTGACTACTTATCGTGCACACAGACACAAAAAAAATTAGGTACACACATTATAAAATTAATACATTCATTTCTCCGCTCAGAAACCATTGTTTGAAATAAAATAAAAAATTGAAGTTCAATGTGGCTTGTAGAAACGTCTTTATTTTACATAAAAAAATAGGTATTAAAATCTGACAGTTTTACAAGGTCTGATAATTTTTCCTGTGAAGTCATATTTGTTGATAAAATACACCGTTAAACCGTATCGGAAATATAGTTTTAAAAAGATACAATAAATACTACAGACTACAGTTGATTCTCTCTGGTCACAATAGGTAGATAATCATAATTTTACAATAATTTGTACCTACTAACCTACGTTTAAAAGAATCAATAAAATTCAAATCAAATAAGAAAAGTATATCGAAAACTCTTCTATAAATCAAATTTAACATAAAAACTCAATATTTGTTAACATTAATTATAAATACGTATGTAGTCAGGTCATATGTATACATTATAACTCGATAATTAAATATCAATGCTATTCTAAAGTTATCACTCAACATTCTTGTTCAAATAAAATAATATATTATTTATGATAGATAGTACACAACAAATTATGTAAATGTAATCAAATATTAAATGAAGAATCAATAATGTTACCTTATGAATGTTTCATTATATTTATAAATAAGCAATGAAATTATTTTATATATTTTAAATGCAGTACAACTTTATTGTAAGTACGTTGTTTTTACAAACTTTATGACTTATAAAATGTTCGCAAAATTGCAACTTAAGTATTAAACTAAAAATCACATTTTTAGTATATCTAAACAAAAATGTTTACAAATACATCAAGCAAAAATCAATTGGTAAGTTAAAATTATTTCTCAACTACTATAGATTTATAGATAACCTACTGTTGTCGCTCTTACAAGAATAACTATTCTTTTTTAATAATTACACTCTGCGAAATATATGAAAACACAATCACAAATAAGAAAAAAAATGAAACTGTGGTACCTATCTACTTAAATAATAAAAAAAATTTTAAAAGGGAGGCAATTTAGCTTATATTTTAGTGAACAAACCATATTATTAGTATAATGTTAAAATAAAAATATTAACTTGTTATATGCTTGAACTTATATTTAGAAAACCCATGTAAGTATATTTTGAAATGAAAGTATATTTTGATGAAAATGTAAAGTAGGATCCTGCCAAACGTATGATGTAATTTAAAATATTCCATCAAAAGCTTTTGAATTTAAATTACATATTATCTGATTTATTGAGACTAATAATTATTTAAATGGAACTGTGTGTATTTTCAATTTTAAACAATGAAAAATGTAATAAAAATTCATAATATATTTGACTTTTCTTAGCATTGAACCAGAAAATAAATAAATGTCTGAAAATGATTTAAGGAGATAATTTGATAATTTGTTGTAAATGTGATTAACTAATTTTACCTTAAAGAGCAATGATGATTAATAGTTACAAGTTAGGGAGCCCCTCTCTTGATGATTGACTAATGATACAATAATTATATTTAACTTATAATATAAAATAACTAATAAGTCATTTGCCTAGCCTTGTCAATTGGTCTTAGAAAACACACCAGAGTCCATGATATCTAATAATTAATTTTTAATAAGAAACAAAAAGCATATAACAAGAAACGAACAAGTAACGAAAAGTAACGATACGTAAATTATACGGTATTTATGCATAGTGTCTATTCTATAGAATAGATATTAGTTTAGCTTATATTATTTTTAATTTTTGTTATTTAAAAAATAATGATAAAGACAATTTAAAAACTTACATCTTTGTTGATTATTGATACTTTAGATCCTAAACGGAACGATGAATATATTGGTTTTAAATTATTTATATCTCTGTTATTAGGCTATTGTTTAAAAAAATAGTGTTATTGATCTAAAATGTAATCACAATAAATATGTGTTATAATATATTATATTAATAGTGATTATTTAAATTCACTAAATAGGTTAATTAAAAATATTATCATATACACATCATGAAGAGACAACTCAAAATATGACTTTTATATTGAAATCAATTGATATTATCTACAACAGTGGATTTGAGACTATAGCGGTTAGAGTTTTCCATAGCAGCCCTATTTTTAGAAAATATAAATATGTATAAAATCTCAACAAACAATTCACTAAATAGGTGAAACTCAAAAACACTAATCAAGTTTCACAAATCAAATATACAATCTATATTTATTATGGATCAATACTATATACATTGTAGCTATCATCCTATTCTATACTTATATTTATAGATACTATCTAAATATAGCAGTGAATTGAGAATAGCTTAAGAACTTTAGAGCCCAAATATCTTTTAGAGAAAATAATATATGAATAAACTCCAGTGAAAATCTAAATACGAAATAAAAACAGAACTAATCTACCTTATAAAACAACAAACTCCACCAGAAATATACAAAAGATACTATCCAAGAATATAAGAAGATACAAAGACTACCAACAAGTTTACACAAAAGTTCTCATGACACAAGATAGGATCGATATGATAATTTAAAAGGTTGGCGAGTGGATACCGCTCTGCTGTACAGTAGGTGTCGGGTGGATCGCTTTCATGGATGTGTTAAATTTGAATTCAATAATATAAATTATTCTATACGAAAAACGATTCTGAGCGAAAATGGTTTGTCAACCTATATAACTAAGTGTATTTTAAGATATTATTTCTATTAAAATAATTAATTTTACTATATTAACAAATAACAATACAGTAGGTTGAACTAATTTTTGAAGAAAACATTGCATTTGAAAATTTAATTGAGTGTATAAAATATAATAATATACTTTGAACTCTGAAAAGATTCAAGTACAAACAAAAAATATTTTTAAATTATAACCAAATAAAATTGAACATCGTTATTCTTTATTTAAATATCTAATTTCGTCCAAATTTGAACTTAAGATGTCTATAAAAAATTATTTTGGTTAAATTATTTTGGTTACACAATTAAATACTTTTGAAAAATCTTGTTTTAAATTTTCAGTCCTTAGCTATAAAAACTGAACATCTTAAAATCTTTTAGCTACAAAACAATTTGCAAATGATCGATGATAAATTTCAGTAAAAATTTAAAGTTTAAATGATTATAAGAGAGATGAATATAGAGAGAACGACTTTTACTGCACTAAAACGTGATGACTGACACAAAAAAAAAACATACAACATTGTAAAATGAATAAATTGCTCGTATAAGAATCTAAAAAAATACATCATTAGATATTCTCGGCAATAAAGTCTAGTCTGATTCAAAGTCTTCGCTTAGAATTGTTTTTCGTATACAGTTTATTGAATTCTAATTTAACACACTCAATGATGAGGTACGATCTAAAGCTACCTATAGATACGATGAGCCATAACCAGAAATCCATTAAAATTTCGGGGAGAAAGGCTTACATTATTAACATCAATGGTAGAGGGGGGGGTTCACACAACTAAAAATATGTCTGTTGTTGAGGCGGGGTTGCTTATTCTCTTAATATTAGCATAATAGGATATTTTAGAGGGCTAAGACCTCCCAAGCTCCCCCTCCCCCTAATTTCCGCCAATAGTCCCTAGATCGACTTCCTTGGATTTTTTTGATTTTTTTTAGTTATCTCTCCTATTTCAAAGTACCTAGGTTACTTACTTTGATTTTTAAGTTATTTAATAGTAAATACTTGATTTGCATATTAGATAGTTTTTTATAACATGTTGTGTATTTTTCGTATTTTTAGTCAATAAGATGAGCAAAGATCGAGTGAACAATTTAAAATCACGTATGCTATTCTAAATTTATTATTTACATGCAACATGAAGATTATTTGAAAATAAGGCTTGAATAATACATTTTAAGATTCTATAGAACTTTAGTCTCTACTTAGTTTCAAACATCTATTTTATATATTGTATGTCATACTACCTATATAAAGTATAATATTCAACGCATGGAGACCGTACAAAACTTTAATTAAATATCAATAAACCTTGGAAACACTCTTCGAACTAATTTATTAATTTTTTTCTTTTCACTTACATCCATCTGTAACTTTTATTTCCAAAAAAAAATAAAATAAAAACAATTATTAAAAAATTTCTTATTGAAAATATCATCTAGGTTAAATTTAAAACGAATAGGAAGTTTCGGAGCCGTTTTACTACATACAGAAACTTAATAAGATAAAATATTATAAAGCGGACTGCTCAACACACGAGTTGCCAATTAGACATAGTTTACTATTCAGTACAATGCATTGTATGTATACCTATAGTTATTTGTTGGACAATCCATATAAAATAGTGAAAAATAAAAATTAAATTAAATACAATTATTATAAAACATCAGCGATAACTGCAGAAATTTAAATGGTTTAAACTAATAAGTAATAACTGATATAAGCTTATAAGTCATATAGCAAAAAACTTTAAGAAAATAAACGGTAAAGGATTATTCCCAATGTGTCCTTACACCTTCGCCAATTTTTGTATTGGAATACCAGGAATTACTACAGTATAAGAGTTAAAGAGTAAAATTCTAATAATATTTTTCAAACTCAGGACCTTAAAGACATAATACTGTAATACATTAACTTTATATATTAATGTTCGCAGCCTATTTATTAAAATATGAAGCCTACAATAATTACGTATTGAGAATGGTAAATATGGGTAAGCTATTTAATTTATGAATTTTTTGATTTGATTTGCAATGATTGTATTTTTATCATAATTGTAGGTACCTACCAATTATTATATTTTTATGTTATTGAGTAACAACTTTTACATAGAATACGTAATTACGTAATTTACTTTTTGTATTGTAAAATTCTCTTATTATTGTGCAGTTGTGCATGGTTAATATATAAGCTTCAAAGGTGCAGTGATCAAACTGTATTTATTATTTTAGATTCTAATAGTAGAACGAAGCATGTATTGATTTTACGAAAAAAAAAATGTATGAAAAACGGAAATTTTTACGCAAAACCAGGGTTTGACAAAATCGATTCTGTTTTTTGGTGTTACTCGAAAAAAATTACAGTTGATACATGACATTTTCACCGAATGTTTATAATAGCATTTTGTATATACCAGACAATTTTCAATAAATTTGACTCTCTTTGGGCTAATTTTATTATAGGCATAAGAAATATTTGATTATTTTTTTATTTAGCATTTTCTACTTATATACTAGTAATATAATATATAGTAGAATAAATGACTTTAATAGGAACAATATCATAAAATATATACTTAGTAATATAAGCTGACAGACTGTTTCGCTCAGAATCGTTTCTTGTATACAATACGATTTTATATCCCTGGTTTCGAATTTAATACATCCATTACAGTGGTCCTTCTAGACCAGCGGTTCCCAAACTTTTTTTTCCGCGGTGCTCTTTTAGGGACCCAAGTTAGCCACGGTGCCCTGCTGTAGGTGATCAATAACGAAAAAAATCTATACATTTTAAACTATTTGTATGAACCGCGGTGCACAGTTTGGGAACCGCTGCTCTAGACCATCTACTGTACAGCATGACGATATCCACTTGCCCATCTTTTTTGAAAATTAAAATCAAAGCTGATTTTCAGCCATTTATTCAAAATTTTGGATTTTTTTAGTACTTGCACTCAGTGGCTTCTAGTGTACTCTATTTAAATGAGACAAATGACAGTAACAACTGTTTCATTATTGCGCTATGTCACTCTCTTGACTCTTGAAACAGAGACAAGTTATGAACCCTCTAGTTAAATTTGCTGTATTCATAACCAAATGGTTTTCAATTAATTTACTAAGCACCTTATAATAAAATATATTAAGTATCTATGTGTGGCGTGAGCTGTGTAAATTAAAAACAATATACCTTTAACAATTTTTTCTCATGATTATAATTTTGACAGCTTCAACACAGCTATCTTGATTAATTGTTTTTATATTTTCTGTTTAGACATAATACCGTTGCATTTAGATTTTTTTAAAAATAAATATAAAACATTTAAAGGTAAGACATTTTAAAATAATTATTTTATAATATGTTTTGAGTCATCATTAAAAAATATAGTTTTGTATAATCAATCATATACGTATTTATAAACCACCTGTAAAATCCAAAATTGCATAAATCCATAAATATTATAGGGGTCTGATTATGTTCGGTTAAACACCATATGTATTATCATGTTCCTATCGTTATTACTTATTACACTCATTTCATTTTTTTAGATTAGTAAGTAATAGGTATACAGCCTATTAATAGAGTTAAACCAAACACAGTACCTATTTTTCTCATAAGAAATAAAAATAAAATGAGCATCTGTATATTTTAAATTTTGAATATATTATACTTTTTAGCATATTAGTATAATGAACACATTTTACATTCTTATTTAAAATCATTTGAATGTATTTGTTGCATTGTATTATTTATTTATTTTATTTTCAGATTGGAATCAACAAACGATTTTTAAAGATTTAGAAGAGTTTTAGTAGACGTTGATTAGTTGATAAGTTGTTACCTAAGAAGTATTACAGACCAATGGTGTTTAAAATGATATTTTGGGCTTAAACTTCATATGCACTTAATCTACGAGTACACTGCAATTTCACGTTACAAAAATATTACTATGGATAGATATTGTTTTTAAATATACTAACGGGGCTATTATTAATTTTAGAGATGTTTAAATTTGTATAATTTTAGTTTAATATTAACAATTAAAATATGATTCTTTGAAGTAACTGTTATACTGACTATGCATTTTTTTTTTTACAAACATGGGTAGAATAGTAAGGATTATATTTTATCAAAATAAGTTGTTAATATAAGCCAGGCCAATGGAGCGAATGTGATGAGACCACAAAATTAAAATATGACTATTGTAATAAAATGCTTTCCCGATGACGCGTTGCAGGAGACTCCCCCAGCTGTCTCTAAATAATAATATATTATACATTTTATACATTTAAGCAATAAACTAAAAATAAAATATGTTTGTGTAATTATTTACATCTATTATCCATAATAAATTGGTGACGAAGCAAATAATAGATAATGTTAGAAAATGTAAAATTGTATAACTTACTCAACTACTGATCATGTCCTATGAAAAAAAAATATCGTAACCAGCTTACAACAGGTTTATACGATTTATTATTATTATATTATTCCTACACTAATGATAACAGACTTTCGTAATAGAACAATTTTAATTTATTGTTCCACCAATGTCATTTGTATTTCCATAATTTGTATGATAATCGTTAAGGTTTCTAATTCAGACTTTAGTCTAAAATTATCGTGTGATTAGTGGATATTTTGTTATGTTATAAGAACAAGCACAGTTGAGTAAATGATACGAGTACAAACCTACTACGAAATTTTTTATTTAACCAGCGACACAACAACTAACACGTAGGGCATTGCTGAGAAGGGAGGGGATGACAAATAGTGCAAGTGCACAACATTTTTAGGTGTCCCAACTTAGAACATAGATTTAAGTTTTTAGATAAGAAACGTTCCGATGAGTGTATTGATTATAATATATTATCATTGATATGTTTTTTGAGTATATGAACTCACTTTTTAAAGTGGAAAAAATGATTCAATTATCATCTGTAGCATCACTTCTGTGAGGAAAGTGAATCCTGTTGGTTCTATGATTCGGAGTTGCCCGATTGCGGCCCGAATTTAGGTAGTCGTATTTTATCCCTAATATAAGTATCCCGATTGCGTCCAAAGACACATTGGTTCATAAAAATTTTAATTCAAACGTTTATTATAATATGATATACCTACGTCATATAAATGTTTCGTTTATGATTATTATAAATAATATACCGACTTCTGAGACCTCTATAAGAAAATTAATAATTTCCGGTTTTATTTTAAAAGTAAAAGTATCTTTTACAAGACTGTGGGAGTATCAGACGCAATCGGGATATTTATTTAGTTTTGATAACCACTTAAATAGTATTTCCTACCTACTATGGGCCGATTGTAAACTCGGCCCGAGGAAAAAAAATGTTCAAACGGTCTATGTAAACGGGCGGAACCGTTTTCGGCCAGTACACTATTTTGGTCACCAATGACACCAATGAAATATACTTTTCGCGTTTATGAAAAATAAAAGTTACATTATAATATTAATTTACACAATAAATATAAAATTATGTGGATTTTTAATTTTTTTTATAGTTATAACACATACGTTTATTAAAAAATTCTATTCGTGTTATTAAGTTAAAAAGTATAAAAAATAAAAGTTACATTATAATATAATTTACACAATAAATATAACCCACATACGTTTAATAAAAAATTCTATTCGTGTTATTAAGTTTAAAAAAAAGTATAAAAAATAAAAGTTACATTATTAAATAAATTATATTTATATTATAATTATATAAATTTAATATTATAGAACGAAGATAACAATGAAAGATATTGTATATTCATCCTAGTTAGTAGCTATTAGTTTTATCTACCGTTAGCCTATAGATGTTGGATTCTCCATAATATTTTTATTTTAAAGAAAAATAAAATAAGTATCCTTATAATTTTATATATATTGTGTAATTTGATAATTTAATGTAACTTTTATTTTTCATAAACGCGAAAAGAATATTTCATTGGTGTCATTGGTGACCAAAATAGTGTACTGGCCGAAAACGGTCATTTCGGAATGGCCGAAAAGTGAATTGGCCGAAAAGGGAAAGGTTCATTTTGGCCGAAAAGTGTCCCGCCCATGTAAACTCGGCCCGTGTTTTTTTCAGGTAAAAATAATTTAGGTGTAAACTCGGCCCGGGGTTTTTATAAGTAAAAATGATTGACGTGTAAACTCGGACCGAATAAAAATGTACATATAATTTTCTTATAATATTTTTGAGAACCATTTAGCATTACCCAGAGGACACAATTCTCATTATCCTCCAAAAATTATTTTCAAATTATTATTCATAGTATGAAGTTTGTTATTTACATGCAAAATGTAAGTAAAATGTTTCAGTAATGGATTTCATTTGATAATTCAGTGCAAAAAATATAAGTAAAATGTAAATATATAAAATTGTAAGTGTAAAAAAGTGTAAAAATGCATTTACATTGGGCCGAGTTAACAATCGACCTTTTTTACTATCTTAAATTTCCGGGCCGAGTTTACAATCTACCTTTTTTATTACCTAAAATTTCCGAGCGGAGTTTACAACAAGAAAGGTAACCGCGTTAAAAGGCCCAGTTTACATTTGCCCCTACTATGTACGGGCCGCATCGGGATAGGTAAAAAGGTAAAAAGGGTACTTTTGGCCGTTATCGGGCGACGGCCACTCATATAGGTATAGTCGTAAGCGTAACGATTATTGATTGATATTATCAAAGGCATATTCTGATATCAGATAATCGGGACGCAATTAGTATAGTCGTATCGAAAACCCGGGACGCAATATTACTATGTCACAAATCGCAATTTTTATATTGGGACGCAATTCGTATGCAGCCATGTGAGTACTTATGAAACAAAATGTAATCGGTTGGTATGTCTTTCTCGGGACGCAATTCGTTTGCTGCGAAATTTTAAAATAATGATAAAAAAATCATATTCATATTAAAAACGATTCTAAGCGAATACGGTTTATCAGCCTAGATTACTAAATACTAATTATAATAATTTATGATATTATTGCTACTAAAGTAATTTATTTTTCTATTATTAATTCAGTATTTTGAATTATTTTTTGCCTAAAGCATTGTATTTGAAATTGTCATTGTGTGTTTAAAATATGATAGCATAGGTAGGTGGTATATTGCAAGTTTCAAGTAGCTACGACCTACGAATAATCTATTTAAATTACACACAAATACCTAACCACAGATTAAATTAAACTGTTTAAACTGTTTTATTTAATCGGTGACCTAACTAAAAATGTTATTCTTCGTTTAAATATTTAATTTCAACCAAATTTGGACTAATGACTGTAGAAAAAAACTGTGTTTTTACCTTTTGGTTACAGTGTGAATTAAAAATAATATTATTTATTTATATAAGTTAATAATAAAAGGTACTAATTTATTTATTTACTAAAAACAAGAGACCTTGTATTCATTTTTGTAGCTTTAGCTATAAAAATTGATTTTTTATAAGTTTTAACTACAAAATGATATGCACATTTTTATGATTTTGACTAATTTTATCAACATTTGTACTTCAAACAATAAAATTATTAAAATAAATTGAGTCTATGAAGAACATAGATAGTATAAGAAAAACACTTTAAATTTCTATAATTACAATTTATGCAGAATTTTGTGATACAATTTTAAATATTAGCTGATATTAAATTAAATTTTTTTTTACATTTCTATAAATAGATAAAAAAAAAGTCAAAACATTTTGAACATTTTACCAAGTTTAAAAAGTGTTTGTATAACTGTAATGTGAAAATTCATGTATCTACGGTTATTCGTTTACGAATTACCTACAACAAAACAACAAAATCGAGTTCTGCATTCAAACATAGATTTATTTAAAAATTACAGTTTTTCTTTAATTTTTTTTTGGTTTTTCCTATTATTAGGAAAATTACTGTGAATTTTTTTTGTTTTATTTTCAAAAGTACCAACTAGATTCACTTTCTTAACAGAAATGATGCTGAAGTGGAAAGCATTTTTTCTACTATAAAAAGTATCTCCAGACAAGAAAACACATCATTGTAAAATCAATACATCGGAGCGTTCAGAATCTAAAAACGTAATTGTATGTTTAAACTTTTGCATACCTAAAATAGTTGTGCGATTTACCCTCCCCCTCTCCATAATATGACCATGCTTGGTAGTTGCTGTGTCGCTGGTTTACAAAAAACAAATATCGTAGAAGGTTTATATAGTTTGCACAACTGTACTTGTTCTAATTTTAAAATAGCCAAATATATCGTCGCCAGCTTACAATGAGTTGATTCAATTTATTATTTCACTGTTGTTCTTACACTAACTAACACGAACTTTTGTATTAGAACAATGGTTTCAATTTATTGTTTCACTAATGTAATTTGTATTTCCATTATATTTCCGACAATTGTTAAGGATTCCAATGCAATCGGAAATTACCGTGCGATTAATAAATACATAGGTAACGAATTTTTTTTTATATACTTATTAATATTATATTCTTATGACTTATTTTTAATTTGATTATCGCACTATCAAGTTAGATGTTTTAGTTTTTTACACGAAAATTGTTTTCGAAAAAATCGATTTTTTTATTTTGTTGAAATTCAAAAACAAATAACTGTAGTCCGTAGATACTAAGTAAATTTTTTTTTATATTATCATATTAACGATTTATGTTTCATGATTCATGAAAATTTTGATAAGAGGAGTTGTGACCAAACATTTTGAGGGATGGACCACTCCACTTTGCTGTCCAATACTTTAAATACTTATAACTCATAAACTACTAGTCCGAAATTTGATTTTTACGTATTGAAATAATCGAAAAAATATTCTACTTTGGGATATGAAATTGTTATTATTACTATTTTATTTCATGTAACCATTGGAAACACCATACAAACAAAAAAAAATTGTTTTTCGTGCGCGCCAACAAATCTCTATGACAGATTGTGAGCTTCTCTTTAAAATGCAAAATTTAAGAAAGTTGACTTCGTTGTGTACATTTTTAGGTTTAGGATAGGACCTTTGTTCCAAATTGCAGAAACAACATTAATGCGATAGACTTGTCTGTGGATCGCTTATATACACACACCCAAACATTTCCTTTCATTTATATAGACTAATATCTTATAATAATTCATTATTAATTATAAAATAAATGCAATGTTTTCGGTAGAAATTAATTCAATCTTCAATTAGGTACTTATAGACTATAGTAAAATTAATTACTTTAATAGCAATTTCAGAAGGCGTACCACGAAAATGGATACGTTGTAAATATAGACTGATAGACCGTCTTTACTCAGATCGTTTTCGTATGAGGCAATTCATTTTTTATTGAATTCAAATTGATCACATACATGAAGTATGATTATATAATTTGATAATATTAATATCTATAATTCTATAATAGTCATTTATAATGACTTACTCAATAATGATATACACTCGACAGCTACTGCATAGTGATCAGTGATTAGTGATAAACTGATAACCTATGTCCAATAATATGCTATCTCTTTTTTTAAAGTTGGATTGTATTAACAATTACACTATATTGGTCTCTCGCACCCGCTTTATTAAAATGGATTACCACCTCTCATGTTTTTAATTAATTGATTTCGAGTGAGAGATTTGTGTCTACAGAAATTAAATCATATTCTCATTTCATTTTCTACAAAATTGACGATATTTTCATTAATTTAAATTTTTGTATGCAATTCGATAAAAAAAACAATAGGTAATTATACATTTTTCCATTTTCTTTATCTTGTTTGTAGATTTAATTACTATGTTAATATTTAATATTTTGTTTTTCGGTTTGATTTCAATAAATAATCTTAGGTATCTATATAGTATAATTTTCAAAGGTTTTTGTACTTTTTTTACAATTTTGAAATCATTTAAATAAAGCGCTGTAAAAAAATAATAATACATTTTTATAAAAATTAAGATATTATTATTTTTTATTATTATTGTGGGTGCTATCTGTAAAGTGTGTTTTGACATTTTAATCTTTTTTTAGATCCACATTCCGTTGTTAATCCTAGATCGTATTATTTATGGTATTGGACTGACAGTTCTTATCAATGTTAGTAAATTTTCAAGTAACTATATTATATACATTTTGTTTAGCTTGATCATCAATATCATTTTTAGATATTTCTCTTAAAATAATATTTGTTCAACAATTTCTTTTATTGTATTTTAATAAAATAAAAATGTAAATAAGCAAATATTATGCGTAAGGTAGATACAACAGTCAAACAGAGTATCTTTAATACTACAGAGTATATTATAACCGATCACAAATGGGAAATTCCATTGACAACAGAAATGTGTACTTCTGTTAAAGACCTAAACACCACGCTGTACAGATGGACGCCACAGGCAGGTATTAATATCTAAAAGATACAACACTATAAGTTTCAAACATGCAAGCAACCAAAAGGAACATGGTAATTACTAGGGCTCGGATGTTTATGCACTTAAAACTACTGTAATATGCATGCATTTATGCACTAAAAAATTACGAAATATGCAAACAAAATATGCGCTAAAAATTATAAAATATGCATTTTTAGTCAATAAAAACACCAAAATATGCACAAAAAAATGTTTTACAATTCATAAAACAAAAAATTATATTATAGTAGTTATTTTTATATATTATTTTTTTTACTACAATTTAAATTACATTTCTTAAATTTACATAGCGTTTTATTAACTTTAATTTATATTATAATTTATTATTTATTAGTGACTAATAATTCATTTTATTACATTATTAAATTATCAGCGTGTTACACTGTGATACAATAGTTTTTTTAATTTGATCAAACTTATAGCTGCGTCTGTTATCAGAAAGTAAATTTTTGTAACGTGAAAAACTTTGTTCTACATCTACCTACCGATGTTATTGGAGCATACTTGAAGAATGCAAGATCCTCAACATTCAAATCTTGTTCTATTCTTTCCATAGTATCAACTTCACCAGAATGTATTTTTGAAATATGTACCAAAGTTTTAAGCCCAGCATTCTTTTCAATTACGTTCTGAAATTTGTCGTAAATGGTCGTCGCCACATACCTACTCATGGCATGAAGTGTATACAAAATTTTATTATTAAATCGTTATCTAATAAATATTCCAGACAAGCACGATATAAAAATACCTAATAAGGACCATTATTAATATTTTACGTTAAATTGTATTGAAATATGCATTTATATTCTTAAAATCCAAAACTATGCATTTAAAATACAAAACCACTAAATATGCAAAAATATGCAAAATAAAAATAGCATTATTTTATTCAGTAGAACATGAATCAAATTTGTATCCAGGTTAGCAATAAATTGGATAAATAGAAAACAATATGCAATTTCATAAACATCCGAGCCCTAGACTAATTACATTTCTTGTTTCCACCAGACATTGGACAAGGGAGATGAGAAGACCTGTAACAGGTGTCGGCAAGTAGAATATGTCAGTTAAAATTGTAAAAATCCACCTTCAAAAAAAGTACAAAAAAAATATAACAAGAAAAACTCAAAAAATGAAACCATCGCCAAAACAAAGAAATGCTAATAAAAAAGCAAAGTCCGATGAAACACGCAGAGCAAAAACTGTTATCTGTGTCCAAAATTATTTTGCTTCGGATGATTTATCGAAGTATTTCAAATTACAGCCACATTCAATGGCATAATGAATATCGACTACCCGATATTGGATCATATGCGACTTTACTCAGAAGGTGTTTTGTTCCAGAGAACGCAACTATTTTTTTACGGAAAGGTGGACCAATACACCATACGCATACACCTTTAATTGCACATCAAGTGAATGGAAAAGGTCTTAGAATTCAAGTTGGAAACATTGATTATGTCATGCCTAAAGTAGGTCTATGTGATAACTGATAAATTACCAATTGCAATGATTCAAGACCACGATTATCAAGCTGCATCAAAGCAGTGTAATATGCAACGATAACAATTGAAACTAATGGCACAGTATGTATTATAACACCATCGTAAATGTAAGATTTTGGCTGTGTTTATACAATCTAAAAACTCATTTATTGGATATGTTTTACAAACCACGCAAGTAAAAAAAAAACCATTTCTTAATCAAGACAAAACCCAAAAACTTGAGTCAAATCCCGAAATTGATAACATTTTTTCCAAAACTCCAAAGCAGAAATTGTCGAACTCCCTAATATTGAAATGGAAATTAATTTAACTAACAATAAATTCATTAAATGTAAACCTTACAAAGCATCTCAACCTGAACTGAATATTAGCACTCTGCAGTTCAGTGATAGAAGTAGATACTAGATGCAAGCTATGAAGGATTTTTTTTTTCTTTAAGTAATTTATACTATTTAGTTACATATTTTATGTTAAATATTGTCTAATAGGTTTTTAATATTAGTTAATATGTTTATGTTAAAATTTTTTTGTATTTAATGATTTTTCGGTTGAATGTAAAGTATTATTATTATTATGTGCTAAGCTAAGTTCGGTGTTCACTGTTCACTCAGTTAGTTCCTTACCACCGTAGGTTACGGTTCTCGGATTCAAAAGTTAAATAAATTGTTTAACCTTTTATAAGTTGAATGTATCTAGAATTTCTAGATTGTTTATTTACAGACATAAGCAGAGTTTTATTTTTATATATTTATGTAAACAATTTTTTTATACATTTTTTGACACTTGCATTTTTAAACGATTTGATAATAATCAAATCTACTAATAGAAACTTTTCAAACTAACTAATCATCGTGCATTCTATAACTAAACATTACGATTTTAGTCGATCTACAACTATTGGATCCAGAAGACTTTTTTTTGTCTTTATATAGTAAGTTATTTTAACTTTTACATTTACCAAACTATATATCGTGAACTTAAATATTTGTGGGTAGGTAACAATAATAACTGCACATTAGAATGTACAAAGATTTTTGAGAAATGTGTATTGTGTATATCTGTAGATCTTTAGCGTAAACAGTATTAAACAATTGTCTTATTATGCCAGTTGATAGCAATGTGATAGCACAATATTATTTAATATCTACGGAAAATATATGAAAATAAACATACTTTATATTTAAATCGGATCCACAAATATTTTAACTTCAAATTTATTTATTTTAATCCTTGTAATGTTATAGGTCCATATTATCAATGTAAGTGTTATATTTTAATATTTATTATCTGCATTCAAATTTCAAGTTTTTATATTATAAAATAGGTAATAGATTGTTTTATATATCTGTGTTCATATCCTATTCATCACATACCTAATTATTAACAACCGCAGGTCCAAGAATATAACCATAGATAATAAACGAATTTTATGTTATTTATGTGAACAACGACCAAAATGCATATGATATGTAATATTTGTAACACTCTGGCATAAATGCCTGGATTTTTAAGAGTCTGCTTCATCATCCAAAAAATTAACCTTAAAAAATATGCTCAATGCCAATCAAACTAGTTTTTTGACTCATTAGATAATATATCACTGGTAGAGAAAAAACATTTTCTACCATTAGAAAACCATTAGATCTTTTATTATTATCTATAAGTAATCGTTTTTTTTTTCATATTTCAACTATAAAAATTATCAACCTTGTATTGTTCAATTTAAAATAATTATATTTATAACCTACATAGGTATTATGGAAAAGTAACAAAAACCTACAAAATCTCTATGATTTGTATGCTATTATGTCGACACATAAATTTGTATTTTTAAACAAAACACTGAAAATATAAAAATCAGTAAATATATAATATTTATCTGTCAATGCTCAATAAATAACTTTATGTAAATATAATTGTTTGTACTTCCAATTATTTTGCGACTATTAGAGCTTTTTTTTCTCTAAAATAACTAAGTAATAACAATAATAATAATAAATACTACTACTTTTTTCTCTAAGTTATTATAATAAACATTTACATATTTTTTAGTTGTAAGATCAATCAATTTTTCTTGGAAAGATGCGAGGAACGTCCAAAATAAAACATCGCGACTGAGTAAGACTTTTAAGCCATTTTATTCCTAAAGCAAATAGTATTTTTTATAAATTAGTACTTTATTTATTTAATTTATAATTATCTCCAAGTATAAGGTCTTCTAAAATGTGTTGGTGGTCAGTTACTCAGTTGTATTTTTAACCTACTTTTATACTTAAAGAATGACAAACTTCTTAGATCAGCATAATATAATACCTATATAAACATATTTTGTATATTATATAAATATTTAAATTAATATTTTTTTAGTCAATATTGAAGATGATATGAAATATGACTTAGATAATTATTGCTAATTCATATATTTTCAAAACTTAAGTAGGTACCTACTATGATAGTTAATAATGTCGATCTCTATATGAACAAAGTACAAACACGAGAAACAAAAATAATGTGATGTCTAATATTCTTGATATCATGATTTTCAAATATATAATCATATTTTATATAAGTAGTAAATAATGTACTAGGACAAATGATACATAAGAGTTCAGGTTCCCTAAATTTACTTTTTTTTGAAGTCAAAGGGAATTTTAAATATTGAGGACAATTATTTATAGCAGGAGTGCTATTGTACCTTTTTGATCTGGCCCATACTATAAGTTTGTAAATTACTTTATACTACTAAACACGAGCAACTTAAATAATGTGATAAGCCTATCATCATCTTATACCTATATATTTAAATAAATAAGTCATATTTTTATTTATTTTAGTATGGATAATGGCACCAGTTTAATGTTTAACCTACCGAAAACTTTTATGTTGTTATATCTGGTAATTCTATTTAGTAATTTTAGTTTATTATTTGTATTCAGGTCAGGCATATAATAGTTTGACGGTAACAAGTTTTTCATTAATTGCTCCAGATAAAGGTAAACTGTGTTTTCTAATGAACTAATGTTGTGACATGATTAATTTAGTAGATTATATAATTGAAAATAAATTAAATTCCCTAAATCAACATTTTTAGATTCACCATATACTGGCAAATATCCTAAATACTGGCGTAAGAGACCGAAATTCTATGGTAAATATATAACAGTTTATTATATCAAAATCTAAAATCACAGTATAATTAATATGAAACTTAATTTATGTTATAATCACATCAATATTAACTAAATATTTTACATAACTTGTGATTTTCAGATTTGAATAGGAATATTACGATGTTGTGTGCTGTATACAAATCAATGTGTGAGCTATTTAATATAGTTAATTTTATAATAGTATAATACCAATAAAATGTCATTATAAAGCGTACATTATAAAATGTACCATTCAATTTAAAATGTTTTTAAAAATCCATATCCAAAATAATTAAAAGGTTACTTAATTGAACTTTCAGGTCATTTTGATATAAATGTTTCTTTCTTTGGTATGTATATCTATCGGTCATAATTTAATCTATTTTGCCTTTTATGTCTTTCAGTGGACTATAAATAATTTATTCATAGTTATAGTATTTTATATACGATATAACTATTAAAATATAAATCGATTACGCCGATTTGTTAGATGTACTTAACCCGTTGAGTGAGACGGCGCGAATGATGGCGACGTAGACGAGCTGCGTTGTTCGTGACGACTCTTCTGTACTCGTAAACGATCGTGTCGTGCGTACCTACTCTGCCCTGCGTTTCGTGTGGATTGTAATCGCGCAGGCTTCGACGAGCGGAAAGTGCGATTGCAAATAATGGTTTTCACTCGTTGTCTGCACATTGCGAGTGCGCTGCACGCGTGTTCGCGAGGTCCGGTTTGGTGAGTACTGTGTAGGCGTTCACGAGCAGTAAAAGACGGATTTTCAAATCGCCGAACGAGATTCGCCGCGGTCGTTTTATCGCTCTATAATTTCAGTTTTGCGTTTGATGTACCGTAAAGTTCGGCGGTCGTCCGTTGACGAGACCATCGAGTACGTCGCAATATTCGCTGTAACCGTATTATGTACGGTTTACCGACGAGGAGGCAAAGGACGTGGACCGAGCCGGGTTCACTTCGTCGTGGTAACGCTCTGCAGGTGTTGCACAAATTTATAGAATGACCCCAGGCATAGGACATAAGTACATGTCAAAATTAAGGAAAAACAAGAGTTTTCGAGCAAAACCAGTTTTTGAAAAAAATCGTTAAACATTTTTTTGCTCTATATCAATGAATTTGAAAAATTTCATACAAAACCTCTCATAAGTTTTTTTAGTGTTATAATAAAAAAAAGTTAACATAAATTCACAATCATTTTTTATGGGCGTCTGCAGTTAGGATTTTGACAAAATTCGACAAAAACATGAACATTTTGAAATTATTTTAAGTTAGAAAATCATAAAAAAATGTCTTCTCTTAACAAAAAAAAATGTTTCCGGAAGGTCAAATTAATTTTTTATGAATATTTTACCCATAAACTAACGATATCTCAGGGAACAATTTTCTTATTCTGTCATAATTCAAAAACTAATAACCGTAGATACTTGACATTTTTACTTTTTTTTTTAAAAGCCCTATCTATACGTCATGATATAATTAGTTATGCATTTATTTATAATAATTAGTTATAGACATTTGAAATTTTGAAATGTTTTTACTTTTTTTCTTCTATAAATAAGGATAAAAAACATTTCGCTGTATCAAAAAACTTGAAATTTTAATACAAGGTTCCTAATAAGTTGTTTTAATAGCAGTTACATATGCGCGATTTTTTTTTTTAAAAGAATTTCGGCAATAATTAATTTATCCTACTATTTTTCTAATAACTAAATAAATTACTTCAATAACAATAATAACATAAAACATACTTGGTACTATTGACAGAAAGACCGTCTTTAGTACTCACTTTACACGTTTTACTTATAAATTAATATAAATGTTAAAATGTATTGAATAACATGACTAAAACAACATAACCCAACTTAGTTATTTTTAAATGTCTGGTTTAAAATTTTTAGTTTAAGTATTAAAATACAAATTTGTTTCTACTCAATTATATTTATATTTTAGGAAATGAATTAAAGAATTTACTGAATAAAGATCAACAACTTTTAGAAGGAAAAGACACCGACGATATAAGTAATTAAAATTAAAATTGCATTTAAAAGCAGCAATGTTAATGATCAACTAAATATAGCTTCCAACATTCTGAGTAAATTTTGAAATAAATTAACAATATTTTTACTGGTGGTATTATGAATAGTGTCTCAAATCTCAATAGTAAACTTATCATGAATGCATTAACAATTATGTTGACATAACTAATTGTTATTACTCTAGGCTAGACTATGTATGTTCGTTTATATAACTATTTATAATGCTAACACTTAAAAATCATTGTATTTTTTTTATTTTTATGTGCAGTACTGGATATAAATGATATAAAAACGATGGGTGAAGGTATTTTTTTTAAAAACAACTATTTAAGATTAAGAATCATTGTTTTAAAATATGACAACATTTCTTAGGTGCATATAGATAATAATTATTAATCACTACCTTTATCATTTTTAGAAATAAAATTGGATATGGGTAATAAAATTTGCAAATTTAATTAGTATGCCTACTTACATTATTATAGAATAAGGATATTAAATTTTACATTAATTTTAATAAAATCCTTCTAGCATAATATAAGGATAATAAAACGATTTTTTACAGTAAAAAGAGAGATTAGAAATTTGAAAACTAAGTAGGATTTGTAATGATTAAGAATAAACTACTATAATATTAAAATATTTCAGAAAATTAATGAAGGAACAACATGCTCTTGCGTACAACATATTTAACCTAATAATTATAATATGCGTTATGCCCCAACAGAATATTTGAGAGATGATATCATGGAAGCTCAAAATGATACAACACAATTTATAAAAACATAATTTACAAATAATTATGGTGGGGGGGGGGGTTGATTGGTTGAACCCTGACCCACTCTTGTATACGCACCTGAAAGTCCGTAAATCTACTTGTACTGTATCTAGTATACATATAAAATCGTCAATGTTACATGTATCAATGTGTAATGCATTTAATTATAAAATAAAATGTATGTGTACTGTCTAGGTTTATAATAGAAGTAAATAATAGGATTTTCAGAATGAGAATATAACAGTGTAAATTAACACATTTTGCAGTTCAACCGAAGTTTTACAACATGAAATCAAAAGAACATAAAATGTTACAACACCGTAAGTTCAATATTAATTGACTAATTATATTGAAAAACTATTTTGAAATGCCAAACATTACAACAACTAAACCCGAAGTGTCAATAAATAGGATTTCCGTCTTACTGGAATATTTACATTGGCTGATCTCTTCACGTGTGCCTACATGAAAAAATCAATACCTTTATTATTTTATAGACCCGTAGGCCTATATACCCATTATACCCACGGGAAGCCTCTCCTACTACTGCTGGTAATATTTTAGAATATTCTGATTGTTTGGCCATTAAAATTCCTAAGAATGTACCACACCTAAGTCCTAAACCAACTTCAACAAATTAAAATTTTATTCGTGTGTATTGTGGAGCTCATAATGTTGCCATAGTCAGTAACGAGTCACTTGGGGCCGCACTGATCTATAGGACTAATAAACCTGCTATAATATTTCAAATTGCTGCAAGAAATGAGAAGGGATATATGGACCAGCTATACAAATTAGATGGTTACAAGACAGCAACGTGCCAGGATCATATAGGAATCCTTCATTGAAAAGAGAAAAGAGTGTTAATCTTTTAACTGGGGTTCCCAGATGGCCCAAAATGTAAATAATATATAATTTAATCATTTTAATAGGCGCAAATGGCCTAAATTTTTTTAAATTTATATACACTGTAACATTTTTAAATACAATATTTTTGCAAAAATTAATTCAATCTACAGTAATAACGATAGTAAAACCAATTAATTTTTAAAATATACTTAGTAATGTAGTACTAAACCTTTTTCGTTCAGAAATGTTTGTAGTTTACAATGGTATAACATCACTGAATTTAAATTCAACAAATCCATTACAGTGACCCACACGACACTTAATGAAAAGCAGAGTGGTACCCACTTGCCCACCTTTTTATTCTTTAAAACATTTTGTATAGGTACTGTTGGTTGAGTAAGATTTTAAATACAGGATTGAGATTCCAATTTCAAACATTTATTCTTAATGAAATCGTTGAAATCAAATATTTTAACTGTAGGTACTCTAAATAATTTTAGTAAATCCACAAAATAAGTACCAACAAAGGAATAGGCTAAGATTAGAATCCCGGTTTGCTTGACAACCCTATGTTATTGATTAATTGGTTCGTTTTGAAACCTAAAGGTACTGTGGATTTCAGATATTGCACTCATTAAGATTGTTATTAAATTAAAATTAATATGATTATTGTAATAATTTCCAGTAATAAAATGTAAGTAATTTTTACTCACATTATGTCTGTAGCTTATATTATTCAAATTAAAATGTTAAACTATTACCATAAAACTATATTATTTAAACTAATCGAAGAAGAACCTAACTTTCTTCATAAATATTTAAAGTCAGGAACATGCTTTTTTTTCGTGTCAGGTGCATACACAGAGAAAAAGTGGTGCCCGAATGTTTCCTACTAAATACCCAAGATCGTAGAACGCTTTCAAATCGCGATCAAATGTATTAAAGGATTTATATGAATCAGTTAAAAAATAACAATCTAATAAATAATGATTTCCATAATCAACTTGATATCCAATGTTTAAAGAATTATCATCATCATTATGTATTTATGTAGCATGCAAAAAATAATTGATAAATATTTTTTATAAACAAAAGTACATTCTTATTTGTAGTCCTACCTGACGATGAAGAGTCAATTGATAATTATTTGAGGAGACATTATCAAACAGGTATTGTAATATTATTTTGGGGGAAATATAGTATTAAAAAGATACAATAAATTATAATACTACAGACTACAGTTGCTTCTCACTGGTCACAATAGGTACACATATGTTTATACAATAATTTGTACCTACTAAACCTACGTTTAAAAGAATCAGTAAAATTCAAATCAAATAAGAAAAATATATCGGAAACTCTTCTATAAATTAAATTTAACATAAAAACTCAATATTTGTTAACATTACTTATAAATATGTAGTCAGGGCATATATATAATATGTTACCGGAAATGTTGACAATTTAGGAAATGACGACAAGTCCTAGGAAATGATGACAATTTCTAATAGCGAAAGGGAATGATATCATTGCCTAGGAATTGTCATAATTTCAGTAGTTTATTAGGCATCTTACACGAAAGCATTTACTGTTATAATATTGCAAGTCATGTGGGACCAGCTTTACAATGTACCTAACTATTAGAACGATAAATAACTCGCAACGGCGAAAATGCGACATGTTTAAAACCATAATCGTCACCAGCCAAGTTTGGTGTCAACTGTCAATATCGTTCGTGTTCTAAAAATATCAGGTGGGGAAATGAGTGATATCAATAAAATGGTTAATTTGGAAAATGTAAATTTGTCTAACAAAAATGAGTAACTATTTTTAAAATGTAAAAAAGCCTAAATTACACAAATTAAAGTGATAATAAAAAATATTTGATAACAATTGATTATTTAATAGGGTAATAGCTGAGTAATTAATAATTGTATTGGATAAAAGTATATAAGTATTATTTAAACTAGACAAATTAAATTAAATTATATAAAAAAAAATATGGCATCGTTGCCTGATATCTTTAAGAAATGATAACATATACTATAGGCAATGATATAATTTCCTAAATAACAACATTTCTGGTAACATATACATTATAACTCGATAATTAAATATCAATGCTATTCTAAAGTTATCACTCAACATTCTTGTTCAAATAAAATGATGTATTATTTATGATAGATAGTACACAACAAATTATGTAAATGTAATCAAATATTAAATGATGAATCAATAATGTAACCTTATGAATGTTTCATTAAATTTATAAATAAGCAATGAAATTATTTTATATATTTTAAATGCAGTACAACTTTATTGTAAGTACGTTGTTTTTACAAACTTTATGACTTATAAAATGTTCGCAAAATTGCAACTTAAGTATTAAACTAAAAATCACATTTATAGTATATCTAAACAAAAATGTTTACAAATACATCAAGCAAAAATCAATTGGTAAGTTAAAATTATTTCTCAACTACTATAGATTTATAGATAACCTACTGTTGTCGCTCTTACAAGAATAACTATTCTTTTTTAATAATTACACTCTGCGAAATATATGAAAACACAATCACAAATAAGAAAAAAATGAAACTGTAGTACCTATCTACTTAAATAATAATAAAAATTTTAAAAGGAAGGCAATTTAGCTAATATTTTAGTGAGCAAACTATATTATTAGTATAGTGTTAAAAATTAAAATAATGAATTATAATAAAAATATTAACTTGTTATATGCTTGAACTTATATTTAGAAAAACCATGTAAGTATATTTTGAGATGAAAGTATATTTTGATGAAAATGTAAAGTAGGATCCTACCAAACGTATGATGTAATTTAAAATATTCCATCAAAAGCTTTTGAATTTAAATTACATATTATCTGATTTATTGAGACTAATAATTATTTAAATGGAACCGTGTGTATTTTTAGTTTTAACGAATTTAATAAAAATGCATAACATAATTGACATTTCTTAGAATAGAACACGGATATAAGTAAATAGCTGAAAATTATAAGAGTATAAATATTATATAAATAATCTGACTTATAAAACAACAAACTCCACCAGAAATATACAAAAGATACTTTCCAAGCATATAAGAAAATTACAAAGACTTCCAACAAGCTTACACTGCAGATGCTCCCATGGCACAATATAGGGTTCCAATGTCCCATATTAATGATAATTAAAAATAAAAAAATATTTTTTAAGCCATCATATAAATACCTACTCTATATTCACGGCTGCATAGCTATCCTGGATCCAATAAAATTATTATACATGAAAAACCCTCAAAATATATTATGTTCAGTAATTCCCTGAGCACCCACAACATATATCAAAAACAAACAATACTGGAGACATCGATTCAAAAATACAGAACAAATTAGAAGAAATCTCAAAAAATAATAAACAAATAATTCTCGTGTGGGTTCCCGGACATACGGTCATCAAATAGGAAACGATACCAGCTGATCAACAGGTTTAAAAATTCCACTAAAAACATGGAAATAAGAAATACCACAAATACAAGGGCTAACTTACGACGTCTTATAAAACATATAAAAGAAATCATCAATAACAAATAGTTCGATAGATGAAAACAATAAACTTCCAAATTAAACACCGTTAAAAGAACGACGAATTAATATAGTGGAAATCCATTACAATTTCAAGGGGGGGGGGTTACATTTTTAACACCAATGGTTCGTGCTTCGATTGCACACAACTAACATTCCGTCTGTTGAACATTAATACTATTAATATTAGCCTATTAGGATATTTTAAGGGGATAAGTCACTAATAGAACCCCCCCCCCCATGATTTCCACCAACGAGATGAGCGACTTTCTCAGATTTTTTTTAAACGTTTTAAACTATTTTAACGTAGGTCACTTACTTTGTTTTTTAGGTTATATAATAGGTACCTATAGGTACTTATTGATTTGTATATCTGATGATTATTTGTAACATTTAATGTCTTATTATTATTTTTTTAGTCAAAATGATGAGCAGAGATCGAGTGAAAAATTTAAAATCACGTATGCTATTTTACGTTTATTATTTACACGCAATATGAAGATTTCAAAATTAGACTTAAACAATTTTAAGATTCTATATAGAACTATAATCTCTAATATGTAGATTATCTCTACTTAATTTCAAACATTTATAATATACATTGAATGTGATACCTACTAACTTAACTCTTAAATATAATACTTCACATAGGGGAGGTAAAAAAAACCTTCAAATCTAATCAAAAATGCAGGTATCAATAAGCCTTGGAAATCATTATTGAAAAAATCAATAAGGTTAAATTTAAAATGAATGGAATGTTTTGGAACATTTTACTACAGTATACGATTCACAGAATAAAAACTAAAATTGTCTAATAATTTATTCAAACTCAAAACTTTAAATACATAATAATGAATCATTTACTTTACATATTAATGTTCGCAGCTTATTTATTGAAACATGAAGGTTACAATTTTTACGTATTGAGAATGACAAAGATGTGTAAGCTATTTAATCAACGAATTTTTGATTTGAATAATATATTAATCTATACCTACTAATATTACAACAATGATAAGAAGTCGTCTATTCTTTTAAATTTAAATATATAATTATTAAATATGATTGCATTTTTATCATAATTTTTTAGTATTTATCATGATTCATGAACCAAGATACTATCTTATCATTTTAAGTATCTTAGGTATCCAGTACCACATAGTGGGACGGAGTGGCCGAGCGGACTAAGGCGTCGGTCTAATGAGCACCGGTCGCCGGTACGAATCCCGGACACGGGCGGCGTCGCTATCTGGGCAGGCAATCTGTCTAGGATGCGAGGTTCGCCATCCCCCAACCCCCGCGCTATCTGTGCAGGGCAGTCTGTCTAGGATGCGAGATTTTCGCCCATCCCACAGCCGGGCATGGCAGTAACCTACGACGAGGCCTGTGCCCAATTCAAAATGTTGCCATAATTTATTTGTTCGCCCAGTTTCGCCATACGAAAAATATTATCTTATATTGATTAACGATTTTTACATAGAATGTGAGAATTGAATAGAAATCATGGAATTTTTTTTAAGTGGCTTTTTTTCCGTGTCCTTTTTTTCTTACATTTATGGCGATCCACTGACTAAGGTCTATGATGACAACTGAAGGATGAAAACGTTTTTACTGTCACACATCATCAAGTATTTATATTTTACAATATAAAAAGTAAACTCCGAAACATTCTGTGTAAAAATCGTTATTCAATAACATATCAAAATATAATAATAAATACTAAAAAGGAATGTAAGAAAAAAATCCACGGAAAAAAAACCTCGGGAAAAATAAGCCACGGAAAAATCCAATTTATTTATTTAAAAAAATAGTTATATTAAGTATTGTTATTTATATTATTAATTCTATAATAATACCAATACTATTATAATGTATGTGTTGATTTTACAATGTGTATTTTATATTCCGAACGGAGCGATGAATGTATTGATTTTACAATGATGTGGGGTTAGAAAAAATATATTTAATTTTCCAAATAATAAACAAATAATAATAATTCAACTTATGATATGTAGTTCATACTGTAACATGTACAAGTACATTTAAAAAAGAATCACCCTGTACAAAGTATATACTTTATACATATATCTAGGTGCGTAAGACATAAATCAATTGATCTCAAGATAATATGCAAAAAGAAATAATAATATTTAAAATTAAAAATAATAATTTAGTACTTAATTTAATTTGTTTATATATTTATTTATTTTAATTTGCCTTTTTTCCCCTTGGCTTTTTTCTGTGGCTTCCGGTTGTCGCACATGTATTATTTTTACATTATTGTGCAGGATAAAATAAGTTACAAAAAGTACAGTGATCTATCATAAAACAAATTTGAAAACGACAATATCAGTGTTTTTGTCAAAAACTTTCATTAATTTTTTGAATATTAAACAAATATCCGGCTATGTAGGTATTTAAAATTTCAGAATTTTTTCGTACCTATATTTACTAGTTTCCTATATACCTACCATCCACGTGGATGAGACAATAACAAACCGTTTTATTATTTTGCTCTGTCGCTCTCTTGACTTTTGAAACAGAAACAAGTTAAGAAAAATTTAATTAATTTACTTGGCACCTTATATCAAAATGTAATAAATGTATTATGTATTATGTTTCCATTGAAAACAATAGATAAAAATTGTTTTGAAATGATTATAATTTTGACTGCTTCAACACGGCTATTTTGATTTATTATTTTTATTATTTATCTTTAGACATAATACCGTTGCATATAGATTTTTTTAAAAAGAAATTCGATGTATTTAATGGTAAGAAATTTTTTAATTATTTTATAATAGTTTACTTTGGTTTTGTATCATCACTCATTTACCAATTTATATGCCACCTATAAAATAAAAAATTGCATTAATTCATAAATATTATAATGTGTATAGTGTTTGAACATGTTCCTATCGTTATAATTCTGTTATTTTTAATTTTTATGCATTTTTATACCAAACACAATATTTTTTTTGCGAGAAATAAAAATAAAATGATGATCAGATGATCTTTAAACTTTGAAATGTCAAATATTTTGTAAAGATCAATTAATAATTTATTTTACTCTTATTAGGATAGTAATAGGTATAGTCTATTAGTTTAATGAACACATTACACATTGTACATTCTCGTTTGAATGGTTTTTCATTGTTATTAATTTATTATCATTTTAGACTGGGAACCAAAAACAATTTTTAAAGAGATAGAAGATAATTTAGAAGAAGATTATAAAAAAGAAGTTGTTACTCAAGAAGTACAATCTACAAATGTGATAGAAGATAATTTAAAAGAAGATTATAAAAAAGAAGTTGTTACTCAAGAAATACAATCTACAAATGTGATAGAAGATAATTTAAAAGAAGATTAAAAAAAGAAATTGTTACTCAAGAAGTACAATCTACAGATAAAGTTTGAAATAGACTAGAATAGTTTATGATAACTTATAGGCTTAGGTAGACTTCATACACTGCATCAACACTGGAATTTCAAGTCACAAAAAAATTACTAAAATTACAATATGGTTTTTCGAAATACCAACTCGCAACGAGGCCATATTATTAGTTTTAGATTTATTTTGATTTATAAAACATTAAAATATAATGATTTGACCGCTAAATATATGTTATCATAATAATAATATTACTTAACTATTACGCCGCTGAATTTTTTTTAAGATATTCATGTTGACCTAATATTTCTAGAATATAACTGTTAATATTATGTCGTCATAAAGATACTATCGATATATCGTCGTTCACGGGAATAAACCTATGTGCAAAATGTATGATTTTGAGGTTTTGGTACCCCCAGATTCAGAAAAAAATATGCTGTTTATTGATAAAATCTCCTGTGCTATCTGCAAATAATTAAATAATTCTCCAATGTGGTACCTAAAATGAATCGTAATAAAAAGTTTATGAAATATCTCCTATATATGTGCTTCTTTATCATAGAAAAATTCTATGTGTTACCAACTATAAATCGTTTATGAAAAAAAACACACAGTGATTCAGTGCCCTAGCCGGAACATTTTTTTAGGGGGGTAGGGGCACTTGATTTTTTCTGAAATTCTTACAATGTTAGAATACTTACTTATCATGTATGATGTATTATTTAATGACCCCTTTGTTTATAAAGTGTTTACTGCACATCAACTTTTTTTTATGACTGCAATTATGTTAACAACTATGGTACCTATACATTTAACATAACAATGTATAAATATTATTGTAAATCATAGATTAATGTATTAATTAATATAGTTATATTAATATCTTTATGTATATTTGTTGTATGCACAACATTTCATTTCTGGTTCGAATATTATTATGATTTACTAACAAGAATACAAGATCAACTTTTAACTTTTATCAAACACATAATATAAAACAAGTCATAAATCAAGCTGTAACTATACAAATAGGATAGTTACAACTAAAATACATTATAATGAAGCAGCTAAATAAATTTAAATGATTAAAAACCTAACAAAATATTTCTTAACTAATAATTTTATAATATAATTAAATAAAAAGGTTAAAAAAATGTAAATATTAAAAATTACAAATCATTTTTTGTTTATAATAAAGTAGTAACAATAACCAACTGATAAGAAAAAATAACAACTTAGTTTAAAAATGAATTATTAATATTTAATAAACATAATTTTTTTAAATATATATTCGGAACTTACCACGAATGAAGATGATGATATTATATGAAGCTATAATATTAATCATTAATTATTGTTCTGTGGTAAGATTTAGATAATCTTGTTCCACGTCAACATGATTATTAAAGCACGATCAAAAATGTACATATTAATCAAACCATAATAATTATTGTGTTAACAACAAAAATGGGATCATAGATTTACCTTGAATTATATAAATATATATACTAATGATATAACTTAAAAAAATTGTCAGTGCAATAAACTACAGTAAACCAAAAAAAAAATTTTGGGGGACACGTGTCTATAGTGCCCCCCTGGCTACGGCCCAGTTTATATGTTCCAAATACAATAATAAAATACATATAATGGGTATTTTAAATTAAGATAGCTAGGGCTCTGTTATTACTCCAACGTCATAGACCAAAATGTTCATTGAAATATGCAATGAATACGCATTTACAGCCAAACATGCAAAAACACGTACAATTTACTTCTAATTAGAATGATTTGTCAAGATTATTGACAAAATCTATAGTTGTGAAACGGAAAAAAAAATGCGAAAACATACAAATCAGGGCTTTAATTATAACTTTTATCATTATTATGTAATAAATATTAATTTAATTATATATTTCTTAATTTGTTATAAACATGAACAAATACATTTTTCAATATATCATACACATTATTATTAATATTATATTCCTTATCAAATAGAATCCAGCCTGATATATATAATGCATAACAATCTATAACATAGGTACATTACCAAAATACTTTAATTGTTCATACATATATCTATATATACACTTTTCTTTATAACATATTAAAATATGTTGGTTAACGACCGTTGATGTCCAAGTGTTTAAATTCGTCGATTACATATGCTTTAGAGTCAGTGAATTCATTTCTCACAGGAGCAAAGACGTTTGCTTTCGAGTCAATGTTACCATGTGTCACATTGTTAAACACGTTAGCTGTCGAGTCTATGTTACCGTGGCTCACATTGTCGAACACATTTACTTGTGAGTTGAGTTGAAGGTGTGTCAATTTATTGTCAACCACTGCTAGTTTCGAGTCTATGTTACCGTGGCTCACCTTGTTAAACACGTTTGCTTTCGAGTCAAAGAATATTTTAAGTTTTTCAGTGTCACATATGTCAGCCATCGGGCGAATGAATATTTTATTTCTCACAGGAGCAAAGTCGTTAGCTGTCGAGTCTATGTTACCGTGGCTCACATTGTCAACCACTGCTAGTTTCGAGTCTATGTTACCGTGGCTCACCTTGTTAAACACGTTTGCTTTCGAGTCAAAGAATATTTTAAGTTTTTCAGTGTCACATATGTCAGCCATCGGGCGAATGAATATTTTATTTCTCACAGGAGCAAAGTCGTTTGCTTTCGAGTCTATGTTACCATTTCTCACATTGTCAAACACGTTAGCTTTCGAGTCAATGAATTTATTTCTCACAGGAGCAAAGTCGTTTGCTTTCGAGTCAATGTTACCATGTGAGACATTTTCAAACACGTTTGTTTTCGAGTCAATGTTAAAGTTTCTCCAATTGGAAGACACATTTACTTGTGAGTTGAGTTGAAGGTGTGTCAATTTATTGTCAACCACTGCTACACTTAAGTCGGACTGGGATGGTCTAGATTTGGCATACTCTCCATTCTCTAGAAGTCTGTTGACAACGCTTTGAATTCGTTTCTTGACTTCGAGTTGGCTGTATTCCCCCGTTAACACACTTTCTAGGCTCTCCCAGTAGTTGTCCAGGTTCCTACCGCCTGACCCAGTGATCACCCGCAGTAAGTTTACAGTGTCCTTGTCTCGGTACGGTTTCAACTTCTATAAAATGGAAATGGAAAAAAACCGTTAAAATAATTCAGACAGTTATATTCATTTCAAACGACACAATAATAAATATTGTGTTTTAAAACAACATTTATCAGCCGACGGTGAGACGAAACCAGTTCGGACGTCCTTATAAGTTAACTGGTATCTCGTTTATTATTTAATACTGCAATATATAATATAAATTATATATACGTACTTGTTTCAATTCCTTTAGACGGCGGGCGTGTTCAGTTTTCTTGTTATTCGGTTTCGGAGCCATTTTCGGTACAAACAGATGGTCTATAGGATCACGAGCGTAATATTATAACACAAGTATTATGCGACTAACGTAAGAACTACCTATCTATAGGTTAACTGCTAAGAGTGCACTTGCCACTTGAGGTTGATGGCGCCGATAGTCGATACTGGACAACTAAATTTAGAAAATACAGGGGACCGCTAGCTATATTGTTGTGTACATTAAACAATAACATCACTGAGAATACGAGCGCAATATTTGTTTATATTTTTATAATATTGTAAACTGTATTACTGTAATGCCTCACTATGTCAGGTCGGCGTGCAGCACGGCTTTAGATAGAATGGTTGCACTTGCACATGGGGATATACTACGCAAATGTATGTTAGCCCGCGGTGTACGAGAATTCACATCTAACATCCTAAAAATTTAACAACTACTAACGCTCCCGGCGGTTTCTAATGGAGTTACAATAATATAATAATAACATAATATTTTTTTTTAATAGTAGTATATTATATTCGATCTTAGTCCGTGGTCACAGCCATCATAATTCATAGGTACTATAGTATTTATAGCCGTAAGCAAGGTTAATAAATAGATACACGAAAGCCTAACCTAACCTAAAGGTGAGTTTCCACTAGACCGTCCACGTGTACGTGCACGGACTTCCTGTCCCGTGATTGGACGGTAAGCACGGTATTCTTCTGGTTTACGGAAATGTTTAGCCGTGTTTATCGTACGATATACCATGTTACAGATCTTGTATTGATACACCTTGGACCGAGGTAACGGCTCGATATCAGCCTGGTACGATAACAAAATAAACACGCTGTACGATAACAGATAAGCTATTGCGCTTTTTCGTAAATTCAAATTACGTTGTCGTTGATTAGTGATTACCATTTAGTTGTCAAGTGTATTTACTTAACTCCGTCCTCATTCCTCATATTTTCAAATGTAATCGCGAAACCAGAAATTTAAACTAGACTGGACAGGTGTAACAGTAAAAGTCATGTCGATGAAACAATTACCATCGGAAACTATTAAACTGATAAGTAGTACTCAGGTCATTACCTCGGCGTCGTCGGTGGTGAAGGAATTGATGGAAAACTCTATTGACGCCAATGCTACAATCATCGATATACGTCTGGTAAAATCAAATATAAACATATTGATATAATTGTTTGAAAATTATTTATTTCATGTGTTGCCATCAACACTTTGTCCTATGTTTAGGATAATTATGGGCTGGATAAGATTGAAATACGTGACAACGGGGTTGGAATTTCACACAGTGATGTGCATGTTATGTGTTTGCCTAATTACACTTCCAAAATATCTGAGATATCTGATTTAAGTATGTCATGATTTTTTTTTTTGTAATTTCCTATAGTAGAATACATTTGTTTAATTTTTATATAAAACAGATAAACTGACTTTCTACGGATTTCGTGGTGAAGCTCTTAGTTCCATTTGTGCTGTAGCTGATGTGATTGTCATTACAAAATCAGATTTAGATGAATATGCTAAATCGTTTACCATGGACAGCAATGGTCGTGTGAAGAATAGTTCAATTTGTCATCACCAAAAAGGTGAGTGTATAATATCTTCCTAATATACGAGGGTTTCTATATGCAAATACCTATATTTAATATTAATATGTATACAAATGTTTTTGCTTTGTATTACCTAATATTGATGAGTCTCTGACAATAATAACTAAGTATGTGTTAGTATTTTCCACGGCTGGTATAGATTGTATCTGAACCTAATATTGATCATAATTTACAAATGGTACATTTTAATGGTATATTTTTTTAATAGGTACAGTTATCAAAATAGAAAACCTATTCAAAAAGTTGCCTGTTCGAAAACAGATTTATAGTTCAAAAAAATACTGTGTTAATGATTTACGAAGAGTAGAAAATATTGTTAAATCATTAGCAGCTATTCAACCAAATGTTCGTGTTTCTCTGGTTCATAATAAATCTGTGTTATGGCAAATGACTTCAGTCATTGATTTGGCAGTGACATTTGGTCAAATTTGGTCATCATCAATGACCAAGAATGTAAAGCACTTGACTTTTACAAGTGAAGAGGTTAGTTGTTGGTGGTAATTGGAGTCAAATAATTTGATACATTTTATATTACTTTAATTCATAATCATTTAATCAAATTAGGTAAATATTGATATAGTTGTACCTGTACAAAATATAAATGTGCAAAATTGTTTTTTTACCACAAATGTTGCTGATGCAATTTATTTATATGTTAACAAAAGACCTGTCAGGGACACTAAAATTGAAAAAGTAAGAACACATATCAATTTCAAGTATTTTAATTGGTGACTAAACAATTTGTTTTGTTTAAATAAATAATTTAGCTTATTGTTGGAGAATTCAATAATTATTTCGGACATTATTTACCTCCAGGCAAGTACTTGCCGTGTCTTATATCTATAACCATCCCACCTGAAACTATTGACATAAATTTGGAACCAGATAAATCTCGAATATTATTTCATAATCAGGTTTAGTATATTAAAAATTATATCAACTATTATGACATTTTTTATACCAACATATTGATTATTATGGCACAAAACTTGTTTCTGTGGTAATCTCTTCGGTCTTGTCCTTACTAATGTTTATTTAATATGTTAATAAATTTGTTACTAATTCAAATTTAATTAAAAACTCATTTTCAGGATATGATACTACTTAATCTTAAGAACTGCATTACTGAATATTATTATAATGATAAAGCAGAGAATGATCAGTCTAATATTAATAAAGCCCTAGTACATCCAAATAATAAAAGAAAAATATTTTATGATTCAGAAGAAGTCCAAGTAAAAAAATCTCCAATCTTAATATCACAAACTAATGATTCTTTTGTCCCAAATGCAGAGTCGACTAAAATTATTAACAATGATTCGTGTAGCTCTATATTAAACAATGACGAGCATACACAAATTGTTAAGGAATTAAGCTTAGAAGAGATTGATTTTGAAGAGCCATTTATATCAAAGGAAAATAAAAGTGACAAAATGTTATGCTTGGAAAATTATAAAGGAGAAAGCACTAATGATATTTCAGAGTATCGTAAAAAGTTATTAAATATTGGAAATACTTCACCTCTTCAAACTAGTCAATCTGATAACGCAAATGTTAGAAATTTTAATACTGAAGACATATCAATTTCTCAATGGAGTAAAGGTGATGTAGTTCTGAATGGAAAACCATTAAAGGTATTTATTAAGTACATTTTTTTAAGTTTATTGTCTTAGAAGTATAAAAAAAAAATTCTAGAGTGGAGTGGTGTTAAAATCAAATTTCTTGCTTGAAACCTTAGAAAAAAACAGTATGCCAAAAATGAATACAGAAACTGAAGCTCTTCATTCTCAAACTGGTATTAAATATTAGTACTTTTATACTTAAGTTTACATGTAATAACTGTATATTTTATAATATTCATTAATTAAAAAATACAACTGTTTTTCAGTACCTCAAAAGGATGAAAATATTATAATGAAAAATTTTAATCCAGATATAAATAATGAATCGTCAGAAAAAAATATTTCCGTAACTTTGTCAAATAGCAGTATGAAGCAATTAAAACTTGAACATCTTTTTCGTACAGTTTCTGTTCCCGATGAGCAAGTTCCTGGTCTTAACCATTTAGTAAATCGTCCACAGTCATGGGTGCCTCAACCTAGATCCAAAATACCAAAGAGAAGTATTTTTTTTTCAAGTCTATGATTTGCATTAGTGGGTTTGAACTTAAAATATATTTAAATTACAAAATATAAATTAACTTATTTATGTTTATTCTTTTGAATTATAATGACGTAATGTATGTCTTGACTAGTTATTATACTTTTTAAACTATTGTACTCATTTTGTGGTTTAACAAAAACATTAAAAGTTTGAACACCTGAATAACCATATAACATTAATTATGTCCACAGTAATAAGTAATAAAGAATATATAAGTTCACCTATTATTCTACTGTTAAATGAAATAAAAACGATTAAGTTACTTAATATATATTATATTTTAGATATTCCTGAAGAAGATCTTTGTGACACAATTCGTAGTGTCAGCAGTCAAATGGGAAACAAAGAGATGTCAGGATTTACACTGTTTGCAAGGGAAATGAGAACTAAAAGTATTAAAATTTACACTAGCCTAAATAAAATATTTTAATACAAAACTATAAGTTAAATTTATTTTATTTTATAATTTATAAAGTTATTCAAGAAAATCCAGGGATAGAATTTACAAGAGTAAGCAGAGAACTCGCAAGATTGTGGGGCAGTTTGAGTGAAGATGAAAAGTTAAGGTATAAAAAATTGTCAAATGAACAGAAAAAAGTGATCATAACCACTAAAACAAATGATGTACAATTACCAAAAAAATCATTTCAATCTATCTCTAAGAATCTTGAAAGACATTCTACCCAAATTAATGTAGAATTATCAGAAATCAAAAGAAATATTTTGAAGGAGTCAAAAATGATGTAAGTGTCATAATTAAATTTGTTTAAATAATCAATTAAATTAAAATTAAATATTAAACTTTAAATAAACTTTCTGAATAAATCAAAAATATATACTACCCATTTATAAGGTTATCTTACTTACATAATAACATAAACATTTATTTTTTAAATAGTTCATCAAAATTTATGCTTATTGGTCAAATCGAAGACAACAATTGGCTTTGTTGTGTGCATAATGAAATACAAGCTATAAATATTTGTCGTCTTCAAGAAGCTGTAATTTTTTCTCAGAAATTAACCAATGATGATGTACCACTTAAAATGTTGGATCAATCGATTATAACAAACAAAAAGTAATATTAACTTTTGCATTTCGTATATTTTTTTTTAATTTACAATGTTAGAAGGTTGAATATGTGACTAACTGAATGAGTGAAAACAAATTATTAATATTCCAAGCTATAGTTATATATGTGTGATATCGTTTCTGTGTCCCGCGGGTTCAGGTCCGCCGATCAAAGACAACACCTGTCTATGTACACATACATGGTCCCCTCCTTTTCTCTGTGGTCCGAGAAACACCCAGCCCACGCTAATTAGAATATCCGCCAATTAATTAATTAAACAGATATTAAATCCCCCTCTCTCTCTCCACTGTGTCGACCATCATCTTTTTAGTGTGGTTTTACGAACGACCAAGTCGGTGACAATGTCACTCTTTTCCTACAGACCGTTCCAACATCATGGAGGAGTAGAGATACCTTTTTGCCGTTGCACCCACAATCGGCATATTATGAAAGACGTGCCATACCGTCTGATCTCTCGTAACATACCCTTTTTACCCTCATATATTTAATATGTTTAAATTGTTACTGTGGCCGGTATTCTTGATGTTATTTTTTATTATTATTATTGTGAATATTACTCTTATTCTGGCGGGTTCCGATAACCATTCAGTGGAGACGTTGGCGGTTTATATATATATACTCTATATTATATAGTATATACATATCTTTATGTTTATTGCCTTTATTTTATTATTCTTTGCCAGAGTTTTATGCCCGTTCGGCTTTCTCGGCACTAACTTAACTTGTGGAATATACTCAATTTCTTACACCTAATAATTGTGTCTTGAGTTATATTATTATTATTATTTCCTTTTTCCTTGGGAACACATCCCAATATTTAAAAATGCATTAAACATCCATGTCGCTCCGACCCTAGGTCTTTGCTTGTGGTTGCAACCTTGTTCTAAGGCGACAGGCGACCACATGGCTTTTGGCATCAAATCACCTATACCCCCGGATGTCGAAATGTCTCAACTATAAATTTAAAGAAATAATAACTATTTAGATACAATTAAAATTTCAGCCATGATTTTTTGGTTACATAGCCAAATATAGATTCCTATGTGAGCAATTGAAAACACTTGGCTCTGTAGCGAGCCTGTTGCATAACTTAGACTTTAGAGGATTCTAATTGAGTTGGTTAGTGACTGAAGTATTTTCAGTGTAACATTGTATATATTATATTTGTATAAAATTAAATTATATACTCGTATAACAATTTTTATGGATTGATTTCAAAAAGTGAAACTTATGATTGAAAATTGAAATTTTTAATGCTTGTAGATATTTGGGTGAAAAAAACTATCGCTTTCTAATGGATCTGGATACTTCGTACGAACCATCAGCTGATAAATATACTATAACAGATGAAAGAATAGTTAAAAATGGTTTTAATGTTGTTATTGTATTTAATGGTATGTAACACTAATGGCATTTTGTCAAAATATAATACCTACATAAAATGAGATATAAATTATTACAGATGATTCTGAAAATCCTGATATAAACATAACAGATGTAGCCCTTCATATATCAACATATGGTGCCGAGGAACTCAAACAACTTTTAGAATTGATGCAATTGGAACAAGAAAATAATCTACATTATTGCCGTCCATTGAAAGTAGTCAACTATCTCCGGGTATTTAGTTATTTATTTTTTAACATAATTATATTATAAAAATGAACTTATTTTGATTGATTTGTTTAAACTTAGAGTGAAACAGTAAGACATTGCAAAACAACTGGACTTCCTAAAACTAAAGAAGAAGTAAATAACCTATTGGAGTATTGGTTTCAAAATGAAAAGCTTTTCTCGCATAATACATGCATTCATTACAAACACGTTTTTACATCGATACACTGTATTGATGAGGGATTAAAAACATAAAAATATTCATTATCATAATTCTTGGTGGATTTGAGTATAGTGTTGTGTACGTATTGCTTCTAAACTAACTACATTATTAAAAAAAAAAATTGTTTATGTTAAATTAATGTTTTAATTGAATAATTATTAAGTATATTGTAAAGTGTTTTTAAAATAAATAAATAAATAAATACAGATTATGATTTTAAATGTTTTTATTCTAAAAATAATGTGTAATGAGAATTTATTATTTTCTAAGAATTACCATATTTCTGCAGCTTAGAGTACATAACGTTTTTAGATTTACATCGGTGTACATTTGTTGGTATAAGAAGGAGTTTTAAGGGGTCGACAATGTTTTGTCAAAACACTAAACATATCATAATAGTAACTGTCAACCAAGGGTGAAGAGATAGTTAGTATTGAGTATATAATGGAAATTCATGGTTTTTTTTTACCAAAAAATGTTAATATATCAAAAATATAAATCGTACATAGAAATTATGAAGTGAGACAATATGCCAATATGGTATTGTAAAACCCAAATCGATATTCTACAATTCTACATAGATAGGGCCTAGGAACCAGGCGCGGATCCAAAAAATGTTAACAGGGGGTGCTTTTAAAAAAAAATAGATTATACCTTACATAACATAAATTACGTAGTTTACAATACAAATTAATTGTATTGGTGCTTTAGGCGACACTGGGTGCCCGAGCACCCATAGCCCCCCCCTGAATCCGCGCCTGCTAGGAACTTTCCCTTTAAATACAGACATACAATTATTAATAAGGTAGTGGATGTTACTATGTTAGAAAGAGTCTGATGCTATGTTTTACTACTTAAAAATGAATTTTAAACAACGATCTCAAACCTTCGTTTGATTTTAAAAAAAAAATAATTTTTTGCAGTGGGTTTTTTTAATGTCATGATTAAAGTACTGTGATCATTGGCCCCCCAACTTGGACAAACTTTGGAGGTCTCGGCCTATATACGCCACTGGCCATATTAATTGTGAACTCAAAAAATGTAAATTATTCAAGAGAGCGTTTAAAATTGTTGAAATTTTGTCAATATTTCTGTTAATTACAGTACGCAGTTACCTTATCAATATATTCTAATGTAGTCCAACACTGCTCGTAACATTTTAAACCGCAATATCATTACAAATTTTTTTTTCTGTTGTTTAAATGTTAGTTTCAAATTTCGTTCAAAAGCTTCTGTGTGAGTTAGAACAAACGTTTCTCTCTCCGCTAAGGTTTGTCTATAATAATTGTATGTTAAGTTAAGATGGGAATTCCGTATCCATATTTCAAATGTTTAATAACAATGCTCGAGGGCTTGAGTAAAGTGAGCACTGTGAGTAGGTATGATAATTAGGGCGCGGATTTTTATGTAAATACGTGATTTTATTGAATGCAGATCTCTGATTAAAAATGAGCACGTATCATAACACCCTAAACATTTAAACAAGCGCATTCATTATTAAACACTTACGTATTTTCGCATATTTTGAAATAAATGCATTTGCTTAAATATTTTACCGATGAGTATTAAGAAAATAGTTTTGTTGTAAAAATATTTCATATTTTTATATTTACTTATTTACAAACACAGTTACAATAATCATCATTCTGTTTTAAATACGTCCAATATGTCGTAAATCGGAATAGAAAACGTCGTAACTAATAAGTAATAAGGTAGAATAGGTACCTATTTTTTTTTAAAACGATTTTTGATATAGCTATATTTGTATTCAATTTAAATTATTCTTCAATCTATTACCTATATACTCTATTTACTAGTTTTTTCTGGTTCGTTCGTTTGATTTTTACTTTTCTTTTTAACCTATATGATTAAAATTTAAAAAAATAATGTTGTATAACATATTGGCTCTTGTCTGCAGTGCAATGGTTTCGTTGTTTAGGGACTAAATCATAATAGTAAGTATACTTGTCAAATATCGCATTTTTTCAATCAAAAATTGGAGCTTCGAGACGATGCTGCCCCTTGAGTTGGTAAGCGTTTATAAAAATCAACGGGTTGATTACTATATACTTACTAGTTAGGTACTCACAGGAATCTATTAGCGATATATTGTGGTATACTTACACGTATTTTTTCAGTAGAGCTTATGTATACGATGTATATCTTTACACTAATACACGACTACAGTCGCAACCGGCCCGAAGCGGACAATTAATTGCGTCGCTAGCTCGACGTCGTCAAGTTCTGTTCAGTGTCGGAATCTAAGTCTCGGAAGACCGGATAAACACGATTTCCCGACTCGAAATGTTTTCCTCACTGTCCCTGCTGCCTACATCATATACCAGATACTTTGTCTACTATAGCTAGTATAGGTATAGGTTCTTACGCCTGTGGTGGAAAAACAAAGCGTTTTTTTGTGGCGTGCCTACTTCACATATCGCATATTATAATATTTAAGTTATTGAGTTAGACAATAATTATCGAGAAAACGTTTGACCGAATCCATGTAAAAATGATAATAATAAACACTACAGGTATATAATTAATGTATTAAATCGGAAACATATTTGAATAATTATTATATAACAATTTCCGGTTACTTTGATGCTGGGAGCTGCATGTACAGTGTACTGGGACTGCAGACGGGCAATTATTTGAATGGCTGCCATTTCCAGGCTCTCAATAGGACCGTGGCTGCCGACCGTCCCTTATTAGTAGATGTCCAGCGATAATTATTATTTGTGCTGTTATAGGGAACTAAATGAGTATGGGTACCAGCTATTATCGTATTGATTATACCTAATACCCAGGCCCGGATTGACACAGTCGTAGGCCATAGACACTTTTTTTTCATTATAGAATAAAACCTACCATGGTATTTATATTTTATATTCTTGCACACAACTTCCTGTTATATCCTGTTAATTAAATTAAATTAATTCATTAATACCTAATATCATTGAGTATAGTACTATCTATACTCAATGCTAATATATAAAACAAGATATAATCAACATATAATATGTAGTGTATATGGGCTTAAATAAAATGTTAGGTATAGTTATACAATTTTTTTAAGAATTTTTTCGTTTGCAAATGATTCAATGATTTGTTCGGTATCTAATGATTGTTGGCAGGGATGTAGTGGAGGGTATGCGCAGGTATGCGCCGCATACCCACTTTCCAAATTTTAAAAAGAGAGCATACTCAAGAAAAAAAACTGGAGACCGCAAGTATGCTCTGAAAAACGTGCGTATACCCAGTATTACGACTATTGTCTATTACCCACTTGGCCACTTCACAAAAATTGTCTTATGTCAGTAGGCAGTAATCATTTTATTGCAATTAGTATTCAATTGCAAGTTCTTACTGATAATGAAGATAATTTACTTTGCCCAATAATTGATCGTTGCCCTCTTCAAAACTGAAAAATTATCTTTCACCTTCGCACGCGCAATGTCCCAAAAATCGATAAATATACTCTGCAAGAGTTGTTTACATTTTTGAAAAGTCTGATTCGTAGGTGATTCCGATAACGAGCATTGAGTGCAAATCCAATGTTTAACTATTCATATTGTGCTTAACGTGTACAGATTGTATATTAACTCATCATAAAAATAATAAAAAAAAAATAAAATATCAACAAAACATCGTATAGGTAAGCCACACTTTTTCGTAGGCCTAAAAATATTCGTAGGCCCTAGGCACAGTGCCTACAGTGCCTATACGGCTCTGCTAATATACCTATACTATACGAGTATACGTATAAATACAGGCAGACAGCTCACTGCAATACAAGAAAAATGAATAGTATTTATACAATCAATATATTATACCTATAGTCGAATAGTGTTATTATGCAGTTGGTAGTTGGTACAGATAGGTTTGATAGAAACATATCATCACCGATGATAATGTATCTTAATTAGCAATGAATAATAACGCGTATTACGTTTCGCGGCGATCGGGTAATGCGTACTAATCACTAATGTGACCCCTTTTTTAGAGATTGAAAAATTACCTACCAGATGTGATGAAACAAAATAGACGTTTAAAAAGTATATTTTTTTCTTTTGTAGTAAATAAGCGGGTTTGAAAAGAAAATTAAACAGTTGACAGACAAGAATACCAATTTAGGAATGTGATCAAGACGAATTTCTAATACTCTTATAAGTACCTATAACTTATGACTATTATAATATATACCTATACGAACCTTTTGCCTTTTTCTTTTATTTGACCTTCATGGCGATCGATACATTTTCTCCTTTTAGAAAACAAAAAATCAATTTAGGCCACCTATTAACATTTCAAATACTATACAATTGAATAAAATAATATTATTCTAATTTTAAAGATTTTTTCCTGGTAAAAATAAACTAATTAGTTATACAAATATTTACATACACACACAATAAATCACTTTCATAAGTATTGACGTTATTATAATCTAAAACCTATTTTAAACATTTACAACAGACGTGGTAACCGGCAGGTACCTACAGTTAAATGTAGATAAATATTACAGGTAATAAGGTAATTGAGTAATTCAATCAACTTAAAAAAAAGTTAATAGTTAAAAAAAAATCATCTAATTGGCTTCAATATAATAATTTTATTTTCACGTTTTGTTGGCGTTTTGTAAATTTTATACCTGCACAATAAACTTACTGAAAAACAACACGGGCTTAATAAATATTATTCACTCTGTTTTGGCAATATTTTGACTACTTTGTTATCTTTATTGAGTTCTTTAGTAGTAATTTTGGACGCGTGAAAATATTCTTTCTTATAATTTACAAATAATAATTTGATGTAAAAAATATAATACGACTAGGTACGTCAATAATAGACAAATCAAACAGTTTACGGGTAATTTCCTCATTTGATGTGTTAAATTATATAATATTTATATAATATATTCTATACAGCAGGGGTTCACCAAATGGTGGCCCGTGGACAAACTTTATCTGGTCCACAGACTGGAGGTTTTTTTAATGGTGCATATGAGGTTTTTATTTGATATTATTTTATTATTTATTTAATAGTTTCAATAGATTATCATGTAGATGATGATTTAAATTCAAAGTTATCAGATTGTTTTTATTTTTTTAAATTTCCATTTCTTCGCCCCATTATTTTGTTTGAGTATTTTTTTTATGGACCCTATTGCTGTTTCTTTAGATTTTTTTAATATTTTACAAAACGAATATTATAATCCTAAGACTATTAGTTGTATACACTAATAATACTATAAATATTTTAATATATGAAATTGTATTCAGTGCCGTTTAAATAAAATTGTATTGCCCAAGGTACATATATTTATATTTACTGCCCTCGTAGCTACAAATATTATTTTTATTTTTTTATTATACAGCATCACTGACCTCTTCTCCTTGCTTTTGCTTTAAATGGATAAAATTAAAAATATATATTTGCAGCATTATAAAATAATAATATATAATTTATTATTTAATAATTAAGTATTAAAATTTGCTACTTCCAAAATGTGATGCTCGAGGCGATTGCCCCTTCTACCGCACTAATACCTATAACTAAGTAATCTATAACAACTTAAATCAGCAGTGTCGTGTAACTATCATAATATAATGTAAGTATAATATAATATAGTTTATGTTGTATGCACACATTCCATACTTAATAGTTATGGAAATAAAAAATATATAAAAATGTATAACTTTATAAGCAAGGGCGTCACTTGAGTCAACATTCTGGGGTAGCGAAAAAAAATACCATTGCCTTTTGTTTATTTGAAAAAAATTGTATCATTTATTTTTATATAACATAAATATGTATATTGTATGGTATATATTATATATATATAATTTATACTATCACACTATCACAGAATATATTAATTTTGTATCCCCTGACCTTAAGTATAGTATACATTTTCTCAATTAAAAAAAAAAAATACCGAATATAATTTATTTTATGGTAGCAAAACAAAAAAATTTAGGGAGTAACAAAAGTACTCCCCCCCCCATACCTCTTAGTGACGTCTATGTTTATGACTTTATAAGTATTATATTGTCTCAAAACAAACTGTGCAACGAAGTTCGGTACACCGACCAAAGAATTTATCTTTTAAGAGATAGCAGATATGCCCAGATAATATATAATAACAACATTATAAAGTAATAATAATAATATATCGTCCGGGAGAAAAAAACGAGCAAGTGATTTCGTAGGTCACAGACAAAAAAAGAAAACATGGTCAGATCGCTCGTCGTCGTCGTCGTCGCGCGCAAGTCGTTTTTTCCGGACGAACCGCGGTCGGTGTGTAAAAAACCGCGTACAGACTACAGACGCCGACGGGGGACGTAAACTCTGTTCATGCCTCATACAACCTGTACGCACACACACACACACACTACAAACTTAAAATATATTATTATTATTATTATTACCGTCGGTGCGGGCGAACCGGTACCTCTGGCAAGCCTGCCGCCGCCAGAGTTGGGTACAGAACGCGACTCGTTCGGTCTTCCCGGTCGAATAGTCGAATAACAAAATATACGTCTCTCCATCTCTCTCTCCGCGTATACACTCTCCCTGTACGCACGGAGTCGGACGCGGTATATTATTAATATTACCTGCAGCACTACCTGTGGAACGGTACGCGAGCTACGGCGGCGGCGGCAGCAGCGGCGGCTACGTCGGTGGGTGGGGGACCGCCGCCCGGTAAACTCGCACGACAGGTTGCCGGCGACCGACGACTACCGCTCCGCCGTCAGTCTACGGGTCGCGTTTCGTCTTGCGCGCAGTTCGTTCGCTGTTGTTTCGTAGTCCGTTTCGCGCGTTCCGAACACACTACGCCGGAAGGTCGCATATACCTATATATTATAGCCCGTCTTGCACCGGCCGCGTTTCGGTTAGGTTTACCCGGGATTTCTCTGTGCGCGCGCGACCAGTGATGTGAGTGACGGCCGCCGGCGAACGTCGTCTCATCGAGTTACAGGGCATGTGACATATTTGTACACCGCGGCGGGCGCACACACGAATATACACAAACGAAGCAGTGGACACGACCACCCATCGAACTACCGGTCTGGCAAAGAGTAGAAGGTAGGTAGTCGATCGTCGAACGGTAGCGGGCGAGGTCCGTCAGCCACAGCCATGAGTATGATGATGATGATGAGACCGTCCGACTCGACGCCCATCTGCAGGTGTCGGGTCCTATACCTTGGCTCGGCAGTGCCGCACATCACCAAGGATGGGCTGCAGGGCATACAAGAGCCGCTCAAGGAGCTGTATCCGGAGCAGGGAGCCCTGGGCGCCCGCGGCATCGACTCTTGGTTGAGCGTCTGGAGTAACGGCCTGTTGCTGGAGAATGTGGACGAGAACCACAAGAAGATTACTCGGTTCTTCCCGATCGAGTCGCTGCACTACTGCGCAGCGGTCCGGTTCGTCCTGGTGCCCGAGAAGTCCAACGGGTCGTCACAGCCGCGATTCCTGCCGCTGGACTCTCCGTTCGCCCGGTCACCGAACCCAAATCACCCACCACTGTTCGCGGCCATACTACGCCGGACTTCCGGTATCAAGGTGCTCGAGTGTCACACGTTCATATGCAAGCGCGAAATGGCCGCCAACGCGCTGGTCCGCTGTTGTTTCCACGCTTACGCCGACTCGTCGTACGCCAAACAATCGGACGGCGGTGGCACGAACGGCAATTCCAACGGTGTCGGTGGCCACAGCATATACGGCACGGTGCGGACCAACAGGTCTATGGGCAACAATACAATCGAAAAGGTGGAGGGCTGGCGCCGCATGACCAACGGCGGAGGAACGGCTGGCAGTACACTGACGCTCAACAGCGCTCACTCAAACGGCATCACCATGCTGGAGGCGTCCACAAATTCCATCGACGATCTGTCCGAGTGCAACGGTGACGAAAACCACAAGGTGTGGGTAGGCAGCACTAAAGACATATCGGAAAAGGAAGACTTGTACGGCGCCAGCAACACGATGCGCAGCTCGCGGTCCAGCAGGCCTAGGCAACTGGTCGGGGGTGCTCCACCACCACCGCCACCTCCGCCACCGGTCAGGGATGACAGTAATAAGCCGGCGGCCAAGAAGGCCAAAGAGAGGCCACGCCGCAAGAGGACGCCGACCGGTGGAAGTCGCGAAGACTTGTACGCGCCGTCAATGAACGGTTCGCTCATGAGATCTGTGCATGGTGGCCGGAGTTCGGTGTCGCTCAACGGCACCATGGCAAGCCGGGGACCTCCTAGAGGGTTCATGCAATATCAGCCACCTCCACCACCACCCCCGCCCAATCACATATATTCCAACGGTGGGGGAGGCACCATGCTCAGGCCCGTCAACGGCTATCACCCCCATCACCCGCACAACCCACATCACCACCATCCGGGAATGATGCAACAGCAGCCACCGCCTCCGCCACCCATCATGATGGTACCTACTACCCTGCCACACCCCAAGAAGATGCACAAGATGAAGCCAGGCATGATGCCGGTACCCAGACCGGGCATGATCCCGGCCAACTACATGCCGATGCCCATGTATATGCACACCGGCAAAAAGTCCAAGCACGGCATGCCCATGCCTGTGCCGATGGCCATGGAAGAACCGATATACATGCCGTCCGCCCGACCGCTGAGTCCGGTCGCGTCCTATCAACCCGAGCACTTCCCGCACGAGGCGTACCTGATGCAGCAGTACGCCAACAGTGTCAATCACATGAACAATAACAACAACGGGCCGGCGCCCAAGAATAAGAAGGGTAAAAAGGACAAGAAATCCAAGGACTCTGTCAACGGGATGATGCCGCCACTGATGGTGCCGCAGTTGATGGTCAACGGCGGTGCTGGTGGAGGCGGAATGATGATGATGCAGCAACAGCAATTACAGCCTCCGCCACCGCCCTCTGGACCGCCTCAGATGGCCGTCAACGGACACAGGGTGAACGGCAACGGCATGATGTCGCCTGGACACGATGACATGACGGACGACACGGAGGACTCGGTGTACAGCACTGGCATCTACCGGCGGAAAGGTCACCTCAACGAGCGGGCATTTTCGTACTCGATCCGGCAGGAGCACCGGTCCCGGTCGTATGGGTCACTGGCCAACCTCAAGTTCGCAGCGCCGCCAATCGTGCCGAACGGCGTGGACGGGGTGCCGAACAAGGTGGACATCAAGAAGGAACGAGAGATCATGCAGATGATGCAGGACCTGGAGCTGTCAGGCGATGAGCTGGACCGCGCCGACCAGGTGGTGCACCACCAGAAGCAGAACAACAACGTGGCGCACCATCAGAGGCCCGTCAAGACGAAGCGATAACGACCAGCACGATATTATTGACGTCACTACGACCGTCTGCATCAGGTAAACGACGATTCCCTATTATATATTATTTTATTTTAAAATTCATAATAATATTTTATCGTCTTACGACTCACGTCGAGTTTAGTCTGTGGTCTTCGTCGGTATATCGGATTTTTTTATAATATGTTATTTACGTCTCGTACATTTTTACAATTTATTATTAATTACAACCGTCACCGTGTCTCAACCGCCGCCGCCGCCGCTGCCGCTGCCGAGAATATTCGTTATTGATATAATATAATATTATTGTGTTCCGTCCCGATATATTGAAAACCTCGCCATGATAATATATTGTACAGCGTTAACGATCGCGTATTGTCCTTTTCCGATATTATAAGTCTATTTTTCTTCAAGAGCGAAAATCCGACTCTTTTAGGCTTTATATGAACGCGCGTGATGTCGATATAATCATATCATATTATATTATATTATATTATAATATATTGTTGTTCCCGAATGTATGAAGCCTCGAGTCATGACTCTTTGTCGTTTTGGTAATAATAATTAATGTCTATTTCGAAATGCGAATATTCGACGGAATTTATTTTACTCGGACATCGTGCGATTAAATAATATTACAGTTATTGGTATTTAGGTAATATGGAAATCGTAAAACATAATAATATTAGGTCGGTAACACAGAAACGCGCGTAATCGTTCATTCTGAAACACAATAACACAAACCATAAAAACTACTACGGGATGTCATAAAATATTATGTTGTGTGCCTATAATAATACATTAATACACACAACTACACAGTAGCTGCTATTGTGACACCTCTTTAAATAGTTAATAATGATTATTATAATTGTACTCTAAATTAAGCGGTAGTTTTGACGATTTAGTAATATTTTATTTCACGGATCAGGTTGACAATATTTATCATTCGGTATTAAATCTTCAAACGTATTTTTTCTTGAACACGCCTATATTATGATGTAGTACTTTTAGTTGCTTCAAATAAAGTATTTTCTAATGCAAGGGTTTCATTTAATAAAAAATATATGTTTATATAGGTGCACATTCTTAAGTCAAATAAAAACTCAACAAGTCTAGTGTAGGTAATCAAATGTTATTAATAAGACTCGTTATTTTTGGTATCTAGTTAATATTTATTAGTTTTTTAACTAATGAATATAGTAGTTAGTAGTAAATCGATTTATCATACGTCATGATATCTAAATATATACTTGCATATTTTTAAAAAGATTACTTAACAAAAAATAATTTGTAAATAATAATAGTAGGTACCTATATAAGTAAAACTTAATATTTTTTGAAAAGCCTTAGAGAACGTAAAAATAATTTGTGTTTATATAATAATACATATTTTATGTACCTAACTCGTTCGTAAGATAAACATGAACGAAAATGCACTTAAAAAATCTTGGTAATTAGCTAATTAGTTTTGGAAACTGTACACAGATGTATTAATTTATGTCTGCGTGACTGTAAGACGTGGCATAAGTAAGGTAACTATAGAATATAATATAGTGTAAACGCAAGAGAATAATGTTAGAGCGCTCTAAACTAAAAAGTAAAAACTAAATAATTACAACCGTTTAGACTTTATATTTATACATTTCGCGTACAATACTGTGTACTGCAGTATTATATCTTGGCCGCTTACGCTTATATTCAATACCAGTATTACGGTTACTGGTTAGGTTATGTAAGTATAATATCGTGATACAATGTATAATAATGTGTATATCCCACATTCCTGTATACGGACGAAGTTATCGTCAATATATCGACCGCAACTGCACTGGGTCAACGACATAAATGTCGTTTATAAATGGTACACGGTTTTGCAACTTATGAATGAGAGAACCTATCGCCCCGGAGGGTACCGACATCGGTATACTACATTATTGCAAATCAATTTATCTCGATTTCGCCGACTGTGGACACTGCAGCAGTCCATAATGTATATATATATACCAGCAGCTACCTAATATCATATTATGAGCTAAACAGATAGCCGATTCGTATTTCGAGTCGTTGTCACAATAAGCAATTATCATAATAATGACAGAAAAAATGCACCGTGCCCGTTCCGCGTGAAAAAAAAACGAAACAAAATACAAACGATTAAAAACGAAATGAACGCAAACACATTTTCGAGCCTTCGCAACGACAATAATAATACGACGGTCGCGAACACCTCCATTGCCGGTGGTGGGTAGTACGCATAATATACATATTACATATATATATATAGGCAGTGTCATATATATTACGCTGTAAGTGGCGCGTTTTGAAAGTGCGCGGGTGCAGAAGCATATCGCACGTTCGAATAAATACGGTGGGTAAATATATATTATATAGACAGTTATGTAACATTCGGTAGTCGAGTCTCCCACCGTCGCGGTAATAATGGTATATACCTACCTACCTATATAACGGCCGGCAACGTTTGCGGCGTTATGCGATGTGATATTGTGTAAAAATTAAAAAATATGTTTTACCCGTATAATATAATATGTATATACTTACTCGGGCTGCAGTGCGTCGCTCGGCGGGGGCCGTAAACGCGTAATATTCTGCGCCCACCACAGACGCGCAAACGGTGGTCGTCGTCATCTGTATCATATTATTATTATTATTATAATTATATCGTGTAGGTACTCGCTGCATTATATATATAGTGAGTGTACAATATGTACATAGAGTACGCGACGCTGTGGATATCGTACACGGTCTTATATATAGGTACCCACCCGTGATTGTGCCTGCCCACGCGTGTACATAGCCGTGTTTATAATATATATATAATATGGGTATTAAATTATTATATCGTTTTGCGGTTTTCATATTATTATTATTATAATATGGTTACCACTCTCGTGTGTGTGTACCGTGCAGCATACGTTTGGTTTTGAAAGGCCGCCGCGTGTGAACCGCGGCATACCGCGACCGTACAGAAACCACAGACCGATCGTACCTGTTATAATATAATAATACAACGCGACGGACGCTATTACGAGTCTCCGCGTTGTGCATAATACCTACGTATATTATATTGTATATTATATAGGTACGATAAATAAATATAAACATTTTATAAACGAGTGGCATCTTTTCGACTGTTTTTCTTATATATGCGCGTACGACTGCAGGTGTATACAAGCGATATCGGTGGACTTAAAATATATAATACAGAGAGCGTCTTGTGTGTATTTTTGTATAATAATAAATTCGACGGTGTCATGGGTTTTAAAGCGGTCGGTCCGGAATGCGCACCGGCATTCCTGCAACAGACGGCGGTCGCAGAGGCGTGGCAGTCGGATAGGCGGATCTGGTGGGATACCTACACGATCTATAATAATAATAATAATAATAATATAATAACACGAAGGCGGCGGCGGCGGCGGCGGCGTCGTAAGGTAATGAGATAGGTCTTGCCGTCGTCTTGGTACAAATCCAATATTTTTCCTACGGTCGACGGTCCTGAACCGATGTTTATATTCTCCGAAACGATTCCTGCAGCAGAACCTTGACCAGATGTGTGTTTGTGCTGTTATACTGCTGTTACCCACGGATATAAACCAACACCGTTCACGCGTAAACTGATTTGTTTACCTGAATATAATATTATAATATGTATTATCGCTCGGGTAGGTACATCCGATCCATCGAAGAAAGTATCAGCGAGTATATCATACCCGCTGGCCATGTTACACGCTGTCTCGGTGACACTGATTCTCCGGACAGGTTTTATACATCGGTATAGGTATCTGTATCTAACGAGATGTTCTCGCTATCGAGCGACTGCTGCGGCTGTAAAGAAATTTAAGAAATGTTTAGAAAATTTAGTTGGTACATTTAGTCGTGTATACGATTTATAATACACGGATCCACTATAGGATTTCTAAACAGTTATTAAAATTCCATTATCAAATGAAAGTATATTGCAAGCACCACGCGCGTCCGTATAAGGCGCTTGAATTTATTTTAATATCGACGGTATTACGCCGCTTGACGGCTTTGTTATTGCCCCGGAGACGTATGCGAAAAGTTTATTATCTGCTCGAACCGCAGTCGAATATAGTGGGGCATTGTGTTGTAAAATTTAAATCACAATCAAATAACGGACCGTTAAATAGTTTGACGACGACGTCCACCACCGTCGCGGTCAGATAAAAGCGACGCGGTCGTTGGCTAATCAAAACGCCAGTTTATAATCACCAGTGGAAACGAACAGTAATAATAATTATAAGACACGACGATGAGCGAGTACCTGCCCTATACAATGTGTGTACAAATTAATGTTATGTGTGCTACAGTAAAAATGATAATAATCGCGGCCACTGCTGTAGTGCAGTCAAACGTGAATATTGATGACCGTCGAACGAGTAAAATATAAAACCACAGGTGACCCCAAAACCGGCGACCTGTCGAGTGTAGGAGCCCCCGCGGGGGCCAAGTTCCGACTTTCCTCTGCAGTGCCCTCTTGTGCCACTTTTTCGTAATGTAGCCGCCGCCCTTCCCTTTCCTCGTGAGCAGTTTATCAGATATTATATACCTACGTATATATAATATATAGGTATAACACACGCGCTCGATGGGTAAATAATATAAATATTATATTATTCTAAGCTCTTCGCAACGCGTCTAATGCACGATTCGGCCGGAGTTAAGCATCCGCGTAAAATTAATCAATGACCGTTTATAACACGTTCACGTCCGTTACAATTGTGTCAGTGGACCTATTATTCGACGGCGTTGTACGATTTTCGGTCGCACTCGAACGATTATTTATCTGTCTATAGTGCTGCCGCCGAACGCACTACACGTCTACACACAATATTATTGGAATTCGTTCGGTTTTCTATATAGTTGCGTGAGGTGAGCAGATTTTTAATTCTTACCGCTAAAACCGCAGCGATACTTGGTGCCCCCCACCCGCTGTTTACAAGACATTATAATATATTATAATATAGACGTGTTATAATAATAAAATTGTCAATTTTTTAGTACAACGAGTCACATATTTAAAAATATTTAAAATCTGCTACATAATATAATACATATTTAACAGAGATTATACGTACATATTCTATACTTTTTCACGTGCTCTATTTGTGCGCTATGGATAATATTCCTGCTCATTGAATATAAATGCCGTGCAACAATAGAACAATAAATGAAATAATAAGAGAACTCGAAAAAATAATGATACATACTTATTAAAAGATTGAGCCCCTCCACACACGAGCGTGTGCCATAATTATACAGGACATTTACGTCACGCGTTTACGATCTACAGATTAAATAGTAAACACCATATTTTGTGTGAAAGTGCATAGACATTTTGCCACGGTTTTTTTCCCACTACATCTTAAAATGGGTCGTGTCGATCGACTACAGTAAAATGTATAGTATATATATATTTATTTATTTATTTTATTGGCATACATATAAATACCTACACCATTATTATGCCAATAGTTCGTAGTCAAACAGCCATAACGACAATTCGTTACGAAACACGACGAATTAGTTTTCTTTTAAGTCCTATAGGCGATTTTCGTGATGGAAACAATTTTCTGTTGTCGGCGGTGGTCTACAGTGGATATTATTATTGTTCTATTGAAGAAAAATTTCGCAATAAACGCGATCACGCATACATGCAAATAACGCGAAAGAATAGAGAACGACCTATAGTCGTTCAGACTTATTAAAATAATATTATACGCTCGACGAGCAATAGCTGTTGGACAGACTTGCTCTGAAAAAAACCAAACGATTGGTAAAATAATATATATCAATTATATAATTTAACATAATTCGGGGTGGTGGTAATATCATATACCGTATAGCAGCAGCAGCAGCAGCAGACGCACCACCGCGATAATTTGGAAATCGCGTTGCTCGGAGACGCTCGGCGATCTTCGAATCGTTATGTCATTTATAATCGGCTTTTGATTACAACGACGACTGCCGGACGAAATAAAATATAAATTATAAAATATATATAATATTCATATATTATATGAACCGTGTAGGTGTGTATATTATAATTTATAACCGAGCATAGTAACGGTTTGTCGTTACGTGCCCACTCCGCCGACAGTGATTCTCTATACATTTGCACAATAAAATAATATTAATATATTGTACTGAGCTGCGTCATTCACGACCGCTTCCACGGGACGTATACAACTGTAATCAACAGTCGTTTAAATGTGATTTTCCACAACAATAATAATATAATACACCCACCGCTGCGATAATACGATCTGCGATCGGAATTCGCGAGTCTCATCGCGGACGTCGCGCTGTGTGTCTATATACAACGTACCATAGCCACTGGGCGGATATTTTTAAACACTCATCAATATCGCATTGAAAAGTGTACAAACGGTTTTTTGGAATATTTATTTTACATGTTTTAAAATCGTTACAAAACAAAATGTTTTTAAAAAAATATTAGTTTTTACTGTTTTGAATATTATTCAGTTTTGAATTACATATTCCTCTGAAGAATATTTTTCTGTGAATTTTGAACCGGTATATTACACAAGTTACAAGTTTAACCAATAATACCTACTATACTCGTATTGATTTCAAATAATTATTCTGTAAGAAATTCCAAAATCGTTGAATTTTTGAGAAAATGAATGTTGATTTTTAAAAGAACCATAGTGTATACCTATAATTATATTTGGTGCGTGGATTTTCATGTAAGTACCTACATTGTTTTAATGAATTCAGATTTCCTAATAATTTTGATTAGAAGTTAGCACGTTTCCATAACACCCTATAATATTATATACGCACGTCACACTCAATATTGTTGTGTTTTCTCGGCCAATGTCGCGGAATTTACTTGAAAAAACTTAATGCAACATCAGCAAAAGAATGGCTGCCCCCGTCTCCGCGGCGTGTCGATTTGTTTACGCCAACGTCGTTACGTAGAATTTTAACGTGAAAACAATGTGATTCGCCTCGGTGAAAAGCGCCGTCGACGGATCGTTCCGGGGCACTGACGAGAATTCCACGATGTAATTATTAGAAATTAAAAATGAATTAAAAACGTATGTTGTCGTCAAAAAGAAGTAAAATAGGTAGGTATTATTATAACGTTTATAACGATAAAAAATTGAATTTTTTTTCAAAAATGTTTGTTTTATAATGACTTGAAACAATGCTTATATAATATATTATGTGCTTTCTTCGATAAAAAAATCACCCGGTATAAGTAGGATTACGTCATCATTATAATATAATATATTATTATGTTTGTAACGTCTCGCACCGCGGCGGTTTGCCCATATAAACGTATACACATATCGTAAAATACGACCATATTTGCTGTGACCGGAGTGCAACTGCGCGGAGAAAGAGTGTATACCTACGTCGCGTCCGCACTTAATATATATATGTACAAACATTATTATATATATTTTATATTATAGGTATATTAGGTATTCTTCTTCTGCCATAATCGTATATTATATTATATATTGTTCGTGAAAGAGTGAGTGTGCGCCGCACAAAAATGCGTTGAATTATACATATACCTACTTAGGTACCTATACCATATGATGTACGCGACGACTATAATAATAAGTAATAATAATAATAATAATAATAATAATAATAATAATATGTACGAGGCAACTGCGTAATATAATCGATAATACATAAATATAGGTAGGTTATGAACACGATGTATTAAAATAATACAATACCGATTTGCTCCGTCTTATATATTCTTTTTCGTGAGTTATTATTTCGGTTTTCTCTCTTTTCTCTTTCTCTCAATATCTCTCTCTCGCTCTCTTCACGAACGATCCGCAGTCACGCCTGGTCCACACGAAGAAACGTTATACATAGTATATATAATATAAGCAGTACACCAATATTCTATACATATATTGTTGTATACAGTATACCTAGGCCGCCGCCCGGATGCGTCATCGTCGTCGTCGTGTCTCTCTCGTCCCACCCTCAGTCTCTTCCGGCCCGCGCCAGTATATACAGACGACTTTGCATATTAAACTCAAGTGGATGAGGAGGTGGAGGACCGTCTCATCTGTACACATCAATATTCCCAGACACGACTGCGGCGTGACGTACCCGCGAAGCTCGCTGTCGACGACGACTCGTATACGGTGTGTCCCCAAAGTCCCGAATCACCCTGTATAGTCATCTCCGTGGCAAATCATCGATAGATTTTTAATGATAATATGAAATGTTATTGTATCTGAACGCTGTTTCCTCGACAGTAACCCGGGAGAAATATACGCCATTAAATTGACATTTTCTTACTAAATCAGGGTGATCTCAGGGTGATACGTGAGACTTTCGGGACATACTGTATATTATTATTATACACGCATTAATACATCCGTTAATAATACGTATGCGATCGGTGGTCGAATTGTTACGACCGTGACTGTAGCAGTTTCGTCGGTCACGTAAACTTTACGTGCACCCATCACCCGCCCGCCGACGTCGTCGAGTCTTCGACAGTCGTTTATCGTCATCGTCTGTGTGTAGTATATTATGTGGACCAGTAAAAGTCTAAAGAGGCTGAACGACAGTTTTACTACTTTCCAGGAGAGAAAAATTTAAATGTTCGTAACTTTGGCATCGGGGCTTTGGTTTTTATATAAAGACTCTAGGAACGAGTTTGCTAAATACCGAATGATCAGTATAATGCAAGACACTCATTATTTCAAAAACGATAGTATTTTCCGAAATACAGAGTTTCTTACCAGTACTTGAATATTATTTACTCAAAAATCTGTCTTTAATAGTATATTGCTATACATATATTATTATAGTTTTAAAATAATCAAATAGAAAACAATATTTAAAATTAGAGATGCCTAATAAATATTTTTAAGCGGATGTGTAGGTTAGGTACCTTATCGTTCAACAGATATCTGCAAAAAAAAAACTAGAAAAAAAGGATTAAAACGTTTTTAATCTTGTCATGATATTATGAGCACGACACAATAGCAACGCCGAGCTTGTTAGCCCGCACAGCTTTTACTACAAAGTCGCTTGTCTCTCAAAAAAATACTAATTAACAACTCCTTTTTGGTATTTCTGTTGATAAATTTTGAAAGCGTAGGATTGTCGGTTAGCTCGTAGTTGTATATAGACCACCACCATCGTGTCGCTTAGCCCAGTTTTGCCTTTTACTAATAGAATTATTTCGAAAAGACCGTCCAAGTTGCGTCTGCCGTTGTAGAAGGTAAGGTTTATCGCCGGAGTGATGAGACCCGGCCAAGTCGTGGTGTAATCATAGACTTATAAAAATATACGGAACACTATTGCCCCGAGGACTGGGTGTTCGTGCCAAACGAATTAAGAGAGATAGCTTGAGTTTTATTATAAGAATGAGAGAAATGGAAGTACTGCAGTTCTGAGGACAGCCAATTAGAGGGTTTGTTCAATTTCTGAATGTCTTTCAATTTAATCTAAATGTTAAGCCCGATCCTTGTAGCAAGCTATCCACCTACTTGCGCGCGTTATCATATAATACCTCATGTTCCGTCTATTTCTCTAAGACTGTGGGTGTAATAGTAATCGGCGCGCCTCTAATAATATAAGGCGCAGTCGTCGTGATATCGTCTTCTCCGCCGTTGTCGTGTCGTCGCCATCACATCGATACCCGTGGAACGAAAACGGGGGAAAAAACCGTAACATTATATAGGTATACGCTCGATGACCGTCTGAACTCTCGCGGGTTATGCCCGTCCGCAAACCGCAGCAGTCGATTATTCGTAACTCGATCGAGCGGGGCGACGAGGACCGTGTGCATAATATATTATATTGTCGATGCCCGAAAAACAAAAAATCGGTCGACGTTGCATAATAAAACACAATTTACAAAATATACTGATAATTATGTCATGGTCAGCGCCACGTCGTTTCACCCGATTCGACGATGACGACGACGATAACCCGTGCGAAATAATGTCATCGTTCGCGCGCTTCTTCCGGTTCTTATTTTTTGGCCGACCATATAATACTCATTAGAATAGTTGTTATTACCGGCTATGTGTAAGTCCCTAAAGCATCGTTTTCGAACGTATATAAAACATATTATAACGGAGTACTATAAATCGTACACTACCGCCTGTCTACTTTATATATACATACGTTTAATCCACAGATGGAACCAGCGACCTCTTTGGGTTATATTTTTATGACCCTTTTTTTCTTACGTCTATTTAAAAACGACCACACTTAAATACTTTATTATTATGTTCAATGATCAAAATTGTATACACATTAAATTAAACTCGAAACAAATTAAAAATCACTTACAAACAATACAAGTATATCTGCCTGTTAATTTATCACTTTTATTTTATATTAAACCTTAATACATTTTCAATACCGTGCTGAGACCATCATTATCTATATATATATACAGTGTCGAGTGTTTGGTTTAAGGCCATAATATATGCCTTATTTTAAAATGTCCCATGTGTCGGTACGCCGTAGATTGGTTACTAGAAGAATGGGATGGGACTCTTATTTGCTGGTATGGCAGCAACGAGAACGGGAACATCGAGTGACCCTTATAACTGCTATTATTGTCTACATCGTAGTTTAATGTTTAAACTGCTCGTTTTCCGCCTCGATTCGAAAATATCTTATTTCAGATGTTTGAGAACTGTGCACTCGCGTTTAGTAGGTAATCGTGAAAAATCGAACGCGCATGCGCGTATATAGGCATCGTAGCGAGGCAGAAAACTAAGAAGAAGTCTTCGAACCGTTGCGAATAGAGATAAAAGACTCGAAATATATCATATATATAAATATATAAAAGAATTTGTGTATTCGAGTAATTGCGGGTCGTAATAATTAATCGAAATGATTAATCAAATTAGTTGTTTGCCACAAATGTATAGCTAAAATCATATAAAAATGTCTCCACTGCAACCATCACAATCCTCTCATCTGAAAATCACCTGTCCTAACTTTTTACCATCTCTGGAAATGGCGCAGCGCCTCCTACTCGAATAAATACACCCGTACATCGCATAAAGTTCCATTAATGGATGGATTCTTCGTGCAAGTCTAAAGCAACTGCCGCTGTTCAACACATCACATTCAAGCTATCGTTGTGAACGATTTAACTTACAGACATCTGTGGAACATAATATTATTTATAATGAACAAAAAGTTGTTCGATGTTAATTGAGTGCAATTATTATTATATACACGTGTACTATTACAACCTACGTATACCAAAGTGTTACAACTGTTACTCTATTATATTATAAATGTATTATGATGAGCAGTCCAAAGACCTAATCAAACATTACTCTTGCAATGCGAGTGCATATAATAACAATATGCGCTGTTGTTGTTTGGACTTTTATACGCTACTACGTCGTCCGTTACGAAACAAAAAAATCGTATTGACCTTGACGGAGCGTCTATTGTTTCTAATACGCTCTGAAGATGTGTGCACATATTATATAGGTATACATTAAAATAATAAAACCAAAGAAGAAAGACGTGATGAATTTTTTTCGGAGCGATATGAATATTATAAAATTTAAATTATTGTTTGTGTACATATACGCGCAGATGGTATACCTATTCCGTACCGCATCGTCCATTAGTCATATTATCATCTCGAATGCATAATATAAAATAACAAACAAATTTACCAATATGCAAATATAGTTGCACATTATACACCTGCCTGTTGGCGACTAAGCCTCTGAATATTTCTATTTAAAAATTGAGTTTTAAAATCAGAGGGCAGACGTTTTATATAATCTATCTAATTAGGTATCTTTGAAAATAGGTCTAGATTTCACGGATAGGATTCGTTCGAAAAGTCGTCTCGGCGAAATAAAATTGCCATATTAATCTAACGGGACGTTTTTTCTCTTCATTATTAATTATTAATAGTTCCGGCGATTGTGTGCTCGTACCTCTATGTATATAACATTAATACATTATATGCATATATATATATTATATATACGTGGTAGGTATACATAGTAATATAATATAATACTCTCAACTCTTTGTTTGTATACGTGTAACGAAAGACAATGTATAAAGCGGTGCAGTCTCGTGTACGAGCACCGAGACGAAAATTATAAATAATAAAAAAAATGAAATAAAATTGAAAAAAAAACCGAAGGACGAAAATCGTTACGAATCGATAGAATGTAGTGAAAATAGTAATATCATGTTGGTCAAATTTCGGTCAGTTGCGATATTTTTATAGTGAACGGGCTACGCGCCCATATAAGATTGTTCCGGGTCCAGTGAATTAAAAAAACATTTTATGGAATTTCGTACTATTGTTTTTGGTTTAAAATTTGACCACACGATGTATCGGCTTGGGATTACAAATTACCGGAAATTTCTAGACCCATGTTCACCGCGATATTTCATACTTGTGACGTTTTATGGAACGCCTACAAGTTGGTTCCCACATTACCGAATCGGTTCCTGGGTGGTATATATACAGGTAACAAGCAAATTAGTTCTTTTATGGACTTTAATTTTAATAATAAAACTATGTAAAACATAATTTTTTTGACTACAGCTGAATAATTGTCTATTATATACTTATTTTACTATTATTTTTGTTATTACTTAAGTTATATAATTATTATAATAAATACCTAATTATAATAATTATTATAGTAGTCATACACTCTAAATTATTATCAAATAAATCGAAGTAAATTAAAATAAATAATAATAAAAACAATGTGGTATACCGTATACATTTACAACTTAGGTACAGTTTTTATACGAATTTATTATCTCGACATTTGACGGCCGTTTAATTAATTTTATTTATTTTGTTCGCCGATTAACTTTTTCTTTTGAGCCGTTTTTCTTAACTTCAAGTTTGCATCGCTGTTGTAGCATATATCCAAAACAGAAACATATATTGACATTGGATCTCTTTTTGATTACTAAAAATATATTTGGGCGGGAAAAATAAAATTCTGTGAACCAATTTCGAACGGTTGGAGCAGGATGATAAGTAATTTTTATCACGGAATCTCACAAATCCCGTATAATCCCGTTTTGACGCGTGCCCGGAGGCAGTGTCCGGTGCAGTTATGTTATATTATTATATTGTCTTAAACACAAAATGCACCAGTACCTACAGCACACCAGACTCGGAATGAATCAACCCGAGCGGCAGCGCAACAGGTGTGTCTGGTCGTCGGTGTACACTCGCGTTTATGGTTGCGCGCCTGCGCGTGTATATAATATGCACCAATATACCCGTACACTACCTGTATATTATATTATAATATATATATATATATATAGGCAGTCGACTTACGACTTTCTAACCTTGACTCGGACGCGCGTCAGTGTTAAGATCTGGGACAGTATTTATAGTCACACTATATATAATATATATGCGCTTGTAGTATACCGTCCGGTATATATAAACATATATGTACATAATATATAAGCGTATGTGTTTGTGTATACGCACGCACACACGTCGTTCTACACAATGGGCGTCCACCATTTTTGTGTATTGTATTATTTTTCTCGGGTGCCCTCCACCCGGCCCGCGCCAAGACTCGCGGAGAGACGCAAGAAAAACAATGCTTGATATTATATTATGTGTGGTGCATACGTATACGAATGACGCGTAAACAGACGACGGACGTATCGTTGGACACATAGTGTGTGTGTGTGTGTGTGTGTGAGTGTGTGTGCCACGGTACTCCTCGGGGCCACTGCTCAGGGGTATCAGTGGACCGTGAACGAGCGCTGTTGCCGCGGGAGTCGAGAAAACATAAAAAAGTAACAATAATATAAGAGTACCTATACATATATGGGCATATATTATATAGTAATATGTAAACAATAATATAAATCAGGTACGGTATCAGTATGTATACGGGACGATCCATTTAACCGCGGCTATATTATTATACTTCTAAAGTCGATTTTTGTGTTTTCCAAGAGAAAAAAATTGTTTTTATGATAGTATTTTATGGAGTTTGATCTCGTGTTCTTATAAGAACACGACATTTTTTGTTGTAGTGAATTTTGCTTTCTGTTAACCATTGAAATATTGTAATACCGAACAGTGCTTATGCATATTATATATTATACACAGAGCAATAACTATATACAAAGTAAGTTTTGTGGAAAAAAATATAATATAGGAAAGTATAATATAATGTATATCATTTCTTGTTTATAGAAATATTAACCCTAAATACAATCGTGGATTTAGAGTTTACCAACCTAGGAAAACATAATCTATTATACTCTAATATCTGAAGCTCTGTCCGGAAATAGAAGCGCGTATAGGTCGACAAGAATCTTTAGAGCGATGATTCAGAAGAAAATGTCAACAACCATAGTGGCGAAGCGTGGTAATTCAAAGTGTACCTAAGCATAATATGTATATCATACTAGTCTAATCGAAGCATTCAAACTTGCACAACCAATAAATTCCAATTGCATCAACAACCGATTTCCCACAATATACGAACGCATTCATTTATAATTTATATGTTATGGGAAGGGAAAAGAGCACAGGTATTCAAACTTTTTAATCCAGTGGCTCCTTTATGGCTTTGCAATATTTTGACGGCTCCCAAATTATTAAGAACAAATTGAAACAATACATATAAGGATGATAATATAATATAAATATATAATGACTACCTATTTAATGCAACTATAGAAATAAAACTTTAAATGGCCACGTGTTTTAAAAATGTAGTGATAACAACGCTTCAATAACTATGTATTATAAAAACGATCTTTTCAAAAACACAACAATTAAAAATCAGCGCCAGTTCAGCCAATTCATATGACGTGGCAGTCTGCCGATCGTATAATATTATTATCGGGCATGTCGCGTATGCCTTAACGCATTTCTGTACAGGTGTGTGTATAATTATCGTATTATTGATTGTATGAATTGTGGTATATTATAATATTATGTTGTGTATGGTGTACCTTTATCGATGTATGTAGTATCTATAATAATAAATAAAAAAATAATATTATATTACGGCGATGGGTACGATGATTATGCGTGATGCGATACGCTCACCGAAAACATATCTATACCGACTTGACAGAGCGGCTGAAAAGGATTAAAAAACTGCCGCGCGCATATACGTATAGGTATATAATATAAGAACGCCGCCGCGGAGATTACGCCAACAATCGTATTATAATATTTTTAAGAGAAAAAAAATTATATGCGTTACAGTGCGTTACGAATAATCAAACGATTTTGCGGTTTAACGCGCATTCGTCCGTTTATATGGACATTATTATAATATAATATTATCGTGTGCATATGATAAAATATGCGCGCTAAAAGAAGTCGCGTAATGCACGCGCACGTATTCATTCGCAGGTACAACACGATATCTAAAAATGTTTATAACAGGACTCTGCGGCTTATGGCGTACACACACGCGCGCGTTTACGAATACGGCAAATCGTATATAATATACGGCGCGGTCCTCCTATTCGTCGATCGTTCGACTATAATATTATAATATAATAAATAATAATATTGATATCGATTCGCTTCTCACGTGATATATTGTATTTATTTTTTAAACCCCGACCGAATGACGGACATTATCCCTACTCACCGCGGCGCGGTGTACCCGTACGGATCGCATCGCGCGCGATTCGTTAAAGTCTCTACGATTTTTTTTTTCTTTTGAACACACACGCGCGATTGTCTATACGCGGGTACGCAGAACCGGTATGTATTTGTATTATTATATTATATTTCGTATTAGTTCTTATTCTGAACAACATACTCGTAACGTGGTTTTTTTTTATCCGGCGTGTATTTTTTTTTGTATACTTACACGATTTGTTTGTGTTTTTTTTGCGATTATGATTTTTAGTTTGACCGAGCTAAAATAATAAGCTGACGTTCGGTGTTCGGTACCTATACAATAAACGATTAAAGCGGATATAAAATCATAAATACTGTTAGATTGAAACTCGAATGTTATGCGTTTGAAAAAAATTCGGTTTGAACCATTACATTTTGTACAGTACCTATACACTCGAAGTACAGCACTCAACAAATAAAATAAATCAATTCCGAATAGAAAACTACTCGGAGTAATAATATTGTATTGTTCTATTATGTTTGACACATTTTTCCCGTCTTGAACGACATGCACCGCAGTACAACCGAAAACAAATTGTAAAATATATATACATAAAAAACCTAGGTAATGGCTATGATAATACAATATCAATTATTATTTAAAACGATTATTTGAAATGCATATCTGCAGTCGGGAAATATACCGAAATGATTGAAAGCCTAAAATATTTGCATTTAAAATCATGCGAATCTATGGTTATATTATTAAATTATACAATGTACCGGAAGGCGTTGTGTAGAAATCTGAGAGTTTTGGCCAGGTACCTACAAAGAGATTGCCTAAAATAGTTATTAAACTATTATTGTTTTCAACGCTTTTTACGTCTATCTTGAATTTCTTCCGTCTTGAATTTCGGCTCGGTCATTTGGAGGAACCCTATTCCGAACTGGCCAAATTACGAAATCAAGGAAAAATTAATTTAAACAATTTATATACTGGCTTAATTAATATGGTATATAATTTCTGATTGAGTGGTTTGACTAAACACGTTATGAGTTGATTTTTACTTGTGGTTGGTTCGAAAAATCGAATGTATGGATGTTAATATTAATTAAAGCAAAAATATCGATTGAATTTAAAATTCTATTACTACCTATTTGAGACTATATAAAATATATCTTAACCGTCTTTTTCGTATCTTTGTGAGCACGAGTGTAGCAATTAATATGTAATATCTTTAAAACGGCCAAGTTTTTGATCGTCGCTTATTTGTTATTGCAGATTTTTAGTGAGCTTTTAAATGTTGACTTTTGTTATTGTACGTTTTGCAAGTTAGAACGTCGCTAAGGTGGACATTTATTTACATTCATTAATCATCTATATAAATAAATACGCACTATTTATTTCACCAACGATCGGAAGTCAAATATAGTTAATAAATAACTAATAACTAAAATAGTTATGAACGTAATTCAGCTGTTCTCGCGGATTCTTCACTGATGTGTTTCTACGGGCCGCTTTCGTGACATTGATATTTTTAACAATGCCCATTTGACAGAATACATTATTAATGAATGAAAACAGACGTCAACCGACTGAACGTACAAATTCCTATTTGTTTTAATAAAAAAAGACGTACATATAGTCGTGAAATCTTCGAGGGAAAAAAATCGCTTATGAAAAACAAATTATCTCGACCGCTGACGAATGATAATGTTGTGTATACGTTCAAACTACGGAAAACGTATAGCAAAAATAGAAATAATAAAACCTCGCTATAGATATCTAATAAACATGTCTTCCGATCACGCACCATAAGAGTTCGACCAGATGTCGTTTGACCTGTCAATATTTTTATTCACTGCAAATTATTTTTTTAGTCTCGCGTTGTAAATCCAATAGTACTGACCTCTGCGGCTCTGCTATGGGTGCACAATATTTTACAATGTAAGTATTTTCACGATAATATGATATAGGTACGCGTGTTTCTCAATGTTATTCGCCGCAATTATTACTGGCAGACTCACTCATTTTCTTCATACTGCACATTTCTGTTAGAATTAATTACCTCTAATAAAGTAAATAGTATCAATATTAAATGTTGTGCTGTTGTAAAACGTTAGTAGGAAACAATAATAGTTCATCGATACATCATATATATAGTTTATTATTCGGTCTGTAAAACTATTCACATCATATAGAAGTTGGAAAACATAATCAAATAGAATATATTACTTGCGAAAAAAAAACATTTTTTTAATAAAATACATAGGAGGTTCAGTGACGTCGGCAACTGTAGCTATACTATTACGCTTTTCTCACTAAAAGGCACCTATATATTATTATAACACAGATAACTCCATCGGAGTTGTTTTAACTGTTGTACATTTTTAAACATTATTTCGATCTTATATCCTTATGATTATAATATTTCTAAAAAGCTTTTTAAACACAATATTCTATTAATATCTTCAAACTGCAGTAAACGCAGTTATTCGAAATACCACCTGCACATCATTGGGTCGAAATATTTGCAAAAAAAATAACTTTTAGTACCTATTATACCATATTATATTATTCTTATGCCGCAGTAGTATGGCATAGAACCACTGCTGAGATAATATTATGCGATATCGCAAGTCCCGTCGCGTACGGTCAACTACCATTTACAACTCGCTCGTCGTTGTCGTCGTAAACATCCGAGTCCAGTGATCCTCCTGCAGCAGTGAGCGGTAAACGCCCTCTCCGCACTGTCCTCAGCGGGTCGTCCGCGCACGTCCGCTCGGCCGACATTCCGACACACTGCAATACTCGCGACGAGTATTAAATATAATAATTACGCAGTTTATAAAAATATACAATATTATATAGTATAGACGCGCGCGCCGTAATGTGTACGTAAATATTTTGTTTTAATTTTATCGGCGAATGCTCATCGATATATCTATATATAACCTGCAGCGGTTATCCGTGCCCGTAAAAATTAATTATTTACCCATAACTATACGTCGTCTGGACTCTATCGTTTTTTTACGATGGAATCCTCGACTCGTGTTTTTTTTTTTTTTGGAAGGAAGAGGAAGGTTGGCAGGTTAGGTAGGGCCAACTATACGCGCCGAGCAATTAATTATCGAACTTCTGCGATTTGTGTACGAAAAAATACTCAAACACTATTCAACTGCGGAATAAAAAAATAAAAAATGTACCATGTTGTCATTAACTAAGACTTGAACATAATTTTTTTTTCGACGACGTTTATAGTTTTTGAAATAATGAGTACCTACAACTGTACTACCGTAACCGCAGTATATAGACATTACGCGGAGAGCCTGTAATATATAGTATAAACGAGTATAGGCTCACTTTAGGTATATGTATATATTATATACTAATCTATAATAGTAATCTACAACTAGATTTACTGTGCATGGAGTATAGAAGGATAGAATCATTCTAATTTCACATTACCCAATAATACATATGATATACTATATTTATGAACGAGTGCAATTCTGTGACGTGACATCTATCTTGATGACCCTGTTCGGCCGGGTCGTATACATATGTATATAACATTTTAACGGCGATGGTATATAGGAAAAATGTTTTCGTTCAATTTCTTTTCCGAGCGAACCGCGCAATAGAAGTTCGGCTTTCGAAGACCGCCGCGCGCAGAGATGAGACCGCGTGGTAGGTACGTGTATATAAAACACTTGCGTTGATAACAAATGCTGTTATTATGTATTGTCCTCGTCGTTATAATATTTTATTGTATTATCGTTATTCTTATAAACTCTTGTTCGAAATCGCGAGGTCCCGCATTATACTCGAGTTTAATATTATATTATCATATTATGTTTAAACTGCGACGCGGATATTATATATGCGTACAAAAAGTTGTCTGGTGAGGTCATGGATCGTCCTTGACCACGATGCACACAGCTGACGCGAGGAATGCTCGCGAAACACCCATTATAATAAGAATATTATAATATTAAACCACTGATTTCTGGTTATAATAACGAACGTAGACTGTTCACGATTTGAATATTTTCAAGACTCGGTGCGTTCAATTTTCATCCGAACAATAACAACAATATAACAGCGTGTAGGGCGTGCACTGTACACAGTGGAAAACACATTTGTATCACATTTCACAGATATTCATCACATATGTGTCATATGCTCGTATAATATATATATATACCCATATACATTCGAAATTAAAACGTAAAACCGTGTCACAAAATATATATGTGTCTATACACAATATTATTCGCTTATACATAGGTATACAAGTCAAAAAAAAAATATTTATATATAATAACATGAAAGATGAAACAGATACGAATATATACGACATTCACAACAGACGATATATTGTCCACCGCTGCTGCACTGCAGTTGTATACACGTCGCGTGTGTTTATAATATTATTATTGTCATTGCACCTTCGTCTCATAATATGTTTAGTATTTATGTCGGTGAAATCGAATACAATATATAAAATATTATATATAGGTACATCGCGTTACGATCTGAACGTACGTCGTCTCGCGGCCGCGATCAATTTCATCGACGTGCGAATTCCGATATCAAAAGTCGCTCCGCGTGTACCTTAATAATAATAAATATACGTCATAATGTATAATATATTATGTACCAGCTGCAACGATTTGCAGTATTATAATAATAATAATATATAATGCCGTTTAAGGTAAATCCGCGTAAGGCGTAACGCAGCTCTTCGCGAGCTCAGCTGTATCCGTCTCTTAAAAAATTCTCTCGCCTTTCCCGAGCAATGATGAGGTGTCTCGTTTTGGCGCACTGCTTTCTATATATTATATTAAGCGCACGCGGTCTCGGCGGTTTTTTTTTTTTATGGTGCACACCGCTGCCGCAATTCTATACGCGTATTACGACGACGACGACCCATTTGATATTTAACACGTTTTGAAAAACAATGAATGATCAGTTCTCCGCGAATGGAGGTATGTTTATGCGATACATACATATATATGTGTGTTTATTGATTTCTAATTAAAGAGCTATAAGGAGGAGAAAAACTACATATGTGAACTCGCCGCTGGCGTACCCTCTGTGCGTCTCTTTCCTCGAGGAGAGAGGTTCAGCTTTGACAAATCGACCGTATGAGAACAGCGAGACGTTATATACAAGCAGTGGGCTTAAATGCTTAATGAATATATCGTACTTTTCGCGGATACCGGACGTTATTTGTCAGTGACGCTGCAGACGCATTTATTTTCGACTTAAATATATTATGTAGTCGACGTGTCGGCTTAATAAACGATTTGAGTGTATACACGCCTTGCAAAAAACCGACGCGTATTCTGCTGTCACGTTACGTCATTATAGTAAATGTTCATTGTATAGGTATTATTCATTAAATTTGTTGAAGTCACCGGAAAAAACAAACCCGTCGGAATCGTTGCTAATCCGAAAACTTTGTAGTTTTTTTTATATATAGTCGTATATGGTTTATCGTACGTTATTTCGTATATATTATATGCATATATAGACGCATAATAATATAATGACATACCGTACAGAACGAATGACACGACATTTTCGGCTGCTAATTAGTCGCAAATAGTCATTAAAGTCCGCGACTTTATATATATATATGTATCATGTATGTCTAACTACATGACGCGTCGTGCGCGCGATTTTTCGTATACGACGAGCGTAATCATAATAGTTTGGGCTACGGAGTGCGTAAATTACTACGACTCGAAGCAAGACTGTGCGATTTTCGAAGATTTATAATATTTCAGAAACGAGCGGTCATCAAAACTATACTATACCTAAAAGATGACTATATTTTTCTCGTCGACGATACCCCGCGAGACGTATAATTATACTGCTGCCGTACGCCGCGTCCGTACACAATAATTATTATTGCAATTACAATCAACTACATCGACTTATATGTGTCAAATGTACACGATATTATAATATCTACCTGTATATAGCGACGACACCCGTAAATGGACTCGATCACGATGACAGAGACCGCTGATTACTCGGGCCCACGCGTCGAAATCGACAGAATATAATATTACGTATATTCATATCGGCCGGCTGCGGCGCGGACAATAACCAGAACAACCATAAACCGCGATCTGCATCGAATGAATATCGTCGAGTGTATAGGTACGAGGCGACTTGCATAAACCACGCGACGCATTCGATATATGACACGCGTTGTCGTACTTAAATTTGTGCAAAACATTGTTGTTTTTGATTTTGGGAGGCTATATACGCTCCAAACGTTTTGAAATTATTATATATACCTACTCGTACAGATCCCATATATTATATTATATAATATACTAAATGCTGAAAAGTGTGCGAAAATCCAAATCGTGTGTGTGTGTGTTGGGGGGGGAGGGGGGCATATAGCTACTATGACCAATTATATATTATTTATAGTAATCCCGTCCGGAGATAACCTGCACCGCAGAGGTATTATATTATATCGTGTCGAGTTTATGTTTTTTTATTGCATATAATATATATATGCATATTTATTATTGAAAAACAATTTTCTCGTGTACAAATAATAAGCACGTACGCGAGTTAATCACGGCCCTCGAACCCGAACATGTCAATAATAATAATCGATACACATAATATAGATATATATATACGAGTAAATGTGATGTAATGTGAAATGTCTGAACAATGGGCGCGGCGATTATCCGAGTGGAAAACTATACACTACTTAAATACTTATTACGCGTATATTATGTATTTAAACCTATCCAACTATATAATATGTCCGAGTGCAGCGTATGTGTACAGGGTAATTGCGTTTTTGTCGTAATAGCCAAGCGCGATATACGATGGGAAATGTTAAGATATATTCTAAACAAATTTTCCTAAACGCGCATATACTGCAGGCGTCTGCAGCTGCTGTTTACATTTCCATATAACTATGTACGTAGTGGTTACCACTCGTCAGTGTTGGTTCTGTACGTTTAAAAATCTCTTGTATTTACGAAGGTACCTACTACACACGCAGTGATAGTGTAGTTCGCGATAAACTAAATCACCCCGTGCCTACATGTAATATGTATATAGTAAGGCTGCCGTGCGGGTCGTATATGTTTCTCGGTCGACGGTATAATAACACATACTTAGGTAACATTTTTGATAATTGGGCACGGTCCACGCGCGCGCGTAAGAAAAATTGTCGGAAAACAAAACACGAATATTATATACCTATATGCATTATTATTTCGTTGATAGAGTCTCAGTCGCGGTAAAACAGTAATATTCTTAGGCAATATGCGCAATTATCCTGGACAGCTGATCAGTCTATTATACGCAATAATATGATGAGAACACCTAATACTCGTATATATACACTTGAAATATTATTATACATTATTATAAGCTGAACATAAAGCGTCGGTTTGACATTTTAATCGCCTAATCCGATATACATAAACATACGAGGTGATTCACCAAGCGTGCTCACCTCTGTTTTTTCTTTTATTATAATAACGCATTTATTCAAATTCTGGATTTTGGAATTCATAACTATACTTAAGGATCATATTTTCAATTATTTAGAATTTTATATCATTTACTGAGTGTCCTGTGGCGATGTATACGATTCTTTTTTTCGAACGAGAACCAACCTTTTATGTTGTAAACTATATTAACCTAAATGGTATGAGAAAAAACCCTAAGCATTTGATAATACGACCCTATATATTGAGTATACTCAAAAGCTCCAAAAATCAGAATTTATAATATTAATTCGATACTCAAGGAAAAGCGACGAGAGCGAGCGCACGCTCGGCGTGGTATCACTCTGTATATATACTCGCACCGGTGTGTACCGCAACGAGCAATATATTCTATTGTATATAAATACGAGATGGTATCGGGTCACGTCGATCGCGGCGTATACCTATATATAGCGCGGCGCTAAGTAGGAGCTACCTCGCTATACATATATACCTATATGTATATAGGTATATACGACGTTTGCCTATATATATATTATATGTACCGTTACACGCCGCACCGACGTCGACGTGACAGCGGAAACGGTCGCCGCCACTGCCACAGACAACGCGCGTTCACTGTACTATACATAATACACGATGTAGGTATTGTGTGTTATTGCGTCTCCTTATGGAAAATGGTGGAATGCGCGATGCGGTCGGCCGCCGAATCTCGACGACGATTTTCCTTTCGTGACCTACTCGCGCGCGACGGTCCGCGCACCGGAAAACCGGGGTGCAAGTCTGCGTATATTCACATAATATATTGATAGAGAGAGAAGGGACGTTTTGACATGTCATTACTGTATAATAGCATATATTATTGATAATATAATCTTATGGACGATTGTCGGTCCTCGGACGGAATTGTGCGGACCAGTGACCCTGCAGTATATTATATGGTACACCGTATACCCATTAGGCGCACGGTAGTATTGCAAACCATATATTATATACAGCTATTAGGATTACGCTGTATGTATTTTTTGCATTATTCGTGCAACTAACTAAATCAAAATTTAAAACTTAGCAGTATGATATGATACTAATATCCAAAACATTTACATATTATATATCAGTTTAAAGTCTGAGGGACCGTGTGGGGGGTTACAGCAAATTCACGGACGTGCACTGTGCGACGTCCAATCCGTATATCGATACCGAGCGGATGTTCGTTATACAAATAATCGCGATATTTAAATGTAATTATCGCTTAATTATCGTCATAATAATAAATCCGCGTGCTTACGATTCACAGACACGTCCTGACGCGGAGTATGCAATTAAAAAAGTTTTAGTAAAAAACACAAAATGGCGAATCAAATATTATTAGTATATTTTACCATAATAATATTATCTCGTAACCGGTGATCGTATGATTTGCATGCGTCGACGGGAAAAGTGCGTAAATATATTCATTAATCATTCGTATCGTGTGCAAGTGCTCGCATATAGATCCGCTCAATCCGGATGGATGTATATAATACAATGATGTGTATAATATTATCATACCATACGTCTTATTTATACAATATTATACATATTTTATATACCTACTTCCGGTCGTCCGGCTATTTTGTATTTCAAACTTTTGAACTGTAGTGTGCACGACTGAAAGAAATATCCTTCGTGAAATGAAAAAAAAAAAAACAATCGTCAAATAAACCATCGACCGCGCGCGCGCGCGCGCGCGAGTTAACGACCTACGATATTATTACTATTGACAAACACGCATTACGCAAATATATATAATAATAATATAAACCGAACGCGCGTAAAATATATACAGCTGCAGGTTGTTCAAAACGATTCGTCCGGTTTCAAATGGTTATTATATATTATATTTTAAGTTTATTATTATAATAGGTGTGGCGTGGTGATAATTGACACATTAAATAAAATAATATAATATAATTAGCCTATGCCCTATTATTATTTACTTATATAATTTATGTTCTATGTATATAATAGACTCGACTTATGTCTACACGAACAACAGACGTTGTCAAAGTCAAAATCCAAAGTCGAATTCATCCCATATATACTATTACTCCAGCATATCCGTTGTAGTTGACTCTGCCGATTTTTGATCCCCACCTGTGGTATCGATGGTAAATATGGTGATTGAAGGTGGTACATATATACGCAGCAGTATCTTTAACATATTATTCTCAAAAGAAGTAATCACATAGGGTGAGGATCAGGTGATCTGAGAGGCTTGCAAGTGACAAGCAAAGAAATGTATACTATTTTCAATTTTGAATAACCGTGCGTAATACATTATTGGTACCCGCTGAATCAGCATCTTTTTTAAACATATTATTATATCGTTTTACTGCAATTATTGCAATTAAATACGATATTCGTATGCAGAATGTACGTTATTGCATTATATATTATAGTACATAATATGAATACTGGCAAAAAAGTCACTGAAAAAATTACTGTTAATAATTATTATTAATTTAATGTATTGTGACATTGAAACGCTAAAAAACAAACTGAAAAATAATAAAAATTTAACAAATATTTAGAATTAAATACAGTATACATACTATTATAATGACAAATGACAATGAACAATTAAAAAATAACTCTTTTATATTATGTTTTGACATATTTGTGTCAAAAGTAAGGAATTCTTTTTAGCGTATCTGCAATATCACAATACACTAAATAGTTACATATTTCTTAGTAATTTTTTCTGTGATTTTTTTTCCGATTACCCATACTTATGGAACTCCTCATCTCGTGACGTCATAGCAGCATACATGATACATGTATATTATAACGAATTTACGATACGTTATTAATATAATAATACAATTTATATAAAACGTTGCGCGTCAATGGCATTGACGTTTTGTGACATTATAATATTATACTGCGGCCGTGGTGCCGAGTCGGGGAAGTCGATCGTATATAGTCGTGAATATTATTTAGAAAATCTCACGTGACAGCAGCAGAGAGGAAGACCGTGAATAAACTGTTGAAGGATGACGAGAGTGTGTCGGACGAAACGGGCGCGCGTCATCATTATAATGTAGGTTAGGACACAATTCGAGCAGAAAATCCGTAACCGTTCGATATATTTATGCCGCCGCCCCGTCTGGCGTATTATATAGCTGCAATATGTTCCACCTACATTCGGGTGGAGACTGCACTCCAAAACGATCCCCTCGGAACCTACCCTCAAAATGTAAACCCTAGCTTAGATGTCAAAACGCAGAATCGTGTGACGGCCAAGGGTGTACGGGTGTAAGACACCTATAGGCAATCGCGTTCGTTCGCTTATTACTTTAGTTTTTTTATGGAACCTCATCGCGACTGCTATAGAGTCTTAGGAACATTTGTTTATAGGCAACTTTAAATGCATTAGGCCGCCGACCATCTCGTTGCGCGTGTTATAGTAGTAAATAATCATTAGTTTGAGACGTCTTTGAGTACACGGATATACGCGCTATCCCCGGTGCGTGCGCTATCTTACGCACAAGTCAAACTTGTAATATTTAACTCTCCGCAATTAATTACTAGGGAACAACGGAAGCAAATTTTTGAAATTACTTTTAGTTGATTTAACATAATGCTTTAATATTTTTCAATTTTTTGAAATATTTGAACCACATTTATTGCAATTATGTGGCTCTGTCATTCCCTTGTACGCATGTAACGGCGGGTTAGGATGTTTTTTCAGAACAAAAATCTGTGTAGCCTGTGTTTCCGTACGATCTGTTGGAATTAGATTAAGTCGTTTTTGATGAAAAATACGGTAGTTGCGCGAGGCCCCTAAACACGATTATTGCAACGAGCAAAATATGACAACGAGCCGAGCTCGTTTTTACGTACAAATTTACGGCCGGCGAGTTCATAGTGAAAAAAAATGAAGCAATAATAAATAATAATATTAATAATCTTTTTGGCACGTGGTACTATACTAACCGACCGGTCAAACGGACGCCGCCGCGGCATATTTTTAATACACGACGATGGCAATAATCTCGCGATCATTCGTGTGAAAATCGCCTTCGTATACAGTCCGACGCGCGTTTAATCTTAAGTCGTTTTTAATGTTATCGAATCGCGACAAACCATCAGACGCGCACAAATTAAACACGTATAATAGATATATATGTATACCCGTGTGTACACCTGATACGCGCAATAATACATACCTATATGATATTTTACATCACATAGATATATATTTAGAATATATATATATTTACTGCGATCGTCGGAGTATATGATTTATACGACAATCGCGCGTATATACTTAAGAAAACATATTATATTGTACGCACATGCCGATCGTAGTGTATTAAACGTGACATTCCTGCTCTGGTCCGTAAAAATATTGCTCGACCAGAAGAAAATTAATTACATTATACGGACAGATCCGCTGCGGCGTTGACGGTATAATTTTATTATCATAATAAGCCTTTCGATTCGTTTTGTCAGTTAGGTATATATTTATTTATAATATTATTATATGCCCTGCACAGCCGCTAATACGCGTATTACATTATAAAGGGAGATAGGGTTATATCGTTTACTTTGCACCTGCAAATCTAAGAATGCAATCTAAAATGTGTAAAAGCCTTTTTCGGGTTTTCAAATTTTTCAACACACCTGCACCGTCGCTACTACGCGTTTTCGATAAAAGTTTAAAAACAATTTATTATTTTTGTATTTCCGTTTCGAAAGAACAACGATTTAGTATATTATTATTGTTGTCTGCGGCATCCGACACTCTCCTTTCTGGCGAGTGGCAAAAATTCGAATTCGTGATAATATTCCACCATTTCGCACCATTATCACACTTTTAGTCAGTATCTCTCCGCAGTCGCGGTTGCAGTATAACGGCAATTCGAGTGACAGCATATCATTTATATCGTCTACATAATAGTTGCACCTATATATAGATATAGATATCTAAAATATCTAAATATCTTAATATCACACGTACAGGTTACATTGCCCGTGTATATAGGTGTTTTTTAATTTTGAGCTTACAGTCGGAAAATTCCTCGTTTCTGCGCTGCAGTACCTGTACAATATTATTGTCGTCTATATATATCGGCAAAACAAAAAATTAAAAATATGCGCGTGTTTACGCGCACGTCGCCGCGTCGACTCGGTCGCCATCGGACGTGTACTCGTTTTAATTATTGCACGCGTCTTATTATAATATAACATATAGGTATATAAGTGTACATTTGCAGTCGACGAACGGTAATTTTTACGGTATTATTGGTATACGGCGTTATTGTTTATCGGGTATATGATACTCGTATATAAACCGGCCGAAATGCCCGCGAGGATGGTGTCCTTCGCGGCCAAGTGGCATTACATTATTCTATTCGGCGGCGGCGGCAGCGGTACGTTGCAAATAATATAAAACGTACCCAAACTCATCAAACATTTTATACCTAGGTACACCACACTCGGGTTTGCCGTCCCGGGCCCAAGTCGTCATCGTTACTAATCATTATTTTTATATTAATAATTATATTATCACGTATACGACTCGCCGCGGTTTCGGAGCAACGCGAACGGACGTTGTGCAGGTGACTGCATACGTATATAGAACGCGAGGACGAGAGCTATAGTAGTGATCGCTATATATTGTATCACATCTGCTGCAGAGTGCATACAAAAATATTTCGTGATCGTTTGATGATTTATACGAAAAACATTTATAAATCATCAGCTAAAAAAAAAAAATTATGAAGCATCGTGGGCGACGACAGGTGAGCGTAAAGGTACGCGTCGGGTGTAATATAATATCATATCATAATATCGCGTCAATGTAAACATTACGTCCTCGTCGGCAGCAAATAGAGAGCCATAATATATTATATATTATTATTATTGTATTATAAAAGACGCGCACTCGATGTTATTATTACAATATTATATACCTAATTTGTATACGATATATAGGATGAGGTACCTCTATATTATGTTATGTAAACGACTTTCTCACGTTCTCTTTCGGAAACGTTTTACTCCAAAAAACGGTCGTCGCGCCCGTACTACCCACATACAATGTATAACTGCATAATAAATTATAATTTATTTGGTCACATATTTTAATGATGTATATAATATACCCATATATAATATTAAACTACAGTATATATGACACGGAGCACGCGCCGGGTCGTGGTGACCGCGTTCGACGGTAAACGCCGTTATGTTTGCGATAATTTTAAAGAAACAAAAATCAAAAAATCACGATACAGTACATATTTTTATACAATGACGTCGACGACGACGACGACTCGTTTAAAGACGACCTTTGTGTAGAGCAAAACAACGCAGTTCGTAGTGCATGAGGTTTTTAGCGTTTTTAAATACAACGACACGCCTTTTTATTTCTGCATATTTCTAAGCAGAATATTTTCAGAAATAAATGTAAATATAATTTTATAGGTGCCTGGTTTTAGTAGTCAAGTTGAAATGAGCCGAGTGGAGTGTTACTCTGCAAAAGATTTGGTTAGGATAGGGCCATTATTCTGTTGGGATAGACTTTAAATACTGAAATAACTACTTCAAAATCAAAATTTTCTGCAACGAGTATTGTGGTGACCACTGACCGCGTTGCAGTTTACTGCGATATTATTGTGGTATATTTATTATATATATATTCATTTGCAGACACTCGACGAAATATATTCACTAGTCTGCAGCAGCAGTAACACTATCGCGGGCCAGAGATAATTTGATTTCTCAACGTCTGCGCAGCGCTTGATGATTATTATTATGTCGAATCACAATAAAAAATAAAATTAACTTTTTCCCGTTTTCGGTCTATATTGAAAAAACAATAACGATTAAGGTCACCGAGTTGCGTACCTCCATTATAACGTACTGCATTATAGTGTTGCGCAACGTTATTCGTTCCCGCTCGCATTATACCCCGCGATATCATTTTATAATATACATAATATTAATGATATGCAAATAAAAAAGAAAAACTTAACTTTGGCGGCGCGCGTTATTGGTTCAAACTTCGCGGTATAAAGAAACGAGCAAATATTCGATCAAAGCGCTATATTATAATATAATATGCTTGCATAGAGCAGTTGTATCGCACGAAGAGCGGCTGGTCTGCGAAATCACACCGAGGCCGAGCCAGGCGCAGAGCACAGTTCTGGGAGTGAGGCGACAACACAAATGCACAATATACACGCATTGATTATAAAATATACAGTAGCTATATAATATTTATAATCAATGGTAGTTAACCAGTAGTAGGCACTTTTATGTCTGTAGGGGAGGGCCCAGCCCTATATAGCACTCCTGCAGGATGAGATCTGTACCTGGGCCGAGCGACTTACGTGTATAATCGGGTCGCTTGATGAACTCGTCTGCTACGTATATTATATGTATAACGCGCGGGTACCACGTCCGTTTCACCCCCCCCCCCTTCTATTAAAACCAAAAATTGTTTTCACACTAAAAAGCGAGCAAGACTATTTTCAAAATTTGCGCGGCACTGTCTATAAGGATAAATAATCAAAAAGTGTGGGCACCCCATAACTGCTGCTGCAGGACGACGGATGGTGTCTCTAGACACGTCTGCAGAAAATTCGACGCGTCGCCCCGAAATCGTTTTCGTATATAGGCATATGGCCATCGTAAATCACCGTCCCTGCTTCGGATTATTTCGACGACCGACGTGGAATCGAAATGTTCTGATTAATCGTTCGTTTCGTTATACGCCGTCGTGTGTTTTGGAGGCATTTCAAAAGTAGGGTATTAATATATGTTTAAAATATATCGCAACAATATTATAATAGTGAATAGGTACCTAACTATATTATATACATTACACATTATGAAGTACGCGTGCTGTCACATATTATATTATTATATCGTACGGGATCGCGCGGACGGGCGTCGCAAAACAATGAACTTTATGACATATTATATTATAATATTATGCGCGTTTATACATATTGCGATATAGTATAACGTGCACGGTTGCCCGCCCTCGCGTGGCAGCATTTATTATTATCATATTGCCGTATTATATATATATTATATATAGGTACCTCTATATATACGTATATAATATAAGCACGGCGAGGACGATATATATTATTATATTGTTGTATTATTTTAGCCTACTTTCGTCGTCGTCGGTCACCGCCGTGCACCTTTGCATGTCATTATACCCACTAATATAATATTATGTACAATATCATTATTATTATTATCATTATACGTCGTGTGTATCGCACGCGTTATTATTCCGCATCGACGTAATCGACGGCCCGTTTTGCGCAACGCGCGTGTACCTGCGCGGTAATATTCTTAATTTTCTGCACATACGCGAGCGTATATTATCGTAAACATTGTATGAAAATTACGCAATGTAATAAATAATAATATTATTATTTTTACGATTGTATATACCAGATGTGTATAGGTATATATTATGTTTTGTTGCGATTTTCGATATATCAAACGAACCGCCGCCGATCGCCCACACTTGTGTCGTATATTCGTTTCGTTTCGTTTTTAAGCGCAATGCGCACACGCGAGTATCATACTTGAAAAGTTAAACATAAGTAATAATGCTGTATGCCAGGGATCGGCAGCCTTTTTGATGTCAATGGCCAAAAAATAAATAAAAATATTTTCTACAATTTGAATATACGAGTACTTATTTTATTTTGCATTAAACAAAAATGTATCGTCATATAAAATTCAGTTGATGTTTATTTTTATACTAATTATAAATTTTATTCGCGGGCTACAAAAAAAATTTATGAGGTCATATGCGGCTCACGGGCCGCGGGTTACCGATCCCTGTTATATGCGTTTATAATTTACGCGATCGACAACAGCCGTGGGAGGGCCTTTTATTTTTCGGACGATGTATATTTTCGGGCTGAAAACCAGAACGTCAAACGCGCAGAAATCGCGTCGAGAAACCGAGAATACATTTAAAACACTTTTTGGACACTGCAAAAACTGTGACTGGGAAAAAAATGAAACGATTTTTGGACACGAAACCCAAAAGCCCAGAATTATAAATAAGTTCGGCGCCCACGTCGAACAAAATTACACAATTTAACTGAAGTATTCCGTGAGAATGTGTTATAATTGTTACAATTAATATAGCATAAGAATTTAATAATTATAAACTGAAAACTGTTCATATCATAACCGTTATGATGAATGGAAATGTATGTACTTTTAAATATTTTTTCGACATGAATTAATATACAACAGAAACACCCAAATACGTATATGGAATACTTCACTATCGACCAAATTACACCTGCATAATATTTGCGTGTATATAATATTATAACCATTGAGTTGTAAACTTCGAATTAATTAATCCATACTCTGTTTTGGCATAATTGTTTTGGGGGTACGGAAAACTGTACCGTGTTACAATAATCAAAATATTACCTACCTACCTATAACAATACTACCATAGTAGGTGGCCGTTTAAAAATCAAAAATTAATATAGCTATATACAACAAAACTGCAGTAGTGTAAATAATAACTTCACGTGCATATAATATATATAATAATATACAAATTGTTAGTATTGCGTTATTTTGAATTACCAGCACAGAAAATGACATCAGTCGACAACGGTCGGCTGTTTTAAATACTATAATCGCCCTGTATACGCACATCGCGACGGCGAGGACAGCTTAAATTATTGTATTCGTCATATTATACGGGTTTATATTGTAACACAGAATATTATAATTATTATTAGTATAGGTGCCTAAAGTATATAACAATATACTTGTTAAACTTTTTATTTATTATTCGTGCTTATGCGGCTTTTAGTATCCGAAAAAGGAGATAATTGTTTGGGAACGTTCTCACATTATAATTTCATCATTACTCAACATTAAAAAAATAAAATAACAATACCGTCGACGGCGAAACAATGCACGCTAATTGGTCTCCGACCGTCATTCCAATTAATGAAAATAACAATTAATGGTTTTTAATTTAATTTTTTTTTTTTTTTTCAGTTTTCTTTCGAGGAGAGGATTTGCCGAGCGGACATACAACCAATGTATGACACACAACCACTACTCCTGCTGCAGACGTCAACAGTTCTTTTTTTTTTCAACGGATTTAATATAATATGTTATTAATTATTTTTAATTAATTTTAGTGTAAGATATTACCTATAGTATTTTATCTATAGAAACGATAAAATAAAATATAGGTCTTAAATATATACGAGCATACGTCATATTTTATACATAATAATTTTCATTTATATTATGTATTAAAGTGAGAGAACGCGCAGGCATTTTATTTTACGTATATTTTCGTCGTAACTAAAAAACCCATCGTCGGTTTGTAGCCCACTCGTGTCATAAAAACCTTTAAACGCGCGTATGTGTATATTATGTTATTGTATTGGCCTTTTTTTTTCACGGTTTCGTTGGAGAGAAGGTCTTATTATTATACCAAATATGAACTCGACCTGACGCCGACACCATAATTTCAGTTTTACCTTAAATATATAATAATAATAATATGCTTATTTACGTCCGACACGACACTGTTTTATGTGTTATGAAATTTGTGTTGGATATGAGAAAGAAAACAAAAATTTGTAATAGGTACGCGTTTATTCCATCCGACACGTGTTTAATTTTATTATTACAGGCTACACAGCTATATTATAATGTCCATGCATAATTATATTTTCCTTGCGCCGGTATACGACTATACGTTTATTCTTTTGTAGATATTGTTATTATAACGCGTATTAAAAAAAAAATATATTTTATTTAAGTACGGTTTTGCTCAATAATCTTCTTATTTTTTATTTTTTATTATTACTATATTACTATTTTTTATTTGTACTTACAATAATTAGTTTTGATGTGTGTTCTGTACGTCAAATATATTTTAACACGTTGAGAGATAATAATATTACTTAATTCAATAATAATATTGTTTGCGTGGCTAATAAATTATTATAAACAATGATGACATACAAACGTATTGTGTAAAGTATGGATGCGGGAGAACACTTATTATATTTCTATTCGTTCAAAAAATAAAAATGTCCCATATTATGTAAATGTCGGGTATTTACCCGAACGCGGGTATATCGACCACGTCGAGATTTAATATACGTCTCATTCGAACGGCGCAGTAAAACGATCCACTGCAGCAGAGAAAATGCGTTATTGTTCGTAACATTTACGACGGACACGCGCACTTAAAACAGCTAAACCCGAGAATATCGTTATTTGCCTACATTATTGGTATACTTTGTAAAACGATATTTTCGTGTGGCTGTAAACAGAATAATTATTATTAAGTCTCCGTGGTTGATATATTATATAAAGAAAAAAAAATGAGCATTTAATAACCGGCCGTGCCTACTGTACATAAGTTTAAGTTATTATTATTATATTATTATTATTATTGAATCGACGACTGATGTAACGAGTAGGGATAGCGTGCCATTTTTATGCTTATATACAAAGAATGGTATTTTCTATTATAGAATTTTATTGATTAATATTATTTTTATTATTATTATTATTATTATTATTATCATCATGTATGACTTAGAAATGCTGTTATTAAAAATATGTTAAATAAAATATACGATTTTTCATTGACGTCTATTTACATATTTTGGTTTTCGATTTTGTAACAAAATTAATACTTTTAAGCTAGGTTAGGTTAAATTAACTTCTACCTAGTCGATAAAAAAGTGTGGAAACTCACACAATAAATACATATTGTTATTTATATCTAGCGTGTATTATAATTATACATACAGAGTGGCCACCGAAGAAGCTCGCCACTGCAGTTATTTCGTAAATTTCCTTTGCAGATAATGAACTAATATTAGTTTATAATTTTAGTTTTTAATCACCTGCAGGGTGATTCTCACTTGAAAAATAGAAGTTTGCATAAATCCACAGGAACTCTACAAGGGTTCACTTCTGTAATGCATCGTTTACTTCTTAAACTGTAAATATAATCTGAGTATTTTAAATTCAAAAGTTTCAAAAATCAGAATTTGTTCAAATTTATTGCTAAAAGTAAAAATGGCGGTGAGCACTGAGCTGCGTGTTTGATGAATTGCTCTGTGTATATTATATATCTATTCAGTGGCGTGGCGAACGGGGACGCCTATGCGTTATGGTGGACATTTTTTTTTTGGGGGGGGGGGGTTGGATACATTATGGTAAAAAATATCATAAAGCAAGAATTAAAATATTTACGGTAACATAAAATCATATATATATATTATATTATATTAAGAGGATAAAGATAGTGGATGGGTACTGAAATATATGCTGTGCACCATGGTTTATAAATGTTCACCGCGTCACTGTCTATATATATATATATATATTTATGGTAAGCTTTGGTTCATTGAAAATCACGCAACACACTTATAATTGTGCACGACGAATAAATGAAATATGACGTGAATACGCCAATACGCGTATACACATGTATGTGATTATTATTACGAAATATATTAAGTAGGTATACTTACCTAAAAACCGGACGGACCATGACCACAGCAGTGGTTGTATATGTAATACTCCGAGTATATTATTTTATTGGTACCTACCTCGAGTCTAAAACGTACTATATGATGATATAATTGATAGAATCACAGTTGTGTAGTTAACGACTTTAATGCACACTATACGCGATTGCCGCGATGTTGCAAAATATAAAGAATCGTCGTCCGCGGTAATAATCCTTTTATTACATATTTTCGTTTCGTTCGCGTCTATGAAGTGGCGGTTATTACTGGAAAAATATTACATATTGTCTCTTATATTGAGAGGCGCAAGTACATTTTTTGTTTAAAAATTAACAATATCTCACGTGCGATAATATATGAGTATTCTACAAAACCACCACATTGGGCAATGCGCATCCGATGACTATAGAATCAGAAAAAAAACAATTTTTGTTTTAATATATTTTTACGATTACGGTCGAATTTAAGTTTAGATAGCATCTGCGAAACGAAATCAGGTTGAATCTGCACCGCGCAGTATAATATAGAAAATTAACATACCCACTCGACAGATATATTATTAATATATTATATTATATTTCTATAATAGCGACGACATAATTGTTTGCACCGCGAGAATGTCGGCTCGAGGTGTGCACTATATATAATATAATATAAACTGCTCGCAGGGGAATATGAAAGTGTGTACGAGTATCATAGGCCGAGACTGCTATTATTATACACCACTTGCACGGTGCGTGTTTCGTATAGTTTCGTTTGAACGGAATGTATCAATTTATCATGGGAAAATAAGAATCTCGAGAATTAATTTCTATAACGCATGTATTTATAAATATTATACATCGTAAACGTGTACTATACAGGGTGTACCGTTGAGTTGTAGTTGCTGTTGTAGAATCAAAATTTAAAAACAATTTAAATACTCTCGTGGTAGTTATGGGGGGGGGGGAGGGGGAAAGTTTTTCCTGAAAATTCTTATGAAAGAAATAAAATACAGCCAAAAAAGGTATCGATAAACGTAAATACGAGAACTGCAAGTTGTTCAAATCTGAACAAATTTACTTACCTATACAAGGCTATATAGTAGGTACGTATACTTCTCGAACCAATATATTATTTCGACAAATGTATATAATTGTTAACGTACTTTAGTGCAACGAGTTAAGAAAAACGCTCATTCGAGTAGTTTATGAGAAAAATGTATCCCTCGTTTTGCTGTAAAAAACGACGTAAAAAGTAAAACTGAAAAAACCTAAAACATTTGATCAAAAATACCCAACTTATATATATATATATTATAATATAACTTATATTTACGTATAGCTATCTAATATACGGGAATGCTATAAATCAGAAATTCGAAGTAAAAAATCCTTCTGTACTTATACTTTCTGCGATTTTGTCGTTCTCGATTTCTGTAATTTCGTGAACGAGCTGGTTATAGTATTCGAATAGTTTGTACGAACTATAAATTGACTTCCACAATGGGCACTCCTGAGCAGTGTGCCTAACGTAGGTATGATATGACATCAAACATCATATAGGTACTATATATAAAATATAAATTATTTATTCAGCCATACAATCGATTGATTAGTACAATAAATATATTATTGCATCGATGTCATAATAAAATAATATGTAGGGTTCGAAACGGAGAGGTTTTCGTGACCCTTGGCTCGCGTGATCTCTATACGCATCAATAACAATGATAATAGAAATAATAATAATAATAATAATAATAACAACAATAAATACGCATCGTTCGCGTGTCTTGGCGCGATCTCGCCTATAAGGCATTACGGCCGAGTATGGTTTACCTCGACGTAGCATATTATACAATGATATACAATATAAATAATATATATGTAATTATTATGATTGGCCTATGATTTTTTTTCTCTTTCACTTTAACATATTTTTCATTCCGATCCGACTATACCTATAGTACCTGTTGTTGTTCAGATAAAATGCGTGTACGTATATAATACTATACGCTTGTGTAAGCACCGCAAAACCAGTGTCGAACCGATAATATACGCGCAATATCCGCGAATTGTTGTTACCGAGCTGCATAAACTGCAGCCTTGTTTTAGAGTGCCTCAAACTGCAGTTTAACTACCTGTCTCTACTTAATAGTAGTACATTAATAAATTGACGACAGTAAACGCGTTTAATACATAATATATAATATAGACGCAAGGTGCAACTGCAGTTATTGATGCAGTTTAGCAATATTACATATTATATTATTATTATGTTACGATCGTAGCATATAATATCTTACACCCGAAACGCATAATTTTATTACTCGGTCAAACGAAAACGATCATAATAATAATTATAACGCGATAATTATATTGTAAATCATAATGGTATATGTACCTACTACCTACCTATGTACGGGTTAGTCGACTTTTACTCGACGTACTTTTTTTTAATATTCGATTATTGTATATAATATGCGTTATAATAATTTTGTTTACAAACTACTCGACTGTAGCGGATAATGTAATACCTATATACGCTATATAATGTAGGTAACGGTTCCGAATTTATGTTGTGTTATTCGCCGTAACGACAATCGAAATAATCACGAATAAAGATCTTCGGCTATGTACGCGCAAACGACATGCGACGAACGCACACACAATATTATGTAATATTATACGAGAATTAATGTGGAAAAGAACGAGGGGAGGATTTGTTGTTGTTGCTGCACGACGAGACTTTACGGGATTTATATTCAATTCGATTCAATTGAATTGGATTTATTTTCATTGAAATTAATAGTACACACACATACAATATGTACATTGATACACAAATAATTTTACTACTTACAAAATATAACATTGATACTATAAATGATTGTCTCGGGAATCTATTATAGGCTTGTTGTGGAGACAAGACGTGTTCTTATATAATATACCTATAAACACATACAAACATTACAAATTTAAAAGATCGTGATTGAATTGGTGTTTATAACATTTTTTTTTACAAATTATTGAACTTTTAAAAATATTTCAGAGTTACAATAAAAAGTACAATTTTTATCGTAATAATCGAAATAATTTAATTTTTTAATTAACATTTTTTTATATGATCTAATGACTGAATATAAACTAACACCAATATATAATTCCATTGCCATCTTAATGCTACAGCATTTATGGGGTTTCCTTTGCCGAATTCTGTTCTACATTTAGGAATTAAATATAGATATTAGCTTGTTTCGATCTTGTACAAAGGTCATGTTTCAATTTGAAACTTTGAACATCTAAGAATAAACCAATTTTATAATATAATATGACATAATGACAATATGACAATTGTGTTGCTTATATTATAATTGTTTTAAATTTGACAAGTTGCGTTGTCTATATAATAATACAGTTGTACTCGTCCTATATAATGTTTTTTAAAAGATATTTTAATAAGAGAATTAATACATGGTCGGTTCGAGCGAGTTGAGAATTTGACATGTATGTTGTAAGCACCACCTCAAGTCCCAATACCAAACGAATAAATTGACCGAGCCTGCGGGAGCCTGCCATAGCTATGAAAACCATTATTATTTTTGTATTGTGTGAAAGTATAATTTATATACCTAGGTACTAAACAGCAAACATGTATAATACGACAAAACATAATATATTATATGCCGAATAAAAGGGTTCTTTCAAACATGCTGTTTTCCAGGAATGTATCAGCGAGATTTTATTTACCCCGATATACGTATATTATATAATACGAGTATAATAATATAATAGTCGGGAACACCTGCGCTTTTTGCGCGTCGATTTAAGTGCGTTTTCTTTATATTATTATTGTTATCATTATTTTTCGTCGACAGTCGTCCTGCAAAGGATAAAATATTATATTATATTATATTGTCGTACATTATATTATTTTATTGGTGCATTCTATATTCTATATTATTATATACAGTATACACACGCGGTGAGTTTGTACATTTTGTCGAAACGGACGGTTATAATACGGTATATATTTCGGACAATCCATAATAAAATGGATCGGCGATTTCGGATTCCGCAGAAAAAAAATATATATAGCACTATAATGCACGCGGGGTATATCTGCAAATCGATTACGTCTTCGGAGGCACTGTATGTACGCGCATTACTCTCGGTGCTCGGGTTATACCGAAGACGATCTTTTGTGCTCGGTCGTCTCTTTATAATAATAAAATATAAAATATGTATTATATTATGTGGGTACGATGACGAGTTAAATATAATATAATAAGACGACGGCGAAGTCGCGGGCAGCAGGTGCAGGCTCATTAGTGGAGGAGGAGCTATTCGAATAATGGTAATATTAAAAATAATAAATCGTATAGGTGCACGCGACGTCAATAAAAATGAACTGTTCGATTAGAGAATAGAGGTGATGAAACTCGTACACAATAATAATATTATATGTTCACGCGTATAAATCATAATTTATAATACTGTATGGTCGGACGTCATTAATTCGATAGCTCGTCCTATGAGTACCTATAGTAATAATAAGTATAGCTTTTTTACCAGTCCGGCACATATAAATATTATATGATATACCTACCTATACATATATTACATTATACACTGTGATATTCAACTGTATATAATATTAATTATTATTTACGTACACGTAGATAATGGGTCGACGACGACACGCGCACTGCATTCAATAGATTTATATTTTACGATGTATATAGTGTTGTTTATCTATATATACTTAATACGTATATATAGGTATATTATTTGGTGTTTAATGTACGTGCAGGCGGAGACGTCCGTGATTAAATGTTCGTGATGCACCTATATACATAATATTGTTATATTTGTTCCGACTCGTAAACGGATTTTTGTTTCCGAGACGGCCGATGGTAATATTATCGTTCACTGACTGCGGGACGAACTGACGGAGAAGCGAGGACATTTCTATGTTATTTGAATCTAAGTGTAGTACTGCATCGGCTGCACCTGCAAGTAGAACCCGCGAGGGAAGGGTGTCCATAGAGCTGTGGGTTGACGACGAATGACAATAATATATGATACTAGGACCTTCGTCGCAGATCACAAGAATCTTACACGGGTTGTCACTATTGTAGTATTGTAGTGGATGGTCTTCACGTAGTATTTCAAAACTATATATTATTCTTAAGGTATATAATATATTACATTGTATCAGTGGCATAACTATATAGCTACCTATAGGCATTACCTTCCTCGGGAAGCGAACTTTTTAAGACTAAATGGAATCCGTCCCATCATAATCACTGTATAGGTAACGTATATCAGTAACATACTAAATATATTTATGGCACCCGTCATACCCGATATTTTTTTAACTGTTGGATATGTCTATATATAGACTAAAGACTTGAATAAAATATGATAACTAAATAATTAAGACAATACTTATTGATATGTACTTATTGAAACTATTTTATTTCAATTCAACAAGTGGCAGTCAGTTTCAATAGAAAAACGGTACCCAGTATAATATTAAACCTATATATATCATGTGATTAAATCGTAATGTCTTATTCTAGTCGGTAAGTATATATCAGTTGACTGAGATTCGCGTCCAGTAGTATTGTTATGCATAATAACTATAATAGTCCTATCCAATATCGAAAATCCGTATTGTTATCAAACGCCAATGCATGAATGAATATTTCAAACCGACATCATTACAATACGCGTACAACAAAATATATGTTATAAACTCGGCTGCGGTGTACTACTTTTCACCCGTACGCGAAGCCGACACTACAAAGTCAGCACAGAAATCTAAAACCACACAAATAATATAATTGTAGGGCTATAACAACCGCTACGACTTAATAAATACGCCTATATAGGCATATGTATTTCACTATACGATGCGTTAAACTATTTCATATAAGCACCATACTGAATCTCGAGAAGAGCGTACGCTTCGCGAATCGCGGACTATCTGGACCGTCCTGTACACATAATATACAATAATATGTCTGCTGTGCGACCGATGACGACTCTGTCCAGAAGCGACAAAGTTGTCTGCAACCCGTTTCCGAGATGCATTGCCTATATACGCACATGACGAGTATTATATTATTATGTACCTACGTGAACGGCCAAATGCGCGTGTACGACTGCACATGTACACCGCGACGAACCACTTGTGGATGCGCCACGTACGTTTGTGATAAGTTTCCGAAGAGCCCGTGAACTTATATACCTATAACCCAGTAACCTGCTACAGGATGTGTCTTGTCCTCGTATGCACCTCTACTATGTACACTGTACAGTGCCGCGTAGAAACCGCGGTGCGGGCGGTTCGTTGCACCGGGGCCCCAAGTTTCAATTTCTAATATGGGGCCCATCATACTTAAATAAAATATTAAGAACTTATAGAAATAAAAAAATTTTAATAAATTTAATTTCTGTGTATTATCGTCAATAATAATCATTTTAATATGTATATACATGATACAATATAATATATTATTAAGAAGATTATATACCTGACAACGTTGATGACGATGGCGGTGTATATACGAGCGATAATAATATCGTTATTACCATTGGTGTTATTTTTATTATATTATTATAATTAATAATAAACACGCTAAGACGAGTGATGTACAATATCAACATGTTATATGTATATACAACATGCATTGAGTGTGTTTAATAATAATAATAATAATAATATGTACTACGGGTAGTATTTTTTAGTCCGAAAAAACGTATAATTAAAATGACCGAGTACGACTCGTTTGTATAATATATCGTACAAGCGAATAATATAATAAAATATCTTCTCGGTCATTATATTATTATAGACTTGTTATGTATAGTGTTGTCTAACTTATAGTGAGTTTTTGTTGCTGATTTTAGCACTATAATCGACGCCCTGTTCAGATTATTTATCGAATCCGTGAATATAATAGTCGTGATTATATGTATAGGTTTAACTAAACAGACGAGTAAAAAAAAACGAAACGGTTCGAACAAAACAAATATTTATATCCAATAATTATTATACGATATTTTTCATGCGGTGGATATTATTGCGTATTTATATGTGATATTCGATATGCGCAGTTAAATCATTTTTTCGGCGTATGGTAATACAATACTTATGATTTAAGTATAAACTACAACACCGAGAGAAAATTTTTTTTTAACTCTGAACATTCTGTTTTAACTATTTTTAAGATCAAAGTTTGAACGCTATTGCGAATGACTAAAAAATAAGAGGTATAAAAGTGTAATTATTCAATTTGGATTCAAACGACGCGGACATTAAAGTTAGATCACCGTTGACGATGTAAAAAAAAGCGGAATTAAACGTATCCGTAAATATTGATCGTAAACTGGAAAGCATCTACGCGTTTCAGCGTAGTTTGTTTATATGGTACCTACATCAATATAAATGCTACAAAAAATTGTAATAACATATATTGTAATATGTTGACACATTTTTAGTTTAATAAATAAAAATAATATATACTATACGAAGCTGGGTCACTTGAGCCGTAATCAAAAATATTTCGAACACTTTGTTTCGCGTTAGTTTTATGCCTAATATACATTGTCTTATAAATATAAATTACTATATAATATAAACATTAAGCATATAATTATAATTTTCCTGATTGGTTTTAATTATATAAGGCCAGTAACGATAACCGGTTTGTTCTACATAATATTAACATGGCGAGTTCAAAAAACGTATTAGTCATTAGAATGTTATTAGAAACAACAAAAATTGAATTCTGAAAAATTAGATCCTTTTAAGTATGAGGTACATTGTGCATATTGTAATAGGAAGTGTACGTAGATAGATAGGACACGTGATTATATGGGCAGTCCGGCAAAAAAATAATAATAGTTTTTCCACTTATCGTATTTTGTGATCACGCGAAACCCGATGAGCTCTTAGAAAATATACATATATGAAATATAAATTTTTTTTCTTCAAAAAAACGTCTTTTTTGTTTCGTAGGGTTGCCTATACGAAACTCCTAAAAAACTGAGCAGTGTTGCGGCACGTGGGACGTCATTCGAGTTTCGACGCGGAGAAGAGGAAATCAACAACAAATCCTTCGTCGTGGGCCGCGGCGCACTGCTGTTTTCGAATAAACTCGAGATAATATCGTACTGTATATTATACCTAATAATAAATGAAACCGAAGGCTCGCGCGGTGGTGGGACGATGGCGTTGGCGGTAAGACGACCGATTCTATGATGGCGACGGGACCTCCGTCGCAAATACGCCGCTTAATGTTTGATAATATTATACAAAAACGCAAAAGCATATTTTTAACATTACGCCGAGCGCACGGCCGCAGCGGGCCGCCGTATCGGCAAGTGTCGTGGGCCACATATAATATAGTACTAATTTACCAATGGTTTGGGTTCTCGTTTGGCTATAATTATATCATATTATTATGCTGTATTGCTGTTAAGATATTGCGTTGTGTATAGTCGTGTGTCTCGCAGCCTCCGGAGCAACGGCAACTATAACTGACTAACGCGAGCACGACGTGTCTTCGTCGGGCACCGCGGCGGAGGTCTTGTAATAGGTACATTTTAAAATAATATGTACTCAAATGCAGATGTACGCAGGTACTAACTTTGGAAGTAAGTATATATTTTAATAAACGTATTTGAATACTTCGGTATAGAGGAATTCTAGTAACAATAAATGCAGATATCGAAAAAAAAGTATTTATATATGCTTTCAAATATTTACATTTTTAATTATCAGCTGAACGGATTTTTTTTCTCGGTTACTCCATTGCTATAGTCGCCTTGCACGTTCGATTCATGAATACAATTTAATAAGAAAAAGTATTTGAAAAATCGTTGTTTGATTTTAAATACAGATGGTTTGAAAAAATATTTTGAATACGTTGGTGAGTTTACCAACTCGAACACACACACACACACACAGTATTTATATAATAATATTATTTTTACGGTGTGTTAGCAGTTGCAGAGCATCACGATATTTTTGTAAAGACTTGGGCAATGGGCCATCTTGAAGTCCCTATACGGCTATATACTATAATAATATAATGTTTGATTTTAACTCGATAAATTACACACACGTATATATTATTATGTATCCAGTCACACGCGTGTAATACCGGGTAAATACCAGATACGCGGTCCAGCGCTACGACCGGTCGACCTTCTAATGTGCCCCGGTCGGCGCTGTGCGGGGGCTCATAATATATTATAATATACACATTAGACGGACCTCGGACAAAACGGGCTTCGATTACGTTCAACATAAATATTTTTCTTTAATATATATTTGATTACGTGCACCGGGGAAATGTTAAAAAAAAATACAGAGAGCCAAAAGAGAAAAGCAATTGATCTCACAAGAAAATTTGAAATATTTATGCATAATAATATATACGGTGATATTATAGTGATAAACTGCAGATGACTGATAGTATTCTATTCCGTGTTATCAGTTACAAGTTTGATTTTTGACAATTTGTGACGAAAAATATAATGTGAATTCGTATTTGCCGTTCAGTATTTTATTTACACAATTTCTGTTTTTATTTCGTATTCTAGTAGTCAAGCGTAAAGCACCCTCGCTGATGTATATACATAAACTCTGTTGTTCTATATATATATACATGTACTTGTACACACCAAGACGGCAAGACCAACATTTAGATTAAGCCCAGTGTCGCGATTATTCGGGAGTGAGTCAGCATAACACCCATTACCTCAAAAGTATTAATATTTTTTACATGATTTAGAGTCATTGCAAAATACCATTTTTAACAAAAAGTTACATGTTTTTATCGTTTCTTAATTTTTTATACTCAATCGACGGCGTTTCTCCATACAATATATTCATCAAAGCAGAACATTTTTCTGAGAATTTTGATTTTTAATAATCGAATTTTAAACAACAAACAGATGGTTACAACCTATATAAGTATTTAACATTTAAAATTGGTGGAGTGGTTTACCACAGATAAGGGGTAGGTATCCCGTAAAATTTTGATTTACTACTCCACTCTCCGTATACCATATACGCGAGTTTTTAAATGAATGGGTTGGCGAATATAAGTGGAGAAAAATAATGCATACAACCGGAGAAAAACGTCATTTTGAAATACGTTATTTATTGGAAAAAATGTATTTTCTAATTTTTTTAATAATCTCAAATCGTTAACTCATTTTCATAAAAAAAATAAAACGATATAGAAACGCGCGTCCCGGTGTAACAGTAGATGAAAGCGAGTGAAATGCAGATCGGCTCGGAGTTTGGACACTTGGGGTGATGCTCATAAAACGCCCATCGCGATAATTATATAAATTGTATATTTGTATTATAAAACTGCAGGTAGGTATATTATGTCGCGATACGGTATGCACTCGTCTATAATGCGCTTATGCGCGTGTGTGCAATAGCGTCAAATACCATTATGAGATGCGCATACTATTATCGCATACGGAATAATAAAATTCGGGAGTACGATTATTATCTCATACGGAATAATAATAAAATTCGGGAGTACCTATACGAATATTATATTATTAAATAACATTTGATGTGTGTGATGTGCGTAGCGTGGAACGCTCGATCTTTCTCTGGAAAAAAAATGTGCGCATCGGCGTAATAAAAACCAGTTTCGGAATTCGCCGCGTCCACTCGATACACCTACAAACACACACACGCACACTCGGAGAAATACAAAATAATAAACGGTATAAAATAATCGAAGGGAGCGAAAAAAAAACCTACACACAACACTACCTCCTCCTTCTGAACTAAGGCAGGTGCAGAAACCTCTGGTATATATGATGCGAGGGAAAGGTATATTATACACACTGCGACGACGTGGGGGCGAGTTTATTACGACCGTTCGTATATTATATACTTGTATGTTATACACCTTGCACCCCGTGGAATTCGGCATTTCGACGTGTCGTAACTCGTCGACGTACGCGGCCGAATGTCTCGCGTGCCGCCCCAGCGAGGGGGTGGTCTAGATCAGCGTTTCCCAAAGTGTGTTCCGCGGGACTATCTCAAGGGTTCCGTCAGATGTATGTGATGTCGAGAAAATTATTTTATACTATATTTGGATTATTTATATAAAAAATATTATTTTATATTATTTAAAAAGAGTTCACCTAAAATCTAAATAATAGTTATTATAGTATAATATCGTTATAAAATATTTGTTGTATGTACTTGAATGTTTGTTATTTAAATAAATAAAATTTTCATTGAAAATTGTTTTTTAACTAATTGTAATGAACAATAATCAATAACATTTTTATTTTTATTACATTTTTTGTAGTACTGGTTTTTTTTTTAGAAAAAATGGCGTTGAGTTGGAAGTAAAGACATTAGGGTTCCGCTAAACACAAACTATTTCCTAAGGGTTCCGTGATCTTAAAAGTCTGGGAACCGCTGGTCTAGATATTCACACAATCGAGTTTCGAACGAGAATCCGCGTCGAAAATAATATAGTCGAGGGTTATTCGGATTTGCAGTTAATATTATATTATATTCTCAAACGGTTTTCAACAGTATATTAAAATATTGTATATAACTCTTCGATAGCTATATATTATATTATAGCAGCAGCTATGCGCATCAGAAGTCAATAAAAAGAGATTTTCGACAATTTTTAATGGGACTCGCGGTTGATCGTGTTTTGAGGAAATTAGTTAAAGCAATTTGACATGACGACATTAAAGAAACTTATAAGTGTGTGCAAAATAAACGAACTTATAGTAAGGGTGTGTGTGACTGAAATCTGTTACCGTTTTCGGTCAATTTCCCCTAGAAACCATTCGTTAAAGACGACTATACAACCTTACTGTACGACCATAGACCATACTGTATTATATAATATATCAGCTGTGAATTTATCTGACGTAATATAATATTATGGCAATTTCCAAAATCGTTGAAGAGCACGAAGTGGATTAATTATTCTAAAATTTCACTGTACAAAGCTAAATAAACGGACATGAACAAAAAACATATTGAGTTAAGTACGGTTTAATTTTTCATAAATCACAATATTTTCAGTTCAGATGAGCTAAAAGCGTTACACATCGGAACGGCGTTGCAGGTGCACTATTTATACGGCACGGGGATTTTCCAAAAGAGTCAAAGTCTACTCAAGTTTGTTTTCGTATTATTTTGGGGCTCAAGTTTACTTTTTTTTACTTAAAATGCATATTTAATGTTATCCAAGTGTCGTGAAAGCATATTTTATTGAGGAGCACGCAACGTAAAAAATAATAATAAATACATAGGAAGGTACATGAAATATGCATACATTTTAGTAAAATTTACAGAAATACACGTAATAAGTCATAAGGTACAATTCTAATTTATAACTGGTAATTTTTTTTCCAAATCCAATGATAAAACGATTAATTTAGTATGTGACATACGTAATTTTAATATTTCACCTAATATATATAGGTACCTATCTAAAAATATAGTTAACTTATCGGTCTAAATGCAAGAAGAAAATTGGTTGCTCTAGCCCCTTAAATAACAATTACTTGTATGTAATATACTATAATATTGTGCGTTGTGTTGTAGTTTGTAGCGCGGGTTAACAATAACGCTTATCGCATATAATATTATTTATCCCGCGGTCCCCACGATGTAAGTCGAGACTAGAGAGAGGGTGGGAGAGATAGAAAGAGAGAGAGAAAGAGAGAGAGAGACGGACAAGACTCCAGACAGAAAATAACTCGACGACAAACCGAGAGGAGACGCGACGACCCAAGGTCGGATGATCATCTCCGGGTGGGTGTGCGTACACGCGAGCAAGATACTTAAATAGTTTTCTTCTCTTTTCTATATATATATATATATATATATATATTACACATACACACACACGCACACGCGGCTTATGTACAAAACTCATCAGTCATCCCGGTTGTCAGCCTCCTCGTCCGTGGTCCACAGACCCTATATATAATAATAATATGTATAGTGTAAGCCTACGCTTCCTCTCCCGTCACGGCGCGTCTATACAATAACATCGTTATGTATATGATATACAACTACAGCGTGTCCGAAAAGCATATAGGTACCCCCCAGTATAACGGACTATAATATAATACAAAAAACTGCCCATTTCTAAATATACGTATAATATATTATGGTTTATATAGGTATAAGCGGTATAACGCGTGTTTGACGGTAACCCGCCGCAAAGTCGAGCGGAGAAAGCGAGATAGCGGTACCCGTATATTTTTCATATTTTTTCCACACATATATAATCGCAACGATAAAAACGAAATTTCAAACTAATCTGGCGATGATAGATACAAACCCAATAATTCTAACGGATGGCCCAAGAGCATTTTATAATATATAGGTACATTCAAATAATATAATTCTGTAACGAAGCTTTTTTCTGTTGATCGTTGTTGTGGGGGTAGTTCGAAGAGGCTAAGGTAACGCGTCAACAATAATCTGCACGAGACGATGACGGTGATAAAAAAAAAAAAATAAATAAAAAAACAGACTCGGAGACAATAACATTTACGAAATAAAACGATATTATTCGTGTACCTACGCAAGGCGAGGCAGCAGAGCTCACTTCGTCCTGTCGACCGCAGGACACGCAACCCCGACCGTCTGCCGGTTAATCGATGCACGCTGCACCCGCAGAAAAGTGCTCCGCGTGGTCCCGACGAGATAACGCGTACAGGTTTTTTTTTACGTTCAAATAAAAGAATATTAAATACACATGGCGCATTAGCGTGAGACCGATATCACTGCAGAGTACATTAGGTATAATAATAATATCCATTAGATACATATTATATGCGTGACCGCAATCGGGCGACCGATTTGGACGGTTTCGTGTCGTCGCGATACTATCTGCGCAAGCACCTAAAAATAAATACAAAAAATATAAAAATAACGTATAAACAACCGATCTCAAAAAAGGAAGAGGAATATAGTTTAATCGTTTCGAGAGATTTTTTTTCTATTAGGCTACAGTATAGCCGCTGGCGCACTTTTATAGGTTTCTCGGTTAGATATATACGGAATCGTATATTATGTATAATCATATCATATAAAAAATACAACCAGAAAGAACATCACGAGGTACCTATACGTCCTACGACCTACCCATCCAGCGTTGAATCGTTTCTACATTTCTCAATTATTTTCTTTATCTATAACTTACGAGTAAATCTTGTCGTCATACGTTATTATATTATTATTATTATTAAAACACCAAGCGTCCAAGCGCCGTATACGAAATATAATTTACGAAAACCAGTTATTTCAGCGGCTTGAGCAATCCGAATTCCAATTTTGTTTTTATGCCTTGTTAAATATTGTGTTCTCACTCCTCAAATCACATTTACTCGAAAATCGGATAGGGGCTCATCATTAACGGAACTGGATAATTCTAAAATGTTAAAACTAAGAACATTTTTTGTTCACCTATATAATTATCACGATTTTAAATTTAGTTGTATTTATCAATAATATTAATTTTTAAATACAATTTGCTAAAGAAGCTACTGGGCAGATTGCCCAGTCAGATACGATTTACACCGCAGACGACTGCAGATAAGTTGATAACTAGACACTGAAACTCAGCTGCATTCAACAACTTTTCAACATTAAAAAACACATCGCAGAGCGCTAAGTAATTATATTGGTAACAAAATCATAAAACCAATACTTGGTCAGGTGGTCTTTAGTATAAAAATTTACTATAAAAATATTAAATTAAGCCTGTAGGTATATAAACCCGAACAAGAGTTCCCGAGCTTAACGAGGATGTCTTTTTAAAAGATTTTTAAATATAAAAATAATTTGTAGGAGCCCATCACTTTTTGCACCTATCATTGAAAAATCGAGGCTCTGTGTATTTTGTAGCCAACATTTTTACTACCAAAAAAAATGGTTCTCCACAATGAGTTTCCATTTTACCGATGTTACCATAATCTACGATCATAAAATTGTTATCTCTTACCAATATATATATATATTATATAGGCTCGTTTATTCAACTAATAAGTACAATTGAGAGTATTAGCCTTATTTATAAAGGCAATAGTATATTATGTTTCTTTACATAAGTTAAAATTTAGGATTACCTATTTAAATGGAAGTTAGGGCCCAGTTGGCTTCAATTTATTTTAATCAGGCTCCGGAGGCTGCAGGTAAAGTGGTAATCTAAAATGTCTTTAGCAAATTCTCTGATTTTGAGTTATAGGGTAAACTGTAGTAAAGTAAAGTAAATATTATTCCCTATTAGGTAGATACATCATACATAAAAGTAGAAGGTAAGGTAATAAACTAATAAACTATTGCTGAGATAAGGACAGCATCACTGCAGTGAAAACAGTTTCCTTATCGTCATCCCGCGGTATACTACACGAAAATGAAAAAAAAGTTACTTAATAAAAGATAACATCATAATATAAACTCAATCAAGAAGTTAAATATAATAGGTATACCTACACCATAACGTATAAGATCACCAGTCGTTATCCAATCCTATAGTTATATATGGTCTAGTCATTCACATAGAACTATAGAGTCTGAAAGTAATAATTTTTAATTGTAATATTAATTGCATATATTTTTTATAAATATTAATTGTGTATAATAAATTAGAACGGACTTTTTACCGCGTTGGTAATTTAGTAGTTGGACTTTATTTCTAAAAATGTTAAATCGATCATTTCTCAATATGTTCTTTTCTTCCCTGGACTGTTTTTCGGTTGGGTATAGGTTCATACTAGGCGGTATATATTTATATATACTATTGTACTTGGACTGCAATTCGAAAGACAAAGCGAGACGTTTTCAAATCTAAAATAGTCTGGGCGGGTATAGCAGTGTGTTCTAAACTAAAAAATGGCAAATAAAATCAAAACGGAAGATTTTCCCATCTGCAGCAGTTATATTGACTCGGAGACTTTAACGCGTGTTCGGTATTACATACCTCGCTTACATAGAGGGACACGCGACTGTTTGTGTAGTGTGAGTACAAACACGAAACGCCGTCGCTGATAATATGACGTCCGACTGTCCGATAGATATTAAAGCGTGCTGTATTCTGGACACGCTAGGCTTCAGACGAGTCGAAAACATTTTTAAATAACGAGTTTTTCTTTAACCTTCACCACGGCATACGGTATATATGTATGTATATATACGCACTGCTAGGAATGTTCCAAACAAATATAATAATAATAATGCATAATCGAGTAATTAATATACGGTCAAACATATTTTTTCGATGATCCGCCGCCGCCCGTGGAGCAATTCATATTTTGAAGCAAACGACCACCGCACTATCGCGATAGTATATATACTTAAATAATATGGTTTTAAAACTATATATGGTCAGTCCGGAGTGCTTATTTTTTATAAAGTTTCACACGAAAGTACGAAACAAAACATAAAAAAAAAATTAAACTGTTTTTACACTTTACGGTACATCTAAGTCCTACCTATACTGCACTGTTCTAAAACTGCTGCTGCAGGGTAATCTATAAATCCAAAACTATTTTATAGGGTGCCAATATAATGGGTATATTTCCTTACTTATAGCCGCGTAGGGGCTTTAATATATAGGTGAATATTGATTTCTATAGAGTGCCAACACAAATATACATATATATTCATAGAATCTATTATGACATAGATCGATGTCGGACAATTTAACTGGTATTACGCTCGTGATTTATTAAATCTCAATCGGTTATGTATAAAATGTACCTATAATATATAATTATTTATTATATGGTATATATATATATAATTTTTACTTCAAAACAGTAATAACCTACTTCCTATACACACTATATACCTTCGGGCTGCAATCCTTATAAACTTTGTAAATATTTAAGGACATTTGAAAGTCAACAATCGTTTCGATAAAAAAAAAAATGAAAGAATTCGGGCGTCACGTTTCAAGTAACCGTTTTAATTTGAAGAAGTAACCCGCATATAGTGCCGCTGCTAATGCTGCTACGATGCGTTTATAAATTTCCAAGTTCGATATTATATATTTCGTTAATCGTTATGATACGTATTTCAATAGGTATAGACGTATAGTATGTGTACAGTATACTCATATTATTATGTGTAAACAGGTTAATATTATTCTTAAAATATATATAGTTACAGATGAATTTATTATACTTAAGACTCGTCAGTTGTGTGAGGTTTTGTTCGGTTTATTCGCGAGGTACTGTAGTGTGTGATGGAAGACAATTTTTCCGTTCTCAACCACAAGGCTATTTGCAGCTGCGTGGGCATATAGTACATGGACGATTTTTTCTGCAAATATTAGATCAGAGCAGTTATTATTTGCAACGAGCCTTGACCGATTTATTGATTATAGATCGACGTGTATATTATATAACGTGTAAATAGATAGGTAGGTGGCTACTTTTAATATTTACCATTTGGCATTTCGATTTATAAATGATATTGTGACTTTCCAGATTATTATGCGTCAAGGAAGTCCTCGGGGCAGTGGCAAAGAGGGGTGACAATACACTGTTTAAAGTCAAGTTCATTCGTGTAAGTGCGCTATTTCTAGGTCAACATTTCAAAAATTGGACAACTATTTATATCAAATATTTTATTACTATAATATATATTGAACATTATAGTATGTAACTATAGTCAATTATAGTTATTCCCCTTTCACAAACAATTTATGAACAATATAAAAAAATTTAACTTGCAGGGTGGTAACTATATTATAATTTATAATTAGATACATTTGCACTATAATGTCAAGCTACTATGACTGGAAACGAGACATTTTTTATTAGTATTATCAAGGGACAGAATCAAGGTACCTACTTAGGTACCTATTTTATTTTATCTAATGACATTTTAAAAAAGATATTATGTTCGAAAATATTTTGTGGGGGAAAGTAGGGGGCAGTTTTTAAAGAGCCACTAAAAATGTTTGTTTTAATATTAAAGTATTTAATTTTTGGTTTAAAATAATCGACTTTAAGCACAAAATAATATTCATTCATATAAAAACATACAAATATTTTTAGTACAAAACATATTCAAGCATTTTAGCTATAATAATAAAATAATATTATTCCAACATATTGTAACTAGGTACAGTTATTATATCATAACAGATAGTTACATCAATGAGATCATTGGCTTTGCATGCCTATTGAAAGTTTGGTTAAATCTGACTCATAATTTGTTGTTATAAGTTTCAAGAACGACTCTAGATTTGCAGAGAATATATAAGTGCCTCTACTCGCGGAATTTCTTTTAGAGCTGTTCACTTTTTTTTTTAAATCTAATAAAATAATTAATTTTTGCGTATGGAACTGGAAAGCCGCAACTTTAGATCGAAAGAGCAGCACATGGCTCGCGAGCCACAGGTTGAGGACCCCTATGTACAATAAATTCATAATATAGTATTATCAATCATGAAAATACAATGATTTAATTGTTATTTGTTTCATTAAGATTGTACTAGGCTCATTCCGCCAAAATGTCTCACTGTTATGGCAACCCTGATATTAATAACATTTAATACATTTTGGTGGACAGCAACTAAAAACGATTCGATCAACCGTTTTTAATTTGTTCTTCAGTTACTATAGTTCTCGGACTCTTGGTTTATAAAACAATATTGAGATGAAAGTAGTAAAGTACATCATGGGCTGTGTCTATGAGTCAGCACACATGTCAAAATTGTTCTGGTAATCTGGTGCAAAGTATAAACTGAACCCTTCATCCTCTAATTATTTTACTATATATATTATATACATATATATATGTTTATACAAATTACACATTGAAACACACATTGATGTTTTAACAAAAACCGTCCAACAATTATATCCAAATCGGTTAACAACACATTAGTTAGTCACAGTCAGTGTATGTTTGCAAATTAATTGAAGCATATAATCTGGATGTTAATAGTAATTCATTTACACGGTTTCTGAACGAGGCCATTAAATGATCTAGATATTTGTAAAAATGTTTATGAAGGTCATACCAGAAGTAGTCTATAAATAAACTAAATACAATATTATAATATTTTTTTATGAAATAGGACAAAAAAAAGTCAAGTACATAAAATTATTAAGTAAATAAGGAATACATACAGATTTGACTTACACAACATAAAAGTTTATTGTTCTAAATTAACTGTTGAGAATAAATAGTTCATAGGTTTTAAGATAAATAAAATATTTCATATTCTATATTCAATTACCATGTATATAAATGCAAATGTAGACCATACAAAACTTCAAGGTCTGATAATAACATTTAATATTTTATCTACAAGGTAGATACAAAGGTAAAAAATTAAATTTGAATCCAAACACAATTATAATCTTACTTTTCCCAATTAAATAATACTACAATTAACACAAACATTTTAAGAAAAAAAATTTGTTTATACGAATCAACACACAGCTAAAAAAAAATCAATTACAAAATAAATAAAACTGGAAATGATAGGACCATACAATTAAAACTTATTCTATCTAAAAATATTTCATAGTTTGTAGGGAAAAATATTTAGGAAGACAAACATGTACTGTTCTTATCTGAATGTATTTAAAATTTGGCACAAATTAGAGTAATAGTGATCTCCACTATATTTTTTTATCATTAGACTAAAAAATATAATGTAATATAAACTATAGACTTTGGATTTTGATTTGTTGGTATTTATTTAAAAAAAAATATATAATAATAACAAATAAAAAAGTATTAAAATAATTAGATATAGCCATGTAAAGGTTTATTTCAATAACCTCTATTCAAATCCTAATAAAGGAAATATGATATATTAAGAATAGGATACAATAATAGAATGCAACAATATTATATACTTTTGGTGATTAAAACATTACTGTAGCAAACAGTATTAACTATAAAATAGTTTTGTTTTTTATGTATACATTAACATTTTATACTACTGGAATGTTAAAAATGTTATTTTTATTTATTTATTTATGAATAATCTCACACAAAATATGATAAATTTATTACTCAGTATCTATTAATAGAATAGATAAATGCATAAGTGTTTAATAAATAAAGTAAAATAAGTTATGATAATATAATGTATGATCATTTCATATAGTTAAAATAATATCAGTTAACCATATTTGTCTTAGGAGAATATTTATTTCTTTTTACTCTTGCCTAAAGTAAGAGTATGATGTCCCATGCTGGAGTACTGCTGCTTCCTTTTGCTGAACTCCATAAGATCATCTTCGTATTTTCTTCTCTGTTCTTCCAACCTTTTCTTCTGGTCATCTTGATCACGTTTCAGTTTATCAAACTTGGCATGTAACTGTAATTCATTAATTTATATTATTTAATTTAAAAATGTTTAAATAGCAATATATGTTTACATATTTTGTAATTTATATAATGATTAATAACATACTAAATACTAATGTATAGTATGATAAACATTTTCTACTAACAACATTGCGTCATTGCATACTTGGTAGCTAATAAGTTTTAATATATTATAATTTGTATCTATGAAATACTTTTTTGATAACGCTTTAAAATATCATAAGAAATCAAATAACTAAAATAGACATACTATTTTTAAGACAAAGAACATTAAATAGTGATCAAAGATAAATAATGCTTACAATAGTACATGTTTAATTAAAGCTGGATGTAATGCAAACCAAGAAACCCTTCTTAAAATCAAACAATAATTATTATTCAGAGCGTGAAAGAGGAACAATTGTAATTTAATTTTAATTTTTAATATTATGGCATTATATACATTGTACAGCTATAATAATAGTATCATTTAACAACATATGGTTGGTTACATAATGAAAAATGATGTTACTAGAAGATTCCATGTATAACATTGATCTAAAATTAGCATAATGAAACAAACTAATAAATAATGATGGAATGATTACAAAATAAAAAATATCTACATCAGAAGTTAATAAATATATTATGTTATTAGGACCATGTCGATTGTTGGAGATAGCTTTTTAACAAAGTCCTCGAAAACCCTATACATTTTTTATCTTAATGACCTAAGCAACTGACAAAAATGAAAGTACTTCTAGTGGTACGATTTAATTTTTTCTTAAGATTTTTGATTTGGTAAAGAAGTTTAACTTAATCAGTCTGAGCATATATTCAATATATTTAATATATTAAATATAAAAAACTGATACAATTTCAAATGTTTATTCTCATAAAAAAATGTGCTAAAAAGTGCTCAAACTTAAGCAAAGTTGTCTTGTTTATACATTCAAACATCTAAACATTTTTTAATTTGAACCTTTGGAAGTAGTTAAATTTTTGTCAGGCGTATAGCTATTTCACGTCCATAAATCGTCAATAGATTGAATATTTTGATCTAATGACTAAATGACATGTGCATCCGCGTGCGTTATAATATGTAAGATGGTGGTGATGGTCTTATATATTAATATATATTATATTGACTGAATAATATAATATAAATTATTAAAAATAATTATACAGCTAAAAGTATAAAGTATAAAATTAACAAAATAGGAAATATGGCAACAATTTTTAACTGACAAATAATGTGTAAAATGTATTTATTCTAGTGTAAAATGTACATGAGAAACCATGTATATAATTATACTCTATGACAAAATAGAAAAGCTTGGATGATATATTAAACCTTCCAAAGATAGCAAAAACCACACAAGTAAATTTAAGTTAGCTCTTAGACCTTAGTTAACAGAAAAAAAGTTGTTTCAAGTAATGCCTATCGTCTTTAATTGCATGTTGACCAATTTATCAAAACATAGATATTATGTACATTGTACAGTGTCAATGCCCTATTTATTGGAATGTAATCAAATGCTTAAAATAATTAAAATTATAAAATATTTCTAATTTACAATAATTTAGATTTATAATAAGTATATTTTAACAGTGGATTCAGTTGTATAACAAATTATTGCCACATTCTAACATTAAAAATTCTGCGAAGCAATAAAATGTTCTATGATTCATATAGAACAATCAATTAACTATTAATGCAAATGTTATTATACTAATTACTAAATTATAAATGACAATAATAATTAATATCATTAGAATCATGAAACAAACGTAATTATACACATAACACAACATATGTTAGAAAAATTAAATGTTATATTAAACAGGTTAACCTAAACTAACAATATATTATATAGAAATGAACTAAAAAAAAATGTACTTTAAAGTCAGTCATTTTAATTGATGTTTACTTATATAAATATATATTCTTAAATTACTGATAAGTAAGTAATGGTTTGACAAAAGAACGGAAGTACTGAATAAATTGATTTTAGTACATTTACTGGCAAAATACCATTAAACATTTCTAGAGTTAATACTCATGTATCACAAACATTTTACACATCTACCTACAGCCAAAACTACAGGCAATTCATTAAAACATTTTGATTTCTTGAATAATAACTCAACCAGGTTAAAATTGTTGCTCTAATCATAAATAGGTAAAAAAAATTGAAATGTATAGATGTATTGTTATTAATTAATTATGTTCATCCTACATTGTATAAGAATTAAGTTAACAAGTATTAATGTGTTGTTTGAACTACACTGAGCCCACTAGAGGGTTTGTATATTAATAATAAGTAAATTAGTTTGTTTTTATTAAATTTAACAGATAATGAAATTTATATATTTTTCAACATGATTTAGTATTAATAGTATTTTTTTCAGTTATCTATCATATAGCATTTTTAATATTGTTAGTGTATATTTTTAAACGTACTGGTACATTTTTATTCCTTCACATTGGATATAATTTAATTAAAAAAGTAATATATTATTAAATTTATAGCAGTTAAGTTAAAATATAATGAAGCTAAAACTGAAAACTACATGAAACTTTGTACTGCCACAATTACATAGACAAAATGTAACAGATCTCACATTGTAATATACATTTCACAACTTATATTCTTGAACATACACAATAAATATTTTAAATTACCTCTTTTTCAGCTTCTTTCAATTCTGCTTCTTTTTCTTTTACTCTGACAACAAACATTTGTCTCATTTCATCTTCACGGTTCTGTAGCTCTTGTAAATGATGACTACGCTTTGCTTCAAAAGATTCCTGGAAACTTAATGGTTTATTTTCATTGTCCACATCACTAAAGCCCATCTACAAAATAAATAATATTATAGTTTCCAAGATGCATTGATATATTTGATTAAATTTAAATTTTACTTGTTCTAAGCGCATTTTTCGATACAACTCATAGTGTTTATCATGAGTTTTTTCTCGCAAATCTTCCATGTTAGTTCTAATTAACATCTCTCTTAGCTTAACAAAATCACAATGTGATTCATTTTCAACTATTAACATAATTTAAGTAAGTACAAATATAAATAATTTTAAAATTATACTTTTTACAAACCTTGGACTGTTCCCCATGGATATTGACGAGCGCGGACCATTTTGTTTGCAACTTTAGCAAAATCTGTGCTTCCAACAACAGCAAATGGCACATGAGAATTCATATTAGAGTTTGTATCAGCTATAGTCTCATCATCAGTTGGGCATTCATAGATTTCTACCCCATTTGATCGCAATTCGGTGATTATCTTTGTCTAAATAATGCATTTTTTTAAAATGTACTCACATTGTCATTTTTATACATTAATATGAAATCAAAACTTATGTTGTTAAAAAATAAGGTATAGGTTTAATATGCTATCTATTGCATGTTTCATTGTTTAATATGGTATTTATCAAAATAAAGGTATCTCTTTTTTGGGTAAAATTTTATTTTACCTATATAATAAGCTTATAATAAGGCTATATAATATGCTTTTATGTTTTAACCAGTACATATAATTTATCATTTTGCAATTAAGTGGACGCTACACAAACATGTGTTGTCTGCTTCTTATAAATTACAACATACCAAATTTTAAATTCACAATAATCCATTGTACTTTGTTTTAATATTTAAAGATAAGGTTATTGTGGGGTGGGGAGGGGGGATCTTCATGGCTTTTATTAATATTTTAATTAAAAAGCAAGTTATAAGGTCTTTATAACTGTAATTTTTTTTGCAAATTGTAAAATAATCATAATTTGTTTTAAAATTAAAATATCAATAAAAACCTCAGATACCCTGGCTAATAATTTTACCTTTACATTTTAAAATAGGTTAATACAATCTAATTTTAAAAATAACTAAGTAAAATGGATTATAATGAACTTAAAATTTCTATGTTGTAAGACGGAGACAACACATGGAGACGTTATCTCTTAAGATAAGAAAATGCACCTAAAAATGTAACTATAAAAATAAAATTAAGCTTGTATTTTGGTTATTATAATTGTATGGATTTATAACTAAAGAAAGTGTTAATTTTGACTGAAATTACTTAACCTAACCTTTTTTTTTTATCACAAAATATTAAGAAAACTGCTTTTTATTCATTTTGAAAATCTAATTGTTATTGTATTTTATTAAAAAATTATTTATTTCTTCTCAATTTTATTTTAATTTATAAAATAATATCAAAAATGGACAAAGAGCTGATCTTGCTCATTTTTCTTAAGAATGTTATCTTAAGAATGTTCCTTTATAAAAAAAAAGTCAGAGATCGAATTTTTTTAGATGCACTAAACATGAACATGAACTCAATGCATTCAATTTTCAAGTTAATTTTCTGAACACTGATTAAAATTAGATTAAAAGTTAATAAAATTAGTAAAGATTGAGATTAGGAAGGAAATATTTTTTTAACAATATATAATGTGATGTCCTAAAAAATAGAAATTCTACATAATTAAGGTAATTTAGTTTTAATTTATAAACAGTAAACATTTTATTAAACTAATTAAACCAACATAAAATTACTATAAAAAGATAATTATGGTAAATTGTATATTAGACAAAATTTTGTACTGAAAATAATTTACCTTAAACTTTTGTAATTCAGACTTGGAGATAGTATCTGCTTTGGCAATTATTGGAATCACATTAACCTTGGTATCAAGTTTTTTCATACATACTAAATCAATCGATTTTAATCTATAAATATAAGATAATAATAATAAAAAATTAAATAGTTTACAAGACTTTGATTTATACCAAGCGATTTATCTATTGTATTACATTTAAATTTTCAATATTTTTTGAACATTTGGTGTAACAAAATGTGAAATTAAAAATACCAATAAAAAAAGTAAAACGTTATCATGATAAAATAATAGATACCCACTAAAATATTGTATACTTTCGTAAATAAGAAGGAGGTTGCGCACAAACCAAAACGTGTCGTACCCCGCCACAACACATCTACTCATAGGCTCCATTAGAATGTGCAAAGTACCCACATTCTCTCGGCGAATAGAGTAAAGATTAAAGGTATATATTTATATTAAATATTGTTTAACTGATTCAATTAACTAAACATAATGTAAATACTGTAAACCACTTGGGAAAGGCAAAGTGAATTTTGATTACAACATACCCATGTCCAGTTGGACAGATGAAATACAAACAGGTATGAACTCTTGTGTCGTGATATGTCGACAGCAAACGCTTTACTTTCAGTTCTTCTTGTAGATAATATTCAAATTGTGTATCAATGTAGTCTACAATAGATTTGAAACTGTCTTCTTTGTTTATTTGATCACCATAACCAACTGTCTCAACAAGTGTCAACTAAAAAATGAGAATGTAATTAAAACACCATTAGTAATAATATGATTATTATAATTGTTTTTCTGTTTGATACATTTGACATTAATATTACATTAGTGAACGTTAGATAATTTTCAATTTGCTTAATTACAGTTGGAACAACTAAATTGACATTGATATTTTTTTCATTTCATTATTATAAATTGTAAACCTTATAATACAGTTATCGCGTCATTTAAACTTAACAACTATTATGAGTTGATGTGGTGATTGTTTATTCCTACTTCTTTATATGGTCAATTTAAATCAACTAGTTTGTAAATGTCTACACCCAATTGTGTTACTTGCTCACGATGCAAACTAGAAAAAATTTAGAAATTTAGTATGCCACCTATATTTTTATTTAGACCTAGAACTTCATTCAATTTAGTAAACATCTACATTTTGAATATTTAGAACAATTTCTGAAATTTAGACTTAAGTATTGGACAAATAGTTTTACTAGATTTATGTTTAGAATTTAAAAAATATTAAAAGCCGTTATATTTTGGTTATTAAGAGTATGGCAGTATATTGTTTGTAGGCATATATATGGCCTGCACTTAAACCAAGTATGCTACCACACTCATAAACAATATTAAAATGAAAACTCGTATAATGTTTTCTCTTGTAGATTATAACAAAACTATTTTAGTAATTAATTAATAACCAAATGTGTTTTGTATTTTGTGTATTAAGTGATTCTATAGATGCCTAATAAGCATCATTGATTTGTAAATAATAGCAATACTCAAATGTTTACCTTAAGTTGAACATTGCTCTCTTGCAATTCATAAGTGTGAGCCTTGAGTTTCACATTTGGCAAATTGTGTGTGGACGGGGTGGATTCAAAATTGGTGTTGAACAGCGAGTCCATGAGTGTTGATTTTCCTAAACCAGTTTCACCTGAAAACATAACAAAAAAAAACATGTTAGTTCAAGCAGTCCGTTTGTGTATTGATCAAACTCACCGATGCACAGTATGTTGAACACGAAGCCGTTTTGAGCAGACTTGTGCGTCAGCTGGTCGGGCATGCTGTCAAAGCCTACATGCCCGTTCAGGTTGAGGGTGCGCATTGTCGTCGACGACTTGCTGGGCTCGTCCACCTGTAAACACGATCCGTAAATTAGGACACGCCAAACGGGCCAAAAACTAAAAAAATATATACAACACACATACCTTCGGTCTGTTCATCACTGCAGCCATGATCGCGAAGAAACGACTTGTGTCCGCGCCTCAAACGATAAACGACTGTCGTCGCAACGACGCGATTCTCGTCACTTGTTGAACGATTTCTTCGACAACGCCTATTAATTAAACGTACAACTATTAATATTCGTTTAAAGCAATGTTTAGTGTTTTAAATGTTATTTATTAGTTGTTTTTTTTTTTTTTATCGTCGAATTCCTTCTTGATAGCGTTTGCAATGACTCATTCTCATTGGATGACTAAAGCCGTACTATAGAGTCGAACGCCGTTTTATCACACGTACTCGCCGGCGCCGCCGCCGCCGCACGTAGCTGACCGGCAGATGGCGCGGCGACACCGCCGCGCCATCCGTTAATCATCGCACAGTTAATTTTCTCACATTACAATATTATTTATTGTACGCGTAATAATTATTAGTTATTATTATTACCCATTGACCGATATCGTACATTACTACTTACTATTTTTTTAGTACTCTTCGATAATATACGTCTCGATCGCCCGCGAAATCGGAGAGATCATCAATCAGCGACGACGTGTTCGGGTGGTCATTCGTTAAAATAAAATAAAAATTACGACCACGTCCATCGCGATAGGTTGTACTACAGCAGTACAGCTGCTGATAATATTATATCCGCGTTGATCAGAGCTTATTATCATCGGGAGCGCGTTTTCAAAAATTCGTGGTTCAGATATCATTGTGACACTGTGTACATACACGAAACACTACAGTAAAAGGTTTATTATTTTTATTATCGCTGTTCCGAACCATAGGGTCGGACTGAGACCAATGAAGTCACCGGGATTTAGATCTAGAACATCCGCGTACATATAATATTGTTTGAAAAAAAGTATATTAAAAAAACACCTTTTTACCATTCTTCATATTTTTAAAAATTTGAATATTGAGCACATAACTCATATGACAAAATGATTGTCCTATTATTTGGCTAGTTTATTATAAGTAGGTACTTATTTTCTTTTTCATTATATTCATAATATAATTACCCATCTTAAAACTAAAACAAAAGTTTTCTTTTAAATGTTTACTTGTTATAGCTATAAATTATTAACAATTTTATCATTACCAAGTTCAGCTGGTACAATTTTTTTCACACGACATAGACGCTTCTCAATTAGGTTGGCTTAAAGAATTTCGTAATAGGTTTAAAATATACTTTAAAGTAGAAAAACTTCTTTCACAGGACACTTGCGAAAAATATAAACTTAAAATTAACTTATAAGCTCGATACAATTTATCATACGATAGTGAATAAAGATTATATGCATGTAAAATATTAAAGACACATATAAAACAGTTTTTACTACTATACAAATACTTTTTAGTTTTTAATGAACCTTGTTCTTCTTTCGAACAATTTCTTTCAATATCCGAAGTCACCATGTAGTCGTAGAGTATAAATGTAGAATATGTATCCGTATAAAAATACAATTTTCATCCATGTGCCCATCATAATATCATCAACACAATTTGTTTATTTATTAACCTTAACAATAATAATAAAAATATCTTGAACAACTTAGGTATCCGCAACATTTTAAATTTATATTAAATTAAATTTTACTAACAACAACCACTGGCCCATCCCGGTCCGAAACTACTTTGTAATCATAAATATCGACTATAGATTTACAAAACCATATTGGTCGTTTTCGTAAAAAAAATGTACGTAGGTACATAATTAATTTATTATTATCAAGTAACAATATAGTTTATTATCGTAACACATTTGATTATTTAGAAATAACGTCACATCTTATAAGAAATCGTTTTCTTACGTCGCTAGTTAGTATAGTTACATACTTATGTACATATCGCTGTAATATGATACATAGCCGTGTTTGTTATATTTAATTGTCCCGTGGTACGTTTGAACGAACACAATCGATTTCATGTGTAAAAAAAAATTATTAAATCAATGTTTTTTTATCAATATTGAATTATTTTTGTTATACCTATAGTTATTCCGGTCGCGACAGCCATATGTCAAACAAGATTATAATTTATAATAATACATACAGAGTGTTGTTTCTATCGTGAACCAAACAGTATGGTACAATCGCTATTATCTATATATTATTATATTATTATGTTACTGGTAATGTTGATATATTCTGATAATATCGACATTAGATGATTAATGTCAACATTTAACCTGCGTGCATTTTGGCTAATATGTTTAATTCTTCGTTTATAAACATGAAATATCAACATTGCCCGGTTAATGTTATAACGTTAGCCAGTCAATAGTCAATAGTGGACAATGTTAAAAGTTATATATTAAATATATTAGGTAGAGTAAGAGATTGTTTTAGTACCACAAAGCGTCGGACTTCCGCGGAGTATAATAACTTATCTTACTTTAACTTATAACTTGTCGTGGCGATAAAGTAAAATATAAATGGGTCTAGTATTTTAATGATATACGATATTTTTGTTATAACTTCATATGCTATATATTATATATAGGTACTACACGATGTCCATCTACAGTTAGTCTGTTTTCTTCCGTGATATTCGCCGCGAGTGCAATAATTGTTAAGTGTTTAAAAGTGTTAGTTATTTAAATAAAATGGAAACGAAAACAGAATTTATTCGAGACATTGTTGCCCGAAAAACGAGACGATAATTCGTGCCATTTATCAAATTGAAAATACTTAAAAATAATAATGTAAGAATATAAAATAAAATACTCAATTTAATGCTGTATCATTATAGTAACTCATTAAAAGTTATAATATATAATTTAAGTTATATTTTACTCGTATTGTTTAATAATAGGTATGTCTTTTATGGAAATAACTAATTATGTCTTAAATATATTTAATACTGTTAATAATTTAAAATTATATTATCTCATGAATGATACATTTTTTTAGTTGTTAGGTAAGACATTATCCAAACGTTCTGGGCTAACATCTGCACATTACCCGTAACATCTATATTACCCATGCGTTGTACGAATTTATTTTTTAACTTTTAATGGTGAAACTATAAACCCTATATTAAACTGTAGGTACTCGCTTATAACATAATATTATGTTCTTAATTTTTTTTTTTTTTTAAATTAAATTAAAACCATACTTGGACAAGGTATTGTGAGGTTTCAGGTTTGTGATAAAAATAATAGACATTGTCCTTACACAGCGAAACGATGGATACGTATAATAATAATAATAATATTGTGCTCAATATCGTTTCGTATAATGAAATCAATTTGCATATTATAAATAAATATATATAGCCATATATGGGTACACATAAATACTGCACAATGACATGACCGTTGTTGTTATTTGTTATTTTTACCAAACGACAATATTATTCAAAAAATAACCAATAACAAATTAAACTAAACGAGATATTTGATCATATGTATACGCATAAAAAGTGTTTCATTCTGGTTATTTAGTAAAACTTTTTAAATTTAACTTTTCAACTACTTAATCATATTTTTCTGGTCAAATACCCGTCTACGAATATTTAACAATTAATTGACAATTTCGATGAATTACCTACATGGAACCTTCTGACTGTTACAGGGCTTTTTTTAATTCAATTGTTTTTTTAATACAACAATTTTACAATAACGGGCAATGGCATAATTTTCTAACACTTTTAATCACAGTTTTACTCGTTTTGCTGTTATTATTTTAATATTTACTCCAAAATTGAGGAATTACCGTGGAATACTACCTAGGTATACTTACTATGAAAAATTATCTTTTTAAAGTATAGTTAAACCTTACCCATAGGTGCGATTTTTATTAAATTCTTATCCATAAAAGGACTGTATGAAACTTAAGGCTCAATAAAAAGTTTTTACAAGAAATTAGGAAAGGTTAGATTATAAAAACCCGCAGCTCCTATCAGAGTCTAAAATCTATATACAAGACTGCATCAGTAAGACGTATATTAAGACTGCAAGCACATGGTATAACTAATCCAAAGTGATAACAATATTATATGATAGAGCTTTTGACTAACATCATTCTATATTAGTATAATTATTCGAATCCAACCTGGAGAAGAAAACGTTTAGTGTTTTTTCTGCGTATTTTAATGATTTAGGTTGTTAGCCTGTAGGTGTGCGTGTCAAAGCACGAAAAAAACGCTGCACAACAATACAATTAATTTGACGGACAGGTCTAAGTCTCTTTACATTAATTATGTATATTATATTATATATTTATATATATATATATATATATAGTATATACCCATGCGAGGAATAATAACTCTCCTTTAAATTTTAATCGTTGAATTAATTATTTACTTAACTTAATTAATTATATTTTTTGTTACCATCAATTCTAGTAATTCTACAATATATTTAGATGTATACAGAGTGATTATTTAAACACGAACCATTTTATTATACCTCTCTCAATATTTAAACTATTTCCAAGTAGATTTGAAGTATAAAACCTTATTTTATGCATAATTCCCCCAAACATTTCATATTTATATACACTTTGTATATTGAGTATGGCGATTGAGTATATAGCGTTGAACATCAAATACGTTAATACAATAATACATATAACAATATATCATTTTATTATTATTATTATTACATAATAGAGTTGGTATAGTTAATTTTTTCACGAATAACATTTTTTAATTTTTTATCTTTTAATTATTTAAATTCTAATATACGTACATATATATAGGTATATAGGTGTTTTACTGACCGATGCACGTCTAAAGAATTAACAAGCTGTTCCTGAATAATAAATATCGATATTATAAAATTATCGTCCGATAGGTTTACGTTATGAAATCAAGTATCACATAAAAGAAACTCGTCGAATAACAATCGTACCTGCTACTACAAAAAAGTATAAAGTTACTACCTATTCACTCCGCAACTCGACCAAATTGTTTATACGCGTTAAACAGCACAGTGATTTATAAGCGATTAAATGTTTGTAATTGTATTTGTTTAATTCTCTACCATCGATTATAAATACAACATTTTATAATCAATAATGGTAAACTACAAAACAAAAATGGCGTTGTTTATATGTCTGCAGTGTGCTTTGACGGCGGCGGCGTTGCATAAGAACACTGTTGTAGTAGGCACGCGTATATACAAACTACCTGTATTTACTATTATTTAAAAGTTTAAAACGTTTATACCACACGGTTTATACCAATGAACGATATTGTGAACGATATTGTGAACAAATATAAACACATATAGTTACATCGTACAACATTGCGGTAAAGGTAGGTAATTTAATTTCGTTTAATTAGTTTAACAGTAATACAATCCGTCCTTTAATTATTCCTGGATTGATTACCTATATATAATACTATTATTGATTACCAGAATGTTTGTATGATTATTATTTTTAATATTTAAATTCATATAAAATCAATTTCATTATATACCAATAAGTGTGTATATACTGTTTTTAAATTATTTTTTATTATTAAAGAAGTGATTAGTGAGTACAGACTACAGTTAGTATGGTATACCTATACAGTATACAGAATAGACTTATGTCTTACTGTAAAACAAGTCTTATATAATATTATATTATGTAGGTATTATAGTGTTATACCGTATTTATTGCATGCTTGCCGTCTTACCTTGTTTCATAAATAGTAAAAATGTATAAATCATTTAAATATTTAAAATTATGATAAATTATGATATTTGAATGTTTTCATTGCTGAAAGTAATAAATAATAAGTAGGTATAGGTAATAGCTACAATTTGTAACTTATACAATCTAGATAAATTAACGACAAGTGACCCATATATTAAAATATTACGTCGATACTATCGCAGTCACTGGTCATATATATATTAACAGTTATCGTGAATCACCTTTTTGAGTTTGCAGTGAGTTTTAGTAAGGTGTTAGTGACTAAGTGTTAGTAAATAGCTAATAATGATATACATCTATAGAAACCACAATGATACCTGCATTACTATTATTATTACACCATTTAAAAGTTTAAAAAAATGTTACAAAATTAATTTTTTCAAATAAAAAATGGTTTTGTTTAGAAGTGTTAACACAATTCATAATTACATGTAAAAAGAAATCTTAATTATTAATAAATTATAAAAGTTATTAGATATTAATAATTTAAAAATAATAAAAATAATAAATTATCCAAAATAGTATAATTTGTTTAATGTTTATTTTAGTATTTTACAATAACAACTTCAATACCCTAATGAAGCCAACATAATATATAACATCCAATTACGTCTATACTATGGTTATGTTATGTATTATTATTTTTATTACCCATTGAAAGAATTTATACAAATACCTACAAAAAAATGTGGTGTGGTGTTAAAACTTTGAAGGAAAACTGTTAATGTTTAGAAACCTTTCTGTAGTATTTTTGTTTTTGTTACGTATTATGTAAAAGATAACCTAATTATATTTTATACATTTTTATGAAGAAATAAATAATATATAATAATAATGTACGTACTATACTACTATGTGAAGATCAGAAGATATAATAATAATAACCTCAATATTGTTTTACACTTATGTTCCTATATTCCTATATTATGTGGTTGCTGCAGGATTATAAATTTAATCAAATAAATATACTACACACATATACTTAAACGAGTATATTTAACAAGTCAAAATTTAATATTTCTATACTACAAAAAGTACAAATTACCACTTAATATAATTTTAAGCCGATAACACTATAATATATGCCTTTTACATATGAGGGCTCTGGGGACATGCCACTCCTAATCCAGGCCAAACATTTTTGTAATATATATTGTAACATTTGTAACGTCGTACGCGTTTCGTTGCAGCGAGATCTCTTACAGACACAACTTCAAGAGTAGGAATAAATTTACTTATTATTTTTTCCTAACGTTGAAATCCATAGTATATAATTTATATTAAATTACAAAAAGACACACATATCTGTGAAATAAATAAAAATGTACATAGCCATACTTATAGGTACACAATAGTTCCTACGATACACGCGTGTCTTACGTAGCATACAAATTAGTTATTAAAAAAAAAAAAAATCGATTACACGACGTTCATATCAATTTATTGTAAAATAAATAATACTATTAAAAATTGATATAATAAGTAATATATGAACTGAAATAGAGAAATGTATTAAATAATATTATTATGAAATCGTTGATTTAGGTTTTAGCAATCCTATCACAGGCCACATAAATACATAATGCAGAAACCACAAATATATACCGATTCACCGGCTTTATACTTAACAATTCTTACTGATAGTTAATATGATGTTGTTTAGTTTGCATTCTAAACTAAAATTCATACTAAAAAATCGTGATAATCTAACAAGAGAACACAGATTTTGTTCCTGCAATCCTACTTTTAAGTTTCATTATAGGTCATGTCACACAATTGGAACTTTTGAACGTATATTTTGGTACCAACTGGCTACTATAGGTACCTATAATATGTTATGCGTTATAGTAAGAAGGAGTCAACACACTGCAGGTATTATATACACTAGTGATACTTATAATTTATAAACAAACAATTAATCGATGTAACAATAATCGATTAATTTAAATGATCAAACAGACTAATGTATACTTAAGGTATAATACCTTAAGTTCAAAACTTTGATTTTCAAATATATAAGATACCTACAATAGTGGCACTGTGCAGGCAGTGGCTGTACCTACGCATGTTTGAATGACACCTTTACGACTATACAGACATAGATAATTTAGTGGAATATTATTAAAAAGCAATTAATACGTAAAAGTTGTATGTTATTTTTAATTGTTGAAAATATCATATAGAATAATTCTGTTCGTGGTCGTGAATCCAAATACGTAAATGAATATTGAATATAAATATTGAATAATGCATAGAAATATTATTAAAAATCAAAGCAGTTCCTCATTGTTTAAATTACAATTATTATAAGATACGATCAAGTTTATTTGTGTAAATTATATCGTGAAATAATATTGTCGTTGTGTTTCTGTAACCTGTAGGTTAGTGCCTACTTCCTGTTTTCAATATTTTGTCGATTAAGTGTTGGTTTAAATAAAATTGTGATGTATACCCACATATGCGGTCAGTGGTCACGGCAGTAGTCCAAAAGTTGAATGTGTGTAAATCACGAAAAAAAATTATAGAGTATAATGTGTAATGTAGTATTGTCGTTCGAAAAATGTTGATCCATTCATCATTTACGATTTAATCGGAGAAGTAAAACATTAATGAACAAACCGTTAACTCGACTACGGCAGCGACCGTTGTAGAAAAGTGTTAATTAATTATTGTAAAAATATGTAAAAGCTCGTACCTGATTGTTTATGTTATTGATGTTCATTGCAAAAACTCTGAGAGGAGGTGAACCGCGATATCAGTTTGTCGGTTATCACAAATTTGATTTGTCCGGACCCGACAAACGGCAGACGAGCACGATGATGCACTACAGAGTCTGTGCCGAAAACGATAAGGATTGGACGAGACAACTTTGTCGTCGGCGCCGCGACCTAACAATAGGAGGCGTCGACGAGCGATCGCACAAACCACGAGTCGCGTGTTTTGTAAAAGTTTAAACCTGATACGCGGTTACAAGTATACAATACTAATATACTAGGCACGACTATATACTTTATCACTAGGACACTAGGTTCTACAATATTCCAGCTTAAGCCTTATGTATATAAGAAATTCAACACTTCACCGTGATAACGTAAACCGCATGATTTTCGACAAGCAAATCATTTTGAAATTTATGGTCATTTTTTCATTTGATGACGCGTGATTCAATAGTGATTGTATATAACTTTATTAAACATATTTTAGCGTAGGTACCTCTTATAATTATATTTTAATTTTATATCATCGGGTAAGAAACTTAAAGCTTCAGGTGCGCACATTTTCAGTATCTACACTTTTACATCCCCTTTTTAAGTATTTTACAATATTCGAGCACTGTTGATCATGGTATATAAGTGCGGTAACCGGTGTAACTTAAAATGATTTGACTATATGAATTATACTTTATGTAGCACCAATTTGCAAATAGGTATTCTTTAAACATCGTATTAGTATTTACTTTATTATAAACATTATACGGTATTAAGGTGTAAGCGCAAGATTTAGACAAACACATATCAGCGCAAACATTTTTTTTCGGAAATTTATTACGGTAGAGAGTGGTTGTATGAAGTCGTCTATACTGTAGACCAAAATATTGTTATGCCAAGCACGACTCGCGGCATTGAAGTTTTCCGATTTGTTTAACTTGCCAAGGACAACAAAGGGAGACCGACCGTGATGAACAATAATAATCGATATTATGAAATACAAAAATGGAAAAAGAAATAAAAACCACAGTATAAAAATCGAATAATATTAAACTGTCACAGCCACTCACTGCAGGTATATCCTAACATAATAATGTGTATACCTATATATCGCGTATAATATCTGCATATGTAATTTCTAGTTCTTATTGTATTATACTATAATTATGTTAAATGATCATCCAAGTTCCCTACAGTACATATATATACAAACCTAGATATAAGTATAATATTATAAATAATAATTAATAATAATATTATATCCTAGACATAAAATTGTTAAGGTACGATACATTTCAAACGGATCGTTGTAGGTCTTAGAATTATAAAGTGAAGCCCCCACTCCTATATCTTCATGTTCACGCGATTTTATCGATATCAGAATATTATAGTATAAATACCTACCTAAGTACCAAACGATCATACCGCTGTTATCAACTCTGAGTTATTATATACGTATAATATATTTATATATTATCATATTATGATGTTAATATAAATGTATAGTTCATAAAGCAATGATAATAATCAAATATTAATAACTAAATCGAATAATACATTATATTATGGAGGCCGGAGGGCTTGAAATGGCTAATTTATTTACGGCGTCTATGATTCACGACGTGTATATATGCACAACGCAACACGCATTACGTTTCGACGCGTCCGTTTACCCAATTGGTATACGTCAGAAATAAATGATTAATATATTATGCATGTCTTAAAATATTAAATTAGATTAGTCGACAGTCGTATTAATTATTACACATTATACATATTATATTAATATATATTATATGTACCCCGAGGCACACTCACGGCTTCACATACACCTATTATAGTATTATATTAGTATATCGAATAGGTACTCGAATGAACAATAATATAATTCAACGAATAATAAGCCCAAAAGTGAGAGATTTTATTCTGTACATAGGTACTGCGCTAGTGCTGTAGATTTCACTCGAAACTTAACTTAAATTATGTAAATCATCACTAGGTATGTATCGTCTTGTTATGCATAACTCATATCGAGAACTCTAAGAGAAAATTAGCCGAATAAGAAACTGACTAAGGAATATTAAAACGGCACTGGACTTGAGATCTTCCGATCTTCGCTATGATCATAAATCATTTATCGTGTATAAATCAAGTTTGGACGTCTGCAGGTGTCTCATTAGTGACTGTTATTTTTCTTCTAAACAAAATTATCAGTTTATATTATCACGTATATAACCATGGTCTAGTATACTCTAGCTGCACAACCCGGGGGTCCCAGGTTCAGATCTCACACTCCCCTCTTGGGCCGTATGCAATTATTTATTAAGTACTTAAATTTAATTAATCTATATAGAATATGTATTATGGACAAATTGTCAATTATAATATAATAACGATGTTATAGTGTTTTGCATAATGAATAATGATCTACGACGACTAAACGAAGAACATTTCGCAACGTTCGGCACATCAAACGAAGTATACGAACCACCAACCTCCCCTTGAACCACCCCTTTGAATCAATTTTGGTTGCGCTACTGTTGTGGTCCAAGTACACTCCACACACAATCTCATATGCGACACTAGCGACATAAACACGGGTCGATTCGAACGGTTTTTGAGTAGGTATTAATATATACAACCGTTGATGTACCTGATATACCTATATAGTTTATGTTGTTAAATATGTATAATTTTCTAATAATGTAATATATAATATGTACATTATAATATTATATCGAAGTATATGCGACGTTAACATACCTGTATAGTGTATATTATATACCTACTTAATGCGTCAACCTACCCAGCAAGTTATAACTCTCTTCAGCGTATATTACCTAGTATAGTAGTATTTAAGTAGTATTTAATTCTAATTTGTAAATCGTTGCCACTCAGACATAATATGTCATTAAAACTTTATAATGATCACCCCGTAGCCATTGTTTGCAGGGCGCGGGTTTAATAACAAAAAGGGAAAAAATACCTACTTAATGTAATTAATAATGAAAAAAAAATATATCGAAATCGTCTTCATTTATGTTATATTTATATTATGTCCAGGTACTTACCGCGCATGGAGGTGTCGCCCAAGCCAAGGCCTTGGGCAAATATTGGTGACAAATATTTTTAATTTTAAAGATAAGTGAGATTCCACGTTCAATAATATTTAACTTCAACGGTAATAAAGTTTATTTTAATCAGATAGGCATATCCTTAAAACTGACAGAGTGATACTTGAATTTGGTATGGGTGGCCGCATGATTATATAGGTGCAACTTAGATCCCTATTTTTTTTTCATTATCTTTGCTCTTTTACACACGTCACGACTCGTATTATCCAGCAGTTTTTCCGTTTTACTATGAAAAACTGTATGCACAAATGCACAATACCAACAGATATATATATATTATTTACATATACCTGTATCACAGCTGAAGTTAGGACTAATCAAACTATATATCTGCTGATTGTGTATAATTATCGAGGTGAATTTTTATGTGAATCTCGATAATAAACTAGTAAATTATAAACATTTAAATAAAGTATATGATGATAATTAAGTGTAAAAATAATAATCTTTTGACAAATATGGTGAATTTCTTTTTATCGTCACACAAAATGTTTAATGTTACATTTTTAACAGTCGAGCACCAAAAAATGCTTTGGTATACCCGCAGCTGACCATACCCGCCTTACCGGCCCCGTACGGTATACGCCACTGGATAAAGCGACGCGAATAAACCGCGACCGGCACTAAACAGAAGATTGATTTTCGATAAAACAACAGCAAATGAAAAATAAAAAAATCGCACTACTGCAGCAGTAAAACATTTATGTGGCGAGTGAGTTCCTTACATTATCACTATTGCGACTATATTATGCCGACTACACCCGTCTAATAGACGTCGCCTTTGATTTGACATACCCTGCATAGTGCATATAGACACAAATAGTGTTTGACCTTTTTTTTGGGGGGGAGAGGGGGGAGGGCTTAAGATTTTATTTTTTCATACATTCCAATATGGTGTAAAGTCTTCAGGTTTTTTGATTGGGCTATGCAACCCAGCCATCATATACATCATATATATCTATAGACATATTGGTACCTATGTATATAATATAAGATGTATAAAATCTAGGTGCGTATAGGTTATACTGGTATAGGTACATATACACCGAAACACCAGACTTTAAAACTCAAACACTAGTTATTAGAAAAACAATTATGTATAATATATAATATATTATTGAATTGAGGACGAGGAAAAACAAAGAAAAACACACAAAACTCGTTTTTGTTTTTTTTTTACATTTTTATTTTCAACACAACTTTTTGTTTAAAAATTAAGTATACATGCATACAAACGAAAATTATTGATAAAAAGTCGCTTATAATTAATGTATGCCTGAGTACACGAACTATAAAGACTAATCACACAACATAATAATGATAATAATAATAATAATAATAATAAATAATTAATATTTTAATTTAAACAAATGATGTATTATTGTATTGTAGATTTTTCGTTTATTTTTTTTTTTTGGTTTTTTTTCGTTAGGTGCTTGGATAGATCAACTCTACTACAACCTATATCATATTATTATATTTACTTTATTGAGCCGCGAACAGCGACCATTGATATTAATTCACCGTTGTACTTTAATTAGGTATATTATTCGAATAAGTATAATAATTATAATATTATATAATACTGTTCGAAACCATCTCGAGGGTTTACACGTTAAATACATAATATATAGGAAAACAGTAGAGGGATACAATAAAGCAATTATTTATAAAATCGTATTTGATTATACACTATATATAGATATGGTCTCCTATTACAACACAGAGAAGTAAAAATAGGTATTCAAGAAAACAGTTGGTCCTTAATAGCGTAGTTTCAACCCCATTTTTTTCAATTTTTTTTTATACAAGTAGTAAAACGTTTTTTGCAATAACTTAATATTTATTATTTTATTTTTTGATCAACAACAACAAAAATGTTCAAATATTATCTGAGCACTAATATAAGCAAATACCGATTATTTAACTCCTTTTATACAATTCTCAAATAGTTTTAATGAAAAAATAGACTTTTTTGCCAAAACAACATCATCAGTCTTTGTTCAAGTACTTTTTTTTTAACATTTAAAAAATTCTTAATTTATTTTTCTTGGCGCTACCGTATATTATAATGTCTACAAGTGCGTTTCGATGTAAGACATTCAGTGTTGATTTTATTACATCGTATTGATTGTTAGTATTATAATATTAATATATATATTTATTTTTTATCATCCGTTATTTGTGCATCGACATTTGTGTTTTTTCGATTTAACTGTTATTATTATATAAATATATTAATCGGTTTTCCTGAACAACACCCAGTTAGACTTCCACGCGAACAAGAAAGAGTTGTCTGAAGGATACAAAAAATGACGATTGTCCTAACAAAAACAACGCTTATACATAATAAAACAGTTGTGAGGCACCTAAAAATTAAATACGATACAATATATGAACTTTGTTTTTGTTAAGTCTACATAATAATATCATATATAATAATAATAAATGTATCATTTTCAATTTTTTTTTCCTTATGTTTACGTTTCACAAATAATAATTTAATAATAATAATAATAATATATAAAATGCACTAGCGTACACGTGCGCTTAAAATACTAACAATGCGCCTTATTTTTTAAACTTAATGTCTTATTAAATAAATAGCTAGTCTACGTATATTGTATAATAATATTATAATATACCTACAAAATAGAAATTCAAAAAAAAAAAAAATTACAATGTTAAAAAAAAAGTCTACCGACACACTGCGGGTGTAGTAAATATTCCACCGCGAGATATGTATACATATAGATAGTATAATAATATTGTGTTTTACAAGTATACCTATATAATACATATAAATATGCATATGTTTTCGTTTTCCGAGCTTTCGGGATGGAAAAACCTTTGCGTCACGACGAGACAAAATATAGAAAACACATCGCATGTACACAGTACACAATAAATCGTCCAGACGACTATAATATAGAAGTATAATATCTGGGTTCATTATGCACGTATAGTGTGTAGCCATTACAATTATTATTTATTAGATGTGTTCGATTCGTTTTCTTTCTATATATCTAAGTATTATTGACCTATACGCGCATCGAGCGAACTCTGTCAGACGGTCGCCCGCGAAAAGGCTTTTTATCGAAAACACATATTATAATAATATACAGGTATAATGTCAAACGGCATACCATTCTACTACGCGAAACACACCGTATATTAATATTATTAATGTATTTCTATATATACGCTAAACAATTACACTAAAAACCTACATAAATATAATATATATATACCTATACACACACACACACACATATATATATATAATATAATATGCACACACACACGCAAACATATACATATATATATATACATACACATGTATATATATTGATACATACGAATAGTCGCAATACATATTGTAATGTTGTATATTATATAATATTATAGATAGTTATTATATATATTATGTACTATAATAATATATATGTTGTCGATAATATATAAAAAAGTATAAAAATATTTACATAAAGTAGACTACACGAACAAGTAGTGTAGGTATATTATGCATAATTATTAAATAGAGTCCGACAGACATTTTATTTTCATCGACCGTTCAATATTTATTATTATTATTATTTTTTTTCAATTTTATATTCTTAACAAGTGGTAGAGTAATAATGTGATTTGTTTGTTTGAAAATGATTAAAAAATTAAAATCGTGAGCCAAAAACAGAAAATTACATTCAACTTCCATAATATATATATGTATAAAATTGACATACGTTTTTATCCTATATATATTATTAAACACCTATATCGACCACCATCGAAGCGACGGTTTTCACGATCGTTTCGACTAGGCAGGTATATAGGTACTCGTATATATACCGTGGTCTGTGGACACATTTTTTTTTCATTTAAATAGGTACGTACCGTAATAACACAATAATATTTTATAAAATATAATAATAATAATAATAATAATAATAATAATAATAATAATAATGATAGTAGTGATAATAATAATAATAATAAATAGGTAACGAAAAAAATATAGAGAAATAAAAATAAAATTGTACGCATTGAGAATTGACACGAAATATATGTTTACATAGAAATGCACATAATATATGGTATATTATAATTATTGTCATAATAATATAATATGCGCGTATATAATATTATTGTAGTGTAAAGGTACCCGAAATAAGGGATGGAGTTGGACCCTGATGTGGCACATGCGTAATACAATATAAACCGTTGTATTGAAGACCCGACACCGGGGAAGACCTATGTGGAAAAATGCAACGCTATTATATTTTATTAACGGTTATTAATTTTATTAATATTATAGTTAATTTATTCGATTTTTTTTTTTACTTTTTGATTTTTTTAGTGCTTTGCCACAGATTTTTCACATTTGATTATCATAAGCTTGGCCGATACGACATGTAGGTACTACAACACCCCTAGACTACGAAGTGATAAGAAAAATAAACTCGTCGGCGACGGTGAAATATTATCATAATTTATGGGTATACACAATACGAAATATATAGAATATAGAATATACTTAATAATATACATCGATTTATCTCTCCTCTCTAACGCGCGGGTAACGCATTATTTCGAAGTATTATAATAATTTATTATACCTAGTAATTTAGATGCCCTGATAGTATTTTGCTGTTTACACGTTTAACGATTGTATATAATGTATATTGTCCTACACACGGGGAAGGTATATACATTTTAATATTATATTATTGTTATTATTGGGTCTGCGACGACGATTCCCGACGCGAAGCAGACGATGGTCGATTATGTACCTACTACCTATAAATACGTCATGTGTAATGTATAGACGCGCCTACTTACTACGGTTTTCGTGAGAAGAAAATAATTTTTTCGAAACTCTGGAGGACGATCTCGATTAGGTGGATTATTATTACATGTTAACAACCGCAATGATCTCTCCGTGTGTGTGTGTGTGTGTGATGATATCGATCATTAACCGGTGGCGTGACGGAGAGGAGGGCAAGTGAGTGGTCGAGACCGAACTCTAAACGTAGTAAAATATATAATGACACATTGTTGTGTAACGCGAGACGACTACCTCCTACACGATAATTGACATGGGTTTTTTTTTTTTTAAATCATTATATAATATTATTTTAAGAATACGGTTAGAAAAAAAGACTTCTTTAAAATATTATAATATGTAATACATTTTACCTAAACATTTATTTAGCGAGGTAATAATGTTGGCGATAATGTGCTACGACGACGACGACGCCGCGCGTGTGATCCGTGACACCTGTGGCGGCAGGTACGCGACCCGAAACGTACGAAAGAGGTAGGTAAGTAGGTAGGTGTGCGGCACTTTCCGTCGGGAGGGGAAGAGTGATAAAAAAGTCTGTCGCGAAGACCGCGCAGGACTTGGCAGGCAGGACCTCTGTCGCGGACGATGCGATACTTGTGCGTGTGCCCGTTGATTTTGACCGGATAATCGCGCTGATTATTGTGATAGGTACAACGAAAAAAAAAAATAATAATAATAATGGCACATGATAAAAAATATTAAATAATATTATTGGCGGTGATGATGGGGGGGGGATATAATTGAATAGCAGAATTAACCGAAAGTAGTAATTTATTACCATAGTAGTCTAAAATAGTAAAATATATAAAATATAATCAATCGTAAATATTATGTCAAACAAAACTTAACACGGTCGAAAAATACGCACCCTGATTAAATTGTTTTGAGTTCGGGAATCTATATATTAATATATATTATATTATATTTGAATGAAAGAGTGATGTGTTTGTTACAAATCGGAAACGCTCCCATCTTGGGGGTGAGCGATGATTAATGAGAACGAACAAAAATTCACTTTACACGTCATCGATGGTGATGATTATTATGATGATGATGAGAATAATAATAATAATAATAATAATAATATAGTAAATTTATTCCGGGGTGGGGAGATTTCTCCTCTTGTTCCCAATATAATATTTTTCATAATTATTACTCTATTGCTATAAAAGTTACGTTGGCACGATCATTATTAGATAGTAATGATATTTATAATTAATATCATTAGAATACATGTTGTCTACAAAGTCTAAATTAATATTAGTAATAATAATAATAATAATAATAATAATAATAATAGTAATGATAATGATAATAATAATAGTATTAATAGTAATGATAATAATAATAATAATAATAATAATAAATTATATATAATATACGATTAAAAGGAAAAAAATGCACTATTTCAACTATAATAATAATAATAATAATAATAATAATATAATATTATAAGCCATTCGTCGTACATGTCAATGGTATTATATAGTGTTCCAATGACGACTCTATATGGACATATATATATAATATAATAAACGATACATAGGAAACGTGAAACCAGTGTACAAATACGGGCGGGGCGAACACTAACCTTACGCTACTAAGAATGATTATTACCAATATGAAAAGGTACGGTTTGTTTGTTTTCACACACACGCCGATATCATTACCATATTTATTATTATAAAATAATATTATGTCGTAAGTGTGCGACGTTTCTAATAACTACGGAATAAAATTTATAAAATTAAAAATTAAACCGAAATATAAAATATGTATATCGTACAAACGTATAAGGTGTGTATACTTACTTAATAATATCATCTAATGTCAAGCGAATAAAATCTACTTAAAGAAAAAATAAATAAAAATAATTCAAAACCACACACACAAAAAACACTGACTAGACAAAATATTTTTTTTTTTTAATTTTTTTTTTTTTTAAACCTTATTAAGATATACGAAAAGTAAAGTAATCGTGGAATGTATAATATGTACGTATGGGCACATACAAAAAACGTATAGGTATAGGTACAAAATACACGAGGAAGTAATAAAAATTGTTAGTAGGACGTTTGGAAGAACTTACACGTTGTATAAATATATAGTAATATTATGTTAGTGATTGGAAAGCGACATCGCTTGGAAAGTAAAAAAATAAAATATTTGGAAATATGTTTTCGAAATTAATTATCATGTATTATAAAAATTATATTAAAAAAAATGTATAACAAGTTTTAATTATCTTTAAACAAAAAAAAAAAAAAATAAAAATAAATAATAAGAAATAAATAAAACAAAAAATGCGCATTGTCGTATAAAAAATAATTATAGGAGACAATAATATAATGTGTTATTATTCACTGATAAACATAATAATATTTGATAGTGTTCATATTTGTTGAACTTATAATATTACGATCACGAGGACATTGCGATATTACTTATTATGTTTTCTATTTTAATTTGTTTTCAAATCGAGATAACACGAACTTTAGCAACTAAACATTTAACTTAAATGGAGAGACAAGCGCAAGTTTACAAAGCTATTATTAGCTAATTAAATGCCGCATTATTAATTAATATTATAATCGTCAATAATAAATAATAATAAATTCGAAAATATCATTAAAAATGCAAAAATAATAATAATAATAATAATAATAATAATAATAATAAAAAATAATAATAATAATAATAATAAACGCGTAAAACACAAACACAAACACTACATTAAAGCTACATTATCATATTAATTTTATTTCTTGGTGCATAAAAAAAAAATTAAGAAAAAAATTAAATACTGTGAAGACACTATTATCCTTAACTATAAGAATACGAAAGTACAAAAAATCAATTAAGAATAAAAAGTCTAATGGAATACCGCACATTTTACTTTTTTTTTTATATATAAAAAGATGAAAATTAACTAAAATTAAACTCAACAATAATAATATCCAATAACTACTTAGACAAAGAAAAACAAAAACTAGTGAGCAATCCCACTATAACAATTATTACTCCCAATTAAAAAAATTATAAATTTTTGTTGATTTCGTACTTTTTGTTTGTACGTTTTATAATTAAGATTTCGTTATCAACGCTTGATTATTAATATAAAATAACAACGCAAAATATGAGAATTACACACTTACACAAAAATTGATTTAGTAATTATTATAATTCTAGAATAAGTAATTATGTATAATAAATGTATAATTAGGACAAAAAATATTGTAAACCTGTACACGTACTAAAATATTTTTGAGTTCGAATATATAGAAATGAACGAAAAATAAAGGATAAACAACTTAAATAATATATTTTTAGGTAGGTATTTTTTTCTCAAATAATACAGGTTAAAAAAAAATATGGTGCGAGTATCCGTACATTAAGTGGCGAAAAAAAAATAGGAGACTCGGAATCCGAAATTTGACTAGCAAAGTCCCATGGAAAGGAACGCTTCAACAAATCAGAGCAGATACTTTGATGTAATAACAAAAATATTAAAATTAAAACAATTAAACAAAATTAAAATTAATTTAGTTTAAAGGCATGTTGGTAAGAAAACTATCCTGGGATTTCAGTACATTTTAATGAATACAAAAATAATAACAAAAATAAGTAAGTTTCGCGCACTAAAGAGGACAAAGACACTCGCTAGCCTAATTATATTTTTTCATCTACTACTTTTTAAAAGTTATGTTTAATAATAATTAATTCACATAATAATAATACAAAATAACAGTCCTTAAGTTACAAATTACAAGTCTCAGAATTTCAATCTAACCTGGTTACAATAAAATATGTATTTAAAAAAAACATCCAAAGAATAAAAACCCCGCGAAGTTAAAATATTAAAAACGTTAAAAGTTAGAGGTAAAAAACACAAAAAAAAATCATAATAAAACAAACATGTACTGTAGATGGTTTTTTTTTTGTTTTTTAACTGGCATTTATATTTTGTGGGTTTTAAGTACTCAAAATGTAACAGGTTTACACTGTGAATTTGCTAAAATGAAACAATAATAATTTACTCAATTAATAAAAACATAATTATGTAACTGTACTCCTGACAGGCATTAAACGCTCAGGACATAATGATAATATATGTATGTATATGTAATGTATATAATTAACGCGCACAAACCTGCGACATTTTTTTTTTGCATAACAATATAATGTGTGATGAGCAGTGGACACAAAGAGAGCGAACAACTTTTTTTGCGGGTGGGGGAGGAGAAGAAAAGAAAAAAATGTTAACAGATTCTTTTCTTTTACAAAAAAAAAAATACTGTTGACATTTTTTTTTTTTTCATGGCGACTTGATTCAATCAGATTTTTAGGAATGCTTAATAATGAGATCTACATTAACATCGGAGGTATTTGAATGTAACGGTAGATGTACAGCCGATAGTCCTTGCTGGCCAACACGACGGAACCGTCATCCATGAGGGCGACGTCGAAGCACTGCGCGTGCTTCACCTTGGACTCGAGGGCGGACACCAGCTGGCCCTCCTGCGTGAATATGGTCAGATTGAAATTGTTGTGGTTGTCGGCGATGAGGATCTCGCCCGAAGCGTTTATGCCAACGCCGATCGGATAGTTGGTGATGCCCTGGCTGCCGATCTGCCGCAAGTACTGACCCTCGTAGTTGAACACTTTGACGCAGTGCGCCCGGTTGTCGGATATGAATATCTCCTGTTTGTCGTTGACCACTACGCCGTTGGGGAACTCCAAGTGCTTGGAGCACCCGAACTTGACCAGCACGTTGCCGGCCTGGTCGAAGATGATGACGCGCATCACCTTGCACTCGACCACCACGATGCGGCCCTTGTTGTCAACGGTGATGCCGCGCGGGTGCTGCAGTATGTTGGCGCCGAATTTGCGGACGAACTGCCCGTACTGGTTGTAGATCTGGATCTGGTGCGTGGGTGACCGCTCGGTGACGATTATGTCGCCGGACGGCTTGACCACAGCCACGCGGTTCGGGTACAACAGCTGTCCGTCCCGTTTGCCGCACTCGCCGAACTGGAACTTGAACCGTCCCTCCTTGTCGAATATCTGGATCCGGTGGTTGTTTGTGTCTGCCACGATGATGTCGTTCTGCGCGTTCACCGCCACGCCGCTGGGCTCGGTGAACTGACCCTCCATGGCGCCGAACTCACCGAACTTGCAGTGGTAGATCATCTTGTGACGCTTGATTTGCGACTTTGGCGGGAATATGGACGCGGTGAACAATTTGCTGGACAGGTCCAGTATGGAGTCGTTGTTGTCAATAGTCAGTGGGAAGTCGGCGCTGCCGTTCTGGAATATGTCACCGCTGCCACCGTTAGACCACTTTTCGTACGGATTGATGCTGTTCATACCACCGTTGTTGCCTCCGCCACCACCACCACCGTTGCCTCCACCCATGCCGTTGATGCCGTTCATGTTGCCGATGGCGTTAAGGTTCAGGTCACCGATCGAACTGGCCGAGAACGGTCCCAGGCTGTTGACGCTGTTAAACCGTTTGGACAGGATGTTGTTAGTGTCGTACTGGCCGGAAGACAGCGGGCTAGTGGACGTCAGCCCGTTGGAGTACGGACGTTCGATGATGCCTCCACCGTTTCCTCCGTTGGTGCAGGTGCCACCGTTGTGCTGTTGCATCATATCTGCGGGGCTGCCATTCATGCAACCATTGGAGATGATTGCCGAATTTCCGTTCATCAGCGACCCGTTTGTTGGACGGGCGATCGGCGGCTGCTTGCCCGGCCCGATCACTCCCAGCTCAGTGCTGGACCGTACGTACCCGAACGTGTTTCGCACGCCCACCTGTATGGCCTGATAGTTGGACACGAATTCCAGATCGCAGATGTTCTGCACGGTGTTGTCGGGTTCATAGCTCATCAGCGACTGCAGCTTGGAGTCCAGCAGTTTCTTGAACAGCAGGCACTCGACCACGTTGGCATTTTTGGTCAGACGGTCGACGAACTCGCCGGTCTGATAGATCTTGTCCACTACCTCCAAACCCTTCTGTGATGCCTCGTTCAGGGTTAGTTGCTTGGCGCTGTACACGCTCTCAACCTCCTTGAGCAGCTCCTGTTTGCGCTCTTCGAGCATGGACCGGTAAAACGCGAATGTCTCGTTAATCTCGTTCTGTGCCTTGTGGTACTGAACCTGCAGCTTGTTGGATGTGTGTTCGATGTTCTTGACCATGTTGCGAATGTCGGTCGCCTTGGCCTTGCTCTCCTGTACAGTGCCATTGAGTATGTCCAGAAGTTTGACGCCAATGTCACTCAGGTGCTCTACGTCGTGCATGCTGAACTGATGGTCGCTGAGTGTGCACTCCTTGCACACGGGAACGTTGCACGTGCGGCAAAAGTATTTCAGCGACTCGTTCTTGTGACGAGAGCAGAACACGACGCGGTCTCCCACGCTGGTCGGTATGAACGCGTTCTTTGTGTCGTCGCCGTTCTCGAACGTCAGACCGTGCAGGCGGTGGTCTTCAAAACAGTTCATGAATTGGTGGGCCATCATGCAGTTTGCGCACAGCGTTTGCTGACAGTCGTAACAGTATGCAACCACGTTTGTGTTGAGATTCTTGCAGCCCTTGCACACGCCCGCAAACTTGTCCGGGTTGACCTCGATCGAACCGTTTACGGTGAAGTCTGGCAACAGTCCGGATATTCCACGGTTTGTAAGGATGCACTCCTGGTGACAGTTGGGGCACGTGATCTTCTCCGGTTGGTCCTGGTTATTCTCTAAGCAGGCGTGACAAAACGTGTGTAGACAAGGAAGCACTCGCGGGTTTGAGAATATCTCATGGCACAACTGGCATTTGCGGGGACCAGTGTTGTTGCTAGTTCCACTGCCACCTGTGGACACGCCCGAACCGCTACTATCTGAGTCAGTTGGTGAGTGGCTGGATGACAACGATCTATTGTAGTCCGGGCCGAATGTGTTGAATCCGGATAACGAATCTAGAGACGGCGTAGGAGAAGCCATCATTTAATCCAACGGGTTTAAATCTGTAACACATCAAAATCGACAGGTCAATAAAATTATTAAACTACTAGACCGAAAATCGATGGATATAAATTAATATTATATATTCTTGTACAATATTACGCTAGTGTGTAATCCGTCACATAATATAATTAAAAAGAACAAAAGCAATAATAAAATACATATTTTTTCGATTAATACTGTTTGTACATATTTTGTATTATACAGAATAAAGGTGGATAATAAAGGGCCCATGCGTTTCGTGTATTTTCTGAATTTTCAAAACTATGAGTCATTGCGACCGATAACAACATTGCCGGTGCGGGATTACCATGGTTACCGACGCCGCAGCATCGTCGACACGATTCCACGGGGAGAAAACGCACACTTCCGCCATTGACCTCTCTACCATCACCTGCGTCCACCCACATACAGGCCCTAACTATGCAGCGCACGCGCATCCTAAAGCTTTTGTGTTGACACTCAGTTCGTGACTACACACAGCCACAAGGGTCAATGAACCATAAACATTTCCGACCGTTAAACTTCTGATGTTGTTATAATAATACCAAACGTTTTACCGTTTAAACTTGTAAACAAAATTATTTAAAAAATTAAACACCAATCGTTTTGAGTTCATATAACTTGAAAATTTAAATTTAAATTAATTTAAAAAAATATTAAATAGTAAAAAAAATAAAAAAATAAAAAAAATAAAAGCTAAAAATGAGTAATATAATTTATTATAATATTTGTTATTTTAATTATTTTCTTAATGTAATTATAAAAAGCTATTTGGAGTTGATAAATGAGTGGTTATATTTCGGTTCATTGACACAACAGGCGGTCAAAATGTTTATTTTAACACCAACGGGGTAAAGTAACTCTGTTTAAGTTCAGTTTAATTTTGTTATCTACTTCAGATATTGATCTTCCAAAAGAAAACATGGAATACTTGACACCCCCGATATTATACTATATTAAAGAAAAAAATTAAGACTTGAAGAACACCACTCAAGGTGGCCCGTTTGTTAGTTTTGCCGTTATTTTTCTGCCCCACACAACAATAGCTTGAACACGTTTGCCAAGGGGCAACAAAAAAATATAAACGGCTCACCTACCTGAGAGGAAATAAAAAAAAAATGCTTTTGTTAATACGTCGATTAACGTTATATAAGGATTAACATAATTTTTCGGACACACACATGACTGACATGGGTTTCTATACAACTAAGAAAAACTATTTATACAAACTTGTACCGTCGCGTATGAGAACCAAACAATTTGTAGGGTAATGAGACCGCTTTTGCGTTTGTGTGGTGGTGAGGACGCGACCTATAAACACATAATATGGCGGGACTTGTGAGAAATAACCTGACAACGGGGGGCCCATCTTCTGAAAGGTTCCCTTGTGCGCATTTTCCCCCTATCCTTTTATATTTATTAACTAAAAATATTTTAAAAGGATCCACGCCCCGCAGATTTTTTATTAAGCGGTTTTATCGCTTTTTTTCCCTCCACTGCTAATTTTTGTTCTTCGGAAACCTCCCTATACATACCGTGGTTGTTCGCACGTCTTACAAACCCGATTCGATCGCTGTACAACCTCGATATATTTATTTACCGGCTAAAAACCGTACAAACGATATTATTACTCGTATTATTATTATTTCTTTGGTTAGCGAGGGTGGTTCAAGAATAAAACGCATTATTATATACGGCGCAGCGAATGCGGGGGAGAGAAATACGGTATACTAGGGGTCGATCGCCTTCGTTTCCAAGGCAACTAGTTGTTGCTCTAGCGTACGAGTACATAAAACTAAAACAACGGCATTATATGTACGGTGTGCAATGTGCATACATCGTCGTCTTTATTTCTCCGGATACTGAATATTATAATAAAACGGTGAGACACTTATTTTCATACATATACAATATACATAATATTATAATAATATATGCAAATTAAACTCAATTTATATTAGAAATATTTTCAAGACATTTATCATTAATAGATGTGGCGCGAAAATATTGCTCAAAAGAGAACTTTATTTAGAAATTTACAGATTTCCAATAACCATAAGTACCTACCAGGTTTATATATATTATTCATAAATTACATTTTTCGCCTCGAATAACATTTAAAAATGTAATATTTGGGATCAACTTTGTAGTAGCGTAGGCAGTAATAAATAATAATTTAGCGATCGCCCTAAATGTTGACACAAACATTTTTTTTACTGCGGGTGGTCCAAAATCTGAAGGCTTCTTTAGTACGTTTTATAACGACAACGGAGAAAAAAATGCACACACACACATTAGCACAATCGACCTTGGCAGAGTGTCTAGACGTTATATTCTTTTGGCTCCTCTGGTCCAGCTGCAATTTACAAAACGTGGGCGGGCGGGGTTATCCCCGCACACATTATTATTTAGCTGTATAACTCGTTGTTCTTTGATTCTTTTTTATTATTGCTCTTTTTATTGTTGTCTGGCAAGCGGTTCTTGGAAAATCCTAACCTGCAGATAAACGACACGTTCTCTTCGACAATTAACTATGTGGGTACCTACATAGCTAATACAATATTATAGTGAACTGCACCTATCAAATATCCAACAGCCGACATTACGACAATGTATAAGTTTTCAGGTAGAAAAAATTATTTTTTGAGAGAGTACCTTACTTACTATATTATTTTTAATTTTAATGCAGTAAGTCGGATCCGTACATAAGCAACAGGGAGGAACAGCGTGGATTATTGATTCGCCTTGGGGGAGGACCTTGAGCCCGGGCGCTCGTGTGGACAACTGGGGTCGGCGACCGCAATTCCCGACAAAAAAATAAACTTCCATTTCCATTTAAAAAAACACGGCAACGTAAATTGTCGGAGGGGGAATGAGCAAAAAAATCAATTTTTACTTTTTGAAAATCAGAAAGAACGCAAACTCTGTTTGCCGTTTCCAAAACTATTGTTTTTATTCATTAATATACGTTTATACCTATCGAAGGCGGTTCGATAAAAAATAAAAACTACTATTACGTTCGAATAATCTAGGTGTGATACCTATAAGTCTGACGGGCGATGGGCAAATGCTGGATGAATGTTTAAACCGTTATCAAATACACGCGTTCGCGAAACATTTCCGGTTTCAACTTCAATCAGAAATGATTTGTTATTGGTTCAGAAAAATTTCAAAAAATCGGAACCTACAGGTTTGCGAGAATACATTTAATATAAACTTTTGACGGAAGTATTCGGTGAAATCATGACTACAGGCTCCGAATAGCCACATTTCACTATTATTATTATATTGACACTGCTAATTTTGTTAATGTTACCCCTTGTTGGGTACCGAAGTTCATTATGTGTATAGCGGTTGCGATAGTGAACAATCATTTTTCTCATTTTGTTATATTATTTATTTTTTGTTTTAAGTTTTGACCCGAATTTTTGTTTTGTTTTCTTTGAAATCTATCACACCTATCAGTATTGTTTACACAATTGGGGGCGCGTCGCGTAAAAGCAAACTAAAATAACGACAAAATTATAAAAACATATATCCATACTGTGCCATACTGCCATGTCTACGATGAATATAATAATAATATAATAAAAAAACAAATACTCTGAACCGAGAAAGAAAGAAAGAAAGAAAGAAGCGCGGGGCGGTGTAGTGCCCGCTGGTAGTGGCGGCGGCGGGATACAGTGTGACCAACACTACTTGTCGACCACCACCTCCATACGAACCTTAACCTTGGTGCGCGTAAATGTTGCGGTAGGTCGAAAGTGAGAAAATTCGTACACACACACACACACACGACGGCGAGTATGGTGTTAATCCGGTTTTACGCGTCGCGTTTGCGCCGGCGGCAATACGCGTAGAGAACTTTGCTATAAATATATTATACATATGAGTATATACATAAAATAGGTACGTTCATTAAATTATGCATTACCACATAGAACGTGTAATATTGAATAACGATTTACGATAGTTGGGGGTCTTCGTTTACAAAACCGATGCGACGACGAACCGACGTGCACCGCGCACACGTGGTAGACACGGCGGCAGTGGCGTACGTGCAGACCGTGTGGTACTGTGGTGTGAATTCGAATGACTATTGCATCGGTATAATATACCTATATAATATATTATACTATGTGTGTGTTTATATCGATACACCGTGCGCACGACCGGCTGTGGAGGCGAGTTGTCGAAAACGTCACAATACTATGTGAAATAAAGAACGAAACAATATTAAAATAATGCCGTACCACGTGGTCCCTTGCATAATCTATCCGCTTGGTAATCGACACGATCCGACGATCATCATTACGCGACGGGGTAACTCCGTTGACTACGTGGGTGGGAGGGGAGGGGAAGCCTTTTAATATTAAAAATACTATCAGAGTGCGATAACGTCGTATTCCCATAGCCCATCGGAGAAAGTGCGTTCAAAAAACAACGTTTTTATTGAGCGGCGGCGGCGGCGGCGGCGGAGAGCAAAAGAGAAGGATAAAAACCTTTTTTTTTTCTTTTGTTCCACCGTGGCGCCAAATCGAGAACACGACATACGAAAACCGCTGCCAAAACAACAACGCGGTAATTGTACGGAAAAAAACACGCACGCAAGTCTTTTGTCGGCAGCGGGTGCCGGAGCACCTGGCGGCGGCTGTGTTGGTCGGGCGAGCATAACAGTCACCTGCTCGGTTGTCGTTCTTTTGTTGGGTTTCGCGCGGTGAAAGGCGGCGCGCAAACTTCGAAAAAACGGTTTCAGGGCGTCGGCCGATACACACACACACAATGTTTGGTCACAAAATAATCATAATAATAATAACGTAGAAAATGTGATTCAGGTCGTCGGCGTGTGTGTACGATATGATATTATATTTATTATTATTATTATGCGAGGCGGCCCGGCATCCCGATTACCGCCCGAAGCTCGCTCGCGTTTTCAAACTGCACCCCTACTATGATAATATTAATGATATTAAAACGATAATAATAACAACTTAGGTGCACAAGACTCTAAAGAGGGACAAGCACACGCTCGTATCGCGGTGTGGTGGGAGAAAACACTTACACACGCGATAAATGGGGTTCAGATCCGGTCTGGTATATATTATTATTATTATTATGATGTTACACAACGCGCGTACACACACACACACACCGACCGATGACCTAACACGGCCGAAAGCGTTCATGAAATAATAACGCACCGTATAAAATATTATATCCTTTTTAGTAGAAAAACACACATTATTTACAGTCGCGTGCAGTAGGTATAATATAATAGTATATACGAAACGACATCGTAAATTATCGACGATTGGACGTCTAAAAAACCGAACGCACCAAAAGACAAATAATATTTCATCGGCTTTGGGAAAGTGTGGGTAATTAACGTTTAACGACTGAAATAATTATTACATAAACCGATCGCTTTTTACGTTTGTTCTCGCACACGGTTCGGCGCCACACGTCAATCCGCCCGAAATTATGGTCGAATTGGGTTACTGGGTCGCGTCGGGCGGATTTCGCGCGTCCGTTAAACAATCGCAAGTGTCCTCGGTCGACCGTCGACGCGTCGTATGTCAAGGCCCAAAAAACCACGCAAAATTCGGTGCAAAAACTACCAAAAAAATGCCTCTTCCAATGACACGCGGCGCAATCATACGGGTCGGATGCGAGGACGACGCAATACAATATACCTATTAATATATAATAGCCGAGTGGAAATCGCAAAAAACCCGACCGAGGTCGCCGTGGTCGCGTATTAATTTTAGACGGCGGCGGCAATCCCGGAGGGTGTAAATAATTGTAAACGAAATTTTTGGTAACCCGGCAGGGAGAAGCGTCGAGACTCGCGTGGCGGGCGGCCGAGCGCGAGCGAGTTACCCAACCAACCACCACATTCTAACAGACCAATATATTATATGCCTCGTCGTCATAATGCGCGCGTAGAGTATAATATTATTATTATGTTGCGACCAACCTTCGTCGGCCGATGATAATACAACATAACATGACCCATTGGCACAGATAAGTCTCGAGCGCGCACACAATATTATTATACATACATAATAATAATAATAATAATAATGATAATAAGACGCGCGCGCGATCGGACTACTTTCTAACAAAATACACGTCGTCGTCGTCGTCTATGGTTACGTATTGTGTGCGCGCCGGCGACGACGACGGGCGTGTGCGCCGCACGACATAATATTATATCTTTCCATTCGACCAGATATAATAATAATAATAATAAACGTTTTAAGGAGTTACGTGTGTGGTATGCACTGGTCGTCTTGGCATGGCGACAACGACACTATGCGTTCCGTGGAAAAGAAAAAAAAATCGAAATTAAACGACCGAAATAAAAAAGAATTAGATCCGAAGAGCCATGCGACCGCCGGTCCGTGAAGGTCATCGCCGTCGAGGCGACAACGGCGTGAAAACACGCGTACCTACGATTCATGTTGTGTGCACGCCGCGGCGGTGCGATCGACCGGGCCGCGGCGGCAACTAGTGGGAAATCGCGTATTAGTCACGCGAAGCGCAAGGTCTTCGGCCGGAAAACCGCGCCGCCCGGACCTGCTCGCTGCCGCCCGACGACGACGACGACGACTTTTCCTTTCTTCAAGACGACTACCATAATATGCGTCTACCCTTCACGCGTCTTCTGCAGCCTTCACGGATCGCGTGTAATCCATCATCTTCGCGTCGTCTTAGTAATTATTATTACTCAATGCGGCGTTACCAGTTTATAACACTATAATATATATATATGCCAGACGAATTGTTTTATCAAACAACACTAATTATTTCAAAAACTATAAAGGTTTTTGAAAATATTTTCTTTACATAAAGAAAGACAACATAATTCAAAAAAATGATGATGTAAAAAATAACGTTGTAATTTTGTGATGAGTATCATTTTGGACGAGTAGTTTAGAATTAAAGTACCTATTTCAAGTTTCGATGTAGTTTCGAGTAGTGGACCAACATTTTGCGAGGTGCTCCTGGCCACACAAATATTTCAAAATTCAAAATTCTTTTTTTATGCATCGAAGTACGCCGTATAATAATACTCTGGTTTGGAATAAGGAATCAAAAATGTTCATTAGAAAAAAAAACTTAAAAGAAGGTGAAGATAAAAAATGGTAAAAATATTATTTTTTCAAAAATTTAGTTGTGAAGAGACTTAACTTAATTGTTATGAAAAAAGTATTTTTCAATATAGTTTTTGAAATAACAAAATATGTTCTTCTTCGATTAAAGAATCGCCCGAAACATAATGTGAAATATTACTAAGTCATACGTGTGATATGATTTGTACATTGAAAAACGAACCAACCACCGTAGTTTATTGTATATACTTGTATGTATAACAACAACGACGACTACGATTTCGAAACTAAAACACGCGCACGCGAAAAATATAATAATCGCGAATACGATTAATGTATTACGCGAGCAGTATAACGAACGGAAGATTTGGGTCGTTCGAGAACGAGTTGCGAAAACGTTCCTACTATTGGAACTACTCTGCGTGACGTAGTCACACGCCTCGAACGTATTATTATGCGAATCCACCGCAATTCGTGACAATCCACACGAACGGTTAAATTATTATTATTTTTATATTGTATTTCAACAATTTTTTATTCATCGACCGCCTCATCGATATTACTGGCGGTTCACTACTGCTGCCCATGTAAGAAATCATCGCCGAATACGACATAGTACGAATAATCATTATCGTAATAACGAGCGCATTAAAAAAATCTAGTGTTGTCTATTAGGACCGCGTCCAATATTGTTAGCTCGTGTCAAATTCAAAAAACGGACACGGCGGCGACGGCGGTGGTCGTCGTCGTCGTAGGAGACGCGTGTTGTAATGGACGATGAAGTGAAACAATAGAAATGATGATGATAATAATAAAAATAATTAGATGATATTATTATTATTATTGTGTATTCGCGACAACGCATTTCCGCCACGTGCTTGTTGCCTCATTGGTTCTCAAAATAAATTATACAACAACTATTCCCGGTCGAAAAAAAATTATAAATAATATTTTTGTACGGCAGGTGATGCTCAGGGTTGGTGGTGAGAATATTTATTTTTCTCGAACACACGAGTCGTAACAACAAACGGGGTCGTCGTCGTCGTCGTCGAGGCGAAATGACGTAATCCGAAGCAAAATAAATGCCGTTCTCGTTTTAAGTCATCCTCTCGGTCTCTCTCGAAGTCTAAAAAAACCGTAGTCTAACGCGAATTTTTTTCGTCACATAACAGATTGCGCAATTTTCGTTTTTGGCACACACTACTCTACTACTATACTGCACCGTCGCCTCTTCGTCCGGTTATTATAATATACGGTGTAACCGACGAGAGTTGCACTGTACCCAACATATTATAATACAAACATATTTTAATACCATAACAATATCGTGAAAATGTCATAACCACGCGTCGCAAGAACGACGGATCGTATAGAGGTCGAAATAAAACCTAACCCGGCGTAATCGTTACGTAATTTTATGTATTAGTATAATATTATATTATAATGCGTAATAATAATAATAATAGTACAATACTGGAGTCCCCCTTTTACGGCGGCGTGGGCGCAAATTATTATTGCACGACGAACGGCAGAAAACTCATTTTGTAAATATATATTATATCGTTATTACAATAATTATTATTAAATAATGGTATTACTCTGCGACGACGACGAGTAGTGGAAATACTGGTTGCGGCGGCGGCCACTACCCTGGGCGGCGGTTAACGCCCGGGAAAAAAATAAAAGTGGTCCCCGCCGCCGCTCGTCGTTGTTTACAGACCGCGTGCGAACGACGAAGAAATAATAATAATAATAAAACCGGCGTGCGCGCGCACAGCACACCACACCGGTGGAACGCACACGATCGTCGTCTATGGAACAAAAAAAAAAAAAAATACGAACGAGCTGGAGTTTCGACACACTGTTATTGAGATAAATACCACGCGTTTTATACCGCTGACGATGACGATTAGTCTAGTAGGAGTGTTATAGTTCTATAATAACAGACGAACGATAATCAGCTCGTTGTCGCGGCGATACGGAAAAACCGAAAACTTTTCGAAAGAATACGATCCAAACGCTCTTTAAATAAATCTCGCTGCAATAATAATAGGTGCAGCACAGAAAGGATTCGAGCGATCCATAAACCCGATATTATGATATTGTAGTATTATTATTATTATTATTGTAATGCCGCGTCGGTCATTATTTAATAGGTACATAATAATAATAATAATAATAATAATAATATTATGTACGATAATAATTTGCGTAATTGCGCGTACAGCACACGCCGCCGCCGTCGAGTACCTATATTGCTATTACGAGCGGGCGCACGCGCGTAGGAGTATAAGTAAACGAGACACAACACACGCTCGGCTGGCCCGCCGCCGCCGGTGAGTCACACGGCGACTTGCATACACGCGCGCCCGTGTGATCTTAAGGAAAACAACAATCGCGTGTAAACGACAGACGGCGAGGCGGTTTGAGGCGCGGAGGGGTTAGATAATAATATTACATGTGCATACTATAGCTAGGCTGAGTATAATAATAATAATATATTAGCATAAATTTAAAACGCCGCCGCCGCCGTCACGAAAGTTGCCGACCCGGCTGGGTGACGACGGTTGAAAACTGAAAACCTCTACCCATACAACAACGACAACTACCATAATATTATTATGTATACGCGTACGTGCGTGTGTGTCACCTGCCGGAAAAGTATATAAATAAACGAATAAACCCGACGGGAGTTGTTGTAGACGGCGAGAGATAACTTTTAACGTATCCGGCGGCGGCCCGGGTGGTAATCCAGATTGATTAGTCGAACGAAACGTCCGAAGCCCGAGCACCGGGGCTAGATGGTTTTTACAGATAACGTCGATGACGGGAAGAAAACGCGTTCGTGTATTAGCGCTACCGCCCGAGAATCGCGATAATGCGCACGGAGCGTTTTATGTATGTGTTCGGTTTTTTTTGAAAAAAAATGTCGACAACTCGGAAAACGAATAATTTTTGTGGAAAGCACGCGACAACGCACGATTAAACGTTCAGAAAACAATCTTGAGTCATCAGCTGACGTCATTAAACACCACACACGCATCGCTAGAAAAATATTCAATGTTAATAAATAATTTAAGTATAAAAACATATTATATACAAATCATCGGGTCGATATTCGTTCCATTATTTTCTAGAATAGATTCTTCTAGAGAAGACAAAAATATGGGACGGAAATATGACGATAACATGATTGGTATTTCCGGCAGAAGAAAAAATGCATTTTTGAATACAGTACATATCAGAGACGGAAAAAAATGAAATAGACATAACCAAAAAATGTTGACCACGTTTTTGTGCCGTGACCACGATTTGATTTTAATAAAACAACGTAATTGCTACTGCAACAATACGTACTGTACGACTTAAACGCCGTAGAAGACACATTTACTTACGATCGTTGAGCATTGGATCAAGTTTATTATCGACCAGTTTTTTTAATGACGATCATCTGGATCAGCAGCAGCAAAGACTGGGGTGGCCGACTAGTTTTCGAATAACGAATATAGGGTGAAAATAAATAACATAAATTACGAGGGTAAAAAGTCTGTACGGAATATCATGTAAATAATAATAATAATAATAATAATAATTTTATTTAGCAAAACAATGTACAATTATACAGTATAGTACACTGATAAACGAAAATATACAAGATACATGTTTGCAACTCCCCTTTAGGCACAAGGCTTGTTCTGAGGGGTATTTTCGTTTGAGATATTATTATCGGTGGTTTCTCGAGCACGAATAAAAGAAATATACAAACGTCTGACGAAATTTGTTTTAATTAACATTAATTTGTCGAAAGACGGATGCTTAAAATGTGGAATGAAAAACGCAAGTCGAGCCAACAGCAACAGTTCGAATATGTACCACGGCGATGAAATCGAAACGACTGTAAACAAAAACGGGTTTTGAGAACCCCTCGGGTATTTTGGGAACGCGCGCCAGCCAGGTCTTCCGTGCAGACGCATCGCATATTATTATTATATATTGCTGCGACTACGACGACGACGCAAGGGGATCAATAAAACGAGACGGAGAGAAACGACATCGTCGTAGTCCGTCGAACACCACACGTGTGTATGTTATGTGTATAATATAATATGTGAGTGCCACTGTGCCCCGTCGTTCCAAAACACATACGAACACTCGCAGACGTTATGTACGTGTATAATGATGATGATGATGATGATGATTATGATAATAATGATAATAATAAATGCGGTGGAGGCGATCAGAACCGCACGTCCGCACAACCGACACAGGTCGCGCACACACACGGTCGTCGTCGCAGTAGTTTCAAATCTCCCCTCATCTCCCCTCATCACCACCCCACCCACCAACACCTCAACAACAACACAGCTATTACACGCCATGGAAACCACCGACGACGGGCAAACAATGAAGAGTTTTTATTATTATGCATTTTCGTAAACAAAACGGAAAGGAAGTTCGGGGCGAAACACGACGAAGGCAGAGGGAAAATAAAAACGCCCAATTAACGGCGTTTTGGACTGCAGTGTAAACATACGACGACACGGAATGGACCACGTGTGTTGCGCCGCCGGAGTATAATGCACGAGACGATGACGAGTGACGACGACGACGACCGTGTGCGTCTATAAATATGGCTATGGGTAAAATAAAATAAATAAATAAATAAAAAGGAAGGAAAACGGGTGTACCACCCGGTAGCTGACGGCTTGGCACCAGCTGGTTTCTGGCCCAAAGAAGAATAATATAATATTATATGTTTGGATTAACTCGCCGCCGCGTTTGTATGGTGGTAATCTCTCTCTCCTTTTTCTCTCTCATTCACTCTCCTCGGCGCGATCACCCCTCCAGGCACGAAAAAGAATAATATACCCGACGGATTACACACACATGTGGCCCCGGCACGTAATTGTCGCTCTATTTATTACACACGCACACGGCCGTAACCAGGGCCACCTCGAGTTGAAGAGTTTACAAAATAATATACAATGTATTATGTATGTGTGGTGTACCTTATTTCTTATTTACGATACGATTATTTAAAAAGTTACGAGAAAAAAAAAACATAATAACGTGTACAACTCCTCGGCGGACGACGACGATGATATTATACAATGTCGTTAAGGATATGATGAAATAATACTAGCTCGTTATTATTACGATTGTGTTTCGAATAAGAAATCCAATACGTCTTTATTGTACAACCACTACTACTACTACTTACAACCAACTACTATTACACTGCAGCAGCAGCAGCAGCGTACCTCTCTAATGTATTATGTTATTGCTTATTAAATGACGAATGTAACAAGTACAGACTACGAATCATTACGACAAATTGCTTGCGGACCGATGTCGATTTAACGTATTCTCCGGAAAATATATTAATAACATGCACAACGTCCACTACCGGTCGTGTGACGTTTCAAAGATGTGTTCTTCCGGAAAACTGCGTATAATAAAAATCGGTGACGATGTACAATAATATTTTAGTACAGAACACGTGTTCGATTAGAGTTCGGTCTGTTCGAAATATAAGATATAATAATAAAAACGCACCGAAAAGAGAAGATTACACGCATACCCACATAATAATAACAATATTATGTACATAGTAACGCGTGTAAATCGTCCGTAGCGCGTTACTCAACAGCGGGAGAAAGTCTAGTCGTCCTTGAAAACAAAAACATCGCTATGACCCTAACCTCCAAGCCGGCGGCGGGTCATTAAAAGTCCGCCCCCTACTACAACTACTACTAATACTACTACTCTTCACCCGTCACGGACGGTTCTCGTATATTTTCGTTCCCTTTTGAAAAATACGATCATACCTAAAGACGTCACCGATTTCTCACGACCGATGTGTGTGGGTGTGTGGGAGTACCCAGTACCTAATCGTGGTATATACACACAATATCGTCGTTATTACCTGTACCCGCGCGTATGGTATGTACATATAAATATATAGATATAAACGTGGGGTAGTCGACCTGTTGGAAGGACAAAGGTATATATCTTCGGCAGAGATGGACCGTGACGTCGGCGGCAGAGCCTCTCCGCGCCGGTCGACCGTAACAATAATTGGTGTGGGACGACGGTCGGCGGGCGGAGGAGAGCATCCGTCCGAAACAAAGAACCTCGGTCGACCGTCGTCGTCGTTGCCGCCGCCGCCGCCGCCCGCCTTGCCCCTACCCCATCCATCAGCCGGCCATGTCGGCCGGCAATGTTGTCGCGTCTGCCAGCCGCCGCTATAACGACAAAAGAAAAAATCGCGCGAGCGTTCTCGACGAAAAACTGGTCGCACGCGACCGTCGGATCGGCGCGCCGCTCAAAGGTTGTCGACCGGTCGTACACGAGTTTTTATTTTTCTACAACACACGACCGAGTTGAGCACTTAAAATAGTAATAGTTATACATAGAAATATAAATAATAATAATGATAATATTATGTTTGGTGCTGGCGCCCCTCAAACAAGGCCGCTGTCACTCTAAGACCACGTGTCTCACGCCCACGCCACGCGGTCTCCCCCCGACATAATGCCCCCTCCTACTCTGACTCCGAGACTTTACACTTTTCTCTCACCCGTTATGACCTCGGCCGGGTCACATTCGCCTGGTAAGTACAGGTCCACAACTTATTTACCGGAGAATGAAGTGGAGGCGGAGAGAGGTGGGGTGCATGAAAAAATGGAAGCGTTGCAATAGTTTTCATAGGTTTTTTTTTCATTTTCCGAGTTTTTATTGTTCAGATTTAGTCTTTTGGGAAAAAAATTTAACGCCCGACGACGACGGGTGACATAGATTAAGTACTTATGATGAGTTCTCGAAAATCAGGAACGAGCGCAGCGATTATGATGTGTTGCATCATCGGTTTGAAAATTTGAAAGAGAGGGGAAGTGAATAAAAACGACAGATTCGACAAAAACGATTAATACAATATCCAAAACAACGCATAATAAGATATTTTTATTTGTTGAACACGTTTTATCGAAATTCAGCAGATTATATTTTTTTTTTTTATTCTAAACATGTATGTTATTTTGATTTTTTTGTTTTTATCATATTTGCCGACGTCCGAGTCACAATTATAACAAAACGTGCTCGCTATCGTCGTCGTCCGACAACGATATTGTATAATTATCGTGTACGCGTGTGAGTGTGTTACTAATAAGTAATAACTATACTAACTACGGTATTGACACATGAATTTACTTCCTCGGCAGCGGCGGCGATGCAAGGGCACGGCTATATAATAATATGACGGCCAACTGCGCAAAACCCCATGAGTGTTGGTAACGTGTCAAGGGCCCTACGCTGCTGCGTCGTCGACGAGTAGGAGGAGGAAGACGTGTACATAACGCGCACAAAGGACCAGCTGATTTTTACCTGCCAACGACTGAAACTACCCCCTAAACCGACAACAATACACCTTGTGTGGAATGCACACCCGGAGGGTTGAGATCCGTCCGTAGGTTCGTCGCTGTCGGCGTGGTCAATAAGAATTACCTACGAATATTTTTTCGGTCGTGAAATATAACGCACCCAAGGGTTTATTTAATAATGTAATACTAAAAGGGACGCCAACTTAAAATCGAACGTTGAAAAATATCTAATAATAACTACTAACAACTATAAAATAATATCGTTATCGTGTGCAAGTCTCTTACCTTTGACACTGTTCAACAAATTACAGCAATTCGGTCGTCTCAATTCCATTCTGAAACACGAACAACATTTTTCCACATTAGTTGGGCTAAATATATATTATATACGGTAGGTATACACAATAATATTATAACGTGTCACATTATCGCGCGAAACACATTATACACAATATAATATATATATATATATATTTATAAATTAAAGTTAAAATACAGACACACACACACGCGCGCGCGCACGGCGTGAATTTAAGCGGGATACAAGGAAATTCCGTTTGAGCGATAAAAACGTGGGAATAGATCCGTGCGTGCGAGTGTGTAGTACGGCCGGCGCGCGACTGCCGCGGCGGTGACGATGGCGACGAAAACTTACCACCAAAGTCCTGCGGTGCGCGATTGTACAGCGTGCGCGCGTGTTATTCTTATTATTCTGCTCCGTGTGTATTTTTTTTTCTCTCACCGATCGGAGGAAACGAACGCACTTGCGGGTTTTCAACGAATGATAAAGAGAAAAAATGTAATAATAATAATAATAATAATAACACTTTTAACACTTATAAAATAAAATAAAAATATAATAATAATAAAACAAACAAACAAACGAGGAGCGAGGAAAAATTATTTGATAATAAACAAAATATAACAACAAATACTGTTGCACACGCGCGCGTGCAGTCGTGACGATTTTGTTATTAATGAAAATTTCCTTTTTTTTCCATTCGTTTTTGTTTCACTCGAGCATTTTTATAAATAATTTTTATTTGTTCTTAAATCACAAGGAAAATCAAAAAAAAAAAAAAAAATCAATAATAAACGAGAAAAAAAACTTAACAGCGGACTAACACATACGTACGGAATTTAAAAGTGAAAAAAATTATTACTTATTATTTCCATATACTTTACAACAAAACATAAACGTGAATTTTTTTTTTTTTTTTGAACCGGCTCGCGCACGTAAGCGACGTCTGCATGAATGACGGTATGGGAACCGGCCGATCAACTAAACTGCGTGATCGTCTGCCGCGGCGCGGTGGTGACGGCGGCGACCCGGTAGCCCAGGTGATGGGACCGAGTGCGCGCCGGCTACGCGCCACCGGCAGCGCGCTCTACCGGGACACGCGTTCTCCTTCGCTCGCCGTCCGCATCCCCACCGGCACCCGTTGCAACCACCGCGGCCGTCCGCCGTCGCGGCCGACGACGGGCGACGGACCGTCCGTCAGACGACCACACGCTTGACCGGCCATTGATTACGCGTCGTAATTTCATAATATTTTCATTTCCACGCCGACGAAATGGAAATTAGAAAATAATTTCAAATGCCCACCCGGTTGGTTAGACGCACCGGCGGCGCGGAGTTCGCGAAAACTCCGCCGAGTGGGCAGCGGCGCGTTTTGCGCGGCGTCTTCAGCAGGCGCGGTACGTGGCTTGTTTCGAAGGGGTTGGCCAAATGGCGATTCTCCCCTCACGTACGAATGACCAAATATATGCAAAAAAAAAAAAATACAGAACTTTTTTTTTCCCCTAGGCTCGAGCTGAAATTTTAACAAATCGTGGTTATACTGGATCAGTATTCTCTTCAATTCTTCGCGTGACAAAACGGATACGAGAAAACAAAATAATATCGTGTCGAAACTATGCTCGTCGTTGTCCCTCCACTCGTAATAATTCGAAAATTATACGTATTGATGTACTCGATATTATCATGTGGATTCGTAGTGTAGAGTGGCTCTGTAGTCTGTACGCCTTCCGAACGTCAACGCTTTTTTAATTTTATTTTCGACGCAGTTTAAGTTTATTTTGATAAAAACTAATGTAGCTCGAGTACGAGCAATATCTCTACAAACGCGGTCTACTCGAGTCTCGATAAAATAAAATCTCGACAACAACATCCCACGTTTTTAATCGAAATAAAATTTAAATTATTTCAATCGATAATATTTCGCGCACTCGACGAAGAGAGACGTAAGCTGCAGCCCGTTATTTACACGATCATATTTTTGTAAGCCACCGCAGCCGTGGAATATTTTATTCTGGATTTACAACACAATCACCTACATATTTCACAAATATTATGTACATTAATATAGGTATTTTTTTTCTGTCCGAAAACGAGATTAAATAGTTAGTTATATACATTTGATACGTTGATTTACGTTATTTCTGCATGTTATCTGGATGTTATTTAGGTTTATTTCCCGTGTTTGTAAAATAATTATTATGTAAATATTTGTTATTCATTTGACATTTCAACTTTTATCGAATGGGTGAGTAATGCCGACTACGGGAGTGTACGTATTATATTAAAATATTATCATCGCGCGGAACAAGAGTCTATATAATTTGTACACTGCTGTAAACACGATATTATTATTATTATTATTATAATACGCGGAATAAAAGTATTTCTATTTCTGTGCCACAAGACGGATAAACACGAACATAATAATATCGATAATATCTATTGATAATATTCTTATTTAATAGTTTAATACCGTCTACAACGTTTCAAAAGGCGTTTTATACACGCGTGTTACATTCTACGTAGTGTTTCGCGGTAGTGTTTGTACAGGTTTGGTGTAAAAAGTTACTACCGAAAGGACAAGCAATAAAAACGTACGTATAGACGCTTGCACGTACGGTACGAAAAGAACCAGCGCTAATGACACTATTGTATAACAAAATAATATTATAAAATATAATACGTATAGCCACATATACATACGTGTACGTATTATAATGTAGGTGCTATAGCTGCGTTCGTGAAACAACGCGATGACAATAATTAATATAGCGTATGAAAAGCGCAGCACATATTGTTTAATAAATTATAATAATATTATAATAAAGAAAAGCGACGACAGAACGAGGATGACGAATGGACATCGAACGCGAGCGCGCCGCCATATTAACTTTTAAGTATATAATATAAGAAACGAGATATATTTATATATAATATAGTGCCTACTCCACTGTTATAATAATATAATTGTAATACACATAATAAACAGTATAATTGCCGTGTTTGTACAAAAATATTATCATGTTGAATAATAACGCGACGAACACCGGAAAGAGTCGGAGAGAGAATATTTTCGTGACAATAATATTATATTATATTATTATTGTATACCTACGATTCGCTCAGAGGCACACGCGTCGTTGTCATCGTCGTCGTCGTCGTCGTCGTAGTCGACGCCGTCGATGACACGCAAAGTCATAAACATCCGGACAATTTACAATAAAAAATGATAATAACGATAAACAAATACAACTTTATATAATATTATTATATACGATTTATATTTTTATATTACACGATAATATATTACTATTACATTATTACTGCCGTAATTAAAACGCCGGAGAACACTCATTGTGCGTGCAACATAAAAACTCGTACAATAATGATGATGATGATGATGATGATAGTAATAACAATAATAATATAATATGGAGAAATAACGAGACAATAGAGCGGCGGCGGCGGCGGCGCGACAACAATAATAATATTAAAATATAAATCTATGGTTATAAATGGTTCGCATTTGTTGCATGTTTTGATATATTGAAATAACTACTGCCGCAGAGAGCGGACAGAGAAACGTGGTTTATTGGCACGAACCGACCGACATCGTTGCCGTCAGAGTAATATTTAACGATTCTAATTAAAAAAAAATAATAATAATAATAATAATAATAAAACCTCTCTTTGCGCACTTACTACTTGTCCAGTTGTCCGCTTCCCACCCCCTCGCATTGCCGGTATCTCGCAAACATCAATCGTGTGCATGAACGTGTGTGTGTGTGTGCAGCGTAATATATAATAATAGTATAATATAATATTATGTGCACGCTAGCGCGCGCGCGCCAATTACAATAATATATGTACGCGCACAGTGTACGGCGGAGGACAGTAAGCTCGGGAGACCGAGAGCGACTTTTCGTTACGCGCCGATGGGATTTACGATTTTGTCACACTTTGCTCTTCGTCCGCCACCCCCCGCCGACGACCACTCTCGCGCTGTTCGCCTTCGACTTAACCGGCGAGAAAAAGTCGTCGAGACCGAGAAGTTTTTAATACTTCGGCGACGCGCGACGGCGTCTCGCCGAGCAGTAAAATATATTGTATAGGTGCGTGGTGTACAGTCTCGGAAACGTTACTTTTCCCGTGCGATAAATCATTGCCCCCCCCCACACCCGCACCAACACCGACCCACCGCTTAGAGGACAGAAGACTTAAATCTTCTTCGGAAAACCCGTTCAACGAGCCATTAATTTATCATTCTCCATCGTCGTCGCCTTTTATATTAAGTATAACCAAAGACGCGGACTCTCGCGGTGATCGAAAATCATAAAAACACACACACACTCATCAAACTTATATAATTTATACACTATCGCAGCGTTTCACGTAGAAGAGCTCCTTTGCACTGCGCGAGGACTGTTTTAGTTGAATGCTACTATAGCAGGGGCGTAATTAAGGGGGGGATGAGGGGATATAAATCCCCCCCAGAGCCTATACCATAATAAATCAATTGTACTAAATCCTGATGATATGATTGACGAGTTGACCACCACTGTACGTCTGTACTTGAAAATGTAGTACTTTGTGTGTAAAAAAATGTCTATCCCCCCTAAGACAAATTACGCCAATTACGCCACTGTACTATAGATTTAGTTTGTAATGATATAATAAATATAATTTATAATGAATGACAACAACGATCGCCAAGATACAATAATAATTAATAACGCGTGTATTATTCGGTCGGTTAATTTTTTTCTTATCGAACGGTAAAAATTATTATTATTATATTATGTCAGGCTCGGACGTGTGAAACAATAAATTGGCCCACTTTTACTATATAATAATTATTAATAATGTTATGTAAAATATCATATATTTTTTTCGAAGTGTATATCGTTCTATAGTGTTATATACTATCGACGGCCAGTGTACATAATAATATATACACAAAATATAAATAATACACGCACACGCAGAATAAGTACCGTATATTTATCATGTATGTGCGAAGAACCTCCGTTATCGATTATTATTATGTGCTATAATAATATATAATAATATTATGATGAACAAAAAAATAGTAATGATTTCGACGTTGCGCAGCGGTGCGGGAAAGCGTGGTGTCGGTCGGTGGGTGAATTACGAGAAAAAACTTTGACCGATCGGGGCGAGTATAATAATATTATAATATAAATTATAATATACATTATGCAAGCAACAGACGTTCGGTAATTTGTCTCTCGCGAATGACACGATCGGCCGAGGAACAGAAGCGCAGCAGCAGGAGAAGAAAATCCTAATCGCGTGTGTGTAACAAAATATCGCACACGACGACAAACCAGAATTTCCGCATTTCGTATACAAATATTATGAGATACATAACATAAAAAATAAAGTAGTTATATTCTGTTTATTGCACCTAATATACCATACGTATACGATGTAGGGAGGTGGATATGGACGAGCTCGTCGCGTCCGGTGTGTCGTCAGTTCATTGTTTCGGAGCTCGGCGGTGGCGGGCGGTCCGTCTGTATATAGTGGACATGATATTATGAGTATTATAGACAGAGGTACGCGTTTCGAACGACAAATAATAATAATAATAATAACCATTATCGTTTTCGATGTCGCGGCGGGCGACCGAGAAGATGCGCTTGCAGTGCATAATGCGCTATGGTGTTATACTCCGGAGGATATGGGCACTATGTATAGTGTTACACGGCGGCGGCGGCGGCGGAAATAACGGGCTTTGTAGTCGTCGTCATCGTCTTAGTCTTAGTCTTCGTGTATATAGTTCGGGGCGACACAGGGCTTCTCGTCGTGTGCATATAATAATAATATTAATATTGTACACCCTCGTCCGCCGCCGCATGTTAAAACAAAAAACGGATAGCACACTATTAAGTGTCTCGACGAGTCATTACGGAGAGACGGAACGAGAGATGGAGCGAGAAAGAGACACACTTAGCCGTGTGCGCGCGGGGAGGTTCGGCTGCCGCTGCAGGGTCATTTGGGAGGTGCGCGTTTCACACGTGTCGTCAGTGTCGCGTTTCTCGTGCGTTATATATATATATATATTATGTATTATAATATGTATTATACGCATAATATTTTATAATATGCGCCGCCGAAAGAGAGGAAATGTCGGCCGAAAAACACTGCACGTGTGGTGCCCGCACGACGCGGTTCGGGTTACGTCTGGTCTGGTCTGGCCTGGCCCGCCGTATACGTATACGTGGGAGAACGTCTATATAATGTACCTACATATTTTAAACACAACGTATATGTAATATATATATATTATTTTATATATGACACACGGGACTCTGTTACGACCTTTTTGGATTTATTATTTCGCACGTTCCGGCGCAGACGACGACGAAACTGCCGCGAGTACAAAGAATATCTGAATGGCGTACCCGCCCGAGCGAAAAGCAAAAACAGCGCGCACACCACGTGACGTCTCGGACTCGGGAGGAAATCGATAATATTCGAATATAATAATCGATCGGTCGGTGACGAATTATATTATGAAGTTTTCAGATCCAGCACAGAATAGATCGTTATAGAGATTTAACGCGGGGCGTGTCAAATCCTCGCTCCATATACATACCCCAGTGTCAGCGCGATATACGCCATAGCCCATAATAATATTATATGTATTGTAAGACGTCGTCCGGCAAATTAATGTGGGAGGCGTGCAGTGACCAGGACGACTGCCCGTTATTATTACAATAATATTCAGGTATACCGAAGAATAACCGACGAGTTTCGTTTTTTTTTTTCGGGGCAGACGACGTAATATTTTCACGTCGACCAGACGAGAAGTATCGGTTTTCTCCCGGACCGGCGGCGCGTCGAATAATGTTCGCGAGCGAAAAGAATCCCGCCGGATCGGTTTGCCGGACGCCCACGCCGGTTGTGCAGGTCCGACGAGGAGCGAATACCTATACCTATACGTTTAGGAAAGCGCCGCGCACAGTATTATTATAAATAATTGCACAACGCTATACGGAGAACAAAGAGTGGCGACAAAACCGTCGTGTATATATATTATACGATCTAGCAGGTATAATAACCAGCTCACCCGCACGTCAGCACCTGCACGCCGCGAGATGGAACACGTATTCGTATACGACGTCCTATTATGAAAGAAAACGACAAAAAATATATATATACGGTCACTGGAATAGTATAGAATTGATTCGATAATATACGACACGATTAAAATAATAATGTTCATTTCGCGTTAATAGATGCAAATGTATGCGACCCGGTCAGTTGATTTTACTTTCGCTCTTGGCTCCGGAAATGTCGATCGCGCACACAAACAAACACGTCAGACCATTGCGCAGCGCAGTGTGAGAAATCTTCGGGATAAAAAATCGCGTATATACTTGCAACAGCGAACCTGTCGTTGTACGCGTATATATAACTTCTATATTATTCTTTAACGGCCTACAACGATAACGTGGCTTTTTAATGGTGTGGAATATTATTCCCTTTTCGCCATTTAATTCGGATCGTTTAATCTTTCGGTACCTATTATATACGTGAAAAATGCACGCGTAGGTACAATATGGTTCGAACGCCGTTGATTTGTCAGAATATTTTAGATAGGGAAAAAAAACGGGAGGATAACAAGATTTTTCTCGACCCAGGGGTGTGTTTTGTGCATTTACATTTTACACAATTTTAAATACAAATATTATACTACAAAAACGAGACGTATAATACTAATTTTCAATGCCACAGGACAAATTAATAAAAATAAAAAAAATGTTCTACCAGCCAGTATCATTATATGTTACATAATATATATATATATATACATTAAACGTATATGGTATTGTCAACACGCTATATAGCAGTATAATATGACGTTTATATATTTCTGTTTTTGTACATGATGTACTGCTGCAGCACACGGTGGAGCTATTGTTCATCCCGAAATATTGTTCTACGGTGAAACTTTTGGGATAAAAAAAAGAACGGATCGAATGCTAATGCACAGATGTATATACCTACATAACCATCACTAACAAATCAAAGTTCAACGTACAAGTATAGACGTATAGTTCAAGGTTAATTGGCACTTGTCATCCGTCTAAAATAAACCGAAAACCGATCGTATGTATAGGTATTATATTATTACAGTTTGTACACACACACACACACACACACATATATATATATATACAGTTAACGTATAACGATCACTATATAATATAACGTGTATAATATATGTATATGAATTAAATTGAGTTTACGCGTTGATGTTTACCCGCGATATTATATTATATATAGGAGTAGCGAACCTATATATATACGATTAGGTATTTCGTCGATTGGTTTGATGTGCGGCGCACGAGTTCGGATACAAATAAATAAATGAATAATGGGATCAAGTTTGCTGTGTATATATAGGAGAAAAGAGCATATATTATATTATTTTAATGACGATGGGTACATATACACATTGGTGGTATAGATAACGAAATTATATACGTGTTGACATATTATTATTATCACTTTGTAGCATAGTCTATAGCGTATAATATAAACCTATTCACCAAGGTGATTGACGGAAACCTTACAACTAGGCCTTAATATTGAATACTACCTATAATACTAAAATACGACTATAAATGTATATACTGTTGTGACTTTTATAATATTAACGTAAGGTTACACAAAGGTATACACACAGTGATTGCAAATAAAAAAATATATAGTTCAAGTTCAATTAAAAAAGAAACAACAACAACAACAACAAACAAACGAATAATTTGATTTACAAATTACATGAACTAGTTCGCGTAACACCGCGAGGTCGATTATGAAGACAATATGTAATGTACTTAAGTATTACACAGTTACATGCGTATATTATTACTTGAATAAAAAACCCGTTCGGACTGTACTTTATTGTATTTGGAAATTCTCGAACACCTGATAATAAATCGTAAAAAGAAAACAGTCCTGCTGTCTTGGAAATACTATATTGTTATACATTATTGAATTAAGAATATTTGTTGGATTCCCGAAGTCGTTACATAGTATGCGAATGGCGAAGACGCTACCCATAACCCTCTCTCGAAAACCGCCGTTCTGCATATTACTCGAGTGCGTTTGCAGTTCATTATAATATACGTGAAATAGAATTGAATAGAATTTATGAAATTTAAAATCCAAGCTGGTCGGCGAAAAATTGTTTTATCCCCGTCGCGCCCTTTCTTTAAGCGTTGTGCGAGCGAGGAGCTGGCCGGTCGTGTATAATGCGCGACTGCTGCTTAAAATAATGTGCACACGGCCGCGACGAGACGTTTCGTTTCTCACGTCCCTTTGACCTCGCCACAAACATATTACAATATTAAATAATATCGGATTACACTATTGTGCAAACACGCGAAGAAAACGGTCACAGGGTGATGTGCTCTTCTCACCCCGCCGCGCCCGCGTGCAACGCTGGAGATATGCCACTTGACCCTCTGGCTCCAGCTGACCCGCGCGCAGCTCCTACAACCCCGCGCGGCCGCAGGAAAACCCTCGAAAATATCGCTCCCCCGCCGTAAAGTCCGTAAAGACCGGTTTTCCTAGCCGCCCCCGAAACAAAAAAAAACAATATTATAATAATGCGCTCGCGACGTTATTACGTACGTAATAACTCCGCGCCATCTGCGATTATACGACTAACGACGACGACGACGTCAAAACGGTATAATACCATGGGCGATGTATGGAACAAAGGACATATAAAATATATATATATATATATATTATATAGAGAGTGGTGGTCTATACACGAGCAGAGTACGCGGGTTCAAAGCCCGCAGATGATCTGTATGTGTTTCAGTGTTTGTACGCGGTCGTGTGCTCGTGTGTATACGCGTGTGGTTGTGTGCGAGCAGTGCTCTGCAGTAACTGCGTTTTATTTTTCCGTTTATATATATATAAAATATAATATGTATGTGTGTGTGTATAAATATAACAGCGTAGTTCACCCACCCACCACCCTCCACACCCTCTTAACAACGCGTATTCTCCGTACCTACATAATATATAATACATACCTACATAATATATATAAATAACGATATACGCCGCGCGTGTATAATATAATATCGAGTATAGTAATAATATTCTATTCTCGGTGGGTAACACAACTGGTTCCACTAAGTAGTAGTGGGCGAAGGGGCGAAGGGTGTGCGTGTGTGTGTGTGAGAGAGTGAGAGCTCCATTTTATTATAGTGATATCTGCCGTCTCTCTCTCACTCAATGTCTCTCTCTCTCTCTCTCTCTCTCTCTCTCACTCTGAGTCAGCTCGGTGCGCTGGGGGAAGCGGCTGCGTATGGATGTTGCGGCGAGGGGGGGGAGCGTTAAACTTTAGCAAAACCTTCGGCCGCCGTTTAATTATTATAATAGTACCCCGCCGCACCCTTCGCGACGACGACGACAACATTACGACAACGACGATCGCAAACGGGGTGGACCGGTCGTATCTGCTCCGTTTTTATTTTTTTTTGCGCCGTTAATTAAAACCAAACAAAACCTCGGTCGCTGCTACAGTATACGCCGTCGTGCGTTGTTATCGCTTACTGCAAAATATAATATATTATATTATTATTATAGGTACGCATATAGAGACACGTCGGATTGTTTTGCAGTCGGATTTTGAACTGTGATATTTTTGATCTCGGATACAGAATCGTGACACTACGCGACGTTACGATAAACCATCTGTATTATAATAGGTATATATAGCCTATGGGTGTACACTATACAGTTATCGCATTCGCCTATACAATAAAGTATCACTATTCACTATAGTTCAATTCTATAACACACGTTGTGTCCCACTGGTGCGGTATACGAAATTTGAGGCTTTTTTATATATAGACACTGAGCAGAACGACGGCCTTCTACATGCCTACATTGTTATTTTAATGTCGTAGACAATTTAACTATCTATACTGAAATCTACCACATTATAGTACTATACGTGGATAACCGTTGTCCGTGTATAAACGAACGAGAGAGACAATAATATTATAATTCATATATAATTCCAAATAATATGATCTCAATTATCCCGCGCTGTTGGCTCGACACAATTATTAAAATAGCGGGCGGAGGTCAGTTAAAATAAGTATTAAAAAGTAACATTTGCTTCAGAATCAAGTTTTTTACTATCAGAAATATAAAAACTGCAAACATTTCAAAAATTGCATTTTTAACGTTAACCCTGACGATTCTGTACTCTGTAGCTATTAAAATATTAACTATATTCTCTTTTGATTGTTCCCGATTTGGCAAAACAAATATTCGCTACAACCTTCATTCGATTATACGCTCTGCTGAGACCGTACCGATTCGACTATAATAATAAAACGTACATAGGAACGTTTCCAAAACTTCACTCGGAAAAGTCAATTCCGTATTGCGCGTATTGTGCATAAGATAAAAAGCGTATTAAAACGAATCGGAAAAGTAATCAAATCAAATCGATGGCAAACGGTAATCTCTGCGTAAAATTCAAACAAAGTGAAAAAGTTTTGCACGAAAACCTAAAAAACACATTATATATGCTCCTTACTTGTAGTGCCGCGAGGGATGCGCTTCGAGCCCGTTATAGAAAGCTCTCCGAGAGTTAGTTCGACAGTATAGACATGCGTAGGTAGGTATTTGTACAGTATATAATACGACCGTATAGGTATAATAACAATGTGTAAACCGTCGTTATTGCGTAGTACAAATAATATTATTATAACGCACGTGAAAACGCGAACACTCTGTTTATAATATATATTAACACTTCGTGCGCACAAACAAGATGTGCGTTTCGGTCATTTGTCTAAAATCAAATTTTATTCGACCACCGAATGACGTCGCGTTTTCCACAGAACTCTACACACGCACACACACACACACCGACTCGCGCAGCGTAAAACCATATACAAACACACTTGTTGTTCGTACGGCGCACAAATCTATATAGGCGAGCACGAGGCTTCCATAAGCGCACTATATTATACATATATATGTGTATTTTTTTTTGTCCTCTCTCACTCTTTAGCTCTGTAATACAAACACACTCACACACACACAAACGAATAAACACACAAACACGGGCTAGCGAGCGCGCGCACATACTTTGGGTTCACTATTCCCACCCGTCGTCGTCGTGTGCAGCCCACAAAACATAACACTGCAACAGAGCAGTGACGAAATAACCGACTGTAAAATACGTATGTATACGGCCTGCGTAGTGATAGTAATATTAAAACCGAAGGCGGCAAGTGAACATATAATATTATTATTATTATAATATAATATTGTGTGTGCACAGCGATACGAAATAATGTGTATCGGAGATGGGATATTATATATAATAAATATGCTTATATCAGCAGCGATCGGGTGTCGACGAAAACGCGTCATATTGTCCACCGCTACACTGCAGCTGCTGCTGCCGAATATTCACGAACGCATATTATATGACGTATATATATGCCGAGGAGACGTTTAAATAGGTACAAGCGCACATTACATATTATATACATATAAGTGCAGAGAGAAGAAAAAATGCGTATAATACAAGTTCAACGTACTTGTCGCGGCAGTATTTAGGTTTTTTCTTTTGATTTTTTTCTCCTCTCGATATTTTTTTGTGCGTCCGCGACTTTCTTTGTAAATGTGAGCATATAGAGTATATAGTGTTGATGCGAGATGTGACCCGAATGAAATATTAGTACGTTGCGGCCATTTCTGTATATATACATGTAACTCGCATCGCATATCACTGTATACTGCAGTCCCCCGAACGACGACAAAATAATAGTATATAACGCCTCTATATAATATACTGCAGCAGAAATGCCCGAAACCGCGGTGCGTCGGTTTGTACGTTTTTTTTTTTTTTTTATGACGAACCGGTCGTCCGGTCATCCGGTCTTGGTATCGTCCCGGTGGTATACTCATATACGTAGTGGTGGTGTAGTCGCATGCGACAAGGGTCGACACGACCGCGGTAACACAATATCGCATCGCATATCGTACGATATCCGTTTTCGAGTCTTTCCGCGACCTCTTTCCCCGTTCGGCGGACCGGCATATTATTATTATATATACCCGCACCGCCGCGTATAATATTACACACGCTATACGTCTAGTGTTTTAAGTACTTTATTTATTTTTTTGGCGTGTGCATTCTCGTGGACGACTTGTTCGCAACCGGCACCGCGGCGGCGGCGGTGGTGGCAGGGTCTGCTGACAGTCGGTGGGCACCGCATACGCATATATAGGTTTATCTATATATATAATAATGTATATAGTATTATATATGTATTTATATAGGTAGGCAGATAGATAGGTATTAACTGTACCGGAGCGACGAATAGCTCGGAGTTTACAATAGGATATACGGCGATTATTAATAACGTGGCTTTTGTAATACGCGACACGGTTTTGGCGGTGGCGAGGGGGAGACGCAGAAAATTATTGCAGCACCCGGTGGCGGTGGTGGTGGTGGTAGTGGTGGTGGCGACGGCGGCGCGGCCAGGTGAAGTCGGCAAACACGGTACACATATAAATATATAATGTGTATAGGTATATAAGGTACGATTGTATAATATATATATATAAGGTAGCTGGTATAATATTGTGTATAGGTATAATATACGCAGGTAGTGTATACAATATACACATACGTGCACGCACTCGGGGCGTCATTAATAATTCCGACATTAGGACACCCTGTGCCCGCAGCAGTGGGCCTTTGCGCAGCGGGACTCTACCCGGTCGATAATAGAAACGTTTAGCTTGTTGAATCGAAAACGTCATTATTCGGAAACGAGAGAGCCGAGCGAGACGGCCGCGCATATGCGCGATGGGGGAGCGAGCAGGGAGGCAGAGACACAGAAACACTGTGGAGGGCATATCGCATAAATACGTGTACATATTATTATATTGTTATTGTGGGGGTAAACCAGTTAAACCGGCAAAATTTCGACGGCGGCTATGTACAGAGTGTGTTAGCGTGGCGCGGGTATTGTGTCCGTGTGTCCGTGACAAATGTCGCCGAAAAACCGAAATACTATACCGCCAACAGTAATCCCGAACAATGGGACTCTCCCCTCCCCAGATCGATCAACGTCTCCGATGATAATAATTATTATTGGACTTGACACAGAATTGCAGAGCGATACACGAGGCGCACACGCATAATATGTATATATATGTATGGATTGTTTTTTTTTCCATTCCATCAAAACCAGTTACACTCGCACAGATGTTCCGGTGAATATAAAAAAGTATCGTGTTAAAGGGAGAACGACCGAATGTACCGAATATACCCATACTTTCCAATCATTCGATATCGAACGCGTCATTAACTCTAAATAATAATAATATTAATAATATAATATATAAGTAATGCGATGGAAAAAATCGAGAGGATAACTGTCGTCTTTGTTGCGTAACGCCCAGCCGCCGCTGCTGCAGCACGTCTGGTCGTCGCAAGCTAGCAACATAATATATAATAATATTATTATATATTTTTATATGTACGCCAAGGTGGACCGGACACTATACATTATGAGTTGTGACGTATATGTTCGTATGTGACGATCGATTATATATATTCTCCAAAACGTGGTGATGTACATATAATATGCGCGCTGATATTGATATAAATATATTGCGAATTTGTCGGTAAAAAATATTGTCATACAACCGTTGAATATTAATAGTATATATATACATATAGGTAACACCATGGTATATTGATGTTTTGCCTATATCATATTATATTACTATTATGTACGTAGGTACGTACGCGTATAGTGTTCAATATTATTATTATATATGACATATAATGTGCAGTTACAGCCCCGCCGCGAATGATAATATTGCAAAATGCAAAATTTATAATGACACCATCGGTGGCGGACTTAAAATTTTCTCATGCAGGCGGATATGCATTTTTTTTATGCACATATTATATTATGTAATGTACCTATATACCATACACCATTTATTATATTATTCAAGATATTAGATTATTTTTTTAATGAAAATTTTTTATATTTTCCTCGACCTGGAATTTCTTTTTTAGCCCACGAGGTTGAATTAGGCCCCCATATATCCCCGTAAATATTTATAAATATTTTAATATTGTATTAAAGTTCAGCTTTATTAAACACATCGAGAGGGTAGGTACAAATGAATATACAATAATCGAGTACAAAAAAAATGAAGTCTGATGTGGAAATTATGATTTAATGCGTCTTATAATGTACGAGTTACGGGTGCCTGCAGGACGACCGACCTAATGAAATATTATTTACTCGTGGATAATGACGGACGTTTTAAACATATTATATTGTATATGATAACTTTTAAGTGTACATTATATACTATTACATCGGTGCTGCAGGTAAACAGCACAATGAGAAATATTGTCAAGGAGGTGCTGAGCAGTAATCACGAAATTTCAACTCTATATAATATACTCCTCTCGTCGCCTATAATAATATACAATATACCCGCAGCTGCCGAAGTGCGAGAGCGTGAATTTTGTTCTTTTGGATCTGGAGTGAGTGACATAAGAGTGGGTTTGTACATACAGTTTAAGTGCCGCGTGTGTAATAATATATAAATATAATATATACGAAATCGCGTATGGAAAAGTCGTGGGTATTATTCTATATATATATATACACTAAACGACGAATATAATAATACCCACTACTCGAGGACATAATATAATATATAAATATATATAGGTAGTATACCTATGCGTATAATGATAATACAGACGTACCGGTGCCCCGTCACAACATAAGAATAATATTATTATGATGATATTTTGATAAGTCACAATTATTATTATTGTTCAAACATTCCGCTACGCCGACATCTCAATCGCTTTTTTCACCGACCAAAACCACATAATAACGATCGTGTAGTAATAACGAGCAGGGCTCGAAACTTCATGCATTTGCTAATTTTTTAGGAAGCTGTATATTCAAAATCTGATTTGATACGAATTCGTGTCATCGTGATACATACGATCGAAATACAAAAATGTATGTTGCATATCTTACTACATTTTTATGATTATATGCATATTTAACGGTTTTAAGAATATATTATATTAATATTATAAGCATCATTAGCATGTATTATGTTTATAGTTTATTAAAAAAAAAAAATATCAGTACTTGAAAATTGTACTTTAAATAATTTAAAAATAAAGAGCCACCGCACACCGTCGCATCGTCTATATTTTGATTTTTGAATTCTGCACTAAGTGTTAATTTTGTAAATTTGTTATGATCCATGTCTCATTTAACATGTTTTCAATAATATAAGGTTATTATATCCGTCACTGCACAGTTGCTGTCGATATCGCACGCCACCAAGTAGCTCGTTTGACAAAATTAAACAAAATACAAACAATTTGTTATTAAAAAATAAATTTTTTTTTGAATAATTATGATTTTTTCAAGTTTAGTCCTATTTATATATATAAAAAAATAATTACATATTATACTGCGTATATTTGAACATATTTTTATAGTACATATGCACATGTTTCATTGTTTTTTAGCGCATAAAGTTCCGAGCACTGCGATAATGAGTAATAACACGATGTAGGCCTGTGCCGCAGCCACGAAGGTATATAATACAGCATAATATATATAGTATGTGTATTATGTTGTATTGGCACAACCTTCTGCAGGGTCGACCAGGAATACGATGAGGTGAACATTTTTTTTTCCGATTCTTTCGACCTCAGAGACCGACGACAATGGGAACCGAAATCTTTACTTTCTCATGGAGGCGTCTCGTCCACCCCTTCACCGACCTTGATTCAATAGGATTTTTCGACCTGATTGCACAACGGCGTCTACGCTGCTTAAACTGCCGCAGCAGTGGCATGCGCACATATTACCCACATACAATGTCTGCAGCTCGCTCGTCCTGGTTAATTTATGTACCCTGTTTTTTTCTCACTCGCTCTTTCTCACTATAGGCGAGTCACGGGCCGTTCGCGCGCATGGGAGTGAGAAGCGAAACAACACGCATCGTCGTCGTCGTCGCCGTCTACCTGCGCGACTATATATGATAAACGTGTACCTATACATATTATATATATATATATATATATATTATACCGTACACCTTATACCACACACGCGGATAAACGACATACCTATATAATATAATATACATAGGTATGTAATATATTATATTAATACCTCGATACCGGGATATCACATCATCCCGTCATCCCGAGTGCCACCGCCGCCGCTGCCGCCGAACGGATTTCGTCGCTGAGTTTCGAGTGAAAAACTAGTTAGATGCAGTATGATGCAGTGTACAATCTGCATAATATAATATATGGAGGGCCGAGCGAGTGCCGAAAAACGTTAACATAGTTCGTATAGGTACCACGACGAAAGCTGAAGTCTCGCTAAAAGGACGTGTTTGGAAGTGAAGGGGGTTTGTGGGGTCCGGACCCAACCAGAAAATATGTCTTCAACTAAAAAGATAGTAAATATTGTTAATACCTATTATATAGTTTAACCAAATGCCAAAACTTATAAAATGATTATAAGTAAATACATAATATTTTGGACCCCCGAAATAAATATTTACGGCCTTGTGGGCTGATGATATTGTAGCTGCTGAAGTACCGAGGTTATATTACAATACGCGGAGTAGCGTGTCAAAGGTGAATTATCGGTTTTTATTTTTAAGTGGCCGGTGTCTGGGCGTGTTCTAAAAATATCTTGTCTTAGGTCATACTTACGCCACGCACCAGATTAAATTGAAGACTATAATATTATTATTTCACGCTCGCACACACGTCATAATATTCATTGGCGCAAATAGGGAGGCTTGAAGGACTTGGACCCTCTAAAACTGTGCCAAGTCCCCCCAATTTATAAGTATTCATCAAGTTTAAGTAAAATCATTTTTTTCGGTATAAAATGTATAGTAATTAGTAAGAGAATAATATTACCATCGTGTAATATTTTACCACAGATATAGGTACCTATAATTGTTACCTAATGTGTGTTTGTCAGCTACATTAGCTACCTACTCAGTTTGCCTAATGGATTTTAAATAGATAAATTGAATGTAAACAATACATTTATGTATGTATTATAATAGTGTATAGAGTCTTCATCGCAACCTGTAAATTAGGTGTGTCCCGATCGGTTTCGTCCGAAATTCAGTGCCAATAAAAATAATAACATTGTGCTTTCGTATTATTTAGGGCCACCGAGTAGATGGCCGGAAATCTCTCGTCCCGGAAACGTTTCGAGACGTGCCGCTAAATATTATTTAATTAAATTTTTTTTCTTCGAAATAGCATAGCGTCAACCGCGCCTAGTTCGAAAAAAAACAAAAAAAACCGTCACGATGGACCGGTGCCAACTGCCAAGACGAATTCTGGCGAAATGACGTTATTCGAATGCACGTATAAAACATCGCGTGGTCTGGTCCGTGAATAATAATAATAATCGTATTGCGTACCCGACTCGTAACAATCCAAAGCCGGAGAAGACGTGACGTCGATCGATCAACGGACAGATGATGATGATGGGTAAATCATCGTTGTCGACAACGAGAACTGATATGTGAACATTTGAGGCGTGACAACAATATATATATTGTTGAGCTCGATGTGCAGATTTACTGCTGCGATATTATTGATTTTGTGTATCCAGTTTAATAATAGAGTATTATATAGAGGCAGAGGTGTCGTTTCAGAATTTCGAGTGGAATGCAAAACAATTTATACCACTGGTCTGCAACCCCGTTGAACCATAATAAGAGCCGCTCGCTCTTTGATTAAAAAAATATTATATCTGCGGGTAATGAAAAAATGTTATAATTGAATAATATTTATAGATCCTTATCAATCGATTTCAATATGCCAAAAATATAAAGAGCATCTTCGGTTACGGGATACACGGCCTCACGATTAATGGCGCCTCACTGCCTGCATATATTATAGGCAAGGTTATAGAAGGATATTCGTGGTTTCGTTTTCGATTTTCCTGCTGTACCGATTCTTAAGGTACGTTTTCCCGGAACACCTAGGCCGGACATAGTCTGCGGGCACTGGGGCGTCAAACCGGTGCCATATCACTGTTCGACTACGCTGCTGGGAAAACGTACCTTTGACATCGGTACAGATGGACAGGACAGGGTAGGTACCTTGACGGTTTGTGGATTATTTGTCACATAATAATATCGAATATAATATATATTATAATTCCAAAAATCGTGCAGTATCGACAATTTTCGATTCAGACAATATATCTTTGCAGTCGGTACCTGCAGGTATCCATATACAGTTGTTGTACGTTATGAGAGTCTTGTGACAGATTATTATTATTATTGTATACACCGGATGAATTCCGAGAAAATCGTAATACCGTGCAAAAGAGCGATGGGGGGGGGGAGGACTCTCGAAATCGACGAGACACAGAGCAACATATTCAAACCGTACAGCACGGTGCGTTTGGCATTATTATTCGATTGTATGCCTATATAATATATATCCCAGAAATCGGTCGAACCTCACGATTCAGATAACACCGGTGTGGTCCATCCCCATTGTCAACGCGTCGTACAATCGTCTCGTTATTTCCGGCAGAAAAATATGATGCTGCCGAGACCTCCTACTCCGCCAACACCCGATTCCGTGTGCCACGCTCGCCGGTATATAACCGCGGCGCATCCCCGAACGTCCGCGCATAATATTAAAATAATATATACCTAACAAATATAATCCGCTCGACCCGCGACCGCGTCGTCGTCGTTTGCCGGGCGGGTTAACAGCAGCAGCGGTTTTCGCGTTTTAATCGTTATAGGTGCCTATAGTGAATAATATAATAATAATAATTGAAACATATAGCGCTCGTGTAAACGAAATAATATCCCGACAAAGGCGCGTCGTCGTCGGCGATGTTTGCACGAATCTCGCTCAACGCCTTTTATTTCGGGTTTGTAAACAACGACGACCCCTTTCACCGGATAATATTTATGATTATTATGATGTTGTGCGCTTGTTATACAGCCGGACGTTAATAATAATACCTCCGTAATATATTTTAGGATACGTAATATTGTATTAGGTACAATAGGAAATATTATCCCAAAAATGATTATACGCGAAACCGTAATGATTTTTTTAAACTCGTCGCGAGATTATATTAATATGCGCGAGTAGGTATAACGCAACAATAATTAAAATACATCAAACACACAGCGAACGTCACAGATTCTGTGTGTCTATGACGGCGGCGAGAGACCACGATGATATATATTATACAACGGCGTTTCGTTTGCAGAGTTTAATGAACGTTTCTCCGGTTCACAATTAATGATTTCAATAATACTAACTACGCGATATCGACTTAGTCCCATTAGCATATTATTATTATTACTGATACTATACCCATATTATACGTATATACCGTAATCGGAGTGTGTGTGTGTGTGTGTGTGTGTGTGTGTGTGTGTGTGTGTGTGTGTGTGTGTGTGCGGAGAATCGACGAGCATTTATAATGTGGGATTTTACCGGTGTGACTAGAAATCCGACTGATCTATAATATGCGATTTGTCGCAAAATACGTAAGCTGATCCGACGAATAACCGAGCGGAAAGTGAGTCACTATAATATAATATATTGAAAAACCGAAAACGTAAAATTTATATTTTATTTATTTACATAATATAATATAATATAATATTATGAATATTATATTATAATATATTGAAATTATTGTACATCAGTATTTTTCTCACAATATTTACAAAAAATTCTAAGATATTAATGCTAATGAAACTATTCTCTTACTTCATAATATCATATTTTCAAATATACTGAAACAACTTTTTCCAGTTATACTCTAAGTTGAACGAATCGTGTACGGTTTTTTAGTAATTTGCATATTATATGCTTTAATTATATGTAAAAAACCTAAAATCTCGGACCCGGGTTACACAAATTCCATCCAAGACTAAAATACTATCCATCTTACGTGTCATTTTGCACGTCGTTTTTATCGCGAAAGTTTGACGGCATATAAAATTATCCAAGCCGAAGACGATATGATATTTATGTACCTATATGAAAACAATAATAACATCATAAATGCAAATGCAATACTAATATGGACATTATTGAAAAGAATAACCTTTTTCGAACAATATTCGTCTCGCTCGTCGGAAATATATTTTTCGAATAGACGATTATAATCATTATTTTATCGTCTACGCGTAAGTACGTGCTGCATATACCTATAATAATATAATATATGTATATGCACACGAATCACAAGACCTTCGGGATCAATTATTCTCGTATGGTCTCGTCGCAATAGGAAAAAACGAGTAGGTTTCAGGTAATATAGGTATACCTACTGGCTACTACATATATGATATAATAACAATATATATATAGAGATCTATGATTTACGGTTTCGTTTATTTATAATAGTTGTTTATCGCCATCGTTTATTTTATTTATTTTTTTATCCATTTACGCGCAGAAACATAATATACAATATTATCATTACATATAGCTAATATAATATGTAAACAGTTTCGCTTTCCGATACTATGTTTTTTTTCCCCATCGCGCGGTTCTTTCTATTGACACGGATCCTATGGCGTTCGGTTTCAAAGGGATACGCGTATGCGGCGCGTACGAACAATATTTGATTTGGACGTATATATAAACACGCGTAACCGTAAGGAAATAGTCTGGGGAGTTGTCGAATAAAAAGAATCCCTGCAGAACGTCTCGTTAAATGTATATTTCCGTATCGCTTAGTTTTTTTTCCCCCGGGCTGCTATCACGCTGATGCAGTCACTACATAATAATAATAATATATAATATTGAGTAGGTATACAAACCGCCGTTTTGAAAAAAACCTAATGTCGATTGGTCGACGACGAGACTATAAATCCGTTAAGTTTCCGTTCGGGTGAATAAAAATAATAATAAAAAAAATTCAACCCGCCCGTCGAGGGAGGTCGCGAGGAGGAGATGGGGGGAGAGCGGGCGACCGTACGTTTTGACTGAAAACTTTGAGCTCTTTTTATTTTTGTTTTATACGCCCTCGGACCGATCGGCGTGCACATAACACACACGAGCGACAGTGCTACCCGCCGAGGTGAACCCCTCGTGTGTGGGTTTCGCAATCTCTTCTGCAGCCTTTTGTCCGTCCGTCCGACAGCGCGATGAGCGCCTAATGAGGCTGGTGAACTTTTTCGCCATTGTTCGCGGGAGACAAATCGTCCGGCCCTCGAGATAAACAAAAATACGGCGGAGGAAAAGCGTAAGCGATTTCTGCCACATCTGTACAGGGTGAGCCGATTGATTCGGACAATAGCGCACGCACGATGTAGGTACCCACACGTTGTAAGTATTATATAAAGCAACCGCAGTGGCGCCGAAGTCAATATTATTAATAACTCGTCCGTAGACCACCATCATAGCAAACTTTTTCCAACCAAACTACACCTCCCCCAGAGGTGGGCTCAGCCCTCTTGAATTTAACTTTTTAATTAAATCACTAAAAAGACCTTTGTTGTTTACCTACTTAAGTTGTGTTGTGCTTGTACTAAACGTACACAGGATACTAAGTAGGTACTACTTAAACACACATTAAACACTACGTCACGCCGTCACATAAATTTCCAATTTTTTGTTAACTTTTGGGTGATATCAAATTGTAATATTTCAAAAAATATTGTCTGGCACTTAATATTGTAGAAACAATGGAAGTTGGTATTCCGGGGTTCAGAGTAAGGATTTTCCAGTACTTTTAACAATAATTTGGAAAAAACTGGAATTTCTATATGCAAAACCAATTATTGACAATATCGATTGCGTTCTCAAAAATGAATATCAACTATAGAGACTAGAACTTTTCATCGAATTTTCACAATAGCATAATTACTAGACACAAAATAATTTTCAAAATATTTCGGATCTTTTTGTGTTATTTATAGCTTTGTTATAAGTATTTAAAATTTTTTAGTTTTTTTCAATTTATGCGATGTTGGGTGTTTAATATTTAGTTAATTTAATTAAAATGACTCATGATAGAGAGAATTTTTTTTTTTAAATGGTGTTCCTCTATTATAGTAGGTATAGTAGTGAAATGAGTCATCGTATAAATTATTACCCAAAATCCAACCACCCGCCCGCCATCCACCAAATGAATTATGTGTTGCTGAAGCTTTCACATAGCAAAGCAGCCACTGATAATCAAAGATTCAATGATAATATATATAAACATGGATTTAAATATTATGATCTTTTATATTAGTTTATTAGTTATTACTAATCTTTAGTCTTTAGGGCAGTATATAAAGTTAATGCGCCCAACCGTGTACCAGGTTCTAGGTAGATAACAACCGATCACCACCCACGCTATATATATATATAACTTATATGGCTACCGCGGGCGAACTTATAGGGATCGGTGCCGCTGATATCTATGAGAAGTTTATACCTCGATAGGATAAAAAAAAAATGTCGCTCTGTGAGATCGACCGAGCGGCCATCGATCAACGGCAGTATAAAAAACGAGGGACTATCAACACGACCGTCGTCGTCGTCGTCGTCGTCGTCGTCGTCTTCGTCGTCATATTACCGTCGTTTAATGTCGTACGTCATCCGGGACGTCTCTCGGTGTCTGAGACGTCGTTTTTTTTTTTTTGCTCCATTCCGTTTTCCGAACAGGTATTATAAGACGACAGGGAAAAAAACCCGAACAAAACGCGAAACGGACTGTTTGTTTATTTTTTACGCTGTTCCCACCGAGTGACGAACGAATGCTGTTGCGCAGTGAAACAATGACTGACGTCGGACACACAATAACAATAATAATAATGATAATTATTATTAAAACATAATATTATATCGTCGGTAATAAATCACAAAGCTATATAATAATATTATTATTTTATATATTATTATACGCACGTGAAGCGCGCGTGTATATTGTACTCGAACGTGTCCGTCGGCGGTGTTCCGCGAGCACGACTGATGCTGGTCGATTCGTCTCGGGACACCTAAATAATTTACAACCGCCGCCGTTGAGTTCGTGGGACGCCGACGATTATACGCGATATATTTTAATAAATAATTAATATTGTATATTAATAACTCAATATCATAATTATTATAGGTACCTACGCACACGCGAATCATGATATCGCATCATAACGTCGTCGTGTTCCGCGGGATTTCGGTCCGATTACAATATAATTATTCGTATTATGTTTTATCATACGGCACGCAGAGAGCATAATATTTTCGACCGATCGTGTGTTGTAAATTTATAATATTATTATTATTGTTTTTTGTCGCTAATTGGGCCGCGCTGTATAATATATAATAGGTAGTGTTCGCACTGTATCCTGTACACTGCACACTGCGTGCATAATCGTATATAAATTTAGAGACGGGGACGGGAACGACTAATGGTGTAGCCGGCTCGATCGCCGCCGCGGAGTCACGCGATTATAATAATATTATAGTACGATATAATATTGTTATGAGTGTACACACAAGTTGTAACTTTATAAAACTTTCCTATATGTGTACGGCGGCGGCGGCCCATGAATCATCGTCATCACGAAAAATGCGAATCATTAAAATATTATTAATAATACGAACTGTTCGCCGTCAAGACCTACTCTACACGGGTTGACGCTGCGTCGAGAGCCGCGGCGTAGAATATACGGGGGAACACATAATATCATGACTTTTGTTTACGACGTCGTACCATAAATCGTGTGCGATTATTATGTTTTGAACTCGAGTGCTACAGTAAAAACGTGGGGTACTTAAACCTGACAAAAATATCATATTCGTCGGATGATATAGCCTTTATTGCTGATGAAATCAATATTTGAAAGTACAGTATATAAATATTATCGTCTGAAAAATAGTTAAATCATTAAAATGATAAACAGTTATTTTTTTATCGCGTTTGTTAAAAACTAGCAGCACGTATTTGATCGATCCAAACAATTGTTTAGTTTACAATATTATTTTCTGGATTTATATTTCTTCTTTTTTCGTGCTAATTATTGATGAAATAAAACATTTTTCAATGTGCGGTGTTGGAGCAACATACGTGCAAATTTTGTCATCGTGTCCATATTATGCGTGAAGAAACGAGAAATTCAAAAACTCGACTACAACACAACAAGTAGAAAATCGTTTTTGTCTTCACATTTAAACATTAGGGTTTTAACATTTATAAAGATTAAATGGTATACGGGCCACGAAGGTTTTAAGCACAGTAATATTGTCATCGAACAACACTTTAGTCCATAAGATAAATTAAAATAAATAAATAAATAAATAAGGTACAATGAACACACAATGAAGTCCACACAATTTTTTTCTAACGTCGTAAACTACAATCTATGCGTTATTTGAAAAATATTATATACCTATCTTGTGTCGTAATAATCACAGCATAAAAATCTAATAATAAAAAAAAATCATCATTATAAAATATCGTGTTTAATCGTTTGTGGTTGTATAACTAATGGAATTAGTTCGTCGAAAATAATAATTAAACTGCACTTCGACACCATTATATTAATACTTAATTGCAATTTTTTAGTTGACATCAAACAACGGTTGCCGCTTTGAGGAAAACAACAATAAACAGAGTTATCTCGAACCGTATATTTTTTCAACTTAAAACCGTACAATCACGGTGGTAATAATTATATAACAGCGTGTATATGCGATGTATCTATTAATTTTTTGTACAATAATGTCATAGCACGGTTTCGGGCAACCACTTGTGAAATATTATATTATTCGAAATGAACTCCCGCGGTATATATTATGTTACCGAAATACATTATAGTATACGCGCGTATCATATAATAATATAACATACATAATATTATAGTGCAATTGTAATTTTTGAATCTATATTTCGTATATGTATACGATGTCATTAAAATGACCTTATGATTAATTAATAACAATTTATTAATTCCGGTCTGATAATAAATCCCGGCGGATACCACACGCGTAATATGCGCGTATATATGCGGAGCGACAATATCACATCGTTATTATTATTATTATTATTATTATACGTGTGCGTCTGTGTGCAGACACACGACACACACTCACACATGATAATATAATATATATAATGTAAGCAGATAAAAACTCGGATCGTAGAAAAAAATAAAATAAAAATTACGTCCGAGGACGTGGGTCGTTGACACTCGGTCCCTATCCGTTCTTTTGTTTCAAGTCTGGAGGAGAACGCTGCTTTGAAGAATGCGTCGCGGCAGCGGTTGCGGGTGGAGGAGTCGTGACGCGCGGGCAGCGGGGTACGACGGCTACGACCGGCCGGCCGGCGAGCGCGTATAGCAGCAGCAGCAGCAGCGGCGGCAAGCGACTCTACACATCACGACTCCCCCACCGTGTGCGACGTCGAACAGGTGTTGTTATAATATATTATATTATTATTGTTACGATTATTGTGTATATGATTATTATTATTATTGTTGTGTTTTCTTCACTCACCTTGACTCATCAAAAGGAAACGGAGTGACGCTGAGAAATTGACTGGAAAACAACAGTGTTATCCGTATCACCGCGGTGCCGTGAGACTGGTGATGGAACACGCACGCGCGCGCGCCCGCGAAACGGATGTTATTTAAAAATGCGTTTGTCGTGACCACGGTGTGCGGCAATATCTTCTTGACGATTACGTTAAAAACGGATACCAAACGATAAAAAAAAAAAATTCTTTTGTTTACAACAACAATAACAACAGCAACAACAATAAAAGTATTATACTACTAAAGTGTTAATTCGGGATCACAAGGGACTAGAATCGGTTGAAAAAAATTTAAATAATTAAATAATAATAACGTATATTATATATTTTATTATATAAGTACCGCAGAATAATTCGTATTTGTACGTACGAGTCGGAATCAATGCACTCGCGACGACTACTGCACGATTGTTGTTGTTTTTGTCTGATCAAAGTCTGTGCGCAAGTATATACAATAATATTACGATATTTATTTATTGGACGAACGTTGTGTGTGCAACTTTCGGACGGCGCGCTCGGTCTCTCGCGTTGGGAACGACTAAATCGGCGTGAGCGCACACGACAACTGCTTGCCGGCGGCGTTGTTTTATCCGACGGGGTCCCTGCCGCCGTCGCCACCCCTTTTTCACGTCGCGGAGGGGAAGAGTCCGTCCGCGCGATCCCCGCTCGCCCGTCCGAACGCCCGCCGCCCACCCCTTACACGCTGCGGGGCGGGAAAAATATTATACCCGATTTCGAGGATCCCTCCGTCGCCACCGCCACACCAGCCGGCCACGGTACGGTGGCCGGCCACCCACCCCTGTGCAGCAGCGGTGGCGGTCTCCCCTAAAGGGTGCTTTGGGCGAGGGAGGCGGCGGTGGCAGCGGTGGTGGGGTGGAACGATCGCGCGCGCGATTGACAGGGACACGCGGCGGTGGCGGTAGCGCGGCGGGCCGTCGCGCCGGGGGAACACCGCCGCCCCACGACTGGTTAAGGGGTGCGCGCGCGGTCGATACGCGAAACCATCCCCTTATCGCCGCCGTCGCTCCCTCGTCACTCGCACACACCCGCCCACCCGTCCGCCAGCCGACCGCCGACGGTTATCACCGCGTTACACTTTTTTCGCATATTTGTAATTTATTTTTCTTCGGTTTTTTTCCCAACGCGACGGATAGACTACATAACCATACAACTACTCCTCCTCTTTTATATATACACATTATTATGATTATATCACGCGTATGCTGTATGCACGTGGACTACGGGGTCAGCGGCGGAAGAGATATACTTTATGCGTTTGATGTACTTCCGCCGTCCGAGCCATATAATATATACCACATGTTGTTCCGGTCCGGCCGTATATAACGCAACGGTGTTGCGCGATCGTCGTCGGACGTTTAGGTGTTTTTTCCCCAAAAAGTTGTTGGCTTTTGTCCGTTGTGGCGTTGTCGCCACGTTTATTATATATATATATATATATATTATCATATTATATAATAGTATGTATGTTATACTACGTTCAATACGTATATAGATACATGATCGTAATTCGTAATATGTATTTACTGTTGCTATACAATAGTGAAGTTGTTTTTCGGATAGTTAAGACATTTTTGGTCACGATAAATCTTCTGCTGCACGCGCTATACGCACATGTTGTTCATTGAATATATATATAAGTTATATACATGTTATAATATACCCACGCGTCTTGCCTGTATATTTTAATAATTAATAGGTCTCGACGGTCGTAGAGAAATAGAACGCACTTATGTTATATGTTGTAACGTTTACTGCACGTATATAATAAACAGTGGCAACGGTTATTCGTCGGCTTAGGGATTTAAACGCGGGTTGGACGGGCGGCGACAATTATTTGAAACGTCTGCACCCTGCTCTAGCTGAATACTACAATATATGCATTATAGGTTATATGATATTATTATAGCCTATATACTGTCTGCACAAAACGGACAAAATTCTTATATCATAATATTGTCTGTTATATAGCTGCAGCCTGCAATGTATATCTGCGATTTGTTACCGACGCCGCTGCTCGTTTGAAATCCTACAACAATTTATAAATGTCGCATATTATATATAGGTATATAATACTTATGGTTATTGAATTCGATTTGACAATGTGTGTGCGTTTAAATAGTGTATTATGTACGTGCTCCGGGTTATCAATAACCGCATCGTTTAGCTCCGAGCTATGACAGCTGAAGAGCTACAATAGTTCGCATAATATTTTTTTTTCCAACTTCTGTAGCTTCTCGATTAATCACTGCGTATAATCCCTCACCGTCGCAGCGTGGTAGATTTATTGAAACGTGTTGAAGTTGTGAATAGAAAACTAATGGCAGTGCACAACCAGCAGGGCCTAAATTGCCGTATAAATTGTTTATATCTTGAATATTATTGCGTACGAGGCTATTATATTATATACACGTGTGTATATTATATACACATATATAGATAGATAGTCTCACAGAGTCACATGGCCGTATGTTATATATATATATACATTGATCACGAATAAAAATACATTAATAATTGAGGTGTTCTCACAATACAATCAACAAGTGACTAAACAAAGAACGAAATGGTACTTCTAACGATTATTTAGCTATTTAAGTGAATACTGATGTATGTATGTATGTATGTATGCACATCGTTTATATCGCATATACTTAAGACGTACTTATACAGCGGATACGTATATTAATAATAATATATTCGATGGCACGCAAGAGACAATAATAGAAATAATTTTATTTAATGGAGTATATTGCAATCGATCGATCGTTCAAATTGTACTGTTGTCTGCGGTCGGTTATACTTATTTAAAAAGGAAAAAATATTGTTTTTAAGTATTTACCATAGCATTATTCCATTCAACCTATATATATATACCCTGAAATATTAATGTAATTTTTTCCATACGTTTTTTAAATGAAAAAAAAACCCTCGATATTCTTTAAGCCACCTGTGATGGGTCATGGTTTCCCTGTCAGCAGGCGAAAACATATAATGATGGCCTTATATCAAAAATTATTACTATGTGGCGAATTGTTTATCAAATAAACGACATTCATGACCTAAATATTTATTATTTTTAAAATCTATATACCTAAGGCCAAAACAGGGCTTTTAATTCAATTTTTTCTCGATTTACAGGGTCGTCAAATGCGACGGTTTTATATAATAATTAATAATATAGTTTCAAAGGTACAAAAATGTACAAAAAAAAGTTATTTCGTATCCTATTAAAAATACCAATTTTCAGGTATTACAATTTAGTAGGTAAGAGGTATACGATATAAAAAATTGGTCAGCATATATGAAATATACAGTGAATGTTTTTGAATGCAAAATAAATAAACTAAACACTCAAAATTATATGTTATGGAATGAGTGTTAACAATTACGTATTCGTTATACACTTTTACTTGAAATGAAAATGCATTTAGCTCAAACAATTTCAAAGATGATTAATTTACTAAAACAAAAGATTCCCACGTTTTGTTCCTGCACACCATCTAATTTTTCTCGGCACAAGACGAACAAAATGCTTCCCGACCAATATCATAATAATTATTCATCACAGTAATTATTACTCATTACATCTTATACGTTTCCTAAATATATTAACTTGTTATGGTTAGGTACTATATGATAAGTGAGGTAGTTTACGTTTTTGAATATTAAACATTCATATTTAATTTGAATATTCCATTAGTTTTTAATTGACAGAAGAGTATTTCAACGAAATACTTGGCTTTACGCTTAAGATATTTTAATTTATTTAATCCATTTTATGTAGAGTTTGTATAATTATTATAAAATTAATTATACATGTATTATAGGTATTATGTACCTATATACCTGCGTATATAGGAAATGATTAATAATTAAAACTATGCATTTTAAGAATTCTCAATTTATGAATTATTTTAGCCTTTAGAATAATATATTTATAAAATAGTTTCATATAATAATATGTAATATATAATTATTATAATATTGATTGGATATAATATTGTGAAATTACTTCTCTGATTGACTAATTATAATAATGTAATAATATTTTATTAATTGACAAATAAGTTAAGACATTATAAACAGTCGTAATTAGCACTGTTGTATCACTTGTATCTCGTATTATTATTTTTTATTCATCGCACTAAAACTAAACTGATGAAATGTAGATTTTATACTTTTAGGTCTTTATTATATAATCAACTGAAAAAACTCGAATATTTATTACTGGCTGCTGAGTGTACATCGTACTTACAATAATCTTAATTCTATCACCGTCATAAATGTATAAAAAAAAATTAAATTTGAGAACAAAACTGCAGTTAACAGTAGCTATTATGAAAAAAAAAATAGCATTGCCTTGATTGCGACTACCCAAGTCTTAGAAAAAAATAATAAGAAGAAGATGCTCTTTTATTACATCGTTTATTTAAATTTTTTTATAGTAACGATCTTAATAATAACAAGTAAGTTACAAAAAACCAATTTGTTTAGAATTTCATTCATTATTTGAATATCGCCATCGTTCACATAAGCTCATTACGTTTTAATTTATTCTTGGATTAAATATTTTTTTTTTCATTATACTCTAGTTATAAGAAACAAAGAATAAAAACCAGTTTTTTATTTTTAGAAAGCATAAATAATTTTTGGGTGGCCAAAGTCCCCTTGCTCTCTAAGTATGCAATGACCTTAACGAATTATGAATTTAAATCCCACTCTGCCCCTGTTCAGCCTGTGGGCCATATCATATTATTATTACAGCTCGATGAAGGTGCCCGTACGTATCGGCTGTATAGTATCGATTCATCTCTTTGTCGTGTTTCGTTGTACATATAGTTTTTCTTATACGCAGCCTAATTTGAGTTTGGTGTTATATTTTATATTTTTTGTACCTATACGTATGTGTAAAATTTTCTATATAGTGTCCCTGAACCATTTAAATATGTATAGCAGAAAATTATAGGCAGGAATTTTCATTGGGGGGGGGGGATATATATTCATTGTTTCTAAGATAAGTCGCAAGGTGGTGTCATCGCCATATTATTATGTTTAAAAAAAAGGTCATGGGGATCAATTCCCCCACCCCGTGTGGTACGACCATGATGTCAGTACCTACCTATCACTAAATAATTTATACACGTGAATTGCTCTGGAAATTAATTCCGGGGATTATATACTTGATCAATAATATTGATATTATATACGATTGTCTTCTATTTGTAGAATTGTAACATTGTACAAGTAAATGTTATAGTTCAGTGCTAGGTGAACTAACACACATTTGTATTTGTTTTTTTTTATTTCCGAATAAACACGGTAGATCGTATTATAGAAATAGAATTATCTTTACAACCACCTGTGCCCGATAAATAAATAAAATTGTGCTTGTATAATGCATATATTATGATAATAACCTTCTCATTATAGTTATTAGGCTCGTATTAAATGTTGTTTATTGAGTAAAAAAGACGGCAGGTGGTCACTAAAAATCATTAGCAGCGACAAATGACTAATGAAAATGTCTGTGTTGATATTGACGACGTGCTCGAGGCTCGTTAATACTTCATTAACTAAGTTTATGAATACAATTATTTATTATATGCGTTTGAATGTTTTCGAAATTATATTTACAAATAATACCAGTGTATAATGGAGGTGTACAATCAAATAAATTATACAATATATTAATGAAAATATAATTTACATAATCTTAAACGTATAGTAAACTAGCGTGTAACGATCGTTATAAATATTTTTTCGATGGATATTATACTCGAGTTAATATAATATAGCAATCGAAAAAGGGAAAACGTTTTATAGATTTGTTCGGCAGTTTTAAAGTCTGTATAGGCGAGTGATAATATTATTACACGGTCTCTTCGATATATTATTTTGAGATCAGAATTCAGAATATACGTCCGAGATTAAATAATACTAACGAATTACCTTGTTAGCGGTCGGGAAATTTAACAGAAAAAGTACACGACAAAGGCAATAACGGAGTATGCACAACGTTATACTTTATCTAAATGTCGGGTCATTTGTTTTCAATTTCTGATAGCGGGCTATTGACGAATTACAGTCGTCAGAGATAAACACACTCGTCATTCGAGCATACAGAGAGCTATATAATAAAATAATGAGTGCTATATTTTCATGTCGGTAATTTTATTTACCCGTAGCACTTCTATACGAGTAAAAATATATTATTCTCGCGTTTCGAAACAAAAAAAAAAAAAACGAGAAACTGACGAAGAATCGAGTCTCGATTCTAATAGTGCGATAGTTGTTATTATGTAATTATAATTAGTTAAAAAAAAAAATATATTTATAATATATATGAAAAATTGATCGTACTGCCTACACCACTCCGATAATATATAATATTATACTATATCAGGTATTATTATATTTGTATATATAATATAATATAATATATATTATAGTAACCATGCGCTGACGCGTGTGAACATCCGATTTCGTGCGTTATTTTTTCCAAGGTTAACCGTAGGACGATCGAGTTAATTTCATATTAGAAAACCCGTAAAATCGGAAATCGAGATAATCGTAGCGAGTTCCAACCGCGGACCAGACTATAATATATTATTATTATTATTATTATTATTATTTTGGTATCAGGTGGCCGCCCTGACGGTGTTTTTAATTCATATAATATCATTATTATATCCGCGGCGGGAGGGTTCTCGAACTTTGAGACCAGTCGAAAGTTCGCCGAGTTCTCGAGTTATGTATTCTTAACCGACCTGAAAAGTAAACGTATTTCAACCGATCGAAAATTCATCACAAAAGAGTACGCGTCGTCGCCTGTACAGACGATATATCCGAGCAAACCACCGCCGATACTATATCATACGCGTATATAGCTCGTTTTCGAGAATACATCTGCAGAGTTCGACATCGCATCCCCGAAGTTGTTATGATAACAATAATATTTAATGACAAAGTCTATACACCACGTCGTCGTGTGAGCATAAAGAGTTTACACGCTATACACAGCGTACACGGGGCTACCTCTCTGCCCGTACGTCGTGTGCAGCAGCGTCGTTGCGACCGCGCGTTTACGGAAAACTGTCACGTTCGGCGGGCGGTGAAATCGAACTTCGAATAACGCTCGGCGGCGGCGACCGCACCAAATCGACCGTGCGCCGGACACGTATTTCCGAAAAAAAAAAAAAAAATACAAACGACAGAAAGAAAAAAAAGAAATAATAAAAAAACGGCTGTACGTTTAAAACCCGTCGAGCATATATATATATACATTCGCGTTCGATTCCATTATATTTCCACCTCGCCGTCGTCCGGCGCGAACCACCGGGCACATTATATTGATATCGCGTCATTATTATTATATACATTATATTGTGTGTGTACTAGCGTTTTCCGACGCAGCACCTGTCACACGACCATCACGTGGCGTACAACAAAATATTGTATATAAATTTATGATATAAAATATTATAATATACGTAGGTATATTATATTTCACCGACCGTGTTGGAGCACGTGGAAATGACATATTTTACTATATTATTATTATAATATTATGTACAGACGGAAAGTCCACTGCAGTCGCGGTATTTTTCTCGTCGACAGGTATATTCTTGTTGTCCGTATAGTTCCGTAGCGGAAAAGCTCGCGACGACGGACGATGCGTATATGGACGCGAGGTACATAAAAATTATTATGTTTTTTCTTTAGTATATTTGTTATTGGTTTTCCGCATGAAAGTCGGACGATAGAAGTTATTTTTTTTTGTCAAAAAGATCGATGGAAAAATAATAAAATAAATGTACTACCGCGATATAGGACTGTATAGGTTAGGTAATAGGTTTAATAATATGGCCTATCTTAAAATGTAGACTTGCAATTTAATGAAATATAAAGATAATGTTATCGTCGCGCGGTCTCGAACCTATATACATTTAATATAATAATATATTATATTAGACGTTTTGCCGTAAATTATAAACTTCAAAAACTTAGTCGAGGCCATTTCGATATTCGATATGTATACGTCATCGAATTACAGTTGAAATAATATACAATATCACAAGTCATGACATAATTATTATGATCTGCATAATCTTGGAAAATTTGCAAATCATTTTAACGCAAACGAGTCGTCGCACTGCGCGTGTTTCGTCGCTGGGAAACGTGAAATAAATCGATTCTGAACACGAAATTATTATTATAAGATGAATATCGGCCAGAGTGTGCTCACACCTGATTGTGTGAAGTCGAACACAAGTCGATGAACCGCGTTTATTTTTGTGCCCGTGCAATATAATTTCCGCACTCGTTTATTATATTTTTATATTTTATGATGTGTGCGAGGGATCGAATTATTGTCGGCTGGGAAATGAATATAGCGCGAGACTTCCACTCAATTGATATCGATATTTGACGTTGTAAATCGCAAATTAAAATCGATTTTAAATTAATGACAATGGACGAGAAGCAGTCGAGTGATCCGCGAAATAATAATAATTAATCGGTATTACGATTACGTGTAGGTACTGCAGCTCGCGCGGTACGTATAACCTTCACCACGTGCGATTTATACTTTAAGAGAGAGTTACACATAAATAATAATATAATAATATTATCAATTCGAGTTTGGTAAATATTGTCCACCGTCTTTTTCCAGACACCTTGGCGGCGGGCGGCATAGAGGTCATCGATTATATTTATCAAAATTAAATATAGTGTAATTTTTTTTTCGTGGCTTTTTATACATATCGATCGATCCAATATTATAATATGCCGGACGTCCGGACGACAATGATTATTGTTGATTTTAGCCGACTAACCATATAGTAACCATTATAATATAACCATCATCGCACGTTATATATATACCTACATATTATTTCAGTCGCCCAAAAAATAGGTGTTTGACGTATGTTGTGAATGAGAAGTGATGATGATACAGTAAAATCACGCTCTAGTATAATATTATTTAATTTTTCCAAATAAAAATTCGATGCAAGTACTTATTGTCCTTGCCTTTGATAAATAATCGTATAATATTATACATCAGAAATACATAATTAATAATTATAATACGGCAGCGTATATAATATATGCCAATAGTCGTTCCGGAATTAATTGTGGTCTGTTTCGGGTGCCCCGGGAGTGCGAGGGCGTAATTAATTTCGGCAAGATCAGAACGCAGTATCGTGGTAAACAATATATAATACCTATATACCAGGGATGGCAAACCTTTTGAACACTGCGTGCCCAAAATCGCCTTTTTTTTTAGAGCGTGCCATGAAAATATAATATATTATATAATAGTAAAAATGTTCGCGTGCCCACAAAATCTTTTCGCGTGCCATGGATTTGCCATCCCTGCTACATACCTATACCTATGTATGGACGCTTTTGATACTGCCTTTCATTTACTTCCTATACCCACTGCCGATCCGAGCCGTATCGGTTAAGACTTTAAACGTTTAAAACGTATACGACGACGACGACGACGACGACGATAACAACAACAACAACAACAACAACAACAACAACAACAACAACAACAACAACAACAACAACAACAACAACAACAACAACAACAACAACAACAACAACAACAACAACAACAAAAATAATGATGTAGGTAATAACAGCGGTGTCCCGATACCTACGTCATAATATCTGTGTATTACACCTATATACGCGAGTGTAGGTACCTATAATATAATTGTACAGATTATTATAATATTATTTTATTATTCTAAATATTATTATAATTATTATGCTGTAGGTACCAGAGGTTAGGTCTATACCTAGATTACACGGGCTACCGGATATAAAATAATGTATAATATAATAGTCGGTATAAAATTCAAAAATATTGTTGGCGAACTTGGAATAGTTATTATATTGACAGAATTGATTTAACATTGACATTGAACAAATCAAATTAGTCTTGGATCTAACCACGCCACGGTCTTCGAACCTTGAATGAGTACAAGGACCCCTCCGGGCGACTTAATTTTCGCATACGAGTTTTTTTTTTCCCGTAATAGCTCTGTGTAATGTGTGCGTATAATATGTACTGCAAATAAACTATATATATACGCGAGATTCATAGTTCATATACTAAATTCAGTTTCGTTCGCGCCAAAAACAAGGACGCATTATAAATTCATTATTTTACCCCTCCTCTGAACGTTTTTTTTTTTTTTTTTAATAATATTTCGAAAACTGCAAATATATATTTTATCATAAAGCGCGGTTCATGTCGAGGTTACTGTACCGACTAAATAAAAAGTACCACCACCTCGGTACGACTGCGCTGTTATACTTAATATACGCAATCAGAACTATATATTTAGTGATTTTTTTTAACATCAGTCTGTCAAGTCAATATCCGGTTTCCCCCCCCCCCCTTTCGACCGTTCGTCACTATATTATGTTATTGGTGAGGTCTGGGACTTGGATCAAATACTGTATATTACGCTGTAACGTAATAATATATAGCGTCCAATTTAAGTCAAAGTTACGTTGTCTACAATTCCGTGAAATACAGGACTTTGCGAATTGTTTTCGCAGAAAATCAAAACCGTAAGACACGTTCCTGCAGCCACCTCTATACCTCCTACTTTAAAAGTTGATATAATTAAAATTCAAATAAAAAATCTATTTCAATTTATACAAATCAACTAAACGTTCTAGTAATTAAAATATAATTTTCGGAGGTATACGAATAATCATGAAACTCTGCAGTTAATACAAAAAATATATTATTACAACGTTATAATTTGAATTAAAATTTCAAACATTTAGAATATTAATCTGATTGTGTTTCGACAACATTCGTCGAAATAATACTACTATAACTTGTATCAATCATTCGCACATTAAACACACATCTATTTTATCATTTAAGTCTTAAATTATATTATACACAATATACGTCACACTTTCAATGTCGAAATTATTTCAATCACAATTTATTTATATCCTATAGGAAGCCAATAACCTATAGTATAGTTGAAACTATAATACGAATAAAACAGTCTTTAATAATTATCCAACTATAATATCTATAGGAGACCAATTTGTAAATTTCTTACTTATTTAAAATTTGAATGATTTCTATACATACATATATATTATATACTACTACATACATATATACTATATATATATTTATAAATAATGATATATATGTTATCGTTATTTATTATTTATAAATTTAATTAAATAAACAACTATTATTGCATAGCTTACAACATAATTTATTCATTCATGGTTCATAGTATATTTTACAAACGATCGTGCTTAATAAATATTTATAATTTGAAATTTGAACTTAAATTGTCTACTTTTTAATTTTTTTTATGCGATGTGATTTGGTTTAGTGTCAGTTTTTAAATGGATTGTCTTTACTAAAACCAGCTCTATCGTGTGTATACAAAGTTGTTTTAAACTTGCATATGTGATTTTAAAATAATTATTATAAACTGAACTCAAATTTATCAAGTTGTACGTGTTTTTTTTTTAAATTATCAAATAAAAAAACAGCAGTAATTTACAATAAAAATGTATAAAATGTTCATCTTCTTTTAACATAACTTTTAAAATAAATTTTAATTGATTCAATTCTGTCTAACATAGATAAAAAAAAATACGTCAATTACACGCTCGCCCAAGGAGACAAATAGTAAATTCCGTGAAATCTCCACCAAAGTCGAGTGAAGTGAAACTATAGTGCCTATAATACAGGAATCACTGAGCCGATTTTTGTTTTTTTACTAACTGTTCCCATTTATTAGAATCATATTTTTGAAGGTAAAATACGGGAAGATTAATTGATTTGAAACAATCAAGGTACTTTGTGAAAACAGCTAGCAAGGTTGAAGTTTGGATTTGAAGAAACTGTAAAGGATATTAGAAGTTATTTAGGCAAGTAAATGAAACATCGAATTAATTGTATATCGTATAACATTACAATAAAATATGGTTCAGTAATATATAAAATCCTACAATATCTTATTGTTTACCTATAATACCTACCTAATATGTACATTTATTTTAATAGATACTCATTAAAATAAAATAAAATAAATTAGCTATGAATTTAAATACGTCACGTAGATACACATTATTATATTGTATTATCCTATTTTCATGACATTATTATGGTGGGTTTAATTCTTTTGGTATTGGTTCTAAGGTCAAAATAGTTTTAAAACCTCAAATTTAAACTACGCGATAGTAGAGGCCAATGAGAACGTGGCCTTCAAAACATCTCAGTAAACGTTTATAAAAAACTAAACAAAATAAAAATTGAGTGACTTTATTACAACGGTTGAATACACACTATATATTTTATGTGCTGCTACTATAATACACGGTCTATACACATAATATGTCTGAGAAGTTCTCATTTGATTTGTGGCCTAGACACCCAATAGTTATTGTTAGTTATAAATTAATAATAATATTGCAATATTATGTACCTAATAAACTAATAATAGGTAGATAATCAATAACTTAGTTGCGTTTTAGATGGTGTTCTTCAGTTGTTGTGTACCTATTGTTGATACTTTGTGTATTGTTTTTTTAAGCATTAAAATGCCTTTGAAATGATTGTACTATTTTTCAATAATTATTAGTGTTTGGGATATAGGTATATAAGAGTATGAAATGGTATGTAATTTTAGTTCATTGCGCAATTCACAAATAAATTAATTTAAGTACCACGTATTATCTACCTAATTTAGTTGGATTTATGGTGTTTTCAATATTTATGGAAAGAATTAATGGATTTTGGACCCGGTTAAAAGCTTATTAATTTATTACATATTATACAGTCTGGTTAGTTAAACTGAATAAACATTAGGTAATAGGTATATATATGATATAGTTTCAATTGGACTTAAGTTGTGTCCATCTATCCAATATTTCAGGGAAAATTATTTTTCTTTTTCCTAAATATTTTATTTTTAAATTTAAGATTATTCGAATTTACTTTTTTATGTCCAGTGTTGAGTCAATGACACAAAATGACTTGTGTTTTTCGATATAAATAGAAATTAAAAGCGTTACATCATTCAAATTATTTTATTTTTGTACAGCAAGGTCAAATTATGTATCCGTATTTAATTCATTTTTTTTTTAATTGAATACTTTATAATATCTATATATTATATTTATGTATAAAAAATTGTTGAAATATATCGAAATTATAACTTATACTTTCTAAAATCATATAATATTGCCGAAGTATAATATATGATTAAGAATCTGACTATAGGTTGAGTTTGGATTGTGGAAGTATAGCTATACATAATCGATAAAAGAATTTTTGTACAATAATTTATATAATATGTACAGAATAACAAACTTGTTTTTCAATTTTTTTTCAAGTCAACTGTTTATTATTTGTAATTGTTATTTTATTTTATTTCTCTTATACTTAAATTAATTGAAAAAATAAAAATCTGTAGTACATTTTTGTTAATAAATTCAAAATATTCGGTGAGATGATTTAAAATGTTAACTATCCAATACAAATGTGTTTACTTTTCGTAAAGATATATTCAGTTATACTATACTGTAAACTCATCCTAAGTGAGCTTGTGTCGGATTAAAAAAATATCGAAATTGAGTAATATAAATAATTCATTATTCTTAGTAAGTAAAATATAAATATGGAATATTATCTGAATATACGCATTTAAGTGTATAACTAAATAAACTAATTAAATTTTTTATAACAAGGGTTAGGTGCCTAATATAAATTTGTTTTACTTATTATGAAATTGCTTTATAAGATGTCAAAGTCAATAATTTACTCTATATACTTGACGTGCTATGAATCTAGTATCTCTAGTTATCCATTATTTTACAAGTAGTTGATATCGGTATATGACTCATAAATCATCATATTTTAAATAAACAATCTGCAACAATCGGTATTCGTTTTGTACGGTGTAAACAAATGAATGTAGCACTTGTCTCAATAAGCGCAATTTATTCGAAACAATCTCTCTCGGGCTTATAACAATCAAGGTGTGCTTTCATTGGTATAATATATATATATACCTATATGTGTATAATAATAACATTTAATCGTTATCATTATATAGAGTACAATTTATTTCTAATGCAGTGGAAAATATATATTTTTATGATCATGATTTTGTGACTTATTATGTGTACGGACTAATTGACGAGAATATAATATATAGGTATAGGTACCCGCCCGTTTGTATTATAACACGCGAGTCAATTTTAAAAGTAAACATTGCAATTTCTGCTATATGAAACTATATTATATAAGATATATATTTATGTTAAATCACCCGGAGAGAGGAAGTTATTTAAAGAGGAATCCATTTTTTTTTATTTATCCTACTGCTTAAAGGATCAAAACATTTTGTTGAAAAGCTGTATACTTCTTATATATTATACATGTATCTCTCTATACATACACGACTGTTGCACCGAACGGATTTTGATTGAATTTTTATCCACGACGCATCTAGCATACCAATTGGACCTTTAGAAATGTTACCTTTTCCATCCAAACTCTATCGTTTATTGTATATATTAGATAACAGGTGTATCTGTGAAGTTTGATGAATTTTTTTTTTTATAACTGTACATATTTATCTACACACTGAAAAATTTAATTTTAAAATTCCACGAAAAATGATTAACCCGAATGAGTTCTATTTATTCCAATATAGATACTTCAAAATAATAAATATTTGTATGAAAATTATGTTGAATATAAAAAGATATGTACAAAAAATATCAGAGAAGAAAGTTGTTATAATATATTTAATAACCATAATAATATGTCTTATGAATAAATATTTAAATTACGAATTTAAAATATTTAAATGTATATTGTATAATAATATAAAATACATGGATCAAATTAGAAATTAGATGCAATGATGTTTTTGAAACTCATTGGATTTATTTTGTAGATTATTTGACAATGTGAATCATGTTAAAGTTTGTCCTTTTTTTATGTTCATTTTTATTTAAATATTTTATCGAGTTAAGTCAGTTGACTAAAACGTCGTTAAGAAGAAAATATTATTCGTCGTTTATATTTAATCAGAGGAGGTATTGATTGTTTATTTATTATTTATTTATTATTATTGATTATTTGCATGCCGTCCTCCGCAAAAACTTAAATTATTACAGTTTACGGAAGACGGAGACATATTGTTATTTTATCCGTACGAAAAACCTAAGTAACCTAATTATCAATCATTGTTGCAGTTCGTACAAAATATATAATATTATACATAAATACATAATTATAATTTACTAGCTGATCCCGTGCACTTCGTTGCACTTTAAAAAATGAATACTAATGCAAACTATTATGCGCGCAGTAAATTATTAGGTAGGCAATCCACCTGCGGTGGATTGCGGACCCCATAGGATTTGCATGAGTGAAATCAGATTTAGGTAGGTACCTGCATGAAAAACATTTCGACGGTGGCCTAAAATTTAGGTTAGAATTATAATTAATAGATAGATGCACCATCACTGGCAATACATAGGATATTCAAATTTTCCAATTTTCTGCACAATTTTCATGATTTTTTTACATAAGAACCTTCTCTTGGCAATTATGAAAAAATGAAAAAAAATTTGAGCCAAATCGGCCCAGCCGTTCTCTATTGATGAATTGTTATACATTTTTGTCTCCATTTTTATATACATAGAAGACAACACTGTCGAGTTGACACGCATAAACAGGTTTAATTAAACTACATTATAATAGTTAATATATTATTAAATTAGACGTAGAACAAATTATAACCGACGATATATTTTATACACCTATAACTATTTCAGTAGTTGTTTTTATGGGAGGGTGGGGTGAGCGTGGCACTAATCAGTATGAATGGTATTGAGAACGTCTGCAACGGAAAAATATTGTACGGTCGTCTGAACTAAATTATTTTCATTTATTAGATTTTGGATGTTCGTTTTCATTTTAACACAATGTCCCAATTGAAAGTGGTATGACACATTAATATACCTAATATTATTATCATAATATAGTTCTCGCATACAAGTATATATTATATAATTGGTGATGGTCGGACGGGGAAAGCGGCTGAACTGAAGAACGACGTCCTGCCAAGAGAGGAGGCACCCCTTCATAATATACGATAAATCTAGTAGCCGAATACCAGTATATATATATATATCAAATAAGCTCTGCTTGCCTACCGTCTTAGTTTTATTTTGGGGTGTCTGGGTAGATTACATATTATTTGAGCGTTAAAATGTCTGCCGTCCTCGGGCTATAAAATCCTAGTTGAGGCACGCTGGTGTCTGGGATGAACCTCCGTGCAGTATAATATATATATATATACACTCGGGTGTATAATATAAATAGACATTGTATACAGAACGTATTTCATGAAGAGGGTATAACGAAATACGGTTTCTTCCATGTACCATATCGTGAGTGCATCTGAATTATGGGTTCTGTCAATGAGTTTTTGAGAAAACCAAGAATAAACATTTTAAGTAACAAGCAATTTATTTTAAAATCATATGATTGAGATTTATTAGGATTAAATCGGACTTTTTATGTGGATTTTTGTACAAATACATAATTTTGATAATAATAAATATTAAAAAAAAAAGTAAGTAGAAAACAGAAAAACGTGTAAGACTTTCATAAAATAACAAATTGACCACAATGGTTATAAATGATGAAAATTTGAAAAATATACATCGACATTCAACAATTACCTTTATACATATTATATTATATAGGTGTGGTGTGTGTTGTAAAGGTAATAACTAATGGAAAAAGAAACACTATATAACGATAATATTATATTGTAATGGTATATGGAGGCAAATCATCGGAAACAACAGTTGTTTTATCACCTAGGCGATGTGTTAGTTCAAGAATAGAATAGAGTGAATTCCGTGACTGCTAAATCTTTTCCGATTCCATACCGCTCGCGTAATATTATCGTTCAGCAGCGTAGTTTATTCTCCGAAACGTGTTGCTGCCGCCAGTGCAGTGAACGACTATTTATAAAATGCATAATATAATATTATAATATGTATACAGCGAACGTCTCGACTTGACAACCTTTTCGCTAACGTAATATTATAATATATTATTATCTTTAGTACATTATATAATATCATATCTTAGCCGTGGTGTCGTCTGTCCGACTCTCTCACTCCGCGTCTATCGGGGAGGTTTCCCCGAAATCGCCAGGCGCGCGCGCGCGGGGTCTCGCTCCGAAACTCGATTCACGCGCGGAGGAGTCGGTCCGCTGCAGCACGCGCGGCGGCGGCACGGAAAAGTTTCACCGTGTTTACGTTCGGGGCGGCGAAAAACCGCCTCCACCTCGGTGCCTCGGTGCATTGTCTGCTGCAGCAGTCGAGTCAAAAGACTCTATGCGCGCGTGTGCGTGTGCGTGTGTGTGCATTATAATGAGATCTCACCGTCACGACCGTGAGAGAGCTCGGGTTGATTTATCGTGAGCAGCCAATCCAATTATTATACAGCGGCGGCGGCGGCCGAAGGTGCCGTGTGCGAGCGAGCGAGCGCGCGCGCAAGGCAACAAGGTCACCCACCTCCGCGGCCGCCGCTGCAGCCGCACGACAAAACCCGGTCAACGCCGCGCGCGAGTTTATATTATTTTCTTCTTCTTCTTCTCTTCCTCTACTACTACTACTACTACTACTACTCCTTCGTCTCCTTCGTCTCCGCGGCGCGCGAGTTGACCCCACGCCGTCGCCCGATCGCCCGCCCGCCCGTCCGCTGCAGTCTCCTGCTGGACATATTTTGCACCGCGCCGCGTACAGACGACCGTCGTCGTCGGCAACAGAGTTGGATGACCAGCGGCGGCGGCGGCGGCGAGTTTGAAAATAAATACAAAAATCGGTACGAAATAAGAACGCGCCGTGTGTGTGTGTGTGTGCGGCGGCACGTCTCTCGCCGGTATCATAATATACGTAACATTACGCGTATTATTTGTTTGTATATATTATTATTATTATTATTGCATACGCGATAATAAAACGCACGCGAGATGTGCAACGGCCGCGCGCGTAAACAAGACCACTGCCGCCAAGGTCGTCTCTCTTTGTGTGTGTGTGTGTGTGTGCGCGCGCGCGCGCGTATCGTCCAACACACGTTCGCACACGGAGCGGCTGGCGGCGGCGGCGTCGGTGGTCATTATAAAATATTAAAATTGCCACTCGAGCCTCCCTAATAGTGATTGCTCGGAATGAAACGAGCGTCCGGACATTGTACGACGTACGTGACGTCATATTATTATTATAGTCTTTGGTCTTTGTAGTCCCATCATCATCATCATCGGAGGAACGAGGAACCTATTTTTTAAACCTATTTGTTTAACAACATAGTCGCGTCTCCAAACGATGCTATACCTCGGTAACTATATACCTGAAGTTCGACATCACGACATTTATATTTTAGACGAGTTCCTATAGTTAACTGCGTATAATTGTGCAGCTCTCTTGTATTGAAGATAACCGCGGATTGACCAATATCGATTTGATCGTTATTACCTACACTACCTATACCTATATTGAACAAATTACAATCCAAGCGGCCAGTGACTGCAGTAAGTCACTGATCTACATGATATTAGCAACGACAAACAACTACAAATCATATAAATTATCAAAAAAAATAATTCGTAAATATAAGTATTGAATGACATTTAGGGTCAAAATAGTTTTTTTAAATTATTTTTTTTTTTTAAATGTTTTTTTTCGATATTGATAGTCTTATATTTCACGCTAAACCAGCAGTAAAGCACTAAAGCCAATACGACGTGTCTAGTTACGAGAAATGAAACGAGATTCTGATTGAATTTAATACCTGTTTAATACGAGTAGACCTTTTTTGGGAGTCAAGTAGTATGCGGCCTAAAATGATTGTTTTTTTTTCTTATTATCAAAAATTCGTGAAACCGTATATATTACCGGTGTACAATAATATAGTCCCCCCCCCACCTTGCCAAGGGTTCGTTACCGGTTCGTTCCAGCAGGTCACGCCAAGCATAATAATAGCAGTGTCGTGCACACAGGCATTTCCGACGATGGAGGGGGATTATTTTAAAATACTATATGTTTTATAAAATAGTAAGTATTAATTTTTTTTGAATTAGCTTATTCGTTTTAAACATTCGTAGAAAAATGCATAAGAAATATAAACATATATCAATTAAAACTACAATTGAGGCATTTTCACGAATTTAAATAGCGGAAAAAAGCCAAGCGAAGTTTTGAACACCCCCCCCCCCCTTCCTTCGATTGTGTATGCCACTCAAGTATATTATATCATCACGTGTAATTCGATATCATATTTTAAAACTACAATTTCCATTCCCGGCCCCTTTGCATTACACCCTGTTATTTATTATTATGAATATATATTGTGTGAGGAATAATAATATAAGACAGAATTTTATTTCGGTCTGGCTTTGGTCGAATCGTACCTTGCAATAGGCGCGGGAAAGTTTTTAGAGTTTTTTTATATGTATTTGGGGTCGGTTGACGACGATATCGGTAGTCCTCTCCGATGTAACTACGAAAGAAAACTCATGAAGATTTCACGTGGTAAGAAATTATGTAATTAAGAACACTGATTCGATTCCTTGATAACGATCTTATCATAATAATTCTTGAAAAACAAACTATCAAATCGAACACAAATAACATATTTCTTAGAATGGGGTAGTGATTTGATTATGTATACATTAAGGAGCATAATATGCTGTTGAATAATTATTCCAAATAATGTACCTTTCATAGAATTGATCTACAAAGTGTAATAACAAACTATAAAAATAGTTTACATTTTTTTTAACTGATTATAAATAATTGTGTTGTAAATCGATTTATCTAACGAAATATGCACCAAAAAAAACCTTCCCATGTACAAGTTAATAATAATTTAACGCTTTGGATGAAAAAACTACAAAGATCATTTGCGGAGTGAGAACATTGCAATCAGTCCTTGCTGCAATATATTTTCTGACTGAAATATATTTTAATGTTCTCAAGTAAATTATTATTGTTAAATACAATGATGTTTTATTTCATTAACCTCCATGACTATACCTAATTAAAATTACATACAGGATACAAGCAATTTGTTTTAAAGTTTTTAATCAAGTTAAACACTGATTTTAGTTAAATTATAATCGGGTGTAAATGTTAATTCGGATAATGAGCTTTAACATAATTTGGCCAATTAGCGATTACAACTTATTTATATTTTGTAAAAAAATAAAAATATTCTCTTAACTTCACTTAGATTATATACAAGTAACTTAATTGTACTTATTTTAGTGTGGTTTATCGCTGGGTTGTATGAGATAACAAACATTTTTTAAATTAAATTTATACAAAAGGCATGGGTTTTTTTTTAAAATTATTTATCATACTGTTTTTTTAACAATTGAATTTAACAAATATTTGTTATCAATGAGGCAACGTAAAAAAATATTTATACTATGTTTAAGACAAATATTATACTGAAAATTAGGTAAGACTGGTATGAGTATGTCAAGATCTTCTAAAATGAAATATGCGCATATACACCGCGCACAGGCTGAAGTGGTTTTGAGTAAATACTTATGTCATAACTTATGCAAATAACTAATAAGTGAATGCGGTTGTCGGTAGAGCAAATAGTACATGTTTTATACCATACAAAATTTCGTTTTAAATGCGTTTTAGAACGCATTTAAAAATTACTTTAACGAGTATATAGAATAACATATACTTAAATTACACCGATAAGCACGTCATAATAAATGTATTGTATTTTATTTTTATATTAAATAATTAGGTGGACATGATTATGTTTAATTACCTTATAGTAATTATCTGAAGGTGAATCTACTCTAATTATATATTATAGATAATATTTAGATAAACTGTTAATTAATTATAAAATGTTTAACAAAACTCACATTGTTCATAATACTATAATCTAGCATTAAACAAAACGTTTGTTAAAAATAAGTTGGTCATTTTTTTCTGGCTTAATCCCGTGTTTGATAGATAAATTCTCTTCAAACACACATTGATTTTTAATATTTAAATGGGATATAGTTAATAATATATATTATCACACAATGTCATGTAGTATATTATAATAGGAATTTCAACGCACATCTGTACAAGCTGTATAAGTACACAGGGTTAGCCGTTATAGGTTAAATTATACGATATACAGTTTCTTGAAAGATGACAGATGACTGCAAGAATGACAAGGAACTAATGGGAATGAACCGTTTAAAAACACTGTCATGCGATAGTATTCTGTAATTATAATTTTAAACTTTTTATTCAAATTGATGGTTTTGAAAATATGATTTTATTATCATATATAATATAGTTAATTTTACATACTTACAAAACGTCAGAAATTTAATTACGCATAGGCAGGTAGGTATCACAATCTATATCAATTCAGTAGGTGTAGGTATATGCTTAGAAATAATATGACTGTCGTAGACATTTATTTTTTGTAAATTGCTTCTCCTTAGGTTTGGTTATATTTTAATCAACACATTTATAAAATAAATTCATACCACGAAAATTAATCAATTTTAATGACATGACAATTTTATTATTACCGGAATAATTAATATTCCATATTTTACAATTCTGCATTATGTAACTATACAATATATAGATTATAGGTGCCGAGTTTGTTAAAGTAAGACATTATAATCAATATTTTAATCAGGTTTTTGTTATAATTTCACTCTATATACCTATAATATAAAATAAATGTTAATAAATGAATTATAATATATTAAGCAAATATTTGTAATTGTCACTGACGATTTTATTTAGTTTATACTTTAAAGGTTATATTGCTTTAATATTTTTAATCAATTGAACGCGAAGCCTTTTCTGGTACTAACTAAATTATATTATTAATTAAACAAGTATTTTTTTTATTCATATTATCTGTACTTTGCAGTACTCATTACTTCGCAAATTCGAAAACAAAACATTTTTAAAATTTCATCAATTCGTGGTTTCGTTTTGGTTAGAAAAAAGTTTTAATTTGATTGTACTTAATGAGATTTTAATTTATAAAAACTTTTTTTTTAATGTTTCAGAATCTTACGACGGTTTTGTTAAGGAAAAAGTAATTTCTACTTTACTCAACATAGTTAAAAATGTATATTAAAATAATAAAATATAATATGGTATACACAAGTTTATGTGTTCCAGATAGGATGGTTTAAGAGGCCTATAAATATTTTTAAACAACCGTGTGACGATGTTTATAACTCAGTTTTTCATTTCTTTCGTAAATATACAGAAAATAACTCGGCAGTCTATGGACTCTGGACAAACTGTTTATCATACGCCCGTTAAAATATCGAATATCAATGTGTATATATTAAAATAAAAAAAAAAACGGTATTATATATACATTGATGGTATACGTGTTCGTTTGGAGATTGTTTTTTTAGAATTTTAACCGCTAAAAAAACTCATAAATAAGAATGCAAGAATATAATATTTTCTCGTAATTCAAAACTATAAAATTAAGTACGTTTTTGGATTACAAAACGTTTTAATTCCTTAAGATATCTAATATTTAAGCGAAAAACACTGCAAGTTTAATGGAATTAGTGCACACCATTTATTTTTGATTTATTAAGTATAAGTAACATTGTTCACAGTGTACTACTTAAAATTGCATGCGATAAGGTAGAAAAAAAACCGTAAAAAGAAATATTAAAAAATGACTACTTCGAAATTAAAATAAACAGCGTACCTATCTAGCATGTATAATGTATTATTGTACGTTGGTACTCATCCCAATGTAAAATTTGATTACCGAGTAACCTATACCTATATACATATATATAAGTATATAAAAGATAAAAATGATAATAAAGTATAATGCTACACTAAAACGTACGTTAGACTTTTTACATTTTTTGTGTACCTTATGGCTTATTCATTAGTGACTAAATCTGATAAATTATAATGATTTTTTCGGTAGGAAAATATTAAATAATGTAGTTTCACCGAGACGACGTATACAAATATATTGTGTAGGTACACTAATTTGTTTTACCAAATAATAAGAAAAAAATACACGCTTTGTCAATATTGTTGTCATAATGATATTATGATGTTATAATGATGTTATGATAATATAAACATAATTATTATTGATACACTGCTGTAATAATAAAATATATATATCGTAATGTGAAATAGGTGTTATCTTTTTTCTTCGTAATAGAGTACCGAAAAAGTTCAAATTAAAGATAATTAATTGTAATAAATTTCGAGGTCGTTGAAATTCTACGGAGTAATGAACCATCGTCCGTTTCGTCGATTCATTGTTGACGATTTTATGGCGATGTCATAACATTATGCGAGCGATATAGTATAATTATATTACGCAGTGATAACGACATGCACTGCCTATAATAGTATATAATATTATTACAATAGGAAATTACATATGACGTGTTGACGTTCGATTTTCCATACATTTTTACAAGTAACTATACTACGATTCGTATTATTTTATATAACTAATATAACATACATGATAGTATATAGTATATATATATATAGTCGCACAGTATTTAGTGTAAGTATTCCCGACATCATTCTCGTACGAGCTCGCACGCACGCAAATGCGCAGTGGTACGATACTTTTTTATGAGTATACTTAACGCCATTCATAATATCTATGTGTGGTGTACCGTGGAAGTCGTCTAGAGGTGGACCTGGAGGTTAGGATGACGGCCGTTGTGTACTCGGTACGAAAAACCCGGTACCTTTACCGTAATTATACCGCGACGGCCGACGTATTTGTACATTTTTTGAAGTCTTGAAAATTAAATCAATTGTTTCCGCATGTCCTATTTTTTCTCAAATTTGTGTTTTTAAAACCCATACATGCTGTTATTGTTTTAAACACACTTGCAGCGCGGATCAAGAAATTTGAAATGGGGAGGGGGTTGGGTAAATTTTTTTAAACACATTTTCACTTTAGTACCTACACATAATAGGATTATAGATTATAGATAAGATTTAATATAACTGCAATACTATAACAATTGTATTTATATTTTGAGAAGTATATGAACTGATATTTATTATATAAGTAAATACATAATATAATATATATTAAATTATCGTAAGCTCCATATTACCCCCCCCCCCCCACGGGATCAACGCCTGCTCGGTTGCTACAACTAACAATCGTAGGAAATGTTTCAATATATAACCGTGAAGGTATGGTGTCACTCTAAACGACTACATTTTTATCAGCTATCCGCTATTAACCACCCCTGCAGGCCCACCTTTGCCGTATACACAAATGCGGGCTATCGTGCATTCCACCATGCAACCACCGACGATAGTATATTATTGTACACGATCGTATAATATTATAATTTATAATGCAGTAACAATAATGTTTAATATTATTAGATTCACGCAATGGCTAGACTTACCTATATCGAAGATGGACGAAGTGGAATACAACGGTCGACGAAACGTGAGCTCGGGCCGGACGACTGTTGTTGTTGTTGTAGTTGTAATGAATCGCTGCGATGGTACCGTACAATAATCAGTTATGACATAACATTATTGTGCAGGCGTAGAACGACGCAACAGAAATCGCGAGTATAAGGATACAATATAATTCATAAAAAGAAAAACGACCGATAACTTGGCGAATATTAGCGCGTGCGCGCACAGGAGAGGGGCAGGGGAAGGAGAGACCACCGGGGGTGAATGTTAACGAAAACGAGTGATGACTGGGTGGGAGGGGGGGGGGAAAGGAAAGCGAAAGAAAACCCGGTAAACCGCAGCAGCAGCAGAGTGATACGCGATTTATAATACAGCCGCGGGCGACGGCGGCTCAACAATACGACGAAAGTAATAACTAAAATAATAATAATAATAATAATAGTAATAATAACAGCAACAACAACAACGATGATGATAATAATATTAATAATAATAATAGAATAATTATCATGTGTACGTCTTCGGAGCGTCTTCTCACTCTCAAGGCGTGTCGACTGCACAAAGCACGACTCCGGAGTGCGCGACGCGTCGCCCAAGTTCAATGTCAAAAACGCGGTCGGCGCATCCCACCCCTTTGCCGCCGCGCATACACATCGCTGCTATAGCCGCCGACAGTGCACCGTGACGGGGCTGCGGCGGCCGAACTTTTTTCGCGGCGGCCCGCGCGCTGTATACACATTTTTTATACCATTATACCCGCGGTGTACGTGCCTACTCGTGAGAATATAACACTTAAAATAGAGCAATAATAATTCGAACAGCTGTTCGAAAAACGAAAGCCTTATTCACAACCCTGCAGTACCTATAAATATTATGTACCACCGGTGGTCATGGGAGTTTTTAATTTTGCCAGATTATATATTGGCTTATTATATACATTTTCATAATATATAATATTATATAATTTACCTATCTGTATACAGAGTCAACAACCGCGTGTCGTATATACGTTACACCATTATTATAATTCCCTATAATATAGTATACCGCTGTATAATATTATATGCATACACGTCGAAGTGTAGAATTCTGTAGCATTACGCAGAACGATCATTAATGTTTAATCGGCTATATATAAGCTTATCGTAATAATATACAACGGTGATTGTCATTTTGTCGGGCTACACAACAATAGTATACATCACATTTATATTGTAATATTATGTTCTATTGAAAATTATTGCAATCAGAGACGTTTATATTCATAACGTGATTATTTCACTAAGGTTTTACTAATAATTTTAAGTTAGACTACTTTACAAACGTGTATACAAAAATAAGTGTTGTTTTCGCGGTACCGCAACTTAATTTAAAAAATATATGACTTAGAAAGTATAATCTTTAAAGTGATATTTTCTATTTAATATGCGCAATGGTAATATTAATCTGAAATCTTCGTCAGAAAATGTCAACTCTCTGGAAGTCTGATATTTTGAATAATTCTGCATTTTAGAACAATTATGTGTCACCTGCAGCCTTCCTATAGTTACTACATGTCAGACGTATTATATAGTTCACCAACTCGATAAAACATTTTATGGTTTTGTCTATCCAATTACCTTTACCTTAAAATTGAATTATTAATATCTAAAAAGTGTTAAATTATTAATTTCATAAAATGTATATAAACTTAGAATTGAAACGTAATATTATTAATAGTCTACCACCAAATACGAAAAGGACTTCGTAAACAAAGTGACTCATAAATAACACACTGATATCCTTTAGATTTGTTTTTATATTTTTAAAATGTATAAGCCTTAAGTACCTACGCGGCTACGCCGTACGTGTAGACTGTAATATTTATAAAACATTTTAAGCATTTTATTTTTTAAGCAAAATGTTTGAAAATTTCCTTGATTAAATGTTATAAAAAAAGAGTCGATCAAACAAATATTTCAATCTAAGTTCGACTAAAATCATCGATTTGAAAGCTACATTTAAAGACAATGGCAGTACAGTTGATATAGATAGGTAATTCATAAATATGTGGATGTACATAGGACATATTATGATCTCGATCATAAATCAAGAATCAATGTGGTTTCGACGTTCACAAGACAATAATATTATAAAAAATACGATTTTAAACGTTATTTGTACACGAAGAGCGTTAAAAACAATAAAAGATGGGACGAAATATGTGAATACAGTGCAGCACGCGTTACACCAATCACTCTGTAGTCTGCAGAATAAGTTCGGTGTTGTGAAATTTCTAGTATCGCTGCAGACTTCCAGCGATATTTTCAAGGTATATACGGTTAAGATTACCCCACGGCGACGGCGGCGGCGTATAGGGTAAACGAAAAAATAAGTGTAGGGGTTGTGCGGCGCTTGCGCCCGAGCTTTTTAGGGTGGCTTTTATGAGCGACCGAGAGGGGAATGCACTCGCACACATACGCACGTGTACGCGCACGCACGCACACACAGACGCAGACACAAACGTGAATTCTATTTCTACCGCACAGTTCTCTCTGCTCCCATATATATATGTATGTCCATCTCGAATTCACCCCCATACATACTATACTCTACTCTCTCTTTCTCTCACTCTATATTTCATCCTCGCCCACTCTCAATCTGCGCTCGATTTCTGTCTCTGTCTCTGTCTCTCTGTCTGTCTCTCTGTCTGTCTCTTTCTCTCTCCCTCTCTCTCTCTCTCTCTCTCTCTCACTCACTCTTTGCCAACATCACCGTCGCCGCCGCCGCCGTGTTCGTGTGCGCGCACCAATGTCGTAAGGAGGAATATTGCCAGGAGCTTGGCCCCTTATTAAACTCGCACCCTCTCGCCAAATACACATAACGGCCACGACGCTACGCACATATAAATTATTCGGTCCCCATAATGAAGGGGGTGGGAAATGGACTGGATCCCTTCGCAGTCCGCACCGCAGCGGCAGCAGCAGCGGCAGTGCAGGGTTTTATCTACGACGAGACGGCGTTCTCGCACCGGAACACCTGGGCTTGCCGTGATAATTTAACTTTGCGGAGAAATTTTAAACGCACCGCTCCGCCAACCCACTCAAAGCTCGTTGTTCGGGGCACGGTTAGGATATTATATGTACCTATATCTAAAGTGCGCCAATAAACTTACGGCCGAACAGAATTTCATTACACACGAAAACAAGTGTTTGCTGTTGCTGCTGCTGGCTGCATCATGCCGTTTTCTAGGACTTCACTATATGTATAGGACATTGTAAACTTGTCGGGCACTCTCGGGTTCAAGTGCCTATGTTACGTGAGGGTCTTGTACGGTTCAGTCTTGACGTTCAATTTCGCCAGACTTAACAATGCAATTTAAACAAAATATAATAGTTCAATAAAGTTGGTTTGCTTTGATATTTTCCGTTTTTTTTTTTTTTATTGTTTTTGATGTATATAGATTATTGTCTGTATTTATATTTTATAGTTAATGGTTGATATTTTATTTTAACTCTTTACCTCCACCACAAGCGTGTGCGTAAAGGAGATAGATATTTGATTTGCATTGTATATTTAGACGAGGGAACGCATCGAAATTACAATAAAAATAATTTTATAATTATTCAATATTTTAAAGTCTACGATTTTTTTATTTTTTTTTTATCCCTGCATTAAAATAAAAAAATAATTTGATCCATTCAAAAATTCAAGTTTAATAGAAAATATTTAAGTAAAAGTGTAATTTTATTTTTATACTATAAAACTGCACATGATATTACTTTTATAAATACCTTGTTATATTTAAAAGTCTTTGAATATTTTCATAATTTGAAGTGAATATTCAGGTGTCCTTAAATAAACAAAGTAAACACATAATCAAGTACCTCGGTTACTCTTTTAACGAAAATTGTGTTTTTAGTATTTTACCATAATATATTTAATAATCTATTAAATTAATATTAATTGAAAATCTATACATTTTAATACGATCAATATTACCTTTTATAGTGATTGTTAAAGCAATATTTGTCTTATTAAGTATTATACTATTATATCTAATTTAAAGTAATTATACTAATAAGTCAAAACAGATAAACAGTACATAGCTAAAACAACCTTTAGTAGTTTTTAACTTAATATTTGGTTAAACTAACAACACGTAATCCAACGAATTTAATCTATTTATTTATTCACGAATTCGCGATTTCATTTTGAACAAAGTTTTGTTTTGCTATATATAATATATATATGTAATATAAATCACGAATCTTGAAATAGGATAACCCTCGTATTTAGCAAAGTCTCATTATCATAATTTATTTATCACAACACGGTGTACGGTGCAGTAGCAAAGTTTTTTTACGTATTTCAAATTTGAGTAGTACATATTGCGTATAGTATTGTTTTTTGTTTTTAGTTTATTGATTATGCCGGTGTGCGCAAATCAAATATTGCATTATTATTTCGAGTAACAGCTGTTTGGAAGGAAACGTCACTGTCGCCGCAGGTTGAACGCAGTTCCGTTGCGACTTCCACAGAGGATTTACCTATACATTTATTTACATCCGCAAAGTTAGTGTACCGCCGCCACGACTATATTTATTCCTACTGCAGTTATATGCCCCCCGAGAAGACCGTTAAGTTCCGGATAATTACCGTCCGGAACCGTCCGGGCCCAGGGCATCCAGACACCGGAACACGCAATATCCTGAAAACTTCGCGACCGTCTGTTTCTGCACCGACACACAATTCAATGTTCGCGGAGGTTTGTGTACACCCACGAGGGGAATTATAGGCGCACATAACGGCACACACTGTACGCGCGTGTTAAGTCGGCTCGAACCGCGAACTTATTTTTTAATTCTCCGGACGTGTGCAAATGTGACGACCGCGCCGGCAAAGTGTGCTACCGCTAAAAATAATGTGCTTATAAAGTGTATCACGCGATTACGCGATGTTTATTGCGTTGTCCCGAATGCTTTTAGAAAATTAAAATCAATAATTTTGCGAAACGGGTTCAATATATTATAGGTAAATTTGTACGTATCGGCACACATAATGATAAGTAGGGTTCGAATTTTAATGCTCTAAAAAACCTCAAAAATTCCCTTATAAAATACTACTAAATGCAAAAATTAATTTTTTTTCATAAAAATGCTATAAAAATTTGTTTAAGAAAAGTTTTAAAAATTGTATTATTTTATATTGATCAATATTATTAAACTTAATCTAAATGGCGGTTTACTTCTTTATTCAACCTGGTAGAATTTTGTGGAACTTACTTTTAGCCTGAAAATCAATTCATTATACGCAGTCATCGACATCATGAAATTTAGACTGGCGTACTTTCATTATTAAATTGTTTTACCTTGTATTTCATTATTACACGTTATTAAATGATTTTTAATATTCTCAAACAAAACCTCCGGCGATCATCAGCCGCAGTGTTGTTTTGTACTTCGAGAAACTCCGTTCTATGCACGGTAACGGAATCAAACTTCATAAATGAGCCATGTCATCAGCAGTTATTTCTTCAGGTAATCTATATTATCTCTATAGAAGTAAATAATAATTGTCCTTCCATAATGTTTGAAACATTTTTCGTTATTTTAAATCCCGTATTTTTTCAATGACTGTATTTAATTTTCCAGCTTAATGATAAAAAACATTTTATATGTATCGTTTGATAACGAAAAGGTTCGACTATATATGATTGCTGTACAATTCTTTGCAATTACCCGTTCGCTTCGTCTGTCGTCTCCGTCATTAAACGTGAAGTATACCTACTCAGTTTGCGAAGATAGTTTGATTTACATATATGTACACATTTGTAAATAATACACGGAAAATGCCTATTTTAAGTAAAATCATTTCCTAAAAAGTTAATAAAATTAAGAAAAAAAATAGCGTTTTTCAATTGCGCAGTTTGATACGTACATGAAACGATAAATTTTGTGCTAGGATGACATCGTTTTAGAGTTTCCGGTAAAAAAATGAAATCTGAACCTTAATTAATATACACGTCGTAAGTATAAATAAGTACGTCCACGCACTACATACATATATAGATAGGTAGGTATTTGCAGGTTCGAATCGGTCACCTATACTCGAAAAACACGAGGCGTGATAAACCATCATATAATATGGCTTGGCGATAATTTCGCACATTGTTCGCAAAGGGTTAAAAACGGGAACATCAATCGCTGCAGAACGTAATGATTACTACGCTGCTGCCGACCACAGGGTACGGCGTGCGGTGCCCCCTTCCCCTCCCCCCGAGCACGTTCATCTCGGCCATTCGTTAAAACGTTTTAACTAATGAACGAAACCCGTCGTCAGCACGTTAGCCCGTCGTATTCGACAAATCTGCGTGGACGACATTAATCCAAGAATTAATGACTCGCAGTATCCTCTCGGAAATAATAAAAAAAAAAAATAAGAATAACGAATCGTTCTCGCTATAACATTATATTCGCTCAGATGTGTTTATTATTTGCACTACATATTATTATTATATTGGCACGGAATAATAATAATAATAATTACGATATTATTTCCAAACAGCTACCTAGCTGCGAGTATAATATATATAGCTACGATGTGATATAATTATTATAGTATAGGTACCTGCTATACCAAAGGTCCTTGCGAATTAATTGTATTAACGCGTATATACCTGAGTTGTTTTAAAACTGCTGACTCTTAACGTGTGTTATTTTATTACGGCTATTAGAAATTAGTTTTTAAATTACGTATACAAATATACAATATTACAAAGGTCAACGCACTTAAGAATTTAAATGTAATTTGAATATTCAACGCATATTATATATATATATATATATACCTACCACTCATATAATAAAAGAAACTTGTAATAATACATTTTTTGTAAATAGTTCTCAAAATATACGATGGTAAGCGTTTCATTGTATTTTTGTTTAATTCTTCAAAATATAATCTATTCTATTGTACCTCTGTATACGTTTAAAAGTATGAAGAATTAGGATGATGTTTTGTAAACAGATTTGTCATATAGCTTTTACAGAACTGGGGCACAGTGAACTATATGTTATGGAACAATCGACTCAATTATTCATGTTTCCAATGCTCTTACCGAAATAGTTTGTAGTAGGACAAAAAGTTTATTATTATTATATATAGGAACTAACACATTTAATTTCATGCTTTATACGGGGACGCAATACAGACCATTTTCAGAACTGCTCGGTATTGTTCATCTATAAAAAAGTTGATATAAATATTTTATATTAATATTATACGATTGTTTTTCTCGTTTATTGAAATCAGATAATATTATGTTACATTTTAAAGTACTATATTTTTTAGGATTCCCAATACCTACATGGCTACATATATAATCAGTTATTTTTAAAACAAATTATACTCAATGAATAACCAACATCGCGGGTTAAACAAATCTAAAATATGTAAATTCTTCCAGTATATATATATTTTAAATAATACAAGCTGCAGATTGTTTGAGTAAAAAAATCAACTTATGGTAATTAACAAAGATTTAACAAGGCGCCCCCGTTAGTGACGATTTATTTTTTTCTCTAACTATGATTATAAAACACCAGCTATGCTTAAACTGACGACGGGGATTACCTGATAAGCAGAGCAGTACACTTATGAGTGGATTTGTATGATTTTGGTTGATTATGAAAACATTTTTAAATTTTACAGCTATCTTGCACTGATTTAACTTAAACTACATAAATTATTGCCGCGAAGCTTTTAAAATAAAGAGATTTACCATTGGTAATTTGATTGAATGCTCAATGTTCTGAAATGATTGTTGAATTTTACGCCTCATTAATTTTTACACATATACCTACAGCTGATTTACTTTAACATATTATGCCACTTTGCGTATTAGTCAAATGGTTTTACTTAGATGGGTTCGCGAGTTTTCAGGGTGAGTATCTAACTAGATTTTCAATTATTGATCAACATCATCAACATCACCAACTCATCGGAATTATGGAGCAGTATTGAAATATGTTCCATTTGGAGAAACCAGAATTAACTTAAAGTTAAAAATGAAGTGCCATAACTATTTTGAAAACTTTGAAAATATCCCTAAGAATACATTAAATGGTATATTATAGATGAAAAATCTTTCTTTTTTTAAATATATACTTATAAATTAAAAAAATATATATACCTACATTAATTAAACATCTAAAAAACTAAAACTATTACTTATTTAATGAACATATTAGAACAAGTCTTAAACAATCTATATGACGTATATAAAATCCAAATATCACTGACTCACTGATCGCTGTATCTCAAAAACTATACTCAACGCACGAGCCTAAAATTTGAAAGAGTGGTTCCTCTAATACTTTCACCGTGCAATAAGAAAGGATTTTAAAAAATATCGACTTAAAGTGGATTAATTAATAATAATTATTCACGGGCAATTACGTATTGTGCTGCACGGCGCGGCTGCCCTCGGGTTTCCAGCTACCTGCAACCTATCCTTATGTGTTTGATACTTTGATATGAATTGTTCCTATAAATTTATCGATAAAAATAATCTCCTTACCTGCACGCGAACGAATGTTCGTTTCATTTGTACGCCGTACTACCAGCAGTTCGGACGCGCGATGACATATATTATACGTTATAATTTATATAATATATATAATATATCATATTTTACACATTTTGGGCCGTATATCATATGCTCGGATCGTCTGTTTATCTGTGCCCAAATATAGTACATCAAATACGCATCAATATTCTGAACAATGGCAGAAAGGTATAATAAAAAATAATAATTATAATAATTAAAGATTTTTAAGTTTAAAAATAATAAAGATAAATACTTTACATTTTTACTAAAAAAAAAAAAAATTGTGTTAATTAGGTACTTGTGCGATAAAAATCAATTGGTCACCCGCACACTTAAATAGTTGTTAATCTATCTCGTCGTGTTATTGCTAACTGATTACCTACACAATATTACTACGGTACAAATGTATTTTAAAACAGAAATACCTATACAATATATTTTGTGCATTTTAATTTTAAGATGTGTGTATTTTAGTATTAAAGTTAGAAAACAACTCGAGCTTTTGGGTATACACCTTTGTTCAGTTCTATTGTTCAGTATCTAATATTGATGCGCAAATGATGTACGACCTTTTAAACGGTCGACGCGCAAACGATACGTATAACCGAAAAGTCGAACGATGCGCAACTGCAGTCTTACAAAAAATGTCAAAATTAACTATAGTGATGAGCAAACGACAACCGGCTACATTTTGGCAAACAAATTTATAGAAAAAAAAACAAATCTTTAGTACGGGCAACCGTCGCAATGTTTTTCGTGTACCTACCTATTATAATTCTGATTTCACTCACATACGCACCTCGTGAGGGCCGCAATCCATCGCAGGTGGATTGTCTACCTGATAATATATATATTGCTCGCATATTGTCCGTGATCTAATGCAGTGGATTGCCTATAACATGGGTGGATTAGATGCACGTAAATCACTCGAGGTAATGAGGTAAATCTTAACCTATTTGGCTCGGGCAACGCTGCAGGGTGGGACTAAATCGAATATTGTCGCAACGATATTTCTTAGTATATTATTTTAACCGTTATATTATAAAATAAAACATATCGTTCATATAATATAGAGTTGGCATTGCTTTAATGGGCAACGAAGTGCATAAAAACTATTTTGCATTCAACACCGTTACCCATAATATTCTAAAATAATATTGTAAATGTGAAAAATAAATACACACGGGCGAAGCCGGGTAATTCAGCTAGTATAAAATATATTATTTTTATGTATTTAAAAGTATCATAGAAAAGTGAATAGATATTATGAAGTAAAGATACGGTACATAGGTACGTATGCGTGGACTGCTCTTAATAAAATATATTAACTCGAATAAAAAGGTGGTGTTGCCGGTGTTGGAAATTTTCAAAACGTTAAGAATAAGAAATGAACGGGTATTAGGGACGAAAAACTATAAGTAATAAAAATAAGACATACCTATGATAAGTCACGTAGCCCGGCGAATAAGAAATAACGAAGGGACTCCAGAAAGATAAAAGATTCAGGAGCGAGAAAAAAAGTGTCCGTGGGGGAAAACCGTTGAGTTGAATAACGAATATTTTTAGGGACTGCGTTTAAACACGAAACAATAAATTATGCAACAACTGCATTTCTAATAAGCAAAATTTAATTACAAGTGTATGCGAGTTGCTTTTGAACGAGTAATAAAATACATATAATACGTTTTCAGGAGTCGTTTGCCCGTCATATAAATAATAATTATACCCTGAGTGACTTCGTGTATACGGCTCGAATTAATATTTATAATCAATAAAAACGATAAACTATATGTACATTCGAAATCCATATGAAATCATTAAATATACCTAATAACTGGTACATGAGTGTTAACCTGCACTGTTGAATACCAATGAATGTATACACGTATTCAGTTCGTATATGTATTATTGTATTAACGCTTTTATTTATTGGCCGAATAAACTGTTTTCATTGTTTATCAATAGGTTTACTGTAGGTATCTTGGAACTCCACCATCCAGGATAATTTAAAATTAAAATGTATTGAAATTTGATAAATACTTCATGCGATATTGATCTTTAACACTTTCTGCATATACTGCAGTTTAATATATATAAATGTAACAATGTATCAAATCGTTAACAAGTCACTTATACATTTTCCATGATTAAAATCTCAAACTGAATATACAAAAAATGTTTGCTTATTTTACTCTTTAAAACGTCACCCTTACTATAATATTGGTAAGTTTTATTATATAATTTAAAGTACTCTTATACTAGACATTTTACTTAAGCGTTTAATCCATTTCCAACAGAACACGGTTAATACGCATGTTGAGACGTCGGTCAATAACTATATTATTTAAAATTTACCTTCATATTATGATGTAGATTTAAATACAATGATTTTGAAAATAATATTGTGATTATGATATGTAAAACTGTATGAGAATTGTTTCCAAAACTAAATATAACTGCGATCGATATTGTTCATTGCAGATTCGCCGATGAAAAATTAAAAATCAAAACTTAAATATTGAATTTGTTTTTGTTGTTTTTTAATATTACCATTGAGATTTGAAAAAATTTAAAAGTTCAATCTGTTTTCAAACTATTCAAGTCATTTTCTAATTGAAAAATGGTAAATATTAAAACGTACTCGGTAAATGTATTTATGTTTCACTGTCGGCTGACGACATAATAATATTACATAATATACTCAAGTCGAGTATTCGTTTAAACATTCGCGCTGATGAAAATAGAAAATTTTAAGTTTGTATACATTAATATTATTATGATATTATGCGGTACGTAATTCCTCTATGCAATATTATCATACGGTTTGTATTCGAAGTGTGCTTTGCAGGCTACGAATATTGTTATTATACACCCGAGATCCGAATTAACCGAAAACACGTGTACTCGCAATGATTCATCAATCGTCGCGGGTCGGACGACGACATTTTGGGCTTACGTACAAAAGTTCTCGACTTGACCCCTTCTCCAATCAGATTGTATAAATAGCTTATATAATATCATATCGAGACGGGCAAAAAAAATCGCTTATTTATATATATGAACGGAGACTGCTCGACGTACGTATATTATAATGACGCAGACCATACGGCTAACGTGTGAAATTTGTCGAAATAATAATAACCCTGGGTGTTTAAATATTATGATGGTATTTTTTGTTTGGCATACAGTAATGTCGGTCCGATACGCGACGTGTATGTAATATACCTCAGCTCGTGTCTGTACTATATATAGGTGTGTATATAATTATTATTTGATACCTATAGGTACATCATATAATATTATTGTATTGTATATATTTTTTTTCTCCAAATTTTTGTTCGGAATAATGGCAAAAACAAGAAATCACCGCAATGATTAAAAAAAAAAAACCACCTGACGAGTATTATATATATTATAGACTGCATGAGCGTACAAGCCTAAACCTTTTTTTTTTTTTTTATCTTTTTATAGTCTTCTCCGTTGTTTTTAACGTGAAAGACTTATACGGCTGCAGGTGCCATGCGACGATGAGGTCCGTCCGATCCGCTAGTGCAGTATATTAAGCACTACGTATACCTAATAATTTATTATTTTCGGTCCAGACGATTATTTTTGAAAACAATATCGTTAGGAGAAAAAAGAGTGTATAGTTAGTGTACGTACCTAGGTAGGCACCGAAAACACGCGTATACGAAGTTATGTATTGTTTTATTGTTGTGCTGAACGTTTTGAAATTCCGTTGTCAGTATATATATATATTGTCCCTTTTGTTGTTGTCGTGATGTTACCTGCGCTCGGCGCTCGTTTATTATTATTTATTACTATTATTTTTTTTTTGTTTTAAATTGTTTTCTTTTAATCGTTCAAACGGAATCTCACGCGAAATCCCGAAATCGCCATCTTCTCGTCGCTCAGTAAAATCGATGCGTACTCACGTTTTTCATAATTTTATCAAAACATATCGGAGGAGGAACGCAAAAACTGTCATATACTCAATATCCATATAATATACACTCTTTTGCGCAGTTTCGTCGTTTTGTTTACGCTGATTCTTCTCTTGAATTCAGACATCAAAGAAATATTAGAAATTAAGTACTCGGCGTGGTATATAGGTATACAGTGAAACCTCTAAATACCGGACACTCTCGGTCACTGAAATAGTGTCCTCTATTTGGAGGTGTCCGCTATTCAGAGGGTTCTGTTTGTATGAAACGTGTAGTTTGTTCCCAAAAGAACGTCCGCTATTTGGAGGTGTCCGCATTTTAGAGGTGTCCGTTAAGGGAGGTTTCACTGTATATACTATACGCGAACTATAATATATATATACCGTCTAATATTATATCATCATAAAACATTGGTTCTGTACCAAACTACATATTATATACTCATAAACAAATATACAATAGCGTCTTATATAAAATTATTATTTCCGTTTAGGAATTATTCTGTCTATAGAATTCCGTGTGTACCTACTGCAGCAGGTATACCTATTACACTATTAATACCTTTACATAATTTGTATAAAGTTTTTAAGATATATGGTAACTTTTGGGTTGGGCTAATCGGAGACCTCAAACCCTGCAGCTATGGCTTCCTGTCAAGAAAATATTATGGTTTATTTTTTTTCAAATAATCCAATCGTGTACTGTGATTATGACCGAAATGTGGTACGCTTATAATATCTCGTATGATATATTATATAAGTAAAAGAAACATGGACATCTTGTAGTGTAAGAATTAATATGTACACGTTTGTTGATAAATATTAACGATCTTACTTACTTTCGGCAGTCTCATCGTGTCTCGGACGTTTCGTCGGAATAAAACATAGGTATTATTAAAAAGCGAGAAAACGATTACTAATATTATAATAATATTATGTCATTATATTATAGGTGTTATGTAGTCGCGGACAATAAAAACTGCAGACGCGTCGCCAAAACAACCTTAGATCATATTATTTTTATTATTTATTTTTATATGATCTAAGCAAATACCTAAGTTCTAACGATGTAGTCGATATAGACATAAAACGACGATGCGTTCTGCGTAAAACGATTACAATAATATGCCGCCCGAGAGAGAGGCGGCGCGAACGTCTGCTGATTTGTTCGCCACGTGACGGTGATACATAAAGCGCCTTTGTGTGAAGTTCGACGTTTTTCCGAGTCCCTCGGTATAGCAAGGACACTCTATAGCAGGACGCTTTTCCAGGGTTTTCCGAGCAGAGTCCCTCGTTCCCTCGTCGTCGTCGCTTGCCGTACACTGCACAAACGAGTTGTTAGGTAATGGACACGTGGTCTATTGCAATATATAAATATAATATAATACCTACCTATACTGTATAACGGACACGTGGTCTATTTCGATATCAATTTATATATATATATATACGACTTAATTAAACATAAAGCGGACTGAGCAACACGTGAGTTGTCGATTCGACACGGCGTTTACTATTCTGTGCAATGTAATTTAGTGGGTAGTTATTTGTGAGATAGTACATATTATTGATTCGTGATAGACAAAAATAAGGATTATGAGTAAAATAGAATAGAATAAACATCATCAGCAGCTATGAGCTCTATAAGTAGCTTAAATGGTATATAGCTATCTACCTACATGATAATGTGGTCCTTTTATAGTAATACAGTAGAAAAAACAAAAGTTAAGAATATAGAAGGTACTGGATTATTCCCAATGTGTCTTTGGGCACCGTGATTAAAATTATAACTAAAGACCAGATTTATATTATGTATTTTAAATTGTAGAAAATAAACACTAGAAAAGTCTCAAATATGCACTTCAATTTCACAAAATATGCAAAGAATGTTATTGTTTTTTTTTTAATTATTTTACAGTGTAAATTATTTATTCGTTTTATTAACATTTTTATAAACAAAAAGTAAAGCGTATAATATAGCTGCATGTGCAGTGCAAATATTGTACTGCTGTACAAAAATGTAATATTTAATTTGTATTATATTATGAGCAATTTAAATTATACATAGGTTAATATTTTTTCATTCCATTTTTAATAATTAATACGTTTTCATTTATACATTGCAAAAATCAAGTAAATATCATTTTACTAAAATTAAATAGTACCTACATTGCAGGTAATAAGAAAAAATTACAACGAAATTTAATGTAGTATAATATGTTAGTTGAAAAAACAATAACTTCGTAATAATCTTTTTTTTTTTTTGTTCAACACCTTTTTGGATTGTTAAGCGTATATTTGTACGTTGTTTTTTTTGTAAAAATATGCAAAAATATGCAGAACGTGCACTTACGTCGGGACATGCAAAAATGTGCAGCATACAAAATTTAGATCAATCAAGTAATGACTTATGGACAATCATTGGCTGCATATTATATTATATTATATGATGTTGAAAATAGCAACACGCGTTTTATGAAAAATCCGGTCTTCAGATAAACGGATATAAAATAATATAATATATTATACACCGATATTTATATTAGCTATTATATAACAATCATGCGATGATAAGCAAATGTCTGTAAAAATAATCCACCGCGATAAATCCCTATAGAATATACATTTTAAATCCCGAAAACTACAAAACCAAAACATAATACAAGTATACAACACTGTAAAATAATAGAAACTCGATATTTTATTCATTTTGCATTATATACATATTATAGTTGTACACAATCGAGTAATTTATGTAAGTGCAGTGGCGCTGAACTCGTACAAATATTGTGAAGTCAAATCTATTGGCTTGAATAAGGATATATAATACATTTAATATTCAAAAAACTAAAATATTATATTATTAAATAAAGAGATCGCTGCTTCAGTACGTCATAGTATATATATACTACGCATATATATAGCATTTAACTATGTAAGACATCACTGTGCATAGTGTTCCTATATATAAGCATTAATATATATATGTACACGTGCGAGTAAAATTACTTTATATTAAAAAAATATATATATTTATTTTATACATAATTTACGATTCAAACAATTCTTTTACATTTAAAGAAATGTGCAAACTTGTACGTTTTTCTCTTTTGAACCATTTTTTTTTTTATCAATAATATAAAATATACATTCTTACGTGAAAATCAATAATTAGCATAGGCGCAGTTTCAATTTCTTACTTTGAAGTGTGGAAGGGTGGGGGGGGGGTTGAACAAGCCGGCACAATTTATTGGCACAATAATACACACGAGGGGCCTTGCAAGATAATATCGTTTTCTGTTTTAAAAATGTTAAATCAAAGACATTTTACAAATAACCATATACAGATAAGTACATTATCGAATGTTACTTAAAATAAAATAAAATAATTAAAGTCTGATTCCGGGGCAATTGCAGGCCTTCCCGATTACCGAATCGCACTTCATTGGGACGTCGTCGGCACCCTCGAATTGCGGGGCTTACGGTAATATTATAGACGTATATCTTAGCAGCAGAAACCCGTGAAATATATTTTCGAAATCGATACATACCTATATGACACGAAATGCGATCAATCGTTGAAATTAAATGTTGTGATAAATAGTACTCCTAAATACGTCATTGGCTGTGCAGGAGCTGATATATGCATAGAAATCTCGAACGATTTTTATATAATTTGAAACAATAATATGCTGTGCCTATAAACCCTGTTATCTATGACGTAGGTAAATCCACTATATTATATTGTGTTATCGTACGCACAAATACGAAACCACATTGCAGATAACTACCATAATAATATATGCGCGTACGTATATTGTAACGATTGTCAATGCTTCGTTTTAGTTAGTAATCTAACTACGTTACAGTATCTACCCAACAATATTGTTTTAGCATTTTTATACTGTTTGTGATAATATTAAAATAATATCGAACAGCCCACATTATTACATTAGGAATCATATAATAATAATTTATATGGTCGTTTTCGAGGTATTAACAGTAGGTTATCATAAAAAACCGCATGTATCGACCACAAGTATATTTTGTTATTTCGTACTCGTTAGGTGGTTGTCGACGGTATTGTGGTTAGCGAAAATCGAGTTGGAGTATATCTTAGACCGGCTTAAGTTTTTCCGTACTCGTATTCTTTTTGACTGACAGACATTATAACAATTAAATTATAATTATAAAACATTATAATTTATTTTGAATTTTTGATGATTTTTTTTTTCGTTTATTTTATTTTGTCCTAACAATTTTTAAAATAATATAAACTTTTCTTACGCGTTTTAGCAGAGTATAGGTACTTATAATATTATTTGTTAAAGTTTTGTTTCGCTGATGGTTAAAAATAATTCATCATATTGTATTATTAATGGATGTTCGTTACTATATAACATTGCAGTACGGGGTGAGAATATTAAGAAATGCCTCGTCAAACATTCATATTTTATAAAAAATTAAAACCGTATAATATATTTTATCGAGCGGATAATTCAATATTAAATCGAAAAGCAACAAATTCGGAATATATTGACATGTCACTTTTAAATTGCTATAGTTGAATTGTCCGATTGTGTGTGGGAATCGAATTACGTTTGATTATTTTTTAATCATCGTGATGCTACTGCTCCGACGTTTGTAAATATGTAATATAACGTACGAGTTTAATGTAATACGTGTTTATAGTTTAATATTGATCAGTGTTGCAATATTGTTGTTTTTAAAAGTGGCAAAACATATTAAATTATTATGCTTCTTTCACGAATACCTGCGATTGAATAATGGATCATGTATGTTAAAAATACTACTATTACGTAAAAATATATAGTGGCATATACCTATATTCAAACCTTAAAATAAAATCACTCATTTGTGAACCACTTCTTATGCGGTATCGATATTATTCGACCAATCAGACCCAACACTAAGTCGAAATGAAATGTCAATCAAATTCACACGAATACTATTATACAGTAATACAGTATACACATAATGTAAATAGAAAATATTACACCACCTCTTATAAGGAATTATTAATAAATCACAAAAAAAACCAGCCCATAACAGCTGACAACAGATTACTGATAACACGTGAGTGATAATATCGTAGTCTCGAGTGGCGAGGTAGTGGTAGGTCGGTGATGGTGCGAGTGTTCTCGGGTCAGAAAAAAATTAAAAAATTTTTTTTTTTTTAAATTTTGCTGTCGTTTTGTACACATTTAACTTTTATAGTTACAACTTATAAGTTATAACGAATTAGCAGTTTTGTATTTTACCATGGTCCATGTTATCTTATATTTTAATGGTGTAATAAATGATTTGAACAATTTTTATGGAAACAAATAATAATAAATGAAGAGTATTGTAGTGTTTTGAAATATAAAGTATGTGATTTTATTATTATAAACAGTTGTATTATGTATTGTGTGTTATATGTTGTATTAAAAGAATTCGGGGGGGGGGGGTGTTGAACCCCCCCACAGGTACGGCCTTGCTTCGAGTGACTTATTTTTTCCTCAGAAAATTGAACTTTTTTAAATATAATATTTTTATTATTTTTTATTGAGATGAGCCTCGCTGGGTTAGCAATTGGCTCACAGTTTCAGCTGTATATTAACATTTTGCACAATAATTTTGAATGTTTATTAATGACGATAAAATCACACAAATAAAATAATTTGTTCTGTACACAATGTGAACATTGTTGATAAAATTAAAAACACCGTTTTTAATAATGCAGTATAGTAATTTTATTTTCACAATCAATAAACATAATTTCTTTTCTTTTCTTTTCTTAGGAAACATTTGGACATTTACAATACTTCAGGAAATAAAGGCAATCATAATGGTTATTTAAATTATTTATACAATTGTTATTAATCATTCATACATATATAGCATGTTTTCAGGTCTTACACAACGCTCGCAGGAAATCTGTTTCCAAAAAAAAAAAAAAATACATTTAATTTAGTTCTTTGTGTAAAATGACTGTAATATTATAGTCTACGTTACCTACTTCAAATTAATTCTTACGCTTGAAGTAGTATAAACAATTATCAGTCTGAGTGTATTTCATTTAATTTTACTTTAACTTTTAAAAGCCGAAAACAAAATAATTGAAGTACAGTGAAAACTGTAATCACTTTCCGTGCACCGAGAGAAAAAAAACTAATATTAGTCCACACCAAATAAATAATATTTAACGCATATTATGCAGAACCATAGAATTCCAATTTTGAGAATTAGAAACAATTCCTAACAAATAAATATATTTAATGATATTATAATTTATCCCAAAACTGTGAGCTGATAAAAATACTTAATCATTATATTATTTCTATTGAAAAATACCCTGCAATATTTAATTAGTACTTACCCATGTTAAGTTGATATATAATTTTTGAGCAATCTAAAGATTGTTATCAGGTTTAAATGATTTATTTTTAACTATTTGCTTAAAAAATAATTGTACATTGTATAGTAGGTAGGTCGGTCGTGGGTACCTATAATACTTTATGTATTTTCGTTTAAATTCTAAATATATTTTAAACTTTTATATTCCATATTGTTTTCATGCCACTTGACGTTTTATACATTTTATGGTATACCGTAAACGGTATATAACTATACCTAGTTTGCAAGCAATGCAAACAAACGGTTACATCATATTTGTGACATAATCACATATATGTAGTTCACTGAACTTTTGTGTTTTATAAAACCATATCCAATTATTCGGGTTTAATAGAATTGTTCAAATTAAAATTAAAATTGTTTCAACGAAATTCAAAATTGAATTCAAATCGAGTTTGGTCGAAACTATAATATTGTCCTAGCCGTAGAAACGCAATTATAAATCCAGCGAAATGCTCAAACTTTTAATTTTTAATAGAACGCGCGTGTCTGCGGATTACGAGTTTTTAATTTACTATAAACAGTATATATGAGCAATAATTGCACAAAAACTACCCCACTTAAATAGTATATCTCTATATATATTTTTTAATTTAATATGTTGTATATGTACAGGTACTTGTATTATTAAAATTCAAGCGTGGGTTGTTAATTATGGCTTTTACCTTTTTACTGATGTACGATAACGTTTAATTGTTGCAGCGGAATGGTGTAATGGAAATGAAACTTACCAACAACGGCCATCTGCCTATATCAATAAAAACATATTGTACAATATATTATAATATGATCATATATGGCCATATTGGTACGCTGTTGGGTACGTACAAAATTATTAATGCGTTTTAATACCTATACTGTTGATGAAAAAAAAAAACGAAAAGTTTTGTAATAATACTAATAAGCAATAACTAATAAATATTAATTGGCTTTGTGTTAAAAGATTATGGACAACGTTTCTTGTTTAGTAAAAAAAAAACAATTAAAAAAATTAAATAATTCGACGGCTTTTGAAAAAAAAAAGAGATGTTTGATGACTGACGAGTATAATAGTCTTTAAACCCGCATGTTCGTTTTAGACACCGTTTTGGATTGCAATATTTTTTTTTTTTTTTGCACTATTTGGAGTTAATTTACAATATATTGGTGATTCCGTTAGCGTTCTTTACGGGTATGGTTAAGGGTGCTAATTTTTTAGATGTAGTTTTTGCCGCAGTGAGCAGTGGATAATATATCAAATGATTTATTAATGGTTTTAAATCATTATTGAATGTAGCAATTTGGTTTGATGGGTTGAATTCGCTAGAGTAGCAGGGAACTATCCTTGGAAGGATTGGGTTGTTTGGTTAGAAGTTTTTTGAGGGAGTGGAGGGAAGTCTGTTGAGTTGATTGTGGTTTATTGTTAGCGTTAGACATTTCTGGCTGAGATAATTTGTTTCTAGACCAATGGTTAGATGATTGGGATTTCTGGAATTTATTTATGTTTCAACCTTAAAATAATAAATTCAATTATGACGAATGCCTTTTCCGAGATTTTGTTGTATACTTTTTCAATAAATTACCTAACTGTTGACGGCTGCAACGCGGTTGCCTAATAATTGTATATAGTGTCAATGTTTGCTTCTTAGTCAATCGTCTTGGAAATCTAATAGGTACAACATTCCTCATAAGTTGTTCTTACAGAAATTAAAAAATATAAAAAACATTCATGCACAGTTGTGTTATGTAGAAATATATCTGAAGTTCAAATTTCGACAAAATTGGATTTTTTAACCAAAAATAACGATTTTAGTTATTTTGTTGAGATTGAAACTTTTTGCCTTTATACACGTATAATTATCATTTATTTTCTATACTCAACGAATTGTTCAACATTTGGACTGATTTTAGGTATTCATAGCACGAACTTTTTTGGGCGACATATAAGTTAATAACAATTATATACCTAGCTATGTATTATAATTGCAATTACCTTACGTCTTGATAGTCGTCTGTATTTAAAAAATATATAACAATTTTTTTTCTACTGTAAAACGAGTGTTATACGATGTGGAATGTCGTCAACTAAAAAAAAAAAACACAAACATTTGACGATAGTTGAAATAATAATATGGTAATGCGAAGAGTTAGAGCGTAACGATAGTCTATTAATAATATTGGCGAAAACCCATACATTAAGACCTGAATATTTAGTTAGTGCGTAACTGCGTCACTATATAATATGTTCGGCCTTTAAAAACTTTGTTGATTCTACTTCAAAGTTGGTGTCCGAACACATCAACATTAAATAGCTTAATTTTTTCATTTTATATAAGACTTGTTCTACTCATATAATATTTTAAGTTTTTTGTTTTATCTTCAGTAAAAACCTTTATGCAATTTTGTTTTCAAGAACGACGATTTATTATTTAGGTATATACACACTTGCGATGTTGGTTTTATGGAGACAGTATATGAACATGTCCATCGGTTTAATATGTCAACATATATTTATGCATAAATATATGTCAACATATATTTATGCATAAATGGCGGACGGTAATTTTTTTCCCGTGATAAATAATCGAGAATAATTAAAATATATTATGTAAAACTTAATTACTCTGACAGCTGCCGTTTAGGATAATAATGATGGTTGTTCACTTTATATAGTATTTTGATGTAAAATATATTACACAATTAGCGGCGGTTAGCCAATGTTCAAATTTGTTTAGCGAATTAAGGCCGATTTAAAATTTATCAGTAGGTAGTTAATGTATACCGCACGGGTTTATTAACGAATTGTAAACATTATACAATTTTATAAAAAGCCATTAGGGTGGAAAAAATGTAATTTTTCTACTAATGCAGCTACACGCGGTTATCTAAATAATGTTAACGGCAAACAGTGTGCGTCGTATAGCCATAAGCTATACTGTTGTGGTTGTGTGCTATAAAGCCGCGTGTTTAATATTTTAATTTTCATTAGTTTCATATTTTGTTTTTACGACGGTAATTTTTCACGTAGTAAACGTTTAAATTATTCTGTTTCTCTGTCAAACAACTTTGACCCAAAACGCACGGGTCGGCCAATTTGTGTAAGGCTGCTGGTTATATTCATTAAAAACGATTTAGCTTTAAAATTAGAAATCCAGAAAAATCGGAGGTTGCGCTACAGGTTTTCTTTATTGTTCACGAGCACGCATCGTAATATTTTTTTATTATTAAGAAGATAGATGTATATAATTACAACGCTCGTCGACAGAAAAAATAACGCAATATATTATGTAAACTTTTTTTTTACTATAGTAAACGAATGTTTATAATATTTATAAAATTCATACGATAAGTAATACATTTTTAACAAAGATATACAACCACGGGGCGGAGATTGGGCGAAGGAGTTGGTCCGCAGTGACACTATAGGTACTTAAGAGGTTTTGTTTAGGATTTATTTATTTGTCTGGAAAGAACGATGGGATTAAAATAATTATTGAGAACGTTTCTGGGCCGTTTAAGCTGAAGGCCGCCAGTTGGATTGTCGAATAGAGTGATGGAAGAAAGATTGGATATAAGCGGGCTAATACGATAACTGCGTGGTGTGTTTGCATGACTTTTTCGTAATAGTAATACGGCATTTTTGGAATTTAAAGGCCTGCAGTGATCTGCAAAGACGGGTTGGTGATAAGGCTAGGGGCATTTTGATTTGATCGAAAAAAATATGGGTACTGGTGTTCGATATTCTATGGCTACACGCCCCAAAGTCGGATACTCTGGACACACATGTCATCGCATCGTTGAACGGATTGTTTGTTTCTAGAGAAGGCGAATTTAAGGTAGCGCAGGGACGTTCGATTAAATTGAAGAGGTGCGTCGTCCGCGGAGTTTGCGAAGTCTTACGCGTCGAGGGATTTTGTTTTTGATCGTTTTACGTTTACCCAAGTCAGACTATATAAAATATTATATGATGATATGATATTAATGAGACGACATTACCATAATTGTGCGCGCAATCAATTTATATATTATAAAGTGGCAGTGCTGCTGGCCGCACGTACGCCTCCATGTTACGTGTGCAGTGTGTGCGCAGTACCTACATATATATATATATATATATTACTATTATGTATACAACAATAATAAAGTGTACAAATAATATAGTAAGTAAACATCGTAATCGTGTAAGACCTGAGGTATGTCATTATTGTTTTGCCGTAGAGCGATGATTATTATAATTGTTGTTGTTGTACGTACCTGGACCAGGAATACATTAAAACTCGTCGATGACATCTCCGCGAGCACATAAACCGTAGTGGTGACTCGTGTAAAAAACGTGTAATAATAATATAATAATAATATTGTGCCATTAAAAAGGTCTGTCGCCGAGCAAATGTTTATGATAATAATACGAAGGGCACGTATGAGGGCACTTGACCTCGCACCTATATAATGATTATAATAATATTATGCACGTTTTATTCAATTATTATTGTTATTATTATAATAATTTTTTGGTAGTTTCTGCAGCAAGACTATGTCTCTATAAAAGAACGACTCGTGCGTAACCGTAACGCTCCTTATTATTATATGTCGCCGGAAAACGAAAAATAAAACAGACCTAAAACCTACCCTCTGTAATAATAATAATAACCACTTTACTAAATACCGAACGCGTATATCATCATATATATCATATTCATATACCGCACACGACGAGGGTATTGTTTGTCTCTGTCCGCCGACCGAGCGGTACGCGCAATAATTAACGTGAATTATATATTATAATAATGCGTATAATCGACAGACGAATTTGTTTTTTTCGACAGTTTTTAAAAATATATTTTATTGCTCACCCATATAATATATAATATCGTGTAGGCACATATCGTACCCCGTCGGCGAGAAGACGCAGGCACGCAGTATTCTCTGGATGTGCGCCTATATATAATATGTGTATTATACTGCATATTATTATTATTATTATTGTATTCCTCCTACTCGACGGAATTTCTCGCTTCGCCACAGGTGGCCATAAAACACATTTATTATTATTATCGTTATTATTGTTATATCGAAATACTCCTCGACGCGAAGGGACCGACCGATTGTCCGTAATATTATATTATTATATTCATCGGCAATGCCGTGGCGGCGGTGGCGGTGGTGTTCCGAAGAAAGAGCGCCCCGTATACGATCATTATATTATATATTATTATTATTATTATTATAATATACTTCTCGCATATAAGATATACACGTGTGTGCCGTGTGTGCGTATTGTACACGCGAAACTTGTTGTGCAGTGTATAATAATATGTTATAATATATATATACACGCACACACGAGATGGGCCTGCACAAAAGGACGTCATATTATAATATCGTGTGTACGTGAAAAATGCGGGTCCGCCGCCGCCGCCGCGACCCGTTCAAAAGCAGCCCTTCTCGAACATGTCTCCGCGGGCTGCAAAAAAATGAATATAATAATAATAATAAAAAATTGTAAAATATAAAAAGAGGCGACCGTTTTTTCTTTCTTTCTTTTTATTATTCGTTTCATACCTTTGCTTATCTTACCGCCATAATCTGCTAGCGCGCGTTATTTCACAATGGCTATTTCTCGCCGTCTCTCTTGTCTAGTCGTCAACGCCATCGCTGGTATTATACACATTGTATTATTTTTATTATTATTATTATTATTATTATACGTATACGGTAGTCTTACGCGGTCGTCGCCGCGGCCGGCCGGGCGGTTAACGTCGTCAGAACGATTGCGCAGGGTACCCGTATGTCATGCATATTATTATTATTATTATTATTATGTTATAATATAATTATTCGTGTGCCGCCGTATGGGGTCCGCACACACATAGAGTCGCGTACCTGGCAAACGAAAATAATTTAGTCGAAAATACTCTAATCTATAGATCCCACGACCGTTTTTTTTCCACCCTCTCCCTCTCGCGGTCGATCGTCATCGATAAACTACTGCTGACTGCGAAGAGGAGTTTTATACATATTATTATTACTATAATATAGCTCGCTGTACCTTTTTTAACCGTCCGAAAATCGATTCGACGTAATTCTTTATTTAAGTTTTTTTTTTTTAGGAGGTGCCTATACATAGCAAATACAATTCAATTCAATTATTTTTTTTTATGATTGTGTGGCAACTGTTCAAACATTATGAAACGGAATATAATAATAATCAATTATAATATATCGATCGTCTGACAATTATATTATTTTTATGACAGGATTAAAATAATCGAACGTACGTTTTTTTTTACAAAACGAAATATTACATGTATATAGGCATTTACAATACGAAAATGGCGTCACATAAAAATACGCTTATTTAGAAATATATACCTACGGGTTCAATAATTTCAGTTTGATTAATAACGTTATGGTATAATATATATACTGTTAAAGTATAAACCTCAACTTACTGTAGTACCTGTAACCACTTATTTAATATATACGTGAGAAACGTCGTGAGCATTAGATGATAATATGACCTACCCTTTGTCGCACGCAGCATAATAATATAGCATATTTTACAAACCTTAATAAACTCGAGAATCGAACAACACGATAATAATATTATCACAATAACGTCGTGTAGGTATGTATGTATGTATCTGGTGCGTATATACCATTTGAATGCGTTGAATGCATCGGTGGTGCATTATTATTATATACATAATATATATTATTAATATTCTTCTCGCGGTATAATTTATTTACTTTTAACCGCAGTTAAAATATTAACTGTATAGGCGCGCACACGAGATTATAACAATATAATAATTCATTTCAGATCTGATTTTAATGGGACGACGACGGCGACGATGATTAACAATAAAAAAATTGTTTTTTCTCGACCAAACAACAATAATATCATCCTTGTCAGAGGCGCGTACAGCATACGATGAAAACGTATGGCATCCACATATTATATTATTATTATTATTATTATTATTTTATATCGTATAGAGAGGTGCACGCTCGGGAATTCGTTAAAATATTCTCGGACGACCGACTCTGCTGTGTAGGTACTCGCCGGAGCTGCAGCATAAAATGTAGGGAACGACGACCACGGTTTATGATGTTATGTGTGTAGCCGCATACGGAGGTATATACCTAGGTACCTATCTGCTGTAAACGATCATAATGGACATCACGTCTGTAAAACACGTCACACAAATGAGATGTATAATACATGTGAACTTCCTACACGGTCATGTTGTACAACAATCATCGTCGGCCTCAGAGAAAACGTTATATTTTTTTTTTATGAAAGTCAACCCACCCTTTCTGAATATTTTTCTCCGTGCGCACAACAATATGATGTTATTATTAATGTTTAGAGTCAAATGACGCGCCGTGTTCCTTATCCCTTTCACCGGATTATATTATTATATTATTCTCCGTCTCCATATATATGCATTGTATTTACATACTATATCACCGGGAATGATTAACGACACACACGATACATAATGTCAACCGAATGATATTTTTCAATGAGCCCAAAATTGAATATTATAACAATAATAGCCGCGGTACCTATATATGTATTATATCGTATAATTGTATCCCATACAAATGATGTATGGTGTGTAGGTTTAACTGATAGGTAGGTCCACAGTTTATGTCTTATCTCTTATAATATAGGCATATGATGGTATAACGTACACGAAAAAACTTCAAGACAGAGTCCCGACAGCTGAAAGTCATAATCTTATAATTTCTAAATTTCAATTGAATTTTTATCGAGAAGTGTTATAATGACACGTGATGATGAAAAAATGTCTGATCGTTCGTATATTTGTAGAATACAAAACGGTAAACTATAACGGCGAATAATAAAAAATATAATTCATAATATCGTTTTTATCGGTTTCTCGGTGGGATACAATATAAGTTATTGTACAGTGCAAAATGCAATTAATAGTATAAGCACTTAAGTTAGATCACATAATCGACAATGCGTTTATTGAGTATTATTTCGATTTTTCAAGTACTATTTATATGTACTTTAGTACGCGTTATGCCTATACGTCATTAAAGCGGAGGATAGAAAAATGCTGTTTTATTTTACGAATATAAACCTAGCTACGTCTTTTTCCTGACCGTATATCGAATAATATAATATAGAACTACGCATCATCAAAGTAAAAATTATTCGCATATTTTGAATTTTCAGTGCGTCGAGAAAAAAGAAAACGAAAACGCTCTACCTACCTACCTATGTAATATTATATCGATTTCAAACGGTAGTAAGTTATTGTACATCGGTCACTCGTGCTGCGCCGGGCTGTGCGTTTATCATAATATATTATAATATTATTATAATAACGTCTTGCTCGCGCATTTTTCTCGTTGCAGTCCGGTGCGGAAAAACCGTTTTAGCCGATTAGATTTTTTCGTCTTCGCGGGCCGCGTTCGACGGCGAAACAGAAGGACTGAGTGCATAATATAATATACCTAAGGCATTATTATTACTATTACGATATTATACAAATGCTCTGAGGTCTGTGCAGTAAGTACCGCGCAGTAAAACCGCGGCGGTTCAATTAAAAACTGCGTCGTAGCAGTCTCCGAGTCATATTATTATTACTATTATAATATGTTTATGTATAAAGCATATAAACGCCACGCGCGCAGTAGAGTCTCGGCCGTACCGGCTGCTGCTGCTGCTGCTGTACGGAAAAATACAGACCGAGAACGGACTAAAAAAAAAAAAAAAAAAACAAATGACACCGTCCGGTGGTCGTTTCAATCTTATCGAAGACTGCGCGTGCAGCATATATTATATTATTATTATTATTATACGGCAATAAGCGTATACGCTATCTGCCCGCAGTAGAGCTACTCTCGGCTCTACTCGGCTATTATATATATATACGCTTATATACAATAATTCACATATATATATATATAGGTACATGTATACGACGTCCTCGGAGTTCACGACTGCGGTGTAATGTCGTGCATTAGCGCTCGAGGTGACCGGTTGACAGGCCGCGCGCAGCACAGTTCGTGTGTCGATAAATTAACGGAGATATTCGCGAGGATAACTTTGTCACCCGAAGCTCATGTGCTCGCACAACACGCCATATCGGTCGGTGCCCCCGTCCGTCCGTCCGTCCGTCCGTCGCATAATAATATAGTGGTCCGAGGCGGCGGCGGCGGCGTTCATTCGACCCTGCAGCAGCTGACTCCGCAGTGGAGGTTGTTCCCGCGCGTGAGTGTGGCGTTCGGGTCCGCCGCAGTCGACTCTCGATAGTATTATGACATTCGGAAGTCCTATAGTATATTATATGGTTGTTATTGACGATGGTTATATAGTTGTCGATCTGTGTACGGACGCGATGGCGCCCGAGACAAGTTTTTCGGATGTATATAGCGAGACACGGTATTTTACCACCCATACCCAGCTGCACCCCCTGCACCCCCTGCACCAAAATTCAAAGTTTAATGGGTTTTTTTTGTTTTTGAATATTGTTAATATTGGTCGATATTGATATATACCGAGTTACCTATAATAGCGGTATCATCTGAAGTGCCGTGGCAAAGGGGAAATAATCGAGAATCGGCTGCCTCTGAGTTTTTTAGGAGGTGGGCAGGTAATGTCGATTTTACTATTAACTGTGGATAGTAGGTACCTAACTATTTTAGTAATAATTACGACAGGCAGTTATCAAATATCGGCCTTTATCCCGGTTATTGGTGGGTGAAAAATATTAAACTCGGAAAAACGTCATGTTCGCCACGCCACTGTAATATCATCCCGGGAAGTGGTTAAAGCTATTTAAAAAAGTGACCAAGTGACTGAATAGTGAATCTTATCATAAAAGTGACCTAAATAAGTGTATTTTTCCTAACAACTTACTGTTATCAAAATATTTTTCGTTGAATATATTCTTCTCTCCTTATTTTCAATTTGTAACGACAAATCACTATTATAGGGTTGGGCGCCACTGCAAACGTACTACAGTGTATTATATAGCGTGTTTATTTTTCGGGAAAACATTCTGGATTAACGGTTTTATCTCCCGGGCAACAATAGTATCATATTGACTCGTTATACCGGAGTCACTTGCACCACCACCTGGTAACTGGCCATCGAATTGAGAAAGACGATTTTCGAGTTAACCCAACATTAATAACCTAAAATGATAAAGTATATGCATTAATATATTCAAAAAATGATCCAAAACAATTTTTCGTATAATATAAACCATTTGAGATCGAAACTATTGAACCTATAGTAAAAAATAATAAATAATACGAAATAATAAATGTGTGTTATTATATATTATTTATTTTTTCTTAATATTTTGAGTTATGTTCATTACTTCTTAATCCATAATCGCTATGGCCTGCAGATGGTGTATTTTCTATTCGACGCTATTTTAATGGAATTGAACATTTTTACGTAAAAAATCTCCTAAACAATCCATTTTTAAAAGTGACCACAATTATTGGTCAATTACATTTAATATTTATCCACTAAATGATTTTCAGTAGAAAATGGGGTTTCTCTTTTGAAAAACAGAAGTTTGTACAGGGCACTCCTTATATGCAGTCCAGAAAATCTCAAGGGTTTAAATAACTACATAGAATAAAGGGAGAGCATGCTCGGTGAATCATCCTGTATAATACTAATATAGATAGATACCTCTAGGCTCTAATACAGATGTAAATATAAATAAATATATATAATAACTTATAATAATATTATGTATACATGATGAATAGGTATAGTAAAATATGTATTTAAAAGTAGAACTTATATGTCTGTAATAATAGTTTAATCTGATTTGTTATTTGTATTATAATACTACACTATACACCAGCTACTATGCTTTTATTTCGTTATACGCATTACATATAATGTGCAATGAAACAATAATACAACTATAAAAGCTTACTGTTTTTCTGAATATCTATATATTCTATTATAGCAATTAAGCTACCTGTATAGTGTATTTTTTATTGATAAAATGATAAACACCATATAATTATGGAACATAATATTGTATTGTTATTATCATTAACGTTATATGATAATAATATGTATAATACAGTCAACGTTGGTCAGTTGTTATAGTTACCTATTAGTTTTTATTAAAATCTACGACGATAATAACACATAAATATATATTGTAAGTACCTATATATAGACCAGGGGTGGCCAACGTGGATAAATACAACGATAATATCGAGAACCAAAAAGTTTATGAATACGTTTAATAAAAAAAAAAAAAAAAAATGATATTCACAATAATATAATAACGAGTGAATTATTTTGGTTTTTGTCAACAAGACGCGAGCCGCACTCGACCACGCCGAGAGAGCCGCAAGTTGGCCACCCCTGCCACCTATATTATATATTATATAGTTCAATATTACTACTTTATAATATAATATACTTTACGAAACGACATCGTGGATAATATTATACAGTCGATGATGATAATATCACGAGCAGCGTAGTAGTCGTTATTATGTTTAACATATTAATAATAATATGTTTGTTTTTCTTCTCGGAGTTTATATCGTTTTTTATAGAACGTTATATTGAGTTAACCGCGGAGGCCAGGTGCTCTGGATAGGCCATATTATGCGTACATATATATATTGCTGCAGCTATATATGAGCCAATCGGTATATTACACACGATAGTCGCACACGCCCTATATACCTATATGGTTTTTATATTTTATGTGTGCATTTTATTGTACATATAGGTATTATAGGGGATGTTTGACGTTAATTGGGACATCGCACGCACAATACAGACCTTTTCATTAAATATTCGTGTGTGCGCGCGTTTTGTTTACATTCTGCGCTTAACGTTATAATATAATATTAGACGAATTATAATTTATTCAGACCGGTTGGACGGAAGGAATACGTACATCGGACGATTTGTTTTCGTAATAATATAATATAACGACTTCTCGTTTAGTGCGTATATATGAGATGTACGCGAGTGTACCAAAAACACGTTTTTTTTTGCTTTTAGAAATGCGCGTACCTATGCCAAATTGATTTTTAATTTTGTTTATCGATATCGTTAACACGGATACATCTGTATCCGTTCAAAATTTATGTGTGAATTTATTGTGTTTGAATAAATTATTCGATATTATCTATACGTCCCCCGAGTTGCACTTTTTATATATTTACTCGAAACAAAAGTCACGCCCCGTAGTAGCGATAGTAAAATGTTACCAATAAACAATGTATACATATGCAAAATTAATGTTAAAATTTTAATGTCAATTAATGTCGTATTTAAAAACGAGTAGTATTATTATTCTTCAACGTAAATTTGGTTCTAAAATAATATTCACGAATCAATTATTGTGCATTTCGTAATAAGTTAAGAAGGTTTTAAAAGTATTTTATTGCACCCAAGAATTATTGTAGTTTATTATCAGTATTGGTCGGATAGTATGAACTGCAGTAAATATTTTCGGAGATAAATTCGAACCACTTGTTTGGTACAGGGATGAGAATATAATATTTCTTAGCGTTGGCAACCACTGCAGATTTTTGAGGATATTCTACCTGTTTCTTCGAAGGGTGTAATCGGTGCGCACACAGAAAGGTCGGAGGGGTCGGAATGGGATGAAATCGGAAAAATATGGTTCCAAAAGAGTGTTCGAAATCATTGGAGTGGCTAAAGAGGATTTGGACGATTTGAAATATAGAAATGGTTTTAAATTTAAGAGGCATTTAGAGTGAAAACTTTTAGCTTACCTAAACACATTTTAACTGTCGGAAGGATTTATTTTTTTAATACAAACTTTCAAAAAAGTTTACGGATGTCTTTATGAGGCTTTTAAAAAATATATATAGGTATACCCTAAGTGAATGCGCGGCAATTGAATATATTTTATTTTTCTTATGTTGTGTTCCAGTCGTACGCGCGTGTGCATATCATATATTTATATACATATATATATATATATATATAGTGCTTATATAATATATTAGTATGTATGTATCCCAACGGCACAAAATATGTCGTCGGAAGGTATTTACTCAAAACCTTCAGGCGCCGCGTGTTTTTCCATCATAAACATGTCAAAACTCTTATTAAAAGGGTTCCCACTCCTTGTCCGACCGTAGTTTTTCGCAGGTGGTATATTATTTGTTTCGAAAAAATAACTGTTGTATAATATAGAGAGTGGCGTGTGTTCGGTGATGGCCACCGAATTTTCAGTCAAAATGTACCTAATACGTAACGCACGGCTTTTACTGCAGAGTTGGTAAAATATAATTCTTTAATAATTGATATTGCAGGGTGTTCCCGCAGCTGTAAATGGTTTAATTTGCTCGCCAAACAAACGTCGTGGGCGTTTATATATTTTAATATTATAATTTGCGAGCACGCGGTTTTATAATATGTATTACATTAACATCGTGCAGTTTACGTTTTGTTTTGTGCACCGTGTACCCATCGTGTACAGGGTGATTCGCCAGCATGCTCCTCCTTTTTTTACTTCAATATAATGATGGCAGTTATTCAAAATCTAATTTTTGGAATTTGAAAGACCATATTTTTAAATTCTTGAGATCCTACTACTAATAGTTCTTGATTTATTTAACTGTGTGTACTTCCACTACTACGGATAATAGCCAATAGGCTTTCATATAACAATGAATTTGTAAGACATGGGAGCAATATAGTGATTTGAAAATTTTAGAGATTAATACTAATCTATCTACATTAATTATTTGTACAACCTGCCAAAGTATAATAAAAACTAGAACCAATATTTCATTGATTTTATATTTTTTAAAAACCATTTTTAAGGAATATTATCCTCAGTACGCAACCGTTTTAATAAACGAGAAACTACTCGTTCAAGTTTTGAATTAAGTAAATCAACATTTTCCAAAAACTTAACCACTAAATAATTTACAGTAATAAAGATGGGTTCACATTTGAAAAACATTTGTTTGTATCAGCACATGACACTCCTCGAGTAGTACAACAATTTGAAAAAATAGGCTTTGAGTTACTTAAAAAATTCCAAAAACCAGAATTTGAATAAATTAATTTTATTAAACGAAAAAAATGGTAAGTGAGCATGATAGGCTAATCACCCTGTGTGCATATTTTACTTTTATATACATTATAATATTATGTATATATTTGCGCGTGCACAGTTTTTAATTTTATATGTGTTCGGGCGGCGTCGCACGGGTTTAATGTTATACAAAACAACGAAATGATAAAATCCCTATAATATAATATTTTAAATAAATTGGACTGTCATATAACGCGTAATAGTAGTGGTCCGTGTACACGAGACAACCTCTGTTGTTTAGTGGATTGTTCAACGAGACGAATATAATCGAATGGTTTTTTCGTACCCATTCTTGGTGTTATTATTGCTCGTCACGACCATAATAATATAATGTGTAACACACCGCTCTGCGTGCGTAGGTAGAGATTGCGGATGTGCTTCTTTTTATAATAAAATATAATAATACGACCTTTCTCGGTTTTTTATCACCTCACCTGCTCGTTCAGTGAATTACCGGCGAAACAGCCACCGCGGCGACCTTTTTTTTCGTCTTCGCCCGAAAATCTCGTGACGCGATACGCTCACTAAGAAATCTCCACAGACAATAAAATTCTTTCGGATTTCGGCTCTGAAGCGAATCGAAAATTCACATTAGCTGTCGTGTGTGTATACCGTGCACGTGTAACCATATAATATAATATGGTTAGGTTATGGTTTGGTCATATATGTATACGTGTGCAGAACCTTATTGCAGACAATTAAAAACACGAGGTATGATTTAATTTTATTATTATTTCACGTGACGTTTATAAGTAGCTATGTGTAATATAGTATAGGTTATCCGCTGCAAACAAACAAACTTGCGTACATATTACGTAGGAGGAAATTACGACTTTTACTTATAATCACGCGGGTTTCATAAAAGGTTTAAGGAATAAAACTCGCGTTTTTTTTTCGTCCATTTATTAGTCATGTATATACATTATTATATATGTTATAGGCTTTGGCCCATATAAGTATACCTTCCTGCAGCAGTGTTGGCCGTCACGGTAAAATGTTTTGTCAATATATTTTATAATGCACATAGTATTATTATTTTATTGTTTAGTCGCGTATTTATAATATTTTTACTCGTATATATTATTATAATGAAGTCTTAGCACGTGAAAACGTATAATTTTTTAAAAGTCTATCGACCCTGTTCTTGTTTGTTCTGCAGTAAAACTATATAGGTACTAATGACATTACACGAAGAGTTTCGTGTTCGTTAGATGTTAAGGTGTTTATAGTGTCATGTTTACAAGTACACGGAAATCACTCTGAACTTCTCGCAGTCGAACCCGCGATTGTTCAAATTGTCGTGTAGACAAAAAAATTAACTACCTGCCAATATTATAGCATTATGGGTATATATATGTACCTAGGTATATCAGTATAATATATATATACCTTAAACCGTATTATCACTCGCCGTTATACCGTGTGAGTGGAAAATAATGATTAGAATCTACTGCAATAATGATGAATTAATAACAATCATTATTCGCGAATGATTTGTGAACTCGCAGTTTAAAGGTACACTTTTGTATCGAGCACGCGATGGTAAAGACTACGCTTTACATAAACGCAACGGTATAGTTTTAATGTATTTTATGACTTAATTGGTTTTTTTTTAATCTGTAAATTATGAAGTAGGTACTTAGCAAACAATTTTAATTTATACAAAATTATGACATTGACAGTAGGTATAGCTATTATTTTGTATTAATAATCGGGTAATTTTTTTTAAAAAGTAACTATTAAAAAAAATCGAATGCTTGGTTAAACGATCGATTACGTTCTGGAAAAATGCATTATATAATGATTATAATATTTTATTCCGAGCTTTTTTAATCAGAAAATGATCGATACGTCGGAGTTACGGGGTTATGATTATTAGTCAAACGTATAATTTTGCAGAACATAGCGAGTGAGATTTGCGTTGTGCAATAAAATAATGTATTTCTCGTGGATTAAAATATAACTCATTGAACACGTCTAATAATGTGTTCGTCGTATCTGGGAATACACGAGTATAGCAAAAGAAACGTTCTTTAGACTTTCGTAAGTCTTCGCGTCTCCGAAGTCAGAACTCATTTCAATGCGAATCCAAGCGAAAGGGTCGGCAATAGTAGCGAAGTTTTATGTAAATTTATTCGCGGATTTAAATATGGTTGTTGATAATACGTTCAGACGTTCAGTATAGTTGTGCGTTGTATAACTGTTAAATAGCCGATTAAATATACAAGCTTGATTAAAATAAACACGGTTTGTGTAACTCACAATAAGTCTTTGTGTTATACTCGCAGGAATAAATTGTCCCGTTGAATTGTAGAATAGGTGATTAAATCTGTTTCTATATGCCTAGTTATTTTTTGTTTTAAATTAGGTAAATATTTTAAACTCGAAACAGTAAGTATAACTATCGCGTTCGGTAATTTCAATAATATTGTTAATTATTGGTTAACCGTGTGCAGTATTGATTTGTTTGAATGTGTTGAACAAACAGACCGAGTTTGACTCGATGTCAAAAAAAAAAAATGGTTTTCAACATTTTAAAGAAAGGATCTAAATATATATTTTTGCCAGACGTAAAGTATTTTTCGAGCAACATTAAAATGTCACGAATAGCATCGAATAAATTTGTGATACTATATAGTTCTTGTTTTGAAATCTAAGGTTATTACTTATTACTTATTAGAATTACGTCAGCTCTTTGGACTCGCTCCAGAGTGCCAAAAATTAATTTACAAGTCATAATAATAAAACCTAAGCATTTTGGCTCGTTTGTTTTATTAATGTTGGATTGTTACGGCGGGTTTCAAGGTTTTAAAACAGTTTTTACAGACAATTTACTCTCGTTAATGTTTTCAATAATATGGAATACTTCCAAGAATTTGATGACTTTATCTGGTTCAGTTTGGCCAGTTTTTAATCGATAATTGAACACCAATATTTGTTTTTGCATTTTCAAATAACCGTTTTTGGAATTCAGATTATTTTCAATCAACTACACAGCTACAATATAATAATTACATGCCGATAACTTTCAATATATATATATATAATATAATAATAGTACGTGCAATACATTTACAAAATTACAAATATTTCGTCGATAGAATATTATGTTGCTTGATCGTGCATATAAGAATGCCAATAATAATAGTCTCAAGACAGGAAATCTATTAAAGGTTTCTTACAAGGTGTTACGCGTACACGTTTTTTTCACCATTGCGTGCGTGACGACATTTTTCTTGATGAAAAATCGTTTTTTTTTTCTTTTCAGTACACGCGTTATTAGTCAATGATAACCGTCGTCGTCGTCGTCGTCGATAACTGACCTTCGTCAGACGTGTTTCCACTGCGGACATCACCTGCAGACTCGGCTGGCGCTTTGAATATCGACGGGTAAAAAATATTAATGCGATCGTTATTATTTTGATGAAATCCTGTACACTTATATAAAATATTATCATCGTCCGAGTTTCCGCTCACACTTAATTTATCCCGAATCTATGTAGGTACCCATAGTAACCAGTTATTAACTAGTTTCAACTAGTAGAGTTTTACACTTATTTACTCAGTAGTTATTATATTATGTCTATAATACGAGAAATGTGGGGAAAATAAGTACTATTACTGGTTGCACGTGTGCAAGCGGCCCATGTGCTATTCGTCCTGTATAGTATATAACTCGGGGGCGTGGTGAGACGTTTTTTGTCCCTCGTACACAAGAACACGCCATATTTTCGAATAACGATTCAAAAATACCCGGGTGGCGGCATTACGGACGGCCAAAACCGGACAATACGAATACCACACGAATGTTATGAAAATTATTATTTACCTACCCTCGTGGTAGGACGTGGCGACGACGTTCGAGGATCGAACAAATAATACGAACGGAACTCTGCAGCTCGTTCTGCCACACGGTCACGTACGCACATTTTATGGGCACTTTATACACACGCGCATTTACCTATACTATTCTTTTATGTTTATTGTGGTGCAGGTAGGCGGCAGGTCACAGGTAGTCGGCGGCAGGTACCTGCCTGCAGCAACAGCAGCAGCAGTATATAGCATACCACGGCGGCGGCGGACAATAGAGATATATGGAGACGCGTACGCGCATGTGCAGCGCTGTTGCAGCGGTGTGTACACATCGACCGAAGACACAATATTATGTTACCCCCGGGATAAGCACTACTGCATAATATCATATAATAATATAATATTATATTATAAGATTTGGGATGCGAAAACCACGCGTTTTCGGGTGTGCTCGGAATATCGTCTCTCTGCCTAAGACGACGTCGCGCAGTGAATGCGGCCTCTCTCTCACCCCTCCCCTGCAGCAGCCGAAGCGGCCCTGCGTTGTCCTATTCAGTCAAATCCTTCGCGCAAACTTTGCCGCGTGCGAAACGCGCGTGAGTCGAGCAAAAAAAACATTGGCGCCCGTCCAGCGTCGGCGGCGACGAGATAAAAACGAAATTCCCGGGACTCGGGCGAAACGCGCGGCATTTGCCGATCGAGCGAAACTCGTGGGCCGCGCGGCGAGATTTACGCGTACTTGAAAAAAAAAAAATAATAAAAAGTCGAGAAAACAGTAATAATAATAATAATAATAATAATAGTGGAAAAAATAAAATACATGTATATCGCATTGTTGGAATGCTGACAAGTATTGGCGGCAGCGGCGGCGGCGGTCGTCTGGTGGCCCGGCGAGGTTCAAGGCTCTGTCCTTGACGGTGTGCGCTGACTCCGAATCCGGCTGCCAACAGAATTATTATATATTTTTATATATACTGTTCGTGTACATATCCTACACACGCGCGTTCACATAGGTACACACACAGGTATAGGTACGAGCGGAGCAGCTATACAAATGCCTTCTCTCTGTGCCTGGGATAAATATCCGCTCCTGCGGCATTGTTCGGAAGAAAGAGAGTTAAAAAAAAAAAAAATATATATACTATGTATATATAGGTGTACACGCGTTATATATATATATATAAGTATAATATATAGGACCTATACGAAACTATTATTTTGGTTTTTTATTTTTTTATTTCATACCTATATCAGTCGTGTGGGCCATTGTCGGTAATTGAAACGACCGTGCGGGAGGTGGCGGCGGCGGCAGTGGAGGTGGTGGGGGATTGTAATTGACGGTTATGGGGCCGACCGAAAGTGAAAGTCGTCACACACATAATAATATAATGCGCGCACACCACACACACACACACACACAGATGGACAAGTCGCTGAGGCTCTGATAAATAATATTATAATATGTTATATGGAGGTATATTACACGCAGTGCTGCATATTATGTGTGTGTGCGGTACATTTATTTTTGGTAAAGAGCAGCAGAGTAGTCGAACAGATTTGAAAATTCGTAATAATATTTTGTAGACGTCTCGTGTCGGTGCCTATGTACAATAACACCGATCTTCTTAATTATATATCGTGTGTAGGTAGGTACCACCAGCAATATTCGAATAAATTGATTTTTAAATAATTATAAAAAAAAAACGTTCAAGTACACTTATTCAACCCGTGTACGGGCACTGTTCTGCTTACCAATGAATATAATATTATATAGGTGGTATTATAATATGTGCTGTATAAATATTTTCGAAATCGTTATCGTTTCGACTGAACTCGACTGGTATAGTATTATTATGTTTTCATGATTTATTCGTGGAATGGATATCATTGGATCGTATTTGACTGTTGGGCGTACTACCTAATTTTTTTTTAATAACAACACTCATGATATATTATGTGGTACTGTGGTGGTGGGTACAGTTTATATTTTAACGTACAATATAAAGTATATACATCGACGAATAATGAACAATACTCCGTATGTATCTCCGAATGGCCACAATGCCGAGGGTTATCTTAAATAAAAAAAATAAAAAAACGATTGTAAAGGAACCTTCCACTGAAAACATTCCTAACGCGTTATAACAATATTTTAACGTTTTATTATTTTTTTTTAAATATCGTTGTGATTTTTATACTGGGTAGGTAGGTGGGTAGATATAAATACACTTCCGTTAATGATTTTTCGTAATTTTTTTTTTAAATTAGCCCAAATTCAATTAAAATATTGTCATTACAATAATTGTAAGCTAAATCATCAAGATTTATAATAAAATGTTTAAGACGTGGGACCACCAAACATAATATAGTATTTTGTCATCGTATAAAACGAATATTTTATAAAACGGGCAATATATCGGTAAAAAACTAAAATGTATTCTTTAAATCCCTCACGCAGACGACCATATAAACCCATTGTATGTTTTTCAATTTTTATGTTTGTCATTCCACCATAAAACGAACGTGCCGACTACATAACGTGCAACGTGCTTGATCGATCACCGTTCATACGTATTATTCACAAGATACCATAAGAAGAAACTTTATGCGTCAAACTTCAATAAATCTTGCTAAAAAATAAATAATGTCTACGAAAATGTCGTAATTATTACGGTTAGTACGCACAATCGTTTTGAATTTTAATTATAAAACACGATGGGTTAACATTTATTTTGCCGAGGTATTTTAATTTAAGGTTTTTTTTTTATATTTTTTTCAAACTACACGCCATTTAATTGCCATAGCCGTTACACGTCAGGTGACTCCAAACTCGTGTTTTATAAAGAAAAAAAAATGTCATCAAGTAGAAATTTAACAAAATATTCTGATACTATAGTATTCGCCTAATTTTGGCCAGTAAAATAATAATTTTTAATAATAATAATTTTAATCGATACACCACGCGGATTTAAAAATATTTCTTTACGTCATCTCATTTCTGAATTAATTATTTTCATGGTCGTTGTTTATTTACCTATATAACTGTTTTTGTTCGTACATAATAAAATATGTAGTCTGCATGATGTGGCGTCGTGTACTATTTCATAGAGTTTAATGCTATCGTGTAGGTCCTGCGGTGTGAAATAAGGCAACTAAAAGTGTATTACGTACATGCAATGGCCATTTGACCTTTCGAGTGTTTTCAGTCCGTATTGGTCACTAAATGTGTATAAAAGTGTCCTACATAGACACGTATAGAGTGCACACTATACGTTAACAGTTATAACTTATTGATTATTTAATAAAAAATAATAAGTGGCTAAATCAAGTCACCGGAACGGTATGCCGCACGAATAGTATATAATATAAAAACAGTTTTCATATTGTTTAAAAGGTGTCAGCAAAATGAGATGAGATAATATAAATCATTATTATATTGTAAACGAGAAAATATTCTCTTCACCAACATCAACAATCTCTTTGTGCCTTATTTTATATTTATTTTTCTATGTCGAAGAATCATTATACTTTCCTTGTACTTATCGATCAAACGCATCAAAGCTGCATTAAGGACTACGGCAGTGGAAATATATTAAAAGATTTTACACCGTTCCTGACTTGTTTTTGTGGATTCTATGACCTTTTGTTTATTTTTATGCACGCAATTAAACTCATGACAAATAACTACGTTTATATTGTTCTTATAACATGTTATTAAACATGACTCACCGATTTATGACCGTCGTAGTCAAAAATCGTTAAACATCATATTATTCTGTATGTCACCATCAATGACACACCGCTACGGAGGTATTACATATAGGTAACGAAAATGTTTTGTGAGGTTCACCAATATCACCGTAAATAATATGTTATTATGAGTTTATAACAGTATATCTATAGCCTTTTTACATATAGGATGATCTGTAGACAAAGGCCTCGAATGGTTTGGTAGAAACCGACGAAAAGGCTTAAGTGGACCTCGGAGTGTATTTTTGAAAGACCCGCGGGTAGGTACCTGCCCGTAATATAGCTGGTATCGGAGACGGCTCATGGTACGGTCTTATACCGGTCTCGGAGCGTGCAGTGACGGTGCGGCGAGGCTGCAGGGGTCAAGGGCAGCACGTATATACACCGACGAGCGCGCATAAAAAGGGTCCGTCTCGGTCGTCGTCGTCTTGTACGTTTACAATGCACATAAAAGACATCATCGCCGACGCCGCAGCACAACAAAACTATATATAAATGTGTTTATATTATATGTTATTATATATATATATATATATTATTATATTATATATATATATATATTATATATATCGTGTGCAGTATGGTGCAGTATACAAGTGCGCGTGTGTGTGTGAAAGAGACGGAGGATCGAGCGACGCGTATACGGACGGAAATAATGCGGCGGCGGCCTCTTAAAAACGCCGACGAAAACGCGTACATATAAACGTGGAGCACATGTGCAGCGGCGGCGGCGGCGGCGGTGGAGGAGATCTCGTCTGGCCGACGGGCACCTGCTCGCCGGCAGTTTTTACCGCGACCGCCCGGACGCCGCCGCGGTCTCTTTTTCTCCAGCGGCGGCGGCGGCCCATCTCCGTCCGCCAAAACGCCGCCGTCTTTTTCCTATATTTCTATACACACGTGTATACACACACACGTCCTGTTATTATATATATTCCTTTATACATTATGTCGTATATATACATGAGTATTGTACACACACACACACACACACACACACACTAACGCGTTTAAATCTCATGTTTTTACCATTACGTTTTACGTGAACGCGTCGTCGTCATCGTCGTCGTCGTCGTCGTCCGCACGCACGCACAGACGGCGAGCGCGTGTTTCGGCGTGTTATTCGTTTCCCGAGAACCAGCAGCAGAACCCGAGCAATATACGCGCACACCGCTATATATACGATACACGGTTTATTTGCCATGGGGTGGATTTTTCGGAGAAAAAACCACCCTTCTCGGGCTTTAAATTAATTTCGAAACGTTCTTCCGACAGCCCGTCGTCGTCGTCGTCCACCGCGCGTGCGCCCGCGCCTATATTCCCGCACTCCCGCAACAACCAAAACTTCCCTCTTGCCGGTCGCGTTGCAGCCTGCAGTATAATAACATAATTAATCACCACGAGCCGCCCCGGCCGATCCGCCGGCCTTCGGTTTACCGTTTTCCCGACCGAAAAATATTTTTCTCGGTCGACTAGCAGCACCACTGTTATACACCGAGTATAATATTATTGTTGTACTACCGAGACTACAACAAAAACAACAACAATATATAGAATTGTAGGCGTCATAATTATATTATATACGACCCGGCGGTAGGTATATAGGTTCGTTTTCAGAACTAACGGCGGTGGTCTGGTAGAATGTTTCGAGTTGTTTTTTGTATTTTTTTGGCACGAAAGTGTGTTGCGTATCTTTATTCTTCTTCTTCACTTTTTTTTACACGACCAAATGGTATATGATTGAAAAAAAAATATAATCACATTAAATGCTCATTTTAGTGCTGGGTATTGATATAGTAATATGGTTACCACCTTCAACCTTAAAATAATATCGTACAATATTCATGTCATATTATTGTGTCATATTTTACCTCGCTCGACGATTGTTATTTTCGATTGTGCGTTTCGATTTCAAACGTATAAATTAAAACGACCGAGGTCCTTGAAAAGGATAAAAATTTAAATTTATTACAAAAACGATTGTTCGTGATTAAGTAATGTACTGCAATATTTCACTTTTGGTCTGAGCGTCTACCAACTACGTTTTGAACAAATACATTTTCTGTGTAGACTCTGATTCAATGGAATTCGACATGAACATTGTTCTAATGTACAATGGAACGAGGGGCAATTTCCGTGGAGTCAACCGACCGATAAGAGACAATTGACACAAGTGTATCGGATGTTATATTCAAGGTTGTGAGCTACTTAATTGCATTTTGACGTCAAGTTATTAAAAACAAATTTAGACGTACCTATTACTCTGCTTGTATAATAGAAAAAAAAATGAAATATCTTTTTGACTGTTACGAACTATTTTATAATCATCATCTCACCTTGCAGGTAACGTTCATCTCGGATGATGTAAACGTCGTCGTCGTTGTCGTCACTCGTCTAATACAGAGGTAGGTACATTCCCTTTTTTTTTCTTTCTTTTTTTTACGTTAGAGTGGACAGTGGTATACAAGACCTCTTAGTTAAGGTACAACGTATCTACATTATAACAAAAGATGTATTTTCGTCTGACGTATTCTTTTCGGCTTGCTGTATTTAAAGTGCATTTGAATATGGTTCAGTGGAATTTCGTGCTCAGTACCTTATTTGAAAAGATTTAGGATGTACTCGGTAAAAGAAATATCTTCTTTTACTCGACTTTTGAAAAACATACAGTTCAATGTAATATACTTATTATGTTTCATTAATTTACAATTATTTGTATAAAATAATATAATATTTTAATTACCGAGGTATACTCACAATAATTGTCGGTATAAAATTAATATTTGTGTGCATACATTTTTCGAATATTTATTATTTTTCAAGTATTATAGCAGTAGCTGGTATCTAATGTTCCCCAAAAATGTTGGTAGGTATTTAATGGATTTAACACTTGAATTGGTCATTGTTAAACCGTATTGTATTGTTCGGTGTTCGGGGCTATTTTTGGAGGAAAGATAAATCTTGTGCGTTTATTTTTCTTCCACAACAGTGACTGTCAATCGTAATCAATTATGAAATGTTTTTGTACTGTACATCTATTCTACTGGGATTAGGTGTACATTTCGTGGGCATGTCAACCCTAAATACGGGTTCCATATAATGCACAGTGAATTGTGACATCGAAGACCCGCACGGTACGCTCGGAACATCTGTCCAATAATTTCGAATTCCTTCTGAAAATATTGTTATTCAAATATAGATTGTAGACACATCCGCTGGGAGATTAATTATTATTATTATTACCACCATCGTTTGGCTCAGCAATACATTAGCAGTCTTATTTAATGAGGCTAGAAACAATTTTTGTCATAAGATATTCACAAGTACCCACTTAAAAAATAATTTATCGTCGAAAGAAACACACTCGTACCTATTTAATAAATAGTATATAATTTATTATATTGTATTATTATATTTTCTTATTAAGTTGTATTGAAATTTTACGTTAAATCAATGTGTGTTAATCGTATCAAAAATGTATTGTTAGTAGACTTTATTTACACTTGCTTGCCGAATAAACCCCCCCCCCCCAAAAAAAATGATTAGACAATTTAATGTTTTAAAATATGTACCCAATTTGTATGGATTTGTAGATTTTCCTATTAACCTATGCGTATTTAAATTTTAAAAAATACTGCATTCAATAAATTCGCTTCGACAGTTGCCGTGTCTGCAGTTAATACGTATATAAACTATAATTATAACGTCTCAAATTAATTAGCATTAAAATATTTATCAAGTCGAGAATGCGCATATTATATATTATGCACGCCTCCATAATAAACTCACCTTGTAACTAGTTACAATATATATATTGTAATAATGACGAAAACGTTAACATTGAGATATTTCGTGAAATGATTTACCCTACCTATTCGACTGCGATAATTTTGGCATTATAATCATGTAATCATTTTGTTTCCCAAAAAACGTGTATACAATATAAAATATAATATTATATAAGTAGCATTATTCGCGCGCACCTATGTACGTTTGCCGCCGCGAGACGGATTTTCAATATTCTCGAAAGCTCTTGTACACGTAATACGTATATATATACGTACAGAAAATCACGTTACAAGGGTGGCGTGGTTTCCACGAAAACCGCATATATTACGTATTATGTGAGACGCCCGGATCGGTTTGTTCGTAAATAAGAGCTGCAGCTTTCGTCGGGAAAATAACGAACGAGCACGCCATCGGATTTTCGTGGGATTTGCAAAAGTAAAAAAAAAAAAGTAAAAAAATAATAATAATAAATGTAACTGCGTTGTAGTTTTTATTTTTTCTCTCGGTTTATATATTATGCTGTCGCGGTAACACGCGGCGTATAAAACCGTCGGGTTTTCGTTCGCATTTCCGGGTAGAGTCTGCCTTTGTTGTTATTATTATTATTTTTTTCGCTCTCTGCGAGCTCACCCTCTTTTTTCCGACCGAAAGTTTCGCGCGTCCCCCTGACAACAGGTTTTCGGCGTCGGCAACCACCCCAAAATGCGCGCGTAGCGAGGGCGGTGGCAGAGCGTTAGCCGCCGTCGCCGCCGCCGCCGGGACGATCGCGCCCACACCCCTCGGCGGCGCGCGGCTGCTAAATGAGGGGTCGGAACGTTTTCGGATCGATTATTCCGGCGGCATCGGCATCGGCGGCGGCGGTGTTGCGGGCGGGCCGAGCGTCAGCAGACATTGTGCAGCGTGCGTGCGCGCGTGTTTGTGACCTTCAAACGAATTGACCTCTAAAATTCATTTCGTCCTCGCCGCCGCCGCCGCCGCCGCGGTCGTCGAGCGCACAGCGTTGCAGACTCCGTCGCTTGTTCCAACGATATAATATTATGATATCAAATAAATATATAATATACCTACCTATATTATCTACTGTATAAATGATACGCATTTTGCCGTCTGTCGGTCACCGCAAGTCCTCCGGGCCGTCGTTCGCAGAGACAGGAAAAAAAAATGCTTTAAACGCGTCTCAACGAATGACACAACAACCCTTGATGATGTATTGTATATATTGTCCAATAACTACATGATATATGCAATATTATAGCGGCGGGTGAAAGATAGATGTGTGTGCTGCAAGTACGTGTACATACGGTTAAGGGATGTCAAAATTGAAAAATGTTTACGCACAAGATTTTCCGCTAGATGTTGGGCTAAGGTGCCGCAGAGAAAATCATATATAGAAGCTATGCACGCCACTGAAGCATTTCTAATAAGAAAATAATAATAGATACTCCGTCTTACGCGCTCCCGCAACTTACAAATCCATCATCAACAATTTAAGCTACGACGTGTCATATAATACCTTTATATATATGTTGTACGTACTATAATATATTGTCCGCGAATACGTGTCATGAGTGTATATAGTATATATATATATTTTTTCTAGTTACAAGAAATATAAGTAGTGTAACAAATATAGAGAAATATTAGGTACTAGAAATTGCTCTACACACTACTGAGGTAAAATCTCGTATCGTAGACCAAGAGTACTAACCTTTAAAAACAAAATAGAAGAGAGAAATAATTAGTTAAAGAAAACAATTATATCAAAACGATTCTTATACATGAATATAACAAATGAATATAATAAGTGTAATTTAGTGCACTTGATAAATGATTGTAATATAAACAGTCGCTTAGAATTTATATTATATATTTTTTTTTTGTTATTTAAAGACTATTGTAAAACCAATTTTTAGTTTTATATTTAAAATTTGAATATAATTTGAAAAATGTAGTAATTCTTTTGGAATTATATTTAGAGACCTCATTGTTCAACTTGCAGTAAATATGACATTGAAGCTCTTGTGTATAATATAATATCGTACGAAATCGTCGTAAAAATAAAATCAAAACGAAGACGACGGCCGTCGTCGTCGCCGCCGCCGCCGCTGTAGACGCGCGCGCATCTATAGCGTTATGTATTTATATGATGTGCTCTCTACACGCGGCCAGAGCAACGCGCGGGCGTATGTGAGAGTGTACATAAAGTATTTACAAATACGAATCGGCTTTGCGGGTGATAAAACTCGCCCACGCGTTTTGTGCGGCGTAAAACGACACGGTTCGAACGCACATTACCACGGCGAACGGCATGCGTTGTATGACATATTTCTTAAAAATAATATTCACGCGCTTCGACCCGTATACGCGTGTAATAATTAGAGTTTTGTAGGGCACATAGTAGGTATAGGACTCGGGTCTAACAGGTTTTTAAGAGTAAAAAAAAATAAGGCGGCTGTATACCATATTTTGAGGAGGTATTGATTTTATAGAATACGCAATATTATGTTTGACTTGATATTTTACTCGGAAACTCGTGAAAACCGAATTTTATAGTGAAATACTAAAACGTAATATTCCTGTATGCGCGAGGTTCGAGACAGCCACAAGTCGAGCGTGTAAAAGCCCTCTCCTATTCACATCCATGCCGTTCCCCTGTCCGTCTGCTGCAATTTGAAGTAAACGCAGGGTGCGACTTATACAGTCAGCCATCGCCCGCTGATTTCGTTTATCTTTCACCGCAGACACAAAAGTCTCTCTCTCTCTCTCTCTCTCTCTCACACACACTCTCTCCCTCCCCCCTTTCGGCCTTTGTCTTCTCCTCGTCTGTCCTACCGACAATACGTCAGTTTCGACGATATTAATGATGTTACATTATAAATTATTATAATGCAGTCTAAGGTTTGGCGTTAGAGTGGTTGTTGGTTTATTTCATATACCTACGATATTTTGTCAAGCGCGTCTCCGCAGCGGACAAAGGCGTATTGCGTTCTATATAATAACGCATATTATATCTCTCGGTTTTTAACTTTTCCAACTCTCAATTTCTCTCTCTCGCAATACGTTATTAGACGACGTGTGACCGAATACGTAGGTATTATTATATTAACGATATATACGTACCTATATAATATGCTGCAGTGCGATAGAGAAAATCCGACGTTTTAATTGAACGACAGGTGTGTATAGTCACGTCGTAATATATATACCGACGTTTTAGAGGCTCAATAAATAATAAACCGCAGCACTATATAATTTTATCGAATTATTTTTCGTTTTCGAATTATACATATAATATTATATATTGTATATCTGGTTTTTGGAGAATACAATGAAATCGGACCGTCTCGCGTATATATATATATATAATAATTCTCGTTTATTGCAGCAGGGTCTGTACATTACATTCGAACCTACACACGAAAACGAGTATATTACTGTATAGGTACCTATAATATTATCTACAACGCGTCTGCGCCCGTGTAGCGTAGGAGAAAAAAAATACGAATGAAAAAAAAAAGAGGAATTCGTTTCATTCACGAAAATCTAGTATATATAACATAATAATATATATATACCACACGATGTGTTTTCTTTGTCCTTCCGTGTGCGTTCAACGGAAGATTATTGAATTACCTTCGCCGTATTTAATAAATCCCGTGTAACATCAGATTAGAAACACCTGTTCCCCGCATATATACCGATGCACACATAATATAATATAATATCGTTTTCACAAAATATAATATATAGGAAGTCGATTCGACCGTTTTTACTGCTTTGCAGGCGGCATGCATATACTCTATATGTGTCTCACGAGTTAACACACACGCAGGCTTCTGTGCAGTGCGTGTGTACATTATACAGGAGGGCATGCCCATAAAAATTCTAGACGCACAGAATATATAGTATAATATAATAATATAATATCTCTCTCATTTACACGAGTTTTTCATCGCCGGGAAATATTGTGCGTTCCCACAAAAGTCTAGAGGCCAACGAGAACATAATATAATATTATTATTATTATTGTGTATATTATAATATACTCGGCGGCATTACGACGTGGCCGCCAAGGCTATATACGCATTATTACTATACGCGGGTACCGGCGTATATTACAATATACACATAGTGAGGTACCTCACTTTCTCGCCGATTTTATTATTATTTTTTTTTCTTTTTGTGTGTATATATATACAAGTATTAAACGTATAATATATTGTATTATATACATCATCATACGCGCGGTGTGTGCGTACGACGCGCGCGACACTGATTTTTATCGTCAATTTTCTCAGATAGTAATATAAATAATAACAACGAAAACAGCAATAATATAATATAGTACACATTAAAATATTCATTTCGTCCGGATATATTATATTGTGATAATAACGTGTGTACTCGTGTTTGTGTTTTAGAGTACGATTCGACTGCACGCGGCTGCATAACATGTTGAAACGTGAATTCGTCGGGTTGTCGACACGTCGTTGATTTTCTCGAAGCAATATAATAATAATATTATCCCGCCGAGATCTTATCCAGCCTAAACGCGTAATAAAAAGGAAGAGAAAAAAAAAACAACGAAGACGTACATGCGTCCTGCAGTGTGCTAGCGTTTGTATATATATAAATATATGTGCGCGTGTATATATATATATATATATATATATATATGTGCGTGTGCGTGTGTGTGTGTGTGTGTATATATTATATATAATAATATATTATATTCGGTCTGACGGAAACGGGTCCGCCTTGTAAGTCACGCGTTTCCGTTGGCCACTCGAGTGGTCGTCTGCGGCGACCGACTATAGAGAATACCAAAAATCCTTCGAGGAACACGTATTTATCGAACCGTTCATTTTTTTTCCCCTGCGCGCCACTCGACAGCCATTGTAAACGTCTCGTCTTTACGACACTGAAAAATATATAATATATATTATAAATAATAATTGTTATTGTAACAGAGCTATTATGTTATTATATACTGCACATACAGAGTCGACCGAACTCTGCTGCAGCAGGTCTATTATATTATAATGTCAAAGAAAAATCGACTCCGTATAGAAGATTTGAACAGAAACGTATAACGCGCGCCGGTTGAAAAAAAAAAAGAAGAAAAAAGTGACGAATATAATAATATAATAGATTGTAACATAAGTTTCGTCATCGCGTCCCACCACAGCACGAAATAACAAATATTATGTTTGTGAGTCGTCGTCGTGTGTGCGCACTCATCACACACGCGCACACACTATATAGCTATAATAATATTATGTACCTATATACATAATGTGCAGTGTACAAAATATCTTTTAATGTCATCAATATATATATATATAATGTATATATATATACAGTAACACAATATTATAGTATATACCTACACTTGATTATTATTGTGTGTACGAGCATTAAAAAAAAAAAATAATATATATTTTCAAGATGATAAGTTTTACCATATATCCATTCATTCTCGTTAATTATATATTTTGGTTTATTCAGCTTTTCTCACTAGTCTTTATTTTGTCCTCACTATTTTTTTTAATTTTTTTTTTTTTTATGTGTTTTTGATCATTCGTCTTTATTTCATCGGATTGGTATTACAATTTATATAACCGCGCGTCTATAAACAATATAGTGCAATAGTGATACTCGAACCTTATGCAAAATATAAACATTTTAATTCAAAAATATATTAATATAAAGACGAATATTAGAAAATTATGTTTATAAAATAAAAATAAATATATATTATATAAGTATTTCTATTCAGAAATTCTGAATTTAAATTACTTTGAAAAATCACGATGATTTCTACTTTTTTTTTTATACACGCCGCGCCGACAAAATAATAATGAGGAGAAAAAAATATGTAAAATATCAGCTCTAGCTATAAAGTTAGTACTGTTGGGGTACACTATTTTATCAATAAATAATCTGTGATGTAGATTGTTATATTATAATGAACTAGGTAAATAATATTTTATATATTATTACCATTACAAACATAGTATATTATTTCGTGGAAATATGAAATTTAATTTTGATTTCAAAATGTTACGTCCAATGTAAGTATTCCTAAAATATATTGTTATTTTATCCAGAATATATTTTGTAATTGTATTTCTACACAGAATTGCAGTAATAATATATTAATATTTAATGGTGTTCCTGAACTATAAACAATTATATTTTATTGGTAGAAGTTAGTATTTCTTAAATTATTTATGCGTATAATGTATTGCTTATGACTTTTTGTAATGTGTGCGTTTTAATAAATCAAGTATTATAGTATGGTAATTGAAAGAAATAACTGTCAACAATAAAGTTTAGTAATTATGGTCTATATATAGGCAAATATAGATATATATTGCATTTTATACTACAATAATATATTATAGAGAATTTAGACATACTTTAGCATAATTAATACCCATCGTACCTAGTAAAATGGTAAGTAATATAAGTGAATTTAATTAATTAACTATGTACGTTGATGAGCAAATTGTATTTTATTATAATCAATATAATTACTTCGTATGATTTTATTGATTTTTATCGTTTTAAATGCATATTTATGTAGACGAGTAGGAGGCTTGGATTTGTTGAGTTAGCATAATTATAACTCTCAGACATAAAAAGCAGAATGTTATAAGTAATAATGCTAATTAATAATTATTAAATTAAACTTGACAGGACATGATTAGAGAATTTTTAAAAATCGAATTAATTTTTTGAACAATCTATTCATAAAATTTTGTCTTGTACGTTCCTCGCGGGTCCAGATCTAACCACATTACTTAAAATTAATGAACTTCGCAGTCAATGACAATTAAATGGTATAATTTGATATTTGAATTGATGTTTGTATGATTAAGATTGACATGATCAAATTTGTAACCAATCAAAATAACACTCTCGAATACGTATTTTTTATAAAGTAAACTGTAATTTTTAATTTTTAATTCTTCAACCGAACATTGACATAAAATGTATAAAAAAACGTCTTATAAAATATCGCTACAGCGATAATATTAATGGTATTTTTTTTTTTTTAGTCCATCACACGCATTGGGCTCTAAAGAGTAATCGTGATCGAAATATAGTCGTTAATACTTATAATATACTATTGTTGCGTTTCTCGACTTGAGTTACCGAATAGAAATTTCGAACAGAACTCAAACAGACGATGATATCGGGCGTTTAATATTGTAAGTATTAAAATATGTCTTTATTATTATATAGTATACCATAACATTGAGCGTTATATAGTTATGAATTATGATGTATTATTGTTCGTTCTAAACAGTTAAACACTTGCGGTGACCATATGCTCCTCGACGGATTACTGAAATTGGGTTACCGGTTAACCTCAGCAAACCAGGTACGCTGTGTTAACACTGACTTAACACGCGACGGTGTTGTCCAATAAGAATCTTCTAACCGTATACCGCAGTCGCGGTTGCAGACGAAACTCACGGCGGCGCGGCGGCGTCGCGTACCGAACCTATACGATACCGATTATCCTTTGTTCTCGATGGGACCGATTCCGGTGACCTTGACATGAGACACATATTTTTAAACATCATAATATTTATTATTATTATTATTATTATTTTATAAATTATAATATACACGAACGGCGTCGTCGGATCGTATAATTATTAAATCAAGTCGTTCAAGCATAATATATATACCTATATGGTAATTGGTAGCACATAATATTATTGGTAAGGCATTGGTAGGTATATATTATATTAAATATTATTTATATTATGGGCGTACCCAAGAGGAGGGGATCGGGTCTGGATCACCTCATTGAAATTTTAACGATAAAAAAGATTTTCACACCATTCGAATATAGTCTAATAAAAAAAATGATGTATATTATTAAAAATCTACAATTTTAAAATATTCATAACTTGTTTTAAAATTAAAGTATAAAAACTCACTCGGAATCCTAGATAGAAGAATATATTTTTACCATAAAATTTGATACTTAATAGGTCCATTCACACTAACATTAATATAACAGAGTGAAATTGATTATTCCGAACGTAACATTTATCATGTTAGTATGTATTAGTAAGACGAAGTACATGCGGGTATAACGTCCTTTTAATAATTAATATTGTGATAACTAGGTATCTAGGTCCTAGCATTAATATTATACCATCAGGAATTAGTGTTGTAATAGATACTTTTAACAATTATAATTTGAGTACCTAAGTAAGTTACTCAATAATTTAATGAAATACTACTCAAATATCACCCAAATGAGTTTGAAGTTATTACATATAGGTACCTACTATACCATTTTCCTTTTGCCTTCATATTATTATAACATGTTTTATAAGTAATCTGTTAGTGTTATGAAATAAACTAATAGGTAATAGGTTATATTATCTTGTAAGTACGTGGAGATCAAATAAAAAAAAAAGTAATTGTTAAGTAATAAAAATTATTTTTATTAAATTCGGTTAGGAATCCGCGGCGGACAATGATGAGGTTATAATATTGCTGGCGTTTCACCTCGCACTTAAAGGGCTGAAAAGAATTCACGCGACTTGATCGAATCTCACTATATATACTGCCAATCATAATAATGATAACGCATAAAGGTTTATGGTCGTTTACGATGTCACATCGCAGGAGAGAACTAACGATGATTTGCGTTCTCTCGTAGTAATAATAATAATAATAATGCCTTATACGTGGTGGGAAAAATAATAACGGCGTGATTATAACATAGATATTATATAGGCACAGATGACTGCGACGCTCAACCCTTTGGCCGTTTCTACACTTAATCCGACACCCGTACTACATGTCACGTCTGCCTGCACGACGATAAGTGTGTGCGTTTCATATATGCAACGACGATCGCAGGCGCCGATTGAAAGAATAATACAGAGGTAATAATTATTATATTATTATTATACGAGTATAAATAATAATAATGAGAAAAAAATAATATAATTATTTTGAATAGTCAGGGTTTTTTCAAACGATCTCGGCGAGCTCGGTATATTATAATATAGTCCCGAAAACAGTCGAGATCGTGTTAAAAACATATTATTAATATAGTATTACTATATTAACTATTATACACGCGGGGCTAGTCGGATTATTTTATTTTCACCGTTTCCCCGAAAACTGCTGAAAGTTTCGTTAAGTTAAACTTTCAATTATATACATAGACAAGTAGTGTACTTTTGAAACTTTTTTCAAAGTACTAACCGAAAGAACACTGTAGTTAGACCAATATACATAGTATATTTGTTCTGCTTTAAAAGTATTAATACGTTTCGTCAACAATCGTATCACTACAGCAAAGAACAACAAAGCTGTAGATCAGTATAGAGGCAAAAAAAAAAAATTTAGTTATAAATTCATTATTATTGGTACTAAAGTTTAGAGTAACCCGGTGCAGGTGCAGGTGTAAAAATTAAATAATAAAAAACGATAAAACACGCTCCAGAGGAAATAGCCGCTTTTCTTATATATATATATAATATTATAATACATGTTAATATGTTACAGGTATTAAAATAATAATAAATTAATAAAAGGTCCTTTTTTTTGTCTGCGTAAAAATTGCACAACCCACACAAATTATTACATATTACTATTTGCTATTACGTATTTTTAAAAAATTTTCTCCGTAATATTATATCGCAGGAACATTTGAAAAACTGTTCTAAAGCCACACTTCCGTTTTCCGTGTTTGCAGCGACCACCGCGCGAGTTCCGGAAATCGGGGGGACTTCCTCGAGGGATTGCTGATGCGACAAGGGTGCGGCAAAAAAAAAAAAAAATAAAGTCGAGTCTCGCTCGTAGACGAATTCAAATTCGAACATCGTATCAGGCGGATGTATTATACCGATATCCCGCACTACCGCGTGTTCGGTTGAAAACATCCACTCCCACCACCGCCACCACGCCGAAGTCTTCCATCGCGGTAGGTAGGTAGGTAGGTATATACACATTATTATTATATACCGTGGTCGCGCGTGGTACGACGTCTTTTCCGAAACATTATATTGCCGTCATGGCGACTGCGGTGTATTTATAATGCAGTCTGCGGAGATGGGGTGTGTTTTATCTCCCGAGGGGCCGCCGCCGCCGCCGCCGCCGCCGCGGGTCGCTGCGTTCTAAAACCTGCAAACGTTCACCGTCGCGCGGAGGGACTGCCGCCGCCGCCGACACGCTGCTGCATCGTGTGCGCACGCGCAACACCTCTCTAGATATTATTATGCTGTGCGTTCACAACAATATTATAATGATAATAATATATATGTGTAGTAAGCGTATATAATATTGCGTGTGCTATACGGCGCATATAGTACAAAATCGTCGTATCGCGTCTTGTGCGCAGAGATGCGTGTAAGCAGTCGTGTGTCGACGACCGTCATCGGGAGAGGATGCGAAACCGAAAATCTTATTTTGCTCTCGTTCGTCCGACTGCGAACCGAGAGCACGGCACTACACGCGTATCGAACGCACAATATCGCAGGCCTCGTCGTCGCTGAACGACCCACACACACACACACACACACACACGTCTCGCGTGCACAATAGTGCGTGCCGTACGTTAGGCGTGTATTGTGTGTAGTGTTATTATAAAAGATGGCCAAAAATCGATTTTTCAAAATATTATGTGAAAAGCGTTTAAATGTTGTTTAGAAATATATTTTCCATACATTATCCCGACTCCCCGGGGTATTCAACAGTATGATATATAATGGTATAAGGTACCTATAGCACAATAATATAGGGAACACGCTGCTGCAGCCATAGTAGAAAAATACGTTCTGTTCCTTATATGTATATTTTTTTTTACTATTGAAATTTATTGCGATTCGTATTCGTTGTCATCGTGTTTTTATCATCGTCGAGCGACTAAAACTCGTTTACCGATAAAAATTAAAAATAATATTTAATTGGAATGTTTTAGTGTTTATATTGTCAACGTGTACGTCGTTCGTTTATTGACATATTGTTATAATAATATGGTACAATATCGTAGAACTAATAACGTACATAGATAGTATTATTAAATCCGCATTTATCAATGAGATAAACTCAGATGATTATACAATATTATTATGATGAAACGCAATGAAATAAGCCTATATTCGATATTATACGCGTACCATTTATTATTGTATACGGACGAGTCGATATAACGTATTTAATCATCGCGAGTCACTCGACGACAAGTGTATAGGCGTACTATACAAATTAAACCATATTATTATATTATAATCAGGTAGTCTCTGACGTATAATATACAGGAGTATGTCAACATACCTCAACTAACAACTATCTATAAACTTACGATACAAAGTGAGCGGTTGAAATATGATTTTCGATAAATTGTCTCATGGGTTTAAGCCTCAAAATGTAACAGATTTTCGTACAACACATATTATTATATATTATTGGTCGGATATCTGAAATAACACGCGAACAAAATATTGACGAGAATTGTTTGATAAACCACAGTATAATACAAACTTGAGAAAATACTTACTACCTATGGGACGAATAATGCTTTAAATGATTAAAAAAACCTATATGTATGTATAATGATTTTGCGGAGTCTTAAAACTAAGTAGCGGATAACTACAAAATATCGAAAAAATATTTATGTACGTCATTTTTCATTTATTTTACCAAATTTGTAGTGCTGGGCAACTTATATTTTTTAACCGACATAAAGCAACATATTATTATGCTGTCTTAACACTCTTGACACGTATATTTGGCCAAAAATTTCCACCTAAACAAAGTTCACTCAGTTTTCCATGCATATATTGAACGGTTTTAACAAAATATTTGCACCTATACATATTCGATTTCTAAAAGTCGTGTACTCGTGTTGCATTTTTTTCTATGCATATTAATACAATTCTGTTATATAATTATCACACACACCACACCGCACACACACACACACACACACACACACACATACACACATCACTAATAGCATAACACAGTAGTGACAGTACACACATACGACGTACATATATAATATACTGAGTGATTATTTCAGTTATCACTCATTATCGAGATAACAATAACCATTACATTTTTTCTACATAATCAGAATTTATGTAATACACCAATATATATTTTTTTCATAAAAAATGAACTAAAATCATGTAAAAAAAACGTTTAAATTGTTTGAGATACTGAGAGTTTATTGTTGAAATAATCACTTAGTATAGGTACATAATATACCTACTACTATAATACTTGTAGTTAAAATTATATTACGAACCGGGGACCGAACACAATATTACAATATTACGAACGAATATAATATATTATATCTAATCACACGGGCATAACAGAAGTACAAAACTGCACTCAGTTTTCCAGTAGATTTAATAAATAAATATCGTTTTAAGTTTATCATAGCTACTAGATTTTTTAAAATTATTTTAAACGAAACCCACTGTTTCAATACTGTTATAGGTAAATAGGTACAAATGTATAGTTCTGTGACACAAGATGATATTCACGACGTTCGGAATTTCTCATTCACATTTTGTTGATTATTTCATTTTTGAATCGCATGGATTTTTCATATACCTCTTATCTATATGTATAGATACCAAATACACGAGCACGTATAAACTGTGTACGGTCAACTCGAGATTATTCAGAAAATTTTTTTTTTTTTAATTTTTTGTTAAAAACTTGAAAAGAGGGGTTCTCATTTGAAAAACAGAAGTCTGGTATATCTTCACAGGGTCCTCCACAAAAATCTCAAGAATTTGAAAAATATAGTTTTCAAGTAGGTATATATTTAAAACCTCCAAAAATCAGAATTTGAAAAAAAAATGGGGGCGAGCATCGTCCTGTATATTCAATGTAATGATCTGGCGCAGGAGATATTATATATTATAGCGTAGGACTTGAGACATTATTCTCGGTCTGACTCCGGAAAGTGAAACCATATGTTCGCAGCTTATAGTCAACGGGTGATAATAACATCGTATTAGTGCGCACTACACATTATATCCACATATATACATAATAATAATAATATATAGTGCCTATACGTATCATGTACAATGTACATATATGATATAATTTATATATATACGTTTTACACCTCTGCAGCGTACACCACAACAATAATAACTATACCTATGTATTATATCGTGTGTACACACGCGTTATACGCAATATATTTACATCATATCATCACGTATACAATATTATAGGTACGTAATATATTATTATTATTATTATTCAGTGATCGCCGGCCGTCTGTGCAGTACACCCATTTATTTACGCCGCAGTTATCCCAATAATTGTCGACGACTGGGTGTTGCTGCAGTGTGCGTGTGTGTAATCCGCGTATTTCGTTCGACAACGAATATTTTATTATAAATATCGCGATACACGCGGCATAAATTGCAATAGCAGTTATTATTATCGAGTCCGAATCTATATAATGTGTGCTCGGATAAAAAAAAAAAACCACACACACGCGCGGTACTTGCCGACGATTTCGACGATAGTAGACCACCTCCAGTACGTCGAAACGCATACCTATGCCTCCATAATATTAAAATAATATCCGCGACTATGTTGAAATAATATTATAATAGGTACCGCAAGGCGCCGGTGAAACCCGATAATATATAGGTAAGAGTCTTAAGACGAGTGTGTGGCGCGTGCGGCTGTATAGGCCTCGACGACGGGACCACGATGAACGATATAATATAATATAATATGTGAATCAGATATTACAATATTGTATTTTATGTTTAGCCATAGGTGTAAGACGGAACGTACGATAAAATATAGTATGACGATGTTGTACGAATTTTAGTCAAGTTTAGTTTTTAAAAATTTTCCGCCAATCGACTCGACGGCGATTAAATTATTTATTGTTTTTACGAATAACATTTCCAAGTTTTTGTTTATACGAATAGCACGAGGATGAGTTATAAAAAATTATACTTCATCGTTATTTTTTATTTTATTTTATGTTCATCGTATATGCAGACAATGCGTATTTTATGATTTTTTTTCTTCTTGTAATATTACTATTCTTTGTGAAGGCGCACTTAAATTTAATGGTAACTCAAAACGTCGAGGTTTTTGTTTTAATTTAATTTTCTGACTTGATTTATAATTCGGCATTTTAGCTGGAAGTTCTTAAATTTTTCGCTAAACATTGGGTATTTCAGTATTTAAACTGTACGAGTCGCCTGTCAAACTACCTGACGAAAATACCTAATGAAATCAACGAAATTTTAACCAGCTACGACAAATAATCGTATTTATTTTCTCATTCGATTTTTTTTTTTGAATCATTAAATAATTTTTCTATTTGCTCGGATATATTTAATATAGTAACGTTATTATATACGGTTAAGATGATATTTTTTTCGGTTATTCAATTTCACCGAGCAACATTTATATGAAATATTGAACGGCCCTCGAGAATATAATTTGAATACTAATATTAGGTGTATATATATTTTTTAATTTAATTCAAATCATCTGACACGAATGACGCGTACTTACGCTATACCGTTTAATAGTATATTAATTCAACAGTTATAATATTAATGCGATATTAAAATATTTAATATAATAATACATTAACTAACGTACTTCACGAGAGTTAGGCATATTATATTAGTAATTATATTATTAGTGCATAACATTATCATATTATCTACACGGAAGAACGTTTCGTGTAACTCGAATATTGTAAATATGAATTTCGATTCGAGTGCTTTTGCATGCGCGTGACAACAAGTACATTATAATATTATATTGCACATTATTAAAAACTCGACTGCAGTTATGTCAAATCAAATCATTATCTCGTTAACGCATGTGTATATTATAATATATAATATATATATATGGGTACGTATATATGTCATATTGTGTACAGAATAATATAATATTAATATGTATATAATTTACATGCGGGATAACACGCGCGGACGATTCTTCAGACGAGTCGTCGCTTGTTCGAAGAGTACAATTATTATTATTATTCGCCGACTCTAATCATTAGAATTATTGTGTTACAACATTATAATATTATTATGTGTTATTCGCATCGCTGCTGCAGCAGCAGTAATTCGCCGGTAAACCGTCATCGTAATACAATACCTAGGTATATATCGTACCCACGCGTAATATTATATATACCATTATATTATCTACCTGCTAACACTATATAGTCGCAGCAGTATACGTCATAATAATAATAATAATAAACTGTACGATATGTGTGCACAGCAATAATTATTATATCGTTTGAAGCGATGCGATCATTGTCCGTTGAGATTATTATATAGAATCCCGAGCTTAGACGCGCGAGTGTTAATTTCATAACCTAAATAATAACTATTAATATATTACTACCCTACAACTGCAGATATATAAATAATATAATATACATAGGTAGACTGCTGCAGTAGTGCTCTGCATATGGTATGCTTTATTTTAGCGACCGGACCGGACTTAAAGTGTTAACGAAGGACCGAAGTCAGACCGAACCGACGGCTACAATTTTTTTTTAGACCGAACTAGACTGGTAATTTGATTAAATTTAATAAAATAGACTAGGACGACCGGACCGGACTGACGGTTCGATCTGAAAAAAATTTGGACCGGACGTATAATGGCTCTGTTCGTAGTAGTCCGGACCGGACCGTTATTATAATATAGTCATTCAGTGCAATACAATTATATACATTTAAATATTTATAACACAATTATTGCCTGTAGTCGGTGATTTTACGCATATTCCGAAAACAATAATTTTAATACACCATAAGGACCGTTACCTTAAATATTATTGAACCGGACTACACTGACGAGCCGACAATTTTTACATGTTAGGACCGGACCAGTCTGGATCATGGTAATAGACCAGACCATGCAGAGCACTAGACTAGACAGGTATACATAGTATATACACTATGGCAGTAGTTTATACAGCGAATTTAAGCGTACGCATATAAACGCATTAAAGCCTGTAACATTCGATTTTTTTTTTGATTTGACGCGTCACTAATATTGATTCATCTCATCCGTCAAAATGATTTGGTAATTCCGGTGACATTGCATGTGCCTAGATAAGGCGAACCCATTTTATGATCGTGATTTTTTTACTTTAGTTGGGCAATAGCTATTATAAATTTTATACTATATATTATATAGGACCTACCTGTATGATTGTATGCGTCTATAATAATATATGATATTACAGTGCAGTTAACATATTTAGAATATCTCATGTAAATATTTTTCTCTCAATCGACATCGGGCGTTTTGACATTAATTATTATCGTAACGTGACAAAATATCTCAAACTATTGCGCCTATCGCGCGTATCTTCTGCATTTTAAAAATACTCATCTATGTGGATAAGTATAATATTATTATATACCTAAAGATTTTCTCGCAAAGTGCAAAAAATTAAAAAAAAAAAAGGGGGGAACCCAATATCCCTCTAAAACACCCCTCCCCCGAAATGCGCCGCTTGCACACCGTTATTTTATACGTCGATAGGTACCATCATCATGTTTGCGGAGTATTCGTTTTCGGCGATCGTCGTGATGTGCGAATATAATGTTGATTGTACTCCGATATTACATTATACCGCGGTACCTGCGGTCCGCCTCCCCGCAAATTATAGGTAGGTAGGTAGGTGGGTAGGTAGGAGGGTACCTATAACACTAGATTTTTGCGCGTTTATTTTTCGTCCCGCAGAAGAGCCGGTAAAAAAAAATCTCCACGCACCGATAGGTAAAACAATAAATTAAACGAAAACAGCGAGTGTATATTATATAGGCGATAAATTTGAAAACGAAACGGAAATAAATCAACCGCGGCGCACACACATATAATATATAATATGTCCATGTCGATAATAACACATTATATTATATTGTGAGTGTTTATTCACATATCGTCGCGGTTAAGTGGTCGATTGTGTGCGCGCATTTACCTGTACATAATTTATAATGTGCGCGACTATGGTATAATGCGAATAACGAACTTCGCGCGCGATTTCGATCACACGCTCAATAAAAAAATTATTCATATCATATTAATAATAATAATAATAATAATTGTTATTATCGCGGTCGTTGGATCGGCCGCGATCGTGCAAATAATATAATATACGTAAATCCCTGTGTATATATATATGTTATAATTACCGCCCATATGTAAATCGTTTATTGATTTTAAAGGGATTCGTTTCAGATCAATATAATCACCTTTATGATAAAAAAAATACGTCTTACGATTATTCTCGACCAGCATCATCGTTTATTATTTCTAAAAAGAAGTTTATAGGTATTGTAAAGTGTACCTATTTTTTACTCATTTATCTTTGTCATATTTTATTACATTATAAACGAGTGTCAGAATATGTTTATCGCGTATATATTATTATGTCTCGTATGCGCAGGATGGCGTTAAGTCGTATGCCGTGTTGGGTTAGGTTTATATTATTAATAAACTCAATTTTTTTAGTGTTCCATACATTTTTTTTTTTACCAACAGTTTGGGAATAAACGATTCGTGTTTGTTAATCGTAGTATACCGGCGTCGTTTTTTTTTTAGTCTTTTCACTCTTAGTCGTTTTCCGTTTGAACGCGATGTATATAATATCAATATAATTTATTATCTTATGATAACGCGAGTGTAGGAGACGGACACTAGACGGCGAGAGAGGGAGAGAGAAAGAGAGACGTTTGTTATCGTCGGACAAAGTGATTAACGCTTAAAAATGTATAACATATAATATAATATGTATTATACGTGTATAATATATTATTGTTTATAGATTATGACACAATACTGACCTGCGATCGAAATTTACGCAATAGAATAATATATTATTTTAGCTCTTAATACAATTTCATAATACGCTAATAACAATAGTGTTAACATTGGTGTCGGTCAGTCGGGGCGCGTCGAAATATATCCATAAAAATATAATGTTATATACATCGGAAGCGCGTACACTTACGCCTGCATCAGAATATTATTATAGAATATTTAAGGACACCGTGGCCGCCTAGTGGCATTCTCGATTATAAACGGGCGCACGCCACAGCTGTTTTCGTGCTTTTTTCCGTTCTGTTTTTGCACGCTAATAGTGTTTTGGCCCGACGCGGTTTCGAGAGATTTAGCCGACGCTCGTTCTCGCTAGCTCGCGATAACGATTTTGCTTTTACCGCCTCGCCGTTTTAATTACCGTATTAAAAAAATATAAAAAAACAATCGCGATATCTCCTCGGCGGTGGAGCGTAGTTCGACGGATTCGTTTTTTTTTTTTTTAATGCGAGCACACAGGAGCGTCGAAATATAAAAATATATGTAGGGCAAATCATATTTTACAACACACCCACCCACCTTACCGAAATACTTACTTAGGTTAATTATTATTTTATTATTAATAATTATTACACTCTAGCAGTGGCGGCTCGTAGGGTTCATCGAAGGTGGGGCACAAATATTTCCTTCTTTTTCCACTATAAATGATTAGAATGAACAAATAATAATTAATTATTATCATGTTTTCAAAATATAAATTTTGTTCCACGGACGACGGTTGACAATAACAATACGAAGGCGATAAGACCGACAAAATCTTGTAAATCGTAATAAAAATAGAATTCGGGCACAATCCGATTGTGCCCGGCAATGCCGTATTAATTCGTGTCGATAAGTGGGGGAAATCTAGTACTGTAGATCGGGTCATCGGGGCACAACTTCGTTGTGCCCGCCGCCCAATGCGTATATATAGTATACACGTATCGTATCTAGGAGCACCCGTATTTGATAAAACATTTTTTTTTCGATAATATTCGATAATATACCAACTACCAATTACCAACTTATATTATCATGATGGAAAAAATACCTATTCAATTTTAATTTTAATAATTTAATATACATTTTTCTTCTTTTTTCTCAACTTTTTAGGTGGGGCACGTGCCCGTGTGCCCTATAGCACGAGCCGCCACTGCACTCTAGTACTCTGCATACCTAATATATTTAAATATCTTTCTTACAGTTGCCGTCTACGCGTCTACCGACTGCTATCCACACACCCACGACCCACCCACCCACTTCAATATGTAGGGCAGTCGCCCTACATCAATATGGGTTTCGGCGCCCCTGCGAGCACACTATTTCGATTCGGACGTGACGCTTCAAAACCGTGACAATAACACGCTGTGGCTCCCTAAATAATGTGTACGATTTGTCGTGTATACACCATATAATATAATAATATGTCGTCTGGGACAACCGCGGTATATACCGTGGTACCGTGTGATCGCGAGTCAAAAGTTTTCGCGCAAGTCGTACCCCGTCGAACATATTTTATAATAATTTACTGGAAACTTATAACTTATAACTTATAACAATATTATGGGCGCATATAGTGGTATATTTTGATATCACGGCCATTGGCTCAAACTAGGGGGGGGGGGGTGCAAAAGGGTGTTTAGCTCCCACAAGTTCTCCGATTTAGCACTCTTTGCTTTTTTTTCTGTCTAACTGTTATTGTTTTGTACTGCATTAATTGTATGTTTTTAAATTATGCGAAATATCTACCGAAAAAAATTAACACTTTTTTCTCATCATAAGGCCTATAATAACAACAATTCGTTATAAATTATTCCGAATTCCTATAATTGATGGCACTATATAGGTGTATGCTGCGGCGGATCGCAAGATTACTGGTAAACTCTAACTCTCACGAGTTTTATCAGCCAAATATTAATTTAAATTAATAAAAAGGAACATATATATTATTTATTTTGTTCTTTACCATGAATTTGAAGTGTATTAAAATGTGTATAGGTACTAGTTTTTTTAAATATTGATTATCGTAGGTTTGATACTCACGAGATCGCGTGTAATTTAGTAACAGGGGCTTACAATTTTTTTCGCTCCACGTTTTAGAGGTTTAGTTGGGCCTATGAATTCGCTGCTAAATAAATTGATATACTCGCCGCAAGAAGTGTGCCACTTTCTAAGATAATATCACATTATATTATGTATAATATCCATGACAAATATTATTGTTCTCGACGAGAAGCTTTAGCGCTTCTACCCAAGTCGGCTATAGCTCCTATATGGTCGCAATCGATGTACGATTTGGAGCATTATTGTTTTAGTTTTTACTGTATAGGTGGTACATATACTCCCACGCGCGCTCAAGACCGAAAAAACAATTTACAGCTAGCTTTCACCCGACATTTTATTGTATAAAGGTATATACTTGCAATATACGTGCGAGTGTCAGCATTATCGACGAGCGCGCAAACAATATGATAAGCGTGCGAAAATCAACGAAGGGATTTTTATCCGTTTAAAAAATAGCTATTCGCCAAAGCGAATTTCGGTCCCCGCGCAGAAATTTCTGCAAATGCTTCAATCCGTTTGGAGCTGTAGTTTGTTTTCACTCGTCCCGCTCCCGACTTTATTGTGTATACACAATATATATATATATATATAGACGCCACCGCGAGCAAACAAGTATTCAGATTAACTCCGACGAAGAAAAATATATATATACACTCGTTCTGGCGGTACAGCAGCCACCACGACACGAAGAGTAAATGTAGCTTTTTCATTTGATCCTCTTATTGCGCACATTAACATATAATTCAAATAAATTGAGTCTCGAAACTTTAAACAGCGCGTTTACCCCAGATAACATTTTTTTTTTTTCGTCCACTGCAGATTATTAATGCGTGCGATCCCGCGAGAAAACAGCTCGCTCTTCCGGTCGGCGTTCGACGTGACAATATATAATACAATACGCGTGCACATCACGACCTTATATTTTTTTCGTTTGGATTTTTTGACGCAAACTGCACAACTAATAATCGACGTACGAATACTATTCCGATGTAAAAGCTCGAAATCCGCATATTAATTTATATACGTCGTTACATTCGTACAAAAAGGAGAAAATCAGGAAACTTTATTGGCCGCGGGTAGGAAGACGCACTCGGATAACTATATAGATACTACCTTAACCGACAACCTGCAAACGTCTTTTGTACATATACGTTTAGTGATAACTAAACCGATATATGGACCACCTATGGAACAGTGGGGTTGTGCCACTAAGTCCGACATCGGGACTGTTCAATACGTTGCCAAGACATCGCTCTCCGTAATACCTGAAGTATTTATTTGTCGCAGCGTCATACGACAGAAATGCCGCCATCATCGGCCGAGGTTTGATGATGACCTAAGTCCAGAACGAGATTGCTATATAATATATGTTTGCCCGCAAACCCGAGATAAGGCTGCTGGATCAACATCGCATCTGCAATCTCAAGCCCGGATTGAGGGAGGCGACATGGGGGAAGCCGCATGCCCCCCCCCCGGGCCTCGATATAGTTGGAATTTATTTAGTTGCCATTGTACATTACTTTTTTCGTTTTATGGTTTGATGAAAATGAATTAACTGATGTCTTTCCCGATGTATACGTTGTACTTAAAATTTCCAAATTTGACCAAATTCAAAACGTTGAACCGAAAGAGGTTTATCAAAATTCAATAGAGTCAAGAACAAATTCAGATCAAGTAGATATAGTAAAGAGTATAGAAAACTGCCATCTCAGAAAATGTATTAAAGTTTTCCTTCTGAAACGGTATTTATTTCGACTTATCAAGATTTTTGACTTACTGAGGTTCGACTTATGAAGGTTTCACTGTACGTGGTATACGCGCTATATACATATATGCTAACCGCCCGACAGACCACCAAAAGTGCGTACCTTATAAACACGGAATTTATATTAGAGTGTTGTTCTATACGGCGTGGGGTAGATTTTCGAGTTGAATAATTGTTGAGTTTCGCACTGTGTGTTTTTACAATAAATAGTCATTACTTCATTCGACTCGTGTATTTTTGGTATATATGATATACAAACAAAGAAGCCCGGTAGGAAGTTTTGAACAACGTTGGGTTCAAACTCACTAAAAGTGCGGCAAGCAGCTTTTATGTATATTATTATATTATATACGTAGGCGTATGGTATAGGTACTTGACAATTTCCTTTTGAGATTTAAATGCGTTCTTATCGAGGAATAGTTTGTTTATTCATATACATTTCAACTTTATTCGTTAAAATATATAATTCTGCTGAAAAACACCTATAATATACAATATATATTGACGTTGAGTTCGTGAATCGTTTCAAATGTATCGGAAAGTCGAATAATTCATATTTAACGAAAAGAAGGACCGTGGTATTTTTTTTTACTACGCGTACTTTCTGAAAGTCTAAACATTGAATATTAATTTCAGCATAAAATTATCATCCGAATGTAAATATGCGTTCTGCAGCGAAATTGTTTTTTTTTTGCATTTGTTTTTATGCGTATAATATATTATTTTGCAGAATAAATCGTTAAAAGTAATCGCTATAATTCGTAAAGTATAAGCATTTGATTTAATAATTTTTCTTCGGAGTGGGCGAGTAAAAATGCGATCAATTGATTCGTTTTTAATTCAATAAACAATAATAATTATTGTATATTATGCGTGATATACGCACGCGCTCTAGTATTTAGCATGTATACATCAGCTGTTACTTTTTACGTATAATATGTTAATTACAAACATAATATAATATGTTTTAGGTTAATAAATACAAAAAACAATTCTTAAAAACGATCAATTACCATAATTAATTAGTTTTATTTTATTTTGTTCCATGTATTATATTATACACCCACAACACTAACACGCTGCATTTATTTTACTGGTTGGTTTTTTTTTTATACGTACCTGACTTTATTTGTTAATTTTACAATTACTCCGAATTCACCAAATAAATTAGATTATAATATTATACAGAATATAATGGTATATATGTATATACGCCGCAAGGATTATTTAAATTGTATTACCTATTCGTTCGTGTTTGTATTCAATTTAAGATGGAAATCAAACCGTGGAAAATTTTATGAATAACAAAAAGCGTATAACGTACAGAGAATAATATATTGAGTTATATTATATTATGTCGTATTTCTTAGTTACACTATTTTTTCGCTTTTATCAACTGTACTCGTATATTGTATTTTAAGAACCACAGAACACGCAGTTTTGGGCTTTTGGCGTTGTATTCGCGTATATAGGATGGTCAATCTTATGATAAACATATATGTATATATATATATATATATGTTTAGTATCATCCGAGTACATTATATATATAGTTATTGACCATTATATATATTTCGAGAAAATTTAATTAAAACGATAAACCTGCAGAGCACTTTAGTTTTTTTGGCTCCGATAATAAGACTGTAAGTGGATAATGTCCAATAAAGTTTTTGCACTCTCCGACTTGTGTGAACTCGAGCGTGAAAATATATTATGTATATAGCTATACAAATAAATATATACGATTCTGCCGAACCGAACAAAGGGCGATTTGTTGGTTATAAGTTATTATGAATCGTTTTCACTACAAAGACTTTTCATCTAAAAAATTTGATTGATGAATAAAATAAAAATAAATAATTTTCGAACTGCATAAAAAAAATGCCAGTGACAAAGTTTTTATATGGCGCTTGATGATCGGATTTAACGGATTGTTATAATATACTATATAGCGTTATATTATACATAATTTATAATACGCAATAAATTACACGGCTTAAAACGACACGATTACTGATACATTTCGTGTTCGGACTGTTTGTGCGGTTGTTACATTTTCATTGCGGTTTGTGTAAACTGCAGCTTCGCCTTTGCTATACACCTATATAGCCCGTATAGGCATGCGATCGCATCCGTGTGCGCATAACGACGAGGAACTCGAAAACAAAACTCAAACCGCGTGAAACGAAAATATCCAATATAATATTATGCGATTTTCTGATCATTAATCGTATCATTATTTCTTTTTTTCCGCTACGAGCACCGAGCGGCGTTTTTATCGAATTCAATAGGAGGTTTGCTCTTTTGCATAACGCATATATATGTTGTATAGTTTATTATACATCGAAGCAATATTATACGAATATATTATAAAATATATATATATTAATATATTTTAACATAATATATCGCTCTTTGCAAACCGCGAAACGTGTCGCGCGTGTCATATTTTCCGAGAGCACGTCGTATACTCGTAGGTATTTGTCGAAGACGTCTGGAAGAGACACTCGAAAAAAAGAAAAGAAAACATTTCGCCACGTTAATATTATATTATCTCGCGGTGTGCCCGTCACCGCCCGTACGGGATACGGAATCGCGCGCAGACGTCTACATCATATGAAAAAGCGTCGTCGCAGCACATTATTATAATATAAAATATCGTAAAATAATATAATATCATACGAACCGCATTCCCATAGCTACGCGGACGGTATAGTGCGCGAGCGTGTCATATTTTTTTTCAGTCCGTTTCGGGTCGGACGTCACGTCATATATTATATAATATAATAGCACTGAAACGAAACGTTTATCTTTACGGCGACGACTCGAGGGAGTTCGACAGCAATGACATTTTTTTTTCAATCGTCGCACTTGCGTATACAATATAATTATTTTTACAAGTCTCGATAATAATGCTCCGAGTAGGTACCTTATGTACCCGTTGACTCATAGGCGCAAATCACGGGGGGGGGCAATTTATTAGTGTCCCCCAAACTATTCAAAATGCAATAATTTTGAAATTTGATTAGTGTACTTTTTTTTCTAGTATTCATATAATTCATATACCTAAAAATGTGTATCCAAATTTGTATACTCTTTTAAAAGTTACTATTGTATTGTCTATATCATCAGCTTCTTGCAAAAGAAGTTTTTCGGCAATGCGCAGAATTAAAACTTATAATGGGACAGTCTAGATTTACCAATGTATCATTATTACATATAGAAAAGGATATCATTATTGATAGTGAAAAAGTTCTCAATATTTTTTCACAAACGGATAGAATGTTATCCTTAAGCCAAACTGCTAAACAATTGTATTTATATATACTTTTATATAATAAATATTAAATAAAACATAGATAATATGTATTAATGATTAACAAGTTGGATATTTTTATTTAAATATTTAGGGAATACTATAGACATAACATACTTATATACTTATAAATACCATTAAAACTTTGTGATTTTTTCAATGTATAAATAGTCAGGGCTAAGAGCCACCAAATTGAACCAATTTGCGCTTATGCCCGTTGTACGCGTTTTTCGGTTTATCTACCTATACTGCGAGAGCGCTCAAATTCCGAATTTTTTTTCCCGAACTCGAGCGGAGCCCTCCTCGAAAGCCCGAAGTCGAGTGCTCGCACTTGTAATTATTATTGTACTAACCCGTCTAGACCCACTCGAAGCTTAAGTCACTTTACGATTTTAAGCCGCGAGTGACACTCGAGCCTCGTTTAGGCTTCACGCGGCCAACACGCGCACTTGCGGCACCGCAGCACAAAACTTAACACATATTTTACACATTTAAGTGTATTTCAGGACCGCCACGCCGCCGCCGTAAACACGAAGACGTATTGTTTTGGTTCTTTATATATCGCACATATTTTTTTACCTACATACACGATTTGACATTTTCATTATGCTCTCTCTCCCACACACGCAATCATACCAAATAATATACCACCTATATATGTATATATATACGCAGTATAGACGCCGTATACAAGACTCGAGTTGAGACCAGTAAAAGATTAGTCTTATAACCGATTAAATCTTGTGTAGGCGAAGTGGGAAAAAAACGAACAAAAATTTTAATTGATTATTAACTTTATTTTCCTACCTACTTTTCCTATCACATATTAGATATATTATTAAACAATTATAAGCCTATAGTACATATATGTACATATATTATTAATTAAAAATACATACTCATATATTAACTTCCATAGACTTTTAAACTTTTGTAAATTTTAAATGCGATAAAATTTATTGTACATACTTATTATAGTATATGGCACGATTAGAAACCAGTATACCTAATAGGTATAATAATTAACACAAAAGTTTATTTTCTATACGATTTTTCTTACGGAATTCGAGTCTTAAGACAGAATTTTTTTAAATAAATTTCAATAGCGTTCCAAGCGATTTTGAGTCTATAATAAGAGACTGAACCTATTATATCCGGGAGTCTTAAAAGCGACGTCTACTGTATAATATTATTGTACACTCTTGCATCATGTTATATATATTATTATGTCAGGTCGCTATCGTAAAGATAAACTCTTTGTTTCGAATAAAATACCCACCGACGACGAGCATATTGTACATATTATAATATTAGGTAGTAGGCATATATACAGTGTTTATGATGATGTATATATATATATAATCGCCGTTGTTGAATTTTTAAAACTCAACTGCAGCAGTCACTTCACCGTTTTCTAAACAACCGCTGCTGCAGCGGGAGTCATCGAACACATTAATTTTATCTTTCGACAGACTTTCTACGTGCTCACACAATACACGAGTCTCCCCCCCCTTTTTTTTTGATGATGAAATTCTGTAGGTATACACGCGTGCTGGTATTTACGGTTTACGTTTTTTATTTTGGTTTTATTTTTTCAAGTAACATATTTCGAGTGTGTTTGAATAATAAATATTGTGGTCGTACGTTTCATAATAATAATATAAGGTACAATGATAATCAACCGAAATCCAGCGTATAAAAATATTTTCAAAACAAAATATATTTTATCCAAACCGATAACTATAATTTCTGTCATGATTTTCAGTGTGTGTGTATGAAATATAATATTAAATGACACTATACTTACACTGCGGTATGGGCGGAGTATATCTATGCCTAACAATATATTATTATGAAAGTTGGCAACGGCGACGAACGTTTTTCACCAGTCGTGGAGGGATGAGGTCCGATCTTTTTGTGTACATTTGTGACAATATTTAGTGCCTACGTCATATACGTAATATCGTTATAGTATATGGCAGATAGTATAACTTTTTGGAAAACGAGTATGTCATTTGTTAGCCCCTCCCCCTTTTAATAAATGTCAACGGCATATAATATATATTAATTGCTAATTAAATATACCATACCATACATATATATCATTTTAATTTATGAGCGAAGTGGGAAAGCTGCTGCAACGGCGCGCGTTTGGCCGCCAGAAGCTGATTTCGGAGATTTATAATAAAAAATAATATAATTATTATTTATTGTCATTTTACAGGACAAGGAGCAGGATTTATTATTTCGGAGAGGTGGCCGTTGCAGCATACTGCAAAGCCGGTCACCGATAAATCCCTCGTCCAAACACCTTTACGGTTTCTATTACGCGGGATTCGCAGACGAAACGAAAATGGACATTGGGATTATTATATCTACCACACAAACAATATATGGTAGGTAGGTAATACTCTAGTCTAAAATAAATTAATATTCTGACAACTAACTCGGAAATGTGCGAATTCGGGCACTTGTGAGTAGGTACAATACTGCAGCAACACACTGCCCTTAATACGTATATCATCCCTGTAAATAGAGCTACAATAATATACGGATGCATTATATAGGTATTTAATTAAAATAATATTGTTATTGTACATAAACGAATAAAATTAGAAGGGATTCAAAAAAGGTCTTCTCCCCAAATTATATGTGCACGTTTTTGGTTTCTCTACTCGATCACCTCTATATGAGATTTTCGAAAATACTGCTGCAGTATGCTTTTCGTCTTTATTCCGTTTTCTATTATTGCAGGCGGCGGAGGAAAAATGCCAAATAATTATCGTGTAAACGGCTAAATCTGCATATTATATTACTATCGTGGGATCGGACGCGGTTTCCTTAATCGTTTCGTTTATATATTCAATTGTGCGGCGGCCAATAGTTATAGACGCGGCGCCGATGGTTGGTAAATATATACTAATGATCAAAGTATCGAAAGTTTATGGTTAACCTCAGATCGAAAACGATTAAGGAAACACGGGTCACGGATAAAACACTCATTACGAAGGCGCCTTTACACAGCTACTTTATATATATATGTAACTGCTATCGTAGTTAGCCGTCGTGTATATACTAATGCATATATACGATAACCAGAGTATTGTGTTCGTAGAGGCGCAGACGAGGGACAAATAAAAATAGTAATATTTTCCATTGGTTTTTTTAGATTTCCGCGATAAAACGTTTTGCCGAGAAATAATACTGTTTAAAATAACGATGATTAATATTTTATCTCATCAGTGAGTATTTAAGAACATAATGCGTAATATTTAAACCGTATATTCTACCATATATCTAAGTGTAGACCGCATTATACTCTGTATATTATAAGTATACATAGTATATAAATATTATATATATATTATATATATAGGTAGGGTACTCGTATTATCGATATATAGACGTTGCGGTAGAACATAATACTCGTTGCGTTGGTAGAACGTATAATATAATATATTTTCGGTACACACAGACCACCGACATCGCAGCGAGGAGATGGCCTGAAAAAAAAATATATAATAATATAATATTATTATTATTATTATTATTATTATGACACGAATTCAATAATTTTCACCACCGCTCGTGTCAAACGTTATACCGACGACCGACCACAAAAACAGTAACGCACATATTATTGTCATAATATACAGTGTGATTCACCAAGCATGCTTACTCCCATTTTTTCTTTTAATAATGCATTTTTTAATACACTGAAAGACCATGATTTAAAAACCTTGAGATTTTTTGTACTACTTAAGGAGACATGTACTACATGGCGCGACACAAAATTCTGTTTTTCAAATGAGAACCCCACTTTTCAACAGTAAATTATTAAGCTGATAATTTTTCTGAAAACTTTGATAAATTAAATCAAAATCAAAATTGGAATGAATATTTTTTGAGTTTTTTAACTTTGTGGAAAGATATGGGAGATATATGGACATTTTAAAATGTTAGTATAAAATATTAATGTATCAATATTTATAATTTATAAAAATGGTCTAAGTATAGTAAATTCTAGATTCAATATTACATATATTTTATAATTTTGTATTTTCTTGACTATTATCCTTATAGTATAAATATTTAAAAACTGAAATACTACACGTTTGAATTTTGAATCAAATACATCAACTTTAAACAAATTGTACACTGAATAATCTATAGTAAAAAAGAGGAATTATCATTTGAAAAATAGAAGTTTGTATCACCACAGGACACTCTTTAAGTAGTACAAAAAATCTCAAAAATCTGAAAATAAAGTCTTAAAGTATATTTAAAAATTCCAAAAATCGGAATTTGAGTAAATTCATTATTAAATGGAGATAAGCATGCTTGGTGAATCGCCCTGTATATAAGTTAGGTTAGATGGTACTTGTACAAATGTGTTAGTGTGTGTGCGCATAGGTGTTCTATAGGTATATACATGCGATATCCTGATCGCGTTTCGAACCGTCGACGAGAAGGCGTAATTATAATAATAAATAATAATTACAAATATTACGATAAATCAATTTCAAAATATAATATTATACTAACATTACACGAACGCGTCGTGTCCAGGTACCACGAGGATTTTTCTTCGATGGTTATCCCGGAGCAGTCATCGAGTGGTCGCGGACCGTGAAGCCGGCGCGGTGTACCTGCGCGTACGCGAGGATATAATAACAATATAATGACGCTACGCGTTGGTTCGTTGTTCGGCCCGCGCGTCCTTTTGTCCGTCCGTCCGTCCTGGCAGTCGTCCTGACACAGTCGGGTGAATCTCGTTCAAGGTCACGTGTGTGTACATACAGCGAGGACAACAAATAACACAACATACACAGTCTTGTTTTGGAACGCTCTGTATGCACACCCGCACGTACAAACGCACAAGCGCGGGCGCGGCACTCGGACGGTATATAATAATAATAATATGTTATATTCTCATTTCTCATATTGTATTATTATTATTATTATTATTGTTGTATACTAGTGTTGTCTTCGTCCCCCGCAGCGTTCGCATTGAAAATCGTAAAAATATAAAAATCTTCTCTATGGGTTATACCCTATATATACGTATAATAATATAATATCGTGTACAATAATGCACACACACACACACACACACACCCAAAACGAAAAACATAATGTATAATATATATTATTTTCAGCCCCACACACGCCGTCGCCGGAGCGTATATCTGTGCGGCGTTTCGGCTCCCAGATGATAATCTCCTGCCGACGATCGCGCGCGTACATACCTTTTTCGATAACCTTGGCCGACGGATGCGGTCGACACCGTCGTAATGCTCTCGACCCGACACGGCAGCAACAGCAGCAGCAGCAGCAGCAGCAGCAGCAGCAGCAGCGCAGTGCACACACAATATACGACGAAATCGTAATCTGGCCGCCCATAATACGAGTGTTAGATTTTTGTTCGGATGCCGTATTATATTATTATAGACACACGTCGTATCGTACAAAATAATATAATATTCCGTATCGATTGGCCCACAGAAAGGGTTGGGTACTATAGTGTGCAGTCGCTACAAATACGTCCTATAGCAGACACACCAGACTTCAGTACGGCGTTGGCATCGATATATTGTTATCGCGAAACATAACGAGAAAATTGCGCGCACTGCTTTTATTTTTTATACGCGAGATCGGTCCCAACCGTTTGTACGGAAAATAATTTTGGACGATATTGATTAGAAACGAGCAAAAGCGTGCGTGAACGGATGATAAATATTAAAATAAAACGATTTTTCGAGAAAAACGAGAGCATAATATTATGGTGGCTTAATGAATACTAATTACTGCAGGGCTCGGAACTTTATGCATTTGCATCTTTCTCGGGAAGCCGCATATTTCAAATCTGATTCGATACAAATTCGTTTCATGAACCATACAGTTGAAATACAAAAATTTATGTTGCATATTTTTGGATATTTGACTAAATTTATATGATTATGCATATTTAAAGATTTTGAGTATATAAATGCATTTTATGGTACAAATTTATAAGAAATCAACAACAAACAAGTTTTTGATAATTGAATATTGTAAATTAAATAATTTAAAAATAAATATCTGCCGCACACAGTTTCCTAGTCTATATTTTGAATTTTACTATACCGAGTAATAGCCTTATTTAATTAAAATGTTTATTTTTACCAATAGCTGTCACTATTGCCGTCGGCGACGCTCGCCTGTATGGCTTATAGTGTTTTCACTAAGAAATTGGTAATAAAAGAATTGGCCGTTACTCTTACCGGCCAGGTTTTTAATTTATATTGAAGTCGCTCATTAGATAAAATTAAACAAAATATCCATATACTGATGGCCGATGGGCAATGATATTGACATATTGTTTGATCGAAAACATATTCGATAACGGTGGTCTGTTACAAACATGATTTAATAATCGCTGTATTTGATAAATTCTATTTTTTTTAAATTTAGGACTCTGGGAATAGATTCAGTATAACAGCTTCAATATTATCAAAAGAAAAATATAAATAAAATATTTATGATTCAAAAATAATTTTTTTTTTTTTTATAATTATGCTTTTAAATACATCTTTTATAAAATAATAAATGCATATTATACCGCATATTTTGGTTTTTTTAGTGCATACGTATGCACATATTTCATTGTTTTTTAGCGCATAAAGTTCCGAGCCCTGCAGTAATTAGGTATATATGATATATCTTCATTCAATTATATTTTTCACTATTCGCATTTTGCACGTGTATACAGTATACTAGCAGTAAACATTATAATAACAGCATTATAATAGCAGTAAACACCATGATTAAATAATAAAATGCGTTTATATATAATATATAAGCAGACTAAATTTCGTTTTCTCTTTTGCTATTGTCTGTCTTATAAATATCGTTTTTGTTCTTTACAACGAAAGCTTAAATAACATTTGTGACATTGTTAAAACGTACAATATTTGCATAAAAAATAATTTATTTTTTCGATATTAAGATAAACTCAAGGTTTCCACACGTAAAATTATCTCTCTACCTCTGTGTCTACATACATGTATTTTTTGCGGAGAAAAAAAAAATAAAAATCGATATTTGATTACGTAAAAAAAAAAATACATTTAAATACATATTTACGAGTCCGTAGAGAATACGAAAAACGAAATCTGACAACAGACTTCACCTTCGCAGACAATTAACCTTGTTTTGACATATTATTATTACAATTTATCGCGTGTGTTAGTATATATCGTATATATTTACTCGTAACGAACGAAAAGAGAAATGATTTTGGTTTATTTTATTTTTACAGGACTTACGTCGAAAACATCATCACATTATCATATATTAGATAATAATAATGATAACTAATAATATAGTGGCCAGTGTTACAACCAGAATTGTCGGAGGTCGGGGGTGGGGGAGTAATATCAAGAAATTTATTTTCAGGTACAAATTTTTTTACTATCTTATACTCACATTTTTTTACGTCGATAGACAGTGTGGCATGTGCCATAGCATTCGTGATTTTAAAGTTTTATGTTCCGCATGACTGCTTTATATATATATATATATAATAATATTGCAGTCTCTCTATAGCAATAATTTAAAAACTCGGGGAAATAACTGATCCTAAAAGGGGTGCGTTTAGTTGGCGATATATAGCTGGCGCATGTCCATCGACGTGTTAAATTTCACAGTATAAATAATTATGATAATGCACAAGATTGATTGTTGTTTTTATCAGCAAGGTTGAACACATTTTTTCATTTAACTTATTTTTCACTAGGTCACAAAATTATATATTATGTACCTCTACCAGCATACCGTCGCTGCAAGGACCCTCCCTCCCACGGTGCAGTCTGGACCCCCAGCGAGTCACACCGAAGTCTCGTTTTACTGCATAATTGTGTGTACATACATATATGTACGGGGCAATAACTAAACAGCTATATACACGATAATAATAATAATAATAATAATAATATGTTTTAAAATCGAACCGAAACAAATTGGTGTAATATCGAACCGACTCTCTTCGCTCGAGGATCTCGCAGGATTTCTGTGAATACCCTGCGCACAATGCGTGCTGCTGCAAGGTCTACGCCATTATTGTTATTAGTGCCTACCCACATCACACACACATAATATTACATAAACACATATATATATTATATATATAAACACACTATATTATGTGAGTTTCGTGTTCTTTGTGTCGGATTGACAGCCCTTAACGGATTTTTCTCATCGAGCACCACTCTGTGAGCGCGCGCGCGTGTGTGTGTGTGTTTGCCGAAGATTTCTCGTAAATACTTATAGGCACACACACACACGTAGGTATTAGGTACCCGACTACACGCGTTATTATATGAACACATATTATATATAAATAAATGCCTGTTGTGTTCTCGCTTTTGATGTTCACCTTGTGCAGAGTTGTGATTTTTCAATAATGGTGTACCTACCTACCTACCTACCTATGTGTACGCTTTATTATGTCATTTTAACATAATATAATATGGAATACGAACGTCAAACGCGCCGTGCGTACAATATCGGAAACGACCTCGAGGACAGTATTACATTATTATTATTATTATTATTATTATTATACCTACGTCTGCTGCCTCTTCTCTGCACACCGAGGGCTAATAATAAAATGTTATATAATAAAAATATATATTGGTTTTACATATTAAATTGGGAACCCCTCTCATATAATAACCGACTGATTTCGAAGCCCGACACGACGCAATATTATAACGCGAGACTCGGAACCTCCACCGAGCTCGAATCAAATTATTGGATTACCGTACAATGTCCGGGAAATTACTTTTCCATTCGACGTTTCCCTCGGAACGAACGGGCATTATTTTATTATTATTTCGTGTACGAGACGAGATGGAATGAAAAACACTCACTTATATCCTCATCCAATCGACGACGAGATAACAATAAAAGAGGAAATCCACGTTGAAAAATGTTCGTAATACATTTTAAAAAGGATCACATTATTATAATATAATATAATATAATATATAATATAAGGCACTCGTAACTAAAACATTTAAGAAACACCCCTCTCACATTCCCTCGATCAATTCGACTGCAGAATACGTCTGATTTTATTGAACGTATACGAGGCGTAGTGCGAGATTCGTTGCTGAAACTTTTTAATATAATAAGTATAAAGTTCGGATTTTGTAGCTCTATTGAACTATAAGTAAAGCACTTAAAACGAATCGAAAAAAGCACCTAAACTATCTTTAATAGACCAACAAAAATTGTGCATTAGACACGTATTAAATCTGTTTTATTATTATTTAATATATGAGTATAGACTATACCTACGTAACAGGTTATATAGTTACAGATTAATATTCTAAATCGTAATTAAATACATAAATATAAAATATACAAGTAAATATCGATTTTTAAAATACGCTGAACACGTTTTGAAAGAAGTGTTTTCAAACACAAAACAATAACTCAAAAAACAAAATAAAACTTCAATCATTTCATTCTAAGTACTATATAAATTGAATTTATAGTTGACATATAACTTCGTTTTAGAGCAATAGAAAACAAAAATCAAATGCCTATAAAATCCAAACTCTGATAATAATAGTCATTTCACCGTATATAAACGTATAATAAGTGTAATAAATAAATACCGAACAAAATGTAATTTTTAATTGAAATTAGGATTGGAGCTATCTGCAGACAACTAATTAATATAATACAAACACGAAGTAGACTATATCAATTTATGAGCGTATCTTGTGTTTACTTTTTACTAATACCTACTAATCGAGTAGGTATACCAGACTTTATGAACCCAATACAAATATATACGATACAGACGCACTGATAAGTATTATAACTAATATTACCTATACATCGCGTGTACTATACATTAAATTATATAGACGAAGAACACCTAAAAACCGTGGAATGTAGATCGTGCGGGGTTTTCGATAAAAATGCGCGTATCGCGGCATCGTATACTAATTTATTAGGTCCGTCTAGACTTTTTATGCGCACGGCGTCTAATAATCTAAATGAAAATTTAACGATAATGGTTAGAAAAAAAAATAATTTAAAAGCTCGAATGCGCCACCTCCGTTTGTAATGTGTATTTGGTTCGATTATCGCATATTGTATCTTCTATATTATATTATTACAGTTTCGAGGGACATGGCACAATAATATTATTATTTGTACTATAATATTGATGTTCGGGAGTTTGCAGGGAGCGATACAATTTTCTCTACCTATACGTTGTGCAATATAAATGTAGTTTGTACGAAATCACGTCGATATTCGTTGAATGTTTTCAATTTAAACAAATCGTCTGTACATCGTTTATCAAGATTATGTACACACACACACATATATATATATAAGACGAGAGTATAAGACCCACCCGTGCTGTAAATAATAAATGTACACATAAAACGCTAAAATAATAAAACATACTTACTTTCTATTAAATAATTCGTTTACAATGATTAGGTATTGTGGAATTAAAAACACTCGAGTTCCACTTTGTTATTCATTCCGATGCAATACAATTATGCAGTTTAAATCCGAAAACATATTTATTTATAGTTGTGAATTAGAAATACAAACTAAATACCTATTTCGTTTATACACATACAATATTTATATCAACTTTGTTGATATAATCAACACATTGACACAAACTTAAGTTGCAATCCAGATAACAAAATAATTCATTTCTTTTTAGAGGTTTATAAACTATTAAGTTTTGTTGTTAAAGTACAGATAATATCATTGATTATCATTGATTAAAATCGCTTAATCCAATAACATAAAGCGTGAACTGATTATTTTTGTTGTTAATTATCAATCATTTTTGTTAATCGAGTTATTTATATCGAATTTATTAATCAAAATGTTACTTTTTGATTTGTAGAACAATAAATACAACAAACTACACAACTATATACGTACTATATACAGACTATGTATATATAATTTCAGGGGGACTTTGAAAACTTGCCCAAAACAACGGCAACGGGACGCAATTAACACGTCGACCGCCTTGAGATCTAATCCGAAATCTCACCAAACTTTTTCCTGACCGCCACGGGTTTCCATATATAGGTTGTCTCAAATACAGTTTTGTCGATTTGAACAAACATAAATTACAAAAAAAAAAAAAAAAAATAATAATAATATTGATATTTGCAGCAAGGTTTTATATAATACGCCCCCCTGTCAATATTATATTCGAGAGATATTTTAACGTCTCCGAAGCCCCGCGACGGAATATTAAACAGTTTTTTTTTTATTATCTTTGGTTTCCAAAAATATTCAGAAGCAGTTTGTGTGTGATAACAATATCATGTATACAGTAATATCGCGCAATAAAAATTCAGCATAATTTTACATATAGCGTGAGATTCGGTACCCGCGAACTGCGAACGTCGATATTACGTAGGTATACGCGCGATGCTGCGCCAAAACGCCGGCCGGCAGAGTACGACATAATAATATTATACGCTCGTCGATTACCGCATACCACGAACCACCCTATTATTTGGTCCCCGAGTGCATATTATATTTAAGTATATTTAGTATATTAATATCCACATATTTATATAGATATTTTTCGAGATATTTTTCTGCGGAACCCTGCACGACAGACATATCGCCCGGCACAGTGGCCTGGAATATATTATTATTATTATTATTATTATTATTATTATTGTGATCTTGAAGCCGACGAAAACGAATGAAAATAAACTCGTCGATAACGGCTCATTATAATATATTAAACCGAGTAAATAAAAGTCTATTGGACGTAAAATCTATAATATGCTGCAGGAGACTTACGATTGTGCAGGGTTGACTTTTTAACCAGGGGGCTGAGCCGCACTCGCCCATTCGCACCCACGACCACCGGGCGATGGCCTCTTAAATATAATTGTAATTTTATTGCGGCGTTGATGTCCGGTAAATCGTATAATAAATAATATTTTGACCGTAATGGTGGAAATCTGTCATTGACGGACGTATCCTTGACAACATCATCAATAATACAATGCCTAATTCGTTCGGGCAATTACATAATTATGAGTGGTTACCGTCGACTAGGCATTGTTCAAAAAAACCTCTTAGGAAGTAACGAAAGTATATTATACGATTGATAATTAAATTTAAAACTACCTATATATCGTATCCTTAACGACTTAAATCTTTGAACATTTTACAACTTTAGTCGGCTTAGACTTCTACACTCCGTCCCCGTCGCGTGTTCCTCTCGGATTATATATAAAAAAAAAAAAACGATACAGCGTTTAAATCATATATTAAAATATTTAAAAGTCCGAACTATAATACGCGTATATAGAAAAAAAATGTACAAGATTCTCGATGAATAATACATGATGGTATGCGTCCCATTTGTCCCCGACGACGGTTATTGTTTTCGTTTTATTATCATTTTTTTTTTTCATTTCTTTCGCATTTCGATTTACATCTTAACGTTTCATCCGCGAACGAGGTCGGGTTTAGCCGGAATGTAATGTACAGATATGCAATGTGTATGCAAGTTATTAAAGTCATCGCAACGGTCTCGTATATAATATGAAATAGAATAGTGGGCGGCTGCCGTGGAATATACGCTGAGTATGTATAAATTACATAATATTATTATTATTATTGTGAATCGTTATTTTTGTGAGCGTTTTCGCGAGGTCTTTGTTTCGTCCGGGAGAAGAGAAAAAAAACGTACTCGCAATAGGATAAGACGACTTTTAAATTTTAATATAATATATTATAAAGGACGAATATTATATTTTCGAATAATATATGAAAGGACGTACAGTCGATATATCGATTTGTAGACGTTGTGGTGCACGTCCGCAAACTCAGCGACACACACGTTACGGAATTGGATTAAACCTAACAATTTTGTTGGACATTGAATGTTTCCACAATTATTCGTCGCACGGTCGTTAAGAAGTTATGAGCAATTTTTCAAAAAGTTCACACCAACAGGGCCAACATTTAGTAGAACAATCAAAATCATTCTTCATTTTTGTTGAGGTCATCGTTGGAAATTATTGGAAAAATCCCGCATCTTTTGTAGGATTTAAGTTTTTATTTTATTCGAATTTTCGACAAAGGACCGTTAACTTTACACCAAGCCCTGCAGCTGCTGACTTTTTCTCAGAACTTAAATGTATTAAAATACAAAAATAGTTAATAGTCTAATAATAAATATAGAGTTTTTTTTAAATGTCAACGTTGCTTATTCAAAATGTTGTATATAAAATGCACCTATAGATCCAACAAATGTCCTTTCCCTGCAACACAATGTACAAAAAAAAATTATAATAATCTGCAGTTTTGGAAAAATTCAACAACGACCTGCAACAACGTCGTCGGATAGGTGTAATTTAATTCTGTTTAATGGTGCGCCGCCGTCGCAAGTTCACGGACGTTCGCGTCGTGCTTCCTCGCGGGCTATAGTATGCGCGAGACACGGAGCTCAAAACAATTATAATATTTTATTATTATCGTCACATATTTCCCTCGGAAATTCATAATATCACGTTATTTACGCAGAAAAATTCGCTTACCATATTATATGGTCTTCGCAATACCTATATAATATAGTCATATCACACTCCATAATATTATATACATACTTAATTATATATATATATATACGTCGCTAGCTGCTACTGCGTGTGTTTATATAAGACGGTGCCCCGCCGTCACCCTATACACCCGAAACGTGTTTGACGGAGCTCTCGTTCCCGCAGTATATATGTTATTATTATTATTATTATTATATAATACGTCCTAGACAACATCCATTCAAGTGATTAATGAATGGACTTCCGTTCGTCATCGGCGGAAAACATGATATATATATTATTATGTAAACTGTGCGCAGAGTCAGTTTTCGAATATAGGTACCTTAAGCCATATTATACACGTACCCTGCTACGATATTATAGACACGACGAAGTATAAAAAAGCGCATATCGCTTCGTTGTACGTATAATATATATTATATATATCATAATAATAAATAATAATATTAGATATATTATTTATACGCGTCGTCGGCCGATAGTTTTTCTTCGTCAACTTTATAATACTCGTGCGGCTGTTACGAATAAAGAAAAAAAAAATAAACTCTAATATTATATTTTATATGCTTGCATAGTATAATATTATTTATTATTTTGTCGGTCGAGGAATCGCTCAAAAAGTTTTCCATAGTCTTACGTGTTGCTCTACGTACGTGGGTTGAACCGTGTTGCAGCAACGAACGATACAAGTCAGTTTTTGAATATATTATTATAAGTGGTTTTCCAAAAAAAAAAAAAAATAAATATGAAATATGTACCGCACACGTCTGGTTTTTGAGAAAACCGTTAAATTATATTACGTTAAAAAAAAAAAATCAACTAATTTAGGTAGGTTCGTTATATTTTATTTTATACAGATTGTAAATTTCCCTTTTCGATTTCAATTACGTACTATTGTAAGTAATAATTAAAATCAAAATAAATGAGTATTTTTTTCACAACTTACAAAATATCTATTCCATAAATAATATGCCATATAAACAAACTATATTGTCTCTTGCCCCTGAAATATTTTCAAGTATGCAAAAAAAACGTGCTTTTTGCGTGCTCCGTGATCAATGAATTGTCTTTATTTTTTTCATAATTTTCATTTTTCACTCCCGTCAGACTGCAAACACTTAATGAAAATACTTATTGTGTACAATATTCTAAAAATCCGAACTCAAGCAGGCCACCGATATATTATGTAAGTATCAAGTATCTAATATTAAAATAATAATAATTATTATTATTACAATATTATACTTATTATTATTTAATTATTATTATCAGAATACTGTCACGGGTCTGTTTATACGATGACCGCGGTGTGGCGAAACCTCTCGAATTCAACCCTTCCCCCACCTCCTCGTAGACATACACTTAGGTAAACGCACAATACAGCGGAGGGCACAGTCTTCAACTATTCACTGACACAGTGACACGACGCCACGTCGTCGTATCGCATAATTATAATAATTAATATTTAAATACGGTAGTGGTCGTATAGATTATAATATCATAGTTTAATATTGGGCTAGACACTTTACGACCAAAGTCGTACCCTTCTCTTTTCGGACATTTCACACATTTTCTACAACTCATATATTTAATCATTTTCTATAATAATATGTTTTATGTATTAATTTAAATGTTTTTATTACTATATTATATTATTAAACTTTTTGCTTTGATCGAAAAGTGAATCGGCCTAAAAGGGAAGGGTATACGATTTTATATAGTCGAAAACGCCTATGCCCATGATATTGTTATTATTATTATTACTACGACTTTTCGATTGAGTGGATTGGTGGTGGGAGGGAGGGAGGGTGAGAGTCGCGAGTCATTAACTTTGCAAACGCGACCGGTTGCCCGACGAGTCAAGGTCGCCGTTCTGATCTACTCTCGCCCGCACGCGCACGACTTAACAATAATAATATTATTATCGTACACAGTCGGGACGTATAATTAAAATATATAATTGCTATCAATGTCATATAATATAATAAGTAATAACAATACGCGTGTGTATTCGAGCAGCTCAGTACTATTATGTCATTACAACGTATAAGGTACGCGATTCCCGTGTCGGATTACGAGCGCGGCGAACGTCTAGCCAAAATGTTTATTTTTCGGGCGCTGTTTGAAAAAAAATTTATCGTAAATCTTTAGCTTTCGGCTGTTGTAAAAATATTATTGCTATCGGGGTAAACCAACAGCCGAATATCTTAGGTTGAATCGTAAAAATAGCTTATAATTAAATTATAAATTATAAATTTTATTAATCAAAATATTTTGAAAATTTCATTCTGTATAGTACATTTACTATAATATTATCATGTAATACAGAATGATACGTATGGTGTCAAACATTTGCTAGTCACTACGAATACCTATTTAGTATATTGTTTTATACTTGGATTATTTTGTTGTTACAGATTCTAAATTCTAAAATCTAAATACATCGCGTAGGAAGAGTAATTATTAAAGTACAAAATGCTTAAGAAAAACACTCAGTCGGAAAATATTATATATAGCCCAAGATACAATGATATTGTTGTATTTGGAATACGCTTTTCGAATATCGTTCATATATCTTCGATAATGCCTACGAATATTATTTATGATAATATCGTTTCGTGAGAGTGTTGTTTCGACCGTTGGCGGTTGTCGCGTCGTTTCGTAGTATTATTTGCGATTATAAAAATATATATTACGGAGTACGTTAAAAACATTTATTACACTTAGAATACACACACACACACACACAAAGCTTAAGTGCTTTACGCCTATTTATTATGTTTTAATATGGTCGCTTAAAAACAATATTGTTGACCTATCGTTCGCCATTCGAACGGATCGCGACCTGTGCGAGTTGTAGTGGTCGTCGTCACGCCGCCGCTGTCCGTCAACACTGGAGCGTGTACACGGCCGCCGACGCCGATGCGCACGCGCACTGCGTATAAAGCGATAGAATAATATCATAATATCACTCGGCTGTCATGTAGGCATACGAGTCGAGTCGTCTGATTGATATTAATTATATACTGTTTTTAGGCGTAAATATATTATTATTATGCTCGTGCGGGAAGTTCGCTTTTCGATTGATTATAATATTGTTTACGCGCATTAGACTATATTATTATATTTTACGCCTACAGTACGTACTATCTAGGTATATAATACATGTATTGATATTATATGGTGCTCAGCTGCAGGCTGTCATTCGGAACCACACGTCGCAGGTACTATAAAATTATTATTATTTTAAAATATCGTTTTATAATTCAATAACTGTACTGCAGCAGGTATCTCCCTCGTGTATTTTCGTAATCAGTGATGGCGTGCAGAACCCTTTCAGCGAGTGGAACCTAATTTTCTTGCACCATCCCTCTACAAAAAATACACGTACGTTTTATAGGACGCCATAAATACCGTAACATATTCTATGAAAAAACAATATCCTACATAAAAAGTATCGTAGTCCACCCGCCCTGCTTTCGAGTGGGGCCTACGCCTCGTCTGTGACGTCACAATATTATGTCTGCACGCCACAATATTATTAAATAATATAATATTTTATTGACCGCGCGTATTCGGGTGATTGTCACTTGGTCTATTATGTTGATGACAGTAATTATCACTACTATATTAATTATAATATCAATATTATAGGTGTTGATAATATCGTACTGCGTATACTGCAGTTTGACTTGCACTTTTATGCATACGAGTGGTGCGATGAATTTTTTCCCAGGTCGTTTTGTGTAATTTCCGTGTGTCCGTCGCCTAGCTAATTGACATTCACTGACGCTTAATCGAAATAGACACGTACGCTATATCGTACAATACATTTATTATGTGTATACAAGTAGAGGTACTTATGACTATATAATATACTATAACAATAATAATATAATATATATAACGCTTGCGTAGTATAAAACAAACATTTTTTCCAAATTTTTATATTATTATTTTAATGAACGCCATTAATCTTTCATATGTGCACCGGATTCGAGAGTACCTACACCTATACATACCCGAATACGAACCGATACAAAACTGTAATAACATTATACTCTCGCAGGGATTGCATATAGTACTATATCATAATATACACACAGTCATTCACCAAACGTGCTCACCCCTATTTTTTCATTTATTCAAATTCTAATTATTGGAATTTTCAAATATACTTTATAAAATATAATATTATACTGAGACCATATTTTCAGATTCTTGAGATTTTTTTGTACTTTTTATAAGGAGTGTCCCGTGGCGATACAAACTTCTGTTTTTCAAATGAGAACCCCCCTTTTTTACTATAAAGTATTCAGTATATATTTGGAATTGTTGATGTATTTAATTCAAAATTCAAATTAGTAGTTTTTCAATTATTGAAATGTTTATTCTAAGGATAATAGTCTTTAAAAAAGGTTTCATAAAAATATAAAATAAATATAATACTGTTCAAATATTTATCATATTCAGGCTATTTTTATAAATTATATATTTTATTGATAGATTTATATTAATTACTAAGACTTTCAAATTTCTATAGCCCGAATATTTTCTAAACACATTGACATGTGGACCTATTATCACCAGCACAGAAAGTTAAATAGCTCAAAAACTATTCGTTTGAATTTTGATTTTGATACGTCAAATTTTTCAGAAAAATTGTCTGCTTAATAATTTACAGTTTAAAATTGGGGTTCTTATTTGAAAAACAGAAGTTTGAGTATCCACACAGAGCACTTTTTAAGAAGAACAAAAAATCTCAAAACATTTTTAAATACAATCCTTAAAACATTCAAAAATCAGAATTTTGAAAAAAATCGATGATTAAATCAAAAAATTAGGACCATGAGCATACTTGTGAATCACTCTGTATGCATTATTGGCGAGTCGCACTCGTGGGGATATATTATATACGTGGTGGTCCATATTTAACGTGAGATGCACATAGCGAGATACTCGTGACTCGTTTTACAAGAGTATGTCTCACGTTAAATATTATGATCACCCTGTATGATGGCCGAACAACTGCAGCGCAACATATTTTATATATTGTATAGGTTCGCCGGCCGAGTGTATCTTTTATTGCGGCCTGCCGTTTAAGCGAGTACAGTTTCTGTAGGCGCTGCAGTCGTCACGCAGTCGGATACCTCCATAATATAATAATAATAATAATCATATATAATATACAAAACGTGTACCTACAAACAGGTGGTGTACACCATAAACATTAAACATATATACACGTAATAATAAAATATAATATACCTACGGTACCTACATTATCGTATTAATTATGGTGTACCATATTACGACCGCGATTAAACACGGTGTATACCGTGGTAAACGGGCTCTCCGTGTGTATGTATCGTGGACCTCGGTACACGCGTGTATTAATATATATATATAAATGGTATATCGCATACTGTATACGACGCGTTAAAATAGTCTTTACAATAATAAGAATAATATGCTTAAGAATAATAATCATATTATATTATTGTGTGCAGCGCTCGCCGTTACCCGCCGAGAATCGTGCTCCACGACTATACAGGCGATTGAGATCTCTGATCGTTTTCCAACTGCACCGTACATTACAATACGTAGGCATTCACACGTGCATATATATATATATATATTTTATATTATTTTGTTTATACGTACAGAGCGATTCTTTTAACGCAGTGCCTACTATCGTTATCTCGAAAAGTGCCAACGTTTTCGAAATTATTTTGTTGTTTTTTTTTTTAAGTCATATATTACTAAACGCAATTAGTTATTTTACAGCAAAAAAACGTCCTACTTTTCTTTTAACGACAACAGCACACGTTTTGATTTCATGTTCCGAAGAAAATTATTTTTTATGCATATAAAAATCGAATTTCAGACGAGTAGTCAATAAGTTTTGAGTGTTTTAAGTGTTTAGTCATAACTACTAATTATATATATACCGAGTAACTTCGATCGAAATTCAATTTTTACTCATCCAAATTGTACTGCGGTTGTAACCATCATCGAGCACATATATTATTATAATATAACCATCGGGTATCGGTATGGAATCCAGTTTTTAATATTGAATTATAGCTAACAAATAAAAAAATAATTTTATTCTAAAATCGTATCTCAAGAAATTTGTTTTTTTCCACTCCGTGCAGAGTACACCAATATTCACTCGTCGACCGTTCTGCTGAATACGATATAATATTATCGCCGACATCGTTGTCGGGGTACAGTGCAATATTAATGGACGTGTGCAGGGGCCACAATCATAATGCAATCTGCAACAACAACAATAATTTCACGTCACATATAATAAATATATATTATTTTACCTACGTTTCATGTTTTCTTAACGCGCATACGCTATCATCATAATACTATTATGAGCAGCGAGGACCTCTGACGGAAGCTCGACTTGGTGTACCCCGCGGTCGTTGAACTCTTTATCGTCACGCAGTCGTATATTATGTTGATATTATACGATCTGTTTGATTTCGTGTGGTTTTCGAGCGTAATGGGTAAATATATTAATATTATACAAGTAAGTTGTCGTTTTTTTTTTTTAAAAATATTTTAACGCGCGTTCGTATTCACCGCGCGTACATAATATAATAATAATATGACGCGTACAAAAGATTTTCAGATATTTATCAGCCGCGGTCGTAAATAAACGTAACAACTTTGTTAAACGACGATAAGTATCATGGGAGTATTTCGTTCTCGCGCGCAGATTATTAACCACAGAGTCGAAACGTTTACCGCGCGCGGTGCTGGGAAACAGTCCGCCGAGGACAATAAACGCATATAATATACGCGTTAAAAGAACGGCAAAACCACCACGGAACAAAGCCGTACGAAAATACCGTCTCTTCGATCGTCGTCGTACGTCGTATATATATATATGTATATTGCACATTTAGGTACCTATAATAATAATAAAAGTGTACTATGTATATTGCAGTCGTGTATATTATACTGAGCCGAAAAACGGCAACCGCGAACCCATAACCGAGCGACGATGCGCGTGTACAGCAGTATATATATATAGGTACATATATACGGACATATAGGTACATATATTTTTTACTTATATGTATATATTGTGTGCGTAGTGTATATATACAGAGCTGTGTCAAGCCGTTTGGCACCCGGGGGAGAGAATCTGAAAGCGCCCCCGTTCCTATATACCCTCCGCGCATACATAGATGTGGGATTGTGCAGTATGACAATCTCCCCAAATCAGTAAAGGTATAATATTATTCCGTACATGCTATATTATAGTGTATTATAAATAAATTTATACAAAAATAATTTATAAGATAATCCACCTAAACTCGTACTTCCGCCGACACAACACGGCTCTTCTTATCTCCCACTGAAGTCGATAGATCAAAATGTTTTAAAAACACGGCTCTTATCTATCCCAAAGTCGATAGATTAAAACAAATGAACCGAATAGGTATACGGTATACCTATCCTAACTTATATCTATACTGCGATTGTAGTATATGGTATCCCAACAGCGTCCGCAGGAATTTGTCAGGGAGGGGCAAAATATTCTTTAATTTTTAGTGTCCCCGTCCGATTAGTGATAAAGCAAGGCGTTATTGTGACATGTTTTCCTTCATACAGTTAGGTAATGTAGAAATCATTATTCAATTTTATGTTGCAAATGTTTATATTCTAGTTAAAAAAAAAACCGAGGGAGGGACAACAGCCGCCCTACTTCCACCCCCCCCCCCCCCGCAGACGCCTTCGCCACCAGGTAACCGTGGTCAAAATATGTAGAATACTGATTACTGCAAACTATATACAGCAGTGCCCACTCCCAGGGTTCTGATAATATATTATTGGCCATATTACGTACCTACCTACCTACCTAACACAGTTTGGATACCGTAGGAGTTTTGAGCGTCTTTTTCATCTGTTTTAATATAATATGAGGAGCTCTACCGCGGTTATACATTTGGATATGAGTGCGCTCTACGATATTCTTTTTGTCTTATTTTTTCTCAGCCAATATATATATTTTTTAATGGCTTTTTCGGGTCATGTTTTTCGCGTATACCCGGCGAACACATATATCATATTATTTACTATATAGACTCACTGCTGTAGTGTAGGTACTGCATTATACCTATTGTATGTATTATTTAGGTCAACAAACTGCAGATCGTAATCCGAAATGTCTGCAGCGCGTGAGTTGTTCAAATGCTCAAAATCACTGGAGGCAAACCGGAAGCCGATACCTATATAGCTCTTCAGTCTCGGTTCCAGTGTTAATTGTGCACAACAATAATAACAATAATAGATTATGGTATATTATAGTTATATATTATAATTTATAGTTATATATTATAATTTATAGTTATATACGTATTATAATAATAATATGTTAAATATGCGTTTTTGTCGATATGCGTATTGTTTTCCCCCCTCGACGCGTATGATATTGTTGTTCGATCAAAAAACGCCACTCGAAACAATTAACCGATCTACTCACAGTCATTATATTCACTATATAACCATATAACCGTTTTTCTGTTTCGAATACCTACGCATTATTGTATAATACAATGCGTCTTACGATATTATTCTCTAGTTCTAGACGTTTTATTACACAGGTATAATCGTCGTATATTTTAATAATAGTCCACTTGAGTGTTTTTTAAACGTGAGAAAACATCACGGAGCCATACTATATGTGGGCATAAACGTTTACCACCAAATGACGAGTTTCCGCTATTCGCCTAACGTAATATTGTACGACGATATTATTAATATTATTATAATATTTTTTATTAATTAATATTATTGATAATGTATATGGATATATGTGTATTGTGAAACTACCATGTCAGTAGAAAAATATGTAGGCGAACATTTTTTCCTCATAAAAATATAACGAATTAAGAAAATTGCCGCCAGTGCAGCCAGTCACTTCGTGTAGTACATAATTTATAATAATGTATAAACTTCAGCGCTATAAATAGAATAGGTATATATATATTATGTACACATGAAACGTTCGTATATAATACTATAATATCGTCGTCGTGCAGCAATAAACGTAGTTGTATATATATAATATTATATATACGTGATGCTGTACGATCGTATATAGTACATTATATATGTACGCCAACCACTCGGCAGCCATCAACATTTCGCGGCCCGAGTCGCAAACAAAGACCACGGTGAACCATAAACCACACGGGTTTTGACGAAAAAAAAAGAAAAGAAATAAGTGCAATTTTTACAACACACTCGTGTGGAGACGTTTTGTACTTATTTCGTCTATTATGTAATAATATATATATTACACACACACACATATTATTATATTACGGCGACGACGGTTGGGGTGATTTCTGTTCGACAGTGTACGGTTTTGGCGAAAAAACGAGAGGAAAAAATCGTTTCGCAAAAGACATTTTCGGTCGTAAATCCAAGTAACAGCAGAGCACAATCGGTCGTAATAAAATAATTGTGCGTCGTTTTATGCCACTGCGGCTTACGTATATATCACGTTGTAGATAATATATATATATATATGTATAGAAATATATATACATACGAATATAACATAGCTATATACATATTCTTACCTGTATACATATACACATAAACGTGATTGTGTGTGAGCGCGGTGCTCGCGCGGACGACGACAGTAAAATTTTGTTAATTATCGTCGGTTCATGCGGTTTCCCACGGTCGTCCCATCCTGCTGCCTAGACGGACTGCGCGTTTGTGTGTTCCGTCGTCGTCGTCGTCGTTGATGTTTTTATTTATTTATTTTTTTGTATTTATTTTTCGTTCGCGGCGCGCGTACCTTAAACATTATAATAATATTACTCTCGTATATAGGTATACCTACGCGTATAATCAGGTTACCGCGGTACACGTACGGCGCATATACCCACGTGATTTATTATTTTAGTGTGTTGTTATTCGGTCGTCCGTGTCGTCCGTTATCATCTGATTATTCGTATATCAACTGTATGATGACGATATGATCGTCGATCCAACCCCTTCCCCTCAGCCGGCGGCGTGAAAAATGATTTTAAACAACAACTATATAATATACTTTTAAAATCGTAAATATAATAAACTAAGGTAACGATCGAAGAAAAATCTAATACCGAAGTAAAGTCATGAACAGGAAACTGTATATAGCCTGTCGAAAACTGATCCTTATTACCGGTTTAGGATCTCGATTAGTTTTTGAGAAGGATCTGCAGCCTTTCTAGTTCCGGTTTTTGGTTTTCAAAAAGTTCAAATCGCAAAAGTTATTGAAAAACAACGAAGACACTATCTTTGTCACTGCAATGTGTGTGTTTGTTGTCAAGTAACAAATAACAATACTTTAAAATGTATAATATCACAAACGACATTTTAAACACGAAAATCTAAAATTCCGATAACGCTGCAGTCCATCACTAGGCGGCCATTCCCGTGTTCGCGATACATATAGCTATTTTTTGTATCAACTACGTGCCTGGGATGGGTCCGTCGTCGAGTGAAGTTTACTCGAATTTAAAATTGTCGTCATAATGACTTATTTTTTTTTTTAAACTTGTTTAAACAATAATTTTTTGTACGAAATTTGATCGAATCCCAAAAAATATAAATAATGTTTTCGCTCGAATTGCAGGGGCGCTGCAGGACTGACCGAACGTTTTCGCAGAGACTCCGCGGTGCAGACGGCGTGTCTCATTGGTACCCATTATTCCGTGCGTCGGCTCGAGATTAAACGTCAACAATATTGAATATTACAATCCTCTGCAAACGAGCCGCAGGTTTCGTCGGACCGTGAGATTAAAAGGACGTCGTATTATTGTTGGCAAACTTCGCGGTCCGGTTGGATGCCGCGCGCAGACCGTATATAGTTGTTCATCTAGACGTCGCGGGAGAAACGCGAATCCGCGAAATTATATTATATTTGGTATAGGTTAGGTATATTATATTGTATTTCCGGAAGAAAGAATTCGCGTGTAAATAAGATTTTCACTGTCCTTTATATACCTATACGGAATACGGCTAAAACCGACGTCGTCGTTGCCGTGATTTCTACATATTGTATATTATTATTATACACACACATATATATAATATGATTGCAAATATTGGTTTCGTTGAGGCGTGTTCAAAATTGATTTCCCTTTCTTATCCGCGCATTGGCCCGAAGCACTTTGATTTTAAGACCGAAAATATAAGGCGACGTCAAACAATATATCGAACGTTTCGTTTCTAAACAAGTCGTATATTATGTGTAGGTACGTTGAAAATATAGAAACTTTTGCGGTTTAAATCCCATCAGTTGAAAATCGGACATTGGACCGCAAAGTCGACTTTACAAATGAACCGATAAAGGAAAAACGCTATTGTTGTCGAAGGCTGCGTTATTATATTACTGTACACGACGAACATAAGGTAAGCCTAAGGGTACGTATAGGTATATAAATTCTATTACTATTAACGTATAAATGTTGATGGTCGTCGTGTTGCGTTAACCCTGTTGTTCAAAGAGCAGATTTATCAAGCACCCCCCCCCCTCCTCTCACATCCGTGTATCCTTTAATAATGTATTTATTCAAGATTTTTGAAATTTTCAAGTATACACACTTGAGGACTTCATTCGAGGACATTTTTCAAGCACATGGTTTTTTTAAACCATTTAAAGAGTGTCGCCGTGTGACGATATACAAAGACCAACCCAATTAATGTACATATTAAAACAGATCATTCTTTTGAAATTATTGATGTATCTAATTTGAAATTTTAAAGAGTAGTTTCTGAGTTTAATTATACTTTATTATTATTATAATCATAATGTTAACAAATTTTAAAATATCAATTGATTATTATTCATTATGAATTACTATGATTATCAAATGATCATAGCTCTATTTTCCAAAGTTTTTATTATAAACATAAAATCATTAGTACCTACACAAAGTTAAATAACTTTAAAACTATTGGTTCGTTTTGGTTGCAACAACATAAAAAAAAGGCACAACGATTTGCAGTATAAAAAGGGTTATCTGAATAAAAGAACTTTGTATTGCCACATCAAGACACTCTTTGAACCGTCTCCTCGGACATACTCAGAGTTTCCTGAAACAAATAGGTTTCGAATAAACGCGTAATTAGAGGATAATGGGGGGGGGGGGGGTGAGAGGTGAGCGAGCGTGCTCGGCGAATCACTCTGTATACATTGTAATTTGCGCGCACTGTGCACTCGAATCGTACGATGCAATTTGCATCTTAATAATAATATATAGGTATAATGCAAATGATTATATCACAACGCTAAATAACTATATAATATAATCCACACACTCGTCCAATATATATATTATATGTCCGTGAGCCGTTTCGGTCGAGTGAACTCGGTCGAGTCTTTGCGGGACGATCCTCTGGAACACTGTGCGGAAACTGGTCCATATTTGAAGTCCGGCCAAATCGTGTCACGAGCGCGTACAGCGAGTTATGCGACGCAATACGAATTAATGACGTGAAAAAAAAAAAAACTGTGGAAGACGATAGTATTATCGAACGCGTTATCGTGCCGCATTATTGCTGTTATAGACAAATTTCCTGTAAATCCGGACCTACAACAGTAACCAGTTACACTGTTAACACGAAAACGGGTTTGAGTTGGACAATAGGTTTTTTTTTTTATTATTATGACGTGTTTATAATATATCGCTACGAGAAGAAAACTAATGCGTCCACTGGCGACCGGACAATCGACAAAGACGCACGCTGCACTTTTAGATCGCGGTATATTGATAGTGAATGTGCATAATATATTATTCGCTATTTGTCTATGTAATATAATATTATATTTATATAATAACCCCGTGTAAACTCATTTACTTTTTATTACGCATTAATTTATCTTAACAGATTACTCTAATCACATACGCATATTATACCACATATACCAGCTATTATAGGTATAAAACTATGTGTTTTGTTAAATAAAAAAAATTCCATATAATTGACGAGTTATGCTCGTGATATAATTATTATGCTCAGACCCATAATTGAAAAAATAATTCAACACCGTCTTTTGTACGAATCTTAGGACGGTCGCTATTGTTGTCAATGATCGTTATAACGACGGAGAGGCCTATTTTAAAACGTGAAGAGTTCTCAATGATTATTCTGACTTCGGGAGTTAACGCCACGTAGTCGAGTGACCGATTTTCGGGTACGCAAATCCATATCCAAAACCAGAATCCCGGAAAAAAAGAACAAAAATTAAAATAATACCAAGAAAACTGTGTACTAAAAAATACAATTTTTTAAAACAAAATGAATTATGAAATATTTCTTTCATTCTTCACATTTAAATGGTTTGTCATGATATTATTATTTGATAAAATTAATTTCTGTAGAAAAAAAAGTTGTTTTTGAATGACATAAAATTATGTGCAAGAACTATGTACAAAAAAGTAAAAACTTTTCAAAATACTGAGGGTCTACAATATTTCTTGGAATGGGGAAGTATATTTTTTTTGAATAGAAAATTAAATTTATTAGGTTTTTTACACGTTTGCAGTGATACCGCCATACCGGTGATTAATAATTATTATTATTGATATCATTAATTTTTTTCTTCTATTATTATATAGGTATTTAAAATTTTAAAATCGTTGTTCTTTTTTTCTATTGATCTTTTTTTTACCTATTACACAAAAACCAATGCTGCGGGTTGACACCTCTGCGTCGATAGCACGAGCGATCGTCGTTAAAAAGTGACCGTTTCTAGAATCGAATACATAATAATATGTTTCGAAACGGATGTGATGTCCTACAACGTCGGTGACGGAAGCGTGAGATAATATTATTTCAGTCGATACGTATATATGCGGCGGTATTTATAATGGAATAACTGCGGTGTTGTAAATCGAACGAAACAATCGTTTTAACGAAACCCGTCGTGGTGGGAACTCGAGAATAGAAATTCGATTTAGGGACGACAGGTATATGCGGCCATTATAACAATATCATAATAACATCGTCGCAAACTGCTGCAGCGCCAGTCGGACTATACGTTTAGAATTATTTTAACCGGTCCTAAAAAAGCTAGCTGCCCGTCTTTCGCGAACGACATCGATTTGTAACCATTATTATAATATTATTATATTTACTAGCAAAGTTTCCTATACTCGACGTCCCTCGGGAGAATCAGTTTTCGCGTTTTTAACCGTAAAAATAATACAGTACGCATTGTTTACTCGTATACGGACCGGATGACGCCGGGGGAACTATATAATATAGTTTCAAGCTATTGCTATATTGCTTCCCCGAAGTACGCAGCTCGTTTACTGGTAACTGTTATACGACAGTGCGCAGCTCTTTCAAACGAGCATTATATCATAATGCACACGAGGATATATCGGCACTGCAAAATAAGGGCGTGCGAGGGTCGTCGGAAAAGTCGTCCGATTTCCGTTTGACTCGGACGCGTTTCAGGGATTCAGATACGATCGGGTGTTGCCTTCGGTACCCGTAAATATTTCACGCTGCGGGCGGTGCCTTCAAATACACTTACTTGTAGAAATTCCACGAGTAATCCGCATTATCATCGTATGGGTAATACCCATATACGATAACGGCGCAATAACGATACGCGGGCGCAGCGGGTAACGGGCATGCAGCAGCACGCGGTCCTGTCGACGTACGTGCGTCGATCAAAGACGGACAGTGGAACAGACGTCTCATATATAGTCACCCAAATCGTTGGACAAGGACTCCGGTGGCTCCGCACGCAACACGTATAATGGGATTATGACATTATCATTCTCTCGGGGCGAGCTGCAGGTTAGGTTGGTATAGTAGAGACGTGCAACAGGTAGAGCGTAACAATACATAATATATACTTATTAGTTATTAGTTATTATAATACTCGGTCCCCGGCTATACCTAATAAATTGTGTATTTGGGGTCAGAATTTTCAGCGGAATGCAAAAAAACCAACAGCTAACTAAATTCGAGATGCAATAATTTGTATGTCAAAATCTCTTTAGATAAATAAAAAAAATAATAATCGCAGCCGTTCGCCATATGGGTACTCTAATTTCAAAATTATTACTAAACATGGCGAAATGTTAAAATTAAAATTGTTCGTTTTGTCTTAAATACTCAATCAAACGAGTAGATTTGCGTGATGCAAAGAGACTATTTTTTTTCCAATTAGACATGATTAAGTAAAAAGAAATGCAGACACGATAGTTTAAGATATAGTTGAGTATTAATGTTGATATTACGGTCAATAGCACACATGTGTATTGTTTCTATTATTCGAGATTGAAAAGCTCTGTTCGCGCATGCCCGGTGCAAATGCACTCACTTGCATCGTCCAACAAAAATGACGCCGCTTTAGGCACCTATGTAGGTATTTAATACTCGTGCATAAGAGGTGTGCTTGCAGCACATCTCGTCGTATTGCACTGACGTCTACCGGAGGAGCCGAGCACGGTATATACAGTAACTGTCAGTAAGGTAGGTTAAATCAATATATACATAATATGTATATTGTATCTATATAGCTAAGGAGAGTTGGAATTCAAAAAATGATCACTTTTATCATTGAACATTTTTAAAACCAACGATACGCGTTTTTATTCATGTTTAAAAAGCTTTGATCGCGCATGCATAAGAGGTGTACTTGCAACACAACTTGTCGTACTGCAGTACTGCACCGACGTCTACCGGAGGAGCCGAGCACGGTGTAAACAGGTAGGTAGGCGCTGTATATGCATGTGGACGAGGACTTGGGCACGGCGAGGATATACAGAGCGCTATACATATTATAATATATAATAATATCACGTTCGGAAGAAATTTTATTATACTTACTCGTTCATGTACACAAGTATACACAATACACGAATTATATATATATATATGACCATCAGTATATATGTATATACACGTATGATATACATACTGCAGCGTTATATTATATATAGTACACGTCGTATGTATAATATAATATAATATAATATAGGTACCGTTATCGGGCCTACGACAACCGCGTTCGGTGCAGGAGAAACCCTTTGTCCTGCAGACGGTCGTTTTCTACGGCCTTGAACCGACTCACGGCGTAGGCGTGGTTCCGATATATATATATACGATGCCTACACGACGGTTATATTATTATTTTTTTTGTATCGTAATATTATGTACGTAATACGGAACATCATCCGTGTCCGTTGCCTGCGCGCCCTGGGTTTTCAATATACACTCACAAGTCACACAGACCGACTCGAACACACGCACGCACACACACACACACACACATATGTATATGTATATATGTATTACACGCATGACGTTAACATTATGTACGTTGTTGTGTGTATATATATATATATATATACACTCATATACATAATATAATATATATGTACATACACACACACACGAGGTGGATGATTTGTTATTTTTTCTTTCCCGAACGCACTCGGAGAGCGCATCTCACCGCGCAGACCGTAGGTATACTGTATAATACTTATAATATATTATATGTCTATATGGCTACCTGCCGCACATAACATTGTATAAATATAATCGACGTACGTGTATATAATATAAGTATATAAAACGTACACGCACACATTTATAATACATACATACACCGTGCGCTGGTAACACACACACACAATAATGTAAGACGTAACGTGTGTAATGTACGGACGCACAAATTCCACCGAGTCCGAAACAGATGATAATCATCGTCGTCATTCGTCGTCGTCGTCGTCGTCGGTGCGCCCGTTTTCTGTTCGGTCCGTCCCAATGATGACAACCGTCGTCGTAGTATATATTATAATATAGCTCGCGCATAATAATATTTTTGTTGTTGTTATAATATTATTCTACAGCTCAATATCTGGTACATCATGGGTACTTGAAAACTATACGATATAACGTCAAGAACAGATAAACGGCCACTCGCTCGCGGCCCGTACCACGCGAGTGGTGCTATATGAACCGCCCAGGGTTTTGGGGACGAACCGAAGTTTTTATTCGAACTATTCAAATTTTAGGCATACTTACAACAAACTCGAACCGAACTTGTGAAAAACTCCAAAAAACTTTTTCAAAAAATATATCATACCGATGAAATTATATTACTTATAATAATATGCACGCCAACAAGAATATAGATTCAGTATAAGAATCAGTAAGATTTCGTTCGTTTGAATTTCGAATCAATTTGCTATTACGCGTTATTGGTTTGGTTCGAATTTTTACGATATTCAGTGGGATTTTCGAAGTTAATCGAACACTATATTGTTCGGTGCAGACTGGTTCGATAATTGAATATTATTATAAGTCCGACGTTATATCCGATATATTATCATCATAAAACGATGATATTATCGTCGCAGACTATCGGGTATGAAATACTTTCAAAATGCATTATTTTTTCTGTTGTTTAAAAAATATACTAGGTATAACACGTTATATCTAACTCAAAACTTGAGACGTTAAAAACGGAGTAGTTTTTAAAGCTGCCTTCGGGACACTTGACCGAGAAATCGAATTCGATCGAATGAAATGTTTTTAAATTAGTTATTTCCAATAATTTATTTTCACGGTCCTTATAATATCATATATTCGGTACAGTTTAGAGGATCCGTAAATTATATAGATCGGGCCATCGATAAAAATATTTTATATACAGGTCGTCTACGCCATCTTTGACCTCGTGTACATACAAGTTCACCCACTTATTATATAATATTAAAATGTTCTATAGTTCCTCTATATAAACGTACTCCTCTGTTCTCACCTCCTGCCTAAGTTTTAATGACTTACACGACTCTATTTGAACACTCAATGGAAATATAATTGACAGTTCGTCCTTTAATAAAATATAATATTGTAATTTGCTAAGCAAATAATTTGCAAACAGTTTTATTTGTCAGTTTTTCTTGTCTATATATTATAATCGTGCTATAGTTTTCGAGTACGGGCAGTGACGACGGATTTCCAAAATCGCATTTCGACATTATAACTGTCCGACACAAACACCAGACTACCAGAGGTGGCGATTCTGCAGTTTGGCTCGAATCCCGTACTAAAGAAAGTGTAAATATGTGACGGTGGTAATCGGAAGAAATGTCATTGAAAAAAATTACCACAATTAATTAAGTGTGTTGCGAAGTATTGATACACTAACAAAAATTCCTTATTTTTAATACAAATATTTCAAATTATATAAGAAAGAAATCTTTTTAAATTTGTTCATGATGGTCACTAATTAATTATTATCAAACACACAAGCGTCTATAACTACCTATATATAATAATATGTACTGTGTACTGTATATTTGAGTAATATTTGAAAAATTAATATTTTTTTTTTTCATTTTTGCTAATTTCATTATTAGACACAATACACTATAAATTAATTATCAATAGTAACACGCGGAAAAAAGTACGTCTAGTAGGTGCGTGTGCGCCGGAGCGCGAGGCGATATTCTTACTCGCCTCTTCGGGCGAGAAGAAAATTACATAATATTATCATATATCGTAATAACGATACGGGCAAGTATGAGAATGTAAAAATATAATAATATTATTTTTATAAGGACCTTCGCCGCCGGGGCCGCATCGCCGGGCGCGAGCAGACCGATACGCACGAAAACCGGTCGGGCGACGGAAACCGTCTGGGACGATAATCGTCTTGGTGTTTAAAAATCGTCCGACGACTGCGGTGTGGCATTGTTGTCGTCATATACCTATATAGTATTGGTATAATGGTATATACAGGGTCGTAACCGCCCGCTACCACCGCGACCGTGAAAGGCGATTATATATTTATTTAGTTTATATTTTTTGCAGACCTGCAGCAGCAGTCGAGTATATATAGGTACCCTGCCCTACGTTTTCCGGCCAACTGCAACAGTATCGCGACCTCGTGATAGAATCGTCGTCGTTTGTCGGCATATAATATTATTATTGTACATGCGACGAATTTATAAGTCTTTGTGGTTTTTGTACTCGAGCAGAAGTCTAGATAGCGTATAGTGATTAATGTCCCAGTCGGAACGAGATTTTCGGGCCGACTCTACTTCGGCTTCCAAAAGTTTCGAAGGTGTTCGATATAGCATGCTGCTGCACACTGTAGTCGTCTTTCTCTCCGAGCGTTTGAACGTCCAGGTCAACTGTGTCTGTGTTGAGTATTATTGTTCTTTCAGAATTTCTTTTTTATCAATTTTTTTAACGCAACACGTGGTTTACGGCGGTCGCCAACCGCTCGTGACAGACTAGATAGACATCCGTTTGTGCGGTGTGATGACGCGATGGAAATCGCTGGCCGAAGTGTCCATACGAGGCGTAGGAGAAAAATGATCATATCATAATATAGTCTTCCCCGAATTCGGCAAACTCTCAAAGTAATAAATCGAAATGACGTCCGACCGTTAGGACTTGTATACAAGTCTAATCCGGACAAAGTTTTTGACGGATAATAATATTATACGTGGAAATAACTACGAAAATATATGTTTCGTTTTTCCGCATTATATAGGTATACTGCAATGTGCTTCTGCCGTATGAGCAGCGGTTACGATCCGTAAAACGTCCAAAACATTTATCGTCGTCGTCGTCGGACGTTTCCAAACATTCAAACCCACGACGCGATGCCACGCGATATGACATAATAATAAAATTATTATCGTGTTTAAACACCGCGAACTCCTCTGTACCTCCTATATTATGTATATCCATTACTCGGGCAAAAGAAACGCGAATCATTTTTCCCCGGCCCCCATCCGTCGCGCGGATGCCTCCACTGAATATTATATTATATTGTCGTAAGAATTCCCCAAACGCCCGCGTGTTGCATAACGTTAAATATTATGCAATTCCACACAATCGGATTATATAGGTAGGTAGATAGGTAGGTAGGTACTGAATACGATATAATATCTGTCGCGTGAGAGAGACAAAATATGTATTATTATTATCGAACGATATTCGACAAAATCGTGTTTAGAAATTTAAACCCGTTTAAGACGATATTATATTATTTTTAATTAAACCGAATGACTATAGTATACGCAGCAGTATACAAAATATTACGACATAGTAATATTACCTATATCCAAACGCATCGCGACATTACACAATTAATACACCTTAAGGCATTACACCTATTATCATAGCGCTTTGCTCACACACATGACGTTATATATTTAGGTTATATTGTGTAATGCAGTGGCGCCCAAGACATATTTTTCAGGTGTGACGAGACATAATTTTACCCACCCGCTCCTCTTCAAAACTCAAAACTCAATAGGTTTTTTTCGTTACATTAATTGTTAATATATTAGTAAATAGGTTTAGGTATCATTCCAGGGCTGGACGTGATTAAAGCTATTTAAAAAAAAGTGTCCAAGTATGACTGAATAATCAAACATAATATGTATAGTGATGTCCAAAAAGTGACCTCTATAAGTATGTTTCCCGACGACTTACAATAATAATTATTAAATATGTTTTTTTGAATATCTTTTTCCAATTCTTTTTAATGTGTGGCGACTGCTACAATAGAGTTGGTCACCACCATTGTGATGCATAGTAATATGTAGCGGTGATATTTTCGGTTCGCGTAATATAATATTATTATTATAATTTAACGCGCAATGCTCAACGGCTTCGAAACCATTTAATGTCAATAATAACAAAATAACTGCCATATTATGGTGTCCGTACTCGTTGAAACCGTCGGAGGAACTATTTGTATATAATAGGCCAAATTTAAATTCCTACACGAATACACTTTTTACCTAAAGATACTGTTATCTCCTACGTGGACGTTTTTACGTGACCAAAAAATATTGTGTAAAAATGGGGTAATATCCTAAACACTAAACGTTTTACTTGGACACACAATTTTGGAATTGAAAAGCTCAAAATAATCATGACTTGAAACAAAAGTAAATCTTATTAACATAATATATATATGTTTTTGGGCTGGATACAACTTTTTTTTCGAGGTTATTTTTCGTTAGGTTTTTGTTATACTATGATGGTTACTTATTAACATTTTAAAATCTATATGAATTATAATTTTATTAATATATGATTTATTATGTCAATATAATACGTACATCTACTTAATACAAATAATAAATATACTAAGTAATAAAATGTTAATAATAGTAACCACGGTAACTTAAATCTTACCAAAATTGGCTTCGAAAAAAAAGTTGTATTCAGCCCAAAAACATAATATATATTTCAAAAAGTTATTTTGAGTTTATACGAGTGGAAAAGAGTGATTGTCAAGGCCGGTTCAGACTTCATCTTATACGTCTCGATGCAGACATTTTTCAAGCCTTTGAAATATAAATGATAGTTTATATAATACGTTAAACGCACACTCAAGTTTATTACTTATATTATGTGTAATACTGTAGCAGAATTTTACGCTCTTTTAAGAAACTTCTGCCATTCTGCCCACCTTTAATCCGTCCGTAAATTTTACGAAGGTATATTACACATTTATACGCCGCGAAATGTATTGCGGTTATCTAATTTTAAATACTAATCATAATATACTATATATTCGTTTGAAACGGGACTTTTATTTTTTATTGAAATTTCAGAAAAATGTTTTGTTTAGAAGTATAAAACTAAAAACGTTTAAACGTGTACTGGTCGCAGTCGAAAAAATGAAAAACTTTAAATATGATAATCACAAAAAATTTAAAAAATGTAATTAGAAAGTAAGAAATATCATTTTTCTATTCAAAAACGTTGTGTTTCGTAATGAATTCTAATCGTTTTAGAAAAGTCTTAAAAACATTAATACTTTTCGTGATAATGATAGTGTTTTTCGGTTAAACGAATCACCCTGCAGTGTATATAGAAGTATATAATCTATGTACAGGATAGACGATAGTTTACCTGCAAACTCGTTCAGAAGAGGTAGGCTGGTCGTGTGTGCGTGCGTGTGTGATTCCGGCAATATAATATTTCCATCAAACGATATAATTTACGACAGTGATGATATAATATTTGTTATAATATAATAATTATATTAGGTAGAATAGCCACAGTTTTTATTTTTTACGGTTTCGACGGAATACATCATCTTTTGAATATAGACGATAGCAATAATTATTTATATATAAATCGTACGACGACGGCGGTGATTGCGTCGAGCCATTATCATTATGATGCTATATATATGGGACGTTAAAATAGGAATAATATATTATAATATTATTATACGTTTACACGAGTGACGAGCTCGTACATTGAAACGCATTATCGTAATGAACTTGAAATTAATGTATACAATTTTTTTAGCTATTTTTTTACTCGTTCAACTTGTGTAATATAGGTAGCCATACGTATTATATACACGCGTTTATAGCGAATAAAGCGTCGTTGTTGTGTTTTAACGACTTTGTCGGTCGATTCGATTGGTTTAATGTAAGTTTATAGATAGGCGTATATATGTACAACGTTCACGATATTGCCTAACCGATTTTTTGGTTTCTACTTTCTAGTTTTATTTAATGTTTAGCTATTTTTTTTTTTGCTTACCTTAATCACAATATTCATAGTTTTAAATAAGTCGGATTCACACGATTCTTGCATATCGATTAAATTCAAATTGTTTGTGTACACTTGTATATAATATAGTATTATACTTACATTTTTTTTATACACCCATTGTCTTTAAGATGTTTTTAAAATTAATTATGGAAAACGTTGGCATTGTTTTATTACTACATTCTATTCACATACTATATATGTATAATATAATATAAAATGACATCGACGGTATATGTTCAATTTTCCGTTATAGTTCAACATAGGCAGTGGAAATGCAAAAGAATCAAAAAACGTCCACGCGGTCTTTAGTCAGTAAAAATTTAAAAAAATTTACTTTACGACGAGCAAGCATCTTATAGGTAATTATTGTAGTTTACTTTTACTATATATAGCATATACCTACGACCTGATATGATATAAAATATATAATATTAAACACCGCGGCTACCAGCGGGCTTCGTAAACAATAATCATTAAAAGCTTAAAGTTCAAGTGCAGTCGAATGTATCGTGTCGGTATTTTTGTGCCGAATGTATTAATTTCTACCAAAAAAACTATAAAAATTGGTAAAACAGTGTTAATACACGCATTGCCCACGTAATTATATCGTTATTATTGCCGCAGTTATATTATATATACTACCAGGTAGTATTACTACCTACTGCGAGCGGACTTCAATTTAGTTTTCTCGATTATAATAATAATACTATATTATGCGAACAATAGAGTCGTTGACCGTATTGCATTTAAACTCGGTTTGACCTTCGGTTATTATTATTATTATTATTACCTACTATATGTATTTTTTATTTTCCGTTTTATACGCGCACATTATAATAGTGTGCGGGTTATTAGAATCGAAATCGTCGTAATAAGTATATTATAATACGCGTACGTCATTATTATATTATATCTATACCTGCCTGGCATATACGTACAATTTGACAAGTAGCGAACTAGCTGGGACCTACCTCGGCTACATCTTACCAGCACGATAATAATAATAATATTATACACATTATGCGCGTGCACAAGACGCGCGCAGAACGGACTCGTGTCGTGTTTTACTCTAGTAAATCTCGACTGAAGATTTATATACATTTTAATATTATATTAATATATTATGGTCCTCGGCGGTCGTAGTATCATACGTTTATAACGTAGGTATACATATTATTATAACATAGACGATATCAAACAATTATTATCGTTGTAATAGTATATATATAATAATAATATATGGGTAGTTTGCGTGCACATCGCACATCTGTATATTGTTATCACTTATCATATATAATAATCACGACGACATACGTCATATAAGAGCGTACCTATTACGTATTTTATTGAAATAATGAAATGAAATATATTATCGCAGCTCTGTGACAACTGATAATAAATATTATATAATAATATATTATAATGTGCGCGTCGATCGACCGACCGATAATTACTATTATACTCGACCGAATAATATTATTATTATTATGTTCCGCGTCTGAGGCTGCAGTCCGCTTGCACCAGTAGTCTACCGGCCATAACGTAATAATATTATTATTATAATTTCGTCGTCATGGCCGATTACAACGCGAGATGGCTGCGATTTATTCGCGCCTCATAATATAACATATTATCGCAATAATCGCGATCGGAATAAACCGACGACGGTCAACAGGTGTGAACGAAAAAAAACCGTTCGTCTCGTCGCATTTGGTACCTCTATCTATTAATAACATATAATATATATTATAATAATTTATAATACGCTATTATAATATTGAACGTCGATTGGAAAAATCAAATCGCGATACGACGGTTGTCGGACGAAAATAGGTACTATATATTATAATATAATATAAGTATTGTATATACCGGACACTACACGCGAAATCGGTGCGCCTAATCACACACCTGCCACGTACATTATGTAAATTTTTTTCAAATTTTTTATGCGCGGAATCGCGCCTCGTTCGTAATAATGAAACGTACACCGTCGGCGAAACGGCGGATAACTACGTTTCGAATGCGCGATTTTGTAATTATTATATTACAATACGAATACGCAGACCGCACTCTTCGCGATATCAAACGCGCATCTATATATTATATTATTAATAAAACGCTCGCGAAAAGGGTTTGCGCGACGCCTCTCCGCGAGTCATGCGTGCAGCCCCGTTTTCGTATATATACTTAGACAATATATTATTATAATATTATTTGGGTTTTGCGACGATAATATTATTTCGTATACTGTAGGTACACACGACGAAGACGAATACAACGCGTTCTATATTATAATAATATGTAATAAATCGCGATTATGAGTGTAATACTATTAATTGACCGAAATCGGACGAGCTCGTCGCGTGTATCGTACTCTGCGATTGTCTGCTCAGCATTGGCGTCATTCACCCGCGGGAAACCGCCATTCGCATATTATGCTGCACGCGTACTTTGTACATATATACACAACCGGAGAATGATATAATAAATAGGTCATGACCGTCATTTTAGGAGGGGAGGGGGATCGGTCCCTTGGCCTAAATTGAGATTTGAGATATCGCGTTCGAAAAAAAAAAATTGGAAACTTGGTTAAAAAAATTACGTTATTTCAAGCATTTAAAATTTATTATACGTTTCATAGAGAAATATCGAAGGCTTTCTTGGAATTAATATAGTAGCGATAAACCTACTTAATAGTTAATATTGTGTAATATATCTGTCACGGCCAAGCATATCATTATAATATAATAATGGGGCAAATATGCGGTAGGACAAAACCGGGGAGTACAGTTGTAACCATCAGGGCTTGCATTTGAAAAAAAAAATTACAATTTAAACGTTATACAACTTTTGCGTATATTGTTAAAAATAATATCTAATGCTGAGACTGGTTAGAATACGGAATATAATAAATTCTTGGATGTTAAACCGCTTGGTATAAATATTTCTACGGAACCAATATTATTTTATTTTAAGTAAATGGATTTTAAAATATTTAGTTTTGCTTTAATTTTCATTCAATGATATTCTAAATACCTATTATGTTTTGTTTAATGATAGGTATTTAATTATTTATGTTAACCATTTTCCGTTTTAAATTAGGTTTACAAATTTCAATCGCGTTTTTCGTCATATATACATAACGTCGTTATAGTCATAACTTAATTATAACGTTTGCAAACCCCGGTCTTAACACTTTCAGAAAATGCTAGAGCCGTTTCTTGTTCCATAATATGCACCGTTCACTGCTGCCTTCATTTACTTCTCGGAGATACATATAATAATACAATACGGAATCGTTCATACCAGCTGCAGCTAACATGTTATATATGTTCCCCGGTTTAATTCTTTCGAAGTCGGCCAGTTTCGAATCAGTTAATATGAACAGAAAAAAAAGTGAGTAATTTAAAGACACTTCTCGTAAAAAGATATCTATGTCAGCTGGCTTTGCAATTACTATTTTCACTCCTGCAGGTCTCGCAATAAATTATTTTTGACTGCGCCTCGGAAATCCTTAAGACGGGTCACTGTTGCAGATATACCTGTGCCGAGCCGATCGTAATATTTAATGCTCTCGAAACGATTATAATATTTTCATTCAATGATAATAACAGTGCAGCTGTGTAGTAGGTATATGACGATCACGTGACGTGCATCTCACCCTTCTCGTCACACGGACGTCGACGGCACTGCTATTACACATAGGCTCTAACCGGTGCAGTGATTTGCGTGGGTCGGACAACGAAAACGCGCGCGCGTGCAGTGTACTTAAAAACGAAATTCGAAAAATAAAATACAAAACCGGTCCCGGCGGCGGCGGCGAACGCATACAATATTTATAATATTCTCGTAATTGAGTTTTACGACCTACAGCATTATCACTGCGTGCAGCACACCACATCGTACCATTATAATATTATTATCGTACCTACATATATACGTCCGATGGTCGCGTTGCTTCCGCGCGTGAACGGCGGCGTGGTTTTGTATACCGGGGCACCATGAATGTATTCCGATCGAGTTTATAATATTATTATTATTATATCGCCGTCGTAGTTTTCGAAAACGACTCCCACGATATGCCGCTCGTCCCGGCGCGGAGAATATAATAGAGCGACGCAGACTATATAATATATACGTATATAATATACACTGCGGTGGCGGGCGGGGTAATATACCGCGGCACTAAGAAACGAGAGAGATGGATATAGTAGAGCGAGAGAGATAGAGAGAGAAAGAGAGTGCGAGAGAGAGAGGACGAAACGGGCAAACGAGTTATAATCGTATTATAATATTATGTATGTACAGATAATATTATTGTGTATTTGTGTGTAGTGTTATATACAGTCATCGGGACCGTCCATTGTTTACGCTGCGGTGGCGGCGGCGGCGGCGGATGTGCAGCAGTAACATCCGAGCGGTGGCGGCGGTGGAGGGCGAGAGAGAGAGAGAGAGAGAGAGACGGCGAGCGAGACGAAACCTATAGTCGTAATAAAAAAAAAATACACTTTGTATTATATACGCGAGAGAAGCGACGACGGTATTCTTCGGCCGCCGTCGGGTCAACCGATGTTCCATACCGCGGTATCAGTCCCGCTCAGCACCGGTCGACGGCGTTTTCCACGACTCTTGACAGCTCTGCGGACCGAGACGTATACTCTGTGTATACGCGCGTGTACCCACATATCGGTCCGGTCGATCTACGGTCACGTACGTCCACGCCGTTTGTTATAATAAAAATATAATGGGTATACACGCACGCAGGCTCGTAAAAGTATATACCGCCACGGCCGTTATGATCATAATAATAATAATAATAATTTAAGATTGGTGTACGAGATATATGTGGTCCGGTAAACTTATTTATGTACTCGCGCGCGATAACCGCGGTGGCAAACCGACGACTGTATTTTGACGGGCCGAAAAGGCGCGTCGAAGTCTCCTCGAAAACCATGACCCTGCAGTCGGCTTTACGGACGATCGGTTCAAAACCCAAACGAGTTTCCTCTGGCCATCGCTCCGCGACGAGTGGAGCCGAAAGAGAGGCAAATATTATAAATGTCCTGCAAATTGAACGCTGCATCCCTGTATGATATAGGTAATATCGGTGCCCTATGTGCCACTCCGCCCGAATCCGGACCACCGCGTAGAGCGATTGAAATTCGGAGAGATCGTTTCGTTCCCAAATATTCCACGGCGCTGTTTACTAACCAGATTCGCGGTATCTGTAACGGTTACTGCAGAGTAACCAATATGTTTAGCTGCAGAGTCGGGAGGCCCAGTGGCGGATTCAAGACTGAAATGGCAGTCGGCAAAACATACGACAAGGGGAGTCACTCTCAAGACTTATCCGCGAGTCGTGACATATAGGTAGCCCTACTAATTATCTTTTATCTCAAAACCATTCATATAACTTGGTACATCAATTACGGACAAAAAACCCATCGTTCAATCCACCTAAAGTTTATAGGCAAACCATGGCTGACAACTGATGAAGTGTGAATATTTTTGGGAAGCAACTCGTATAGTATAACTATTATTACGAACTATATACCTGATCGTTATCGGAGGCGATTTGTGTATACATTGATTTTTTTATACTTTGTGATAAGCCGGCGAGGCAATTCGTATACGCATATTGGGAGGCTATAATTTATTTTTCCGGTTGTATAGGAGCAGTGAGCACGTACCTATAACCTGTATAATATATACTTACACGCGTGCAGCAAACACAATGATATACATTATTCGACAATACGCACATTACAATATATACGCGTATCGCGTCGCCATTGCGTAACGTTCGTATAGGTCACACATGCGGTATAGACCAGGTATATGCTCGGTATAGGAGCACGCGTATACACATACATGTATAATGTATACGTGTATACGCATTATATGATGCGTGTGTACGGTGTACCTATATATATATATATATTATATGTATTATATACATTAAATTGTATAGGTATTATAAAAGCTGGTATCTATGTGTACCGCGGTATAGTAGCAGTACGGCGCTCGTTGTATACACACACACATATATATATATATATATACACAGACTCGCAGCACAACGCGGCGAAATTATGAGGTATAATATATTTTCTCGGGCGTTACGTAAATTTCGAAATAAATTACTAAATAATAATGCATCGTATAGTCCGTCCTCCGAACTCGTAGTGTTGTGTACGCATATGCCACGAGCACGAAAAGGACCGAAATACTACGGCCACGACGATATATATAACTATGCACTGTTCGAACAGCAAACTAGTCGCATTATACATATTAAAGAAGCTCATACCTATATTGTAATATTATAATATATGCTCCTATAATGCGCATAATTCCACGCGGTACAGAGTTCGCGCACCTGTACGGTAAAGTACCTAAATAATATTATACGGATATACGTCTGCAATGTGTATCAGCAGCAGGCGCAGGTGATCCGTGAAAGTGTCTACACTCGTTTGCTTCAAAGAGTTTTGACCTTTTTGAAAAATATATTCTTTTTATATAATTTGATGTCATTTCAAAACGACATTTCTGAAAAGAAATTTTTTTTTACTTTTTTTTTAAATGACATTATGCATTTTTCATTTTGTTATCCTAATCAGAATATTATTCGGAGTATTTCAATCTATAAAAATTTCGGACAAGCTTAGTTCATTAGTTATAAGTATTTAAAGTTTAGTGGACAACATTTTCCGGGGTACCCCTAGCTGTAACCATATATTATTATATTCTACTCCGCTTATCTAAACATTAAATGCTTTTAACTAACGAACTATACTTGTCCGAAATTTGAACTTTAAATTGATCGGCAGAATACTCCGTCTGCTTAAGAATATAAAATAAAAAATGTATGGTTTCTTTTCAGAAATTTTATTTTGAAATACCATCAAACGATGTAGGAAAAATATTTTTTAAAAAAGTTAAAACTTTTCAAAATAACGACGAGTGTATACATTTAAACTAGCCATGCTGTAGTATATACCATCGGTTAGGTATACGCACCTGCTCGTCACAGCACGAGAAATGCGTTCGTATTATACAGCACCTAAGGCTGCGCGTTCGCAGGTGCTGAAAAGTATACAACACTCGCGCGAAGGTATAATATTATATTTTATTATAATAATTAGGTTCACCAGATATCGTTTTCCGCTCGTCTATGCGCGTGTCGAGACTCACGATCATAAACCCAATGCCCGGTGAAACACGATGTCCGCGAAAACACGAGCTGTATATTATATAGTCGGAATTAATATAATTATAATACGACAGTGCTGCAGTATAGTTCGGGAACGAGTAGAATCTGACCATTTTTTTCTTTTTATTTCTTTTTTTTTTCTTTTTTTATATATTAGCTGCGAAGGAAAAGCTGTGAAAAATCCGCGATAGCGATGCAGTCCGCGACAAGTAATCGGAACGGTTTTTTACGCACACGCCACCCGATTATGTGGTGCAAAGATGATAATATCACGGTGCAAGTATTTTACCTGTTGATTAAAGATAAGTAAGCAGAGCGATCAAATCCGGGCTGTAGACGGCATCACTGCGAAATCCTTTGGTACGTGCGAAATATGATTTTACAAAATACATCGAGCACTTTTCGTTTCCAATTTTCACAACTTTATATTGTATGCTTCAAGACGGACGAATATTTCACGATGTACCTATAATCCTCTCCAATTCTCAAATATATACTCAAACCGTGCGGTATGATCGCATTGACCGCACGGGCACCGCCCTTAAGAATCCACCTAAAAAATATCGCTGCGGAAAAAGAACCCCGGTAAACACAACTCTTAGTGAAATTTTGCAAGATTAAAGAGTAGTGAGCCCAAAATAGGTCGTTCGCACAACGTATAGTGAATAACGACGTCGTGTGCCACCTGCAGCTGCATCAGTGGTCGTCGACTTGCCAGCGAGCGCGCGTCCGGTTTTTTCGTTGGCGATTTTTTTTTGCCGGCTGCCACGCGCTACGATATAACATAATTATTATCATAATATATAATATTGTGTATAACTGCGACTTTGCGGTGACGAGATGCGAAAGTGAAACCGTTTTCACCAGTTTCCGGTCGGTATATACACATATAATACCGCACTACAACCACGGTCGTCGGTTACACATAACAAATTTGGTGTTCCATACGATAGGAGTCCAGCAATACGCGCGAGTAATACAATACACCGGCGTGCACGCAATATAAAATATTATTATTATTACCATCGCATATACCAAATGTATATATATATATTATATCAATGTTCTATTATACACCTGCTCGTGTGCAGCTTGCGTGTGTACGTGTGCGACAAAACAATGACCGGATTTCGGAGAAGGCGCGAAATCGTAAAATATCGCATTTATTTATTTATATGATTATTATTATTATGCTATGCTGGTATACGAGGGGATTGTCGAACTGATGTCCGTGTTGAGTTGGCCCGTCAAACTGCACTCCTTACTCCTAAAAAAAAATATTCGAATATAATATAGGTTCGAGGTATATATAGGTGTTAGTGTAACAATAAACGATCCAATCATTCCACAGTATAGAACTTATAAATAATATTGATTTTATAGATGACGATTCATCGCACGTGCCTGACAATCGATTTAGTTTATTATTTGCAATTAATAATACAAACAACGACGTTATTACGCGACTGAACTATCATTAAGTAATAAACGTAAATACGTGATTTTAACATTATCGTTTTGAAATTTTAACTATTCCATTATGTAATAATTGTTAAACAAAATATAGACTTAAGATACTAAATACTAATTTATTATTCTTCCAATATTAATACAATTGTTAATAAGGTTTTATGAAATATTATATTTATTCGAAATCGGCTGTATGAACGGAGCGAGTGCAGTCCGAATATTACTCTTTTACTGAGTGCATTTCAAAGTTTTAAACATTACCTTTTTTGAATCCGAGTGAAATTCTAGCAATGTGTGTTTCTTTCCCCAGTGCAATAACCGAACCAAACCTGAGATACAATAGGTATACTTATACTTGTATTACTGCTGCTGCTGCTGCTGCTGTTTAAAACAACGATTTTCCAAACAGGGATCCGCGATCTCTGCTGGTTTGATTGGCTGTCACCAGTTGATTAGCAGCTGCAAACACATCAAATAACCTAAAATATGCTTGACAAGTACGAGAAAATCCTAAACGACACCGGAGTATCGATAGTCCATATTCGTTTTTGGTGAGTGTGTGGAAATGATGGTTCAACGGTTATCTCGTTATTCGGTGGAAAAAGGTACTTATACTGCAGGGGCTTGCCGAGTAAATATACTCACTAGAGATTCCGGAAACGTACTATGGTCGCGTGGTCTACGTCTCTACAAACATATTATATATTATTTTATAGACATATTTTATAAACAGGAAACGGACGTTTCGTATAAACCTAGCTAATACATGCGTATAAAATGTATATTTACGTTTCATACTCTCCATATATTGGTACGATAAAACATTATAAGTTTGAAAGGCATAAATTCGAAAGTCTTTGAATTCAGACAGCTCGCGCATGATATAAACTATATATAATATAAAAGTACACGTCATTATACATAACGTACGGCGATCAATCAACGGCGTGTATGATTGGGGTGATACGCGTGTTCGTGTAAATAAATAATAATATTAACAACAACAACAACTATCGTTGTAGTTTCTATTAAAAGCGTATACGTTTGCTGTACAGACATATCGTGTCACGCGTTGTATTTATTATAAGGATTCAACACGAAGATCAGAACCCTATGTCGAAGTCGGGGGCGCAGCAGCCTGACATCTTTTGAAAATATTTAGAATGACAAGTTAATTATATTAGAATAGGCTTATTCGTTGTTTTACAATACCTTCCCACCCGGTAAGTCATCGTCGGCACCGTTATTATTAGGTATTGTGCCTTTTTTAAATATTTTTCGAACGACTACATAGTTTTTAGGACTTCAGCACCACTAACGAAGATCGCATCAAAATGCGGTGCAACGTGCAAAAGTGCAAACAATTTTATTTTCAAAGCAACGGTTGCGTTGCGTTTACCATCATATTATGCATTTATTACAGTGGACGTGTGTAGCTCGTGTACAGTTAAACAGGGAAATTCGTTTACCCAAACCTGTGTGAATGGGATGTTTGCACTCTATATAGGATATCCATCGTTGATATGGTTCATTTTCTTAGTGAGTTTTTTTTCTTTCACCGGTTTGAATACCAATGCACTTCGTGCATTATGATGCATTAGATATTTATACATGTTACCTGGAAATCGTTATGAGACAGTCAGGGTCTATTTTGATGTTGATAAGTCCTCATTGTAGTATATAATATCAGATATATAATTATAACTTATAAGTAAATATTAGGTATTATGTATACCTAATATATAACTAATTTACTACTCATGAAAACTTATATTTGTGCGACACAATCCGTCGATTTGTACGGCGCCGGTCAAACAGCATATTATTATACTTAAGGTGGAATGCGCGCGTGTTCTCGCTGCACATACGGTAACCGCGGTATGCAAATGCGAAGGGATTACTAGCGGTCCTAAACTTTGACCGCGTGTCCCGAAATTCGCACAATATATAATACAGCTGCATAATAGAGTGTTACACTTTATTCCGGTGTAAACTTTACCATGTCGTCGACACCTCCCGCGGAGAGCCGCGATCGTCCAGTGTCTACGATCGTGCCGAAAAAAAACTGCAGAAGTAGCGCCCAACCCCATAACCAGGTTATGTATCAGTATCAGTCACTACACGTTGCAAATAACTGGAGAATAACATTCAAAGAAAAGCACTTAATAACTGTTGGTTGTTAGGAAAAATATTTGTATAGGTCTCTTTTGTGATAAGGTTCAGACACTTGATCGCTTCATTAAATAGCTCAAACCACTTCCAACTCTGATGATACCTACTCCTTGGTATATTAATACAACCGAAAAAAGACCATTAAATGTTGAGTTGATGAGGGGGGGGGGGTGGATAAAATTATGTATTACTACACCTGAAAAATATGTCTTGGGTGCCACTGCGGCCTGAAGTATAAATACATGCGTCGATATCGTGGAAAGACGACTTATTGTCTCCGACGAAGGAACGGCCACCACACTGGAAATGATTCCGTGGCTGACGATTCGAAAACATAATATTATATTTCTTAGTACACAAAGTTAAATAACTCAAAAACTACTCATTCAAATTTTTTTTTTGATCATCGTTTACAGAAATATTATCCATTAAATAATAATTTACAGTAGAAAATAGGTTTTTATTTGTAACAACAAGTTTGCGTCTCCACAAGACACTCCCCTCAAGTAATCAAGCGTAGTACAAACAATCTCAATAATTTGAAAATATGGGGTTTAAAGTTTAAACATATTTAAAAATTCCAAAAATCTGATTTTTAATAACTGCATTATCTATTGAAGAAGAAAAGGGGAGCGAGAATCACTCTCTGTATATATAGCTGGCAACAGTATCATAAAACATATTATCATGCTTAAATCTTCAGTTAAAATGTAAGACATATTTTTTTCGTGCGGTCTATATACCGATAAAAAGTTTGCTCTCCCGAAGCGTCAGAGCGTTTATCGTCACCGCTCACACTTGTTATACTGTATACCATCGGACGAGAACGACACTAAATATTCATCAACCTCTATTGTTCCTACAAAGCTAAGTCGTCAGCCAGTTTGCGAATAATATTTTTTGTTATTATTTCTGGTCGGTAATATTTCTTGCGGCGCGGCGATATACCAGTAATTTACGTACCGAAACGTTTTTTTCTTTTTCTCGTAACGACTGTTATTAAAAAGTGATTTAATTTCCGTAGATGTCGCGAGACCGACGTCTTGATTTTTTTAAATAATAAACATTAATATGTTCTTTTGTTAATAGTTTACTGCGTGGCAGTGGCCCAACCAGAATTCTTCCAGCGGGATAGGGGGAGGTCATTTATACTTAATTTGATGCATTATAGACATACTATACGGACTGAGCAGTATACTGAGAAATTTGGGGACAACGTTGCTGGAAATTTAAAAAAAAGACTCGATCCGTCTATAAACTCGTCAATTGTGAGGGAGTGAGATGGAAAGAGAGAGAGAGAAGTTCAGCAACATAGATAACAACGTTTTTATCAAAAGATAGCTAGTACTATACACACATCAGGACTATCATCATATGCACAGGTATAGGATCTCTTTCTAACAATGTTGGCACTATAGACTATTTAAACTGTCTTAACCTAAGTATTAGGCCTATGGTTGGCACTAAGTGATCGATGGCAAAGTTTGGGGTATACAATTGATATTAAACATAGAGATACGACATTCCTATATATTATCAATTAACATCATTAAACATGCACTTTTAGACCAATACGCGTCATAACGGAAAAAGAAACGACTTCTGTTCTCACTCGCTTCTGAGCGATAAAGAAACTAACATTACAATAAACGACGGAAGAGATGTAGGTTAACAATTATATCAGTTGTGTTAGTTTACAGATTTTTTTATATTGCTGCATTCAAACTTTTAATATCGACGGGGGACACGCGATCCAAATATTATACTAAGAGGATACCTGCTACAAAAAGTATAGTGAATAATATTTTTGAGGTTTGACATATCAGTTTCATATTTTATTTATATGCGATTAAAAAAATGTTTTTTTTTTTAAAATTTAAATGTATTATATTAAACTGTTTTGAGACACTATTTAGACAAGTCGATATCCCATAAATCTTTAAACATATTATGACTATCTATAATTTGTTAATGGATGATTTTACCGTAATATTTCTCGAGAACATAAAAAAAACCGATTTTGTGTGTATGCGTTTTGTCTATGTTGCGCATGGGCCCGGAGAGATAAACCAAACAATGCGCTGACATCCTCATCTTATTGTGTCAACGGTTTGATGTGCCGACCGTTACAAGACGTCGTCGTTCGTTCTCTCGACTGTCCGGTTATCGTTTTTGTTATCACAGTGCGAGACTATCACTATTATAAAGTCGATAACAATTTTTCGACATCATAATAAAATATTATGTTCCAGGGTATGAATGTCACTAAAATATCATACTAATTAATAATAATTATTGTTTTATTACGTATAATACTATACGTTATAGACTGCGCGAGGCGGGAATTCGAAATCGCGGGCCGTTCGACGACGGGAAAAATAACTGTGCACTCAAATAACGTACGAGCGTATTCGTCTGGATATAGTAATAGTTAATCAAGTGTTGAAATTCACAAGTCTCGCACGCGATATATTGTATACCGGCGTAGACACGATGGAAACCGAGGGCGTTTTCGTTTTCTTTGGACGGGATCCAAGGCACTAGGTCGTTTATAAGTTATAACTCATACCGATTCGAACGCGCGCTGATAGAATATGTTATTATTCCACGGGAAAAATAAAACGGCGAAAACGCGGTTTTATATTATTAGACGAACCACATAGTTCGAGTGGGTATACTCTATCGCCGCACAATAATATGATGGTACGCGGTGGGAAAAGCGAAACGAAATATGTCGTGAGCAAATTTTGACTAAAATAAATTCGTTTGTAAACTATATATATATAATATATAATCAGGACTGGATTTAAAGTTTGAGAGGCCCAGGGCAAAGGAGATTTTTGGGCGCTCGGGTGGTCCACGATGAGTACGTCATACTTACCATATAATATATGTGTAAAATATATTTTTAGTTTTAATTATAAATAAATATTTACGATTCATGATCTTGTCAATATTCATATATAGGTATTAAACTAGTAGTTATGTATTACCTATAAACGCAATTATATACCTACGTATTTATGTATATAAAATAATTCAAGGCTAAAAAGTTTTTGATTAAAAACAAATATAAATATTTTGTATCAACATTTACATATTAGGTACTTTCCTTGATTTTTTCCTCTGCAAAGTCATATATAATATCACCAAATGACAAACTGTCCAATTCATCAATCGCAACTGATAAAAAAATGTAAACGATATATTTTATGCATTGTAGTTCTCGGTCTATTTTTTTTTAAAATGTTGAGTTTTGAAAATGCGCGTTTACTGCGATAATACGTATAATAATGTTTACCTACCAACTATTCAAATTTACCAAAATAACATTTTAGTTTCTGTGCGGAGCGAGGAATGTATTTATTTTTAATACCTATCTATTTTTCTTTAATATAGAACGGAATCCCATGGTACGATTTTTATAATCGGGGCCTAGGGGAGCCAAAAAAATTTGGGTAAATGTCCTCAATGTTAAGTCCGGCCCTGTAATATAATAATAATAATATGTATACAAAGCAATAGAGCGTGCGTGCTAGTGCAATATATATAAATATAATAATATGTACGTGTTATCTTGATATAGAACCAAAGCAATTTTGAAATTTCGTTCGATTATTCGCTGCATGCGAGGTATGTGATAATATTATAACGAACCTTCTGTTGTTGTAAATTAATTAGCGGATGCTTACACGATATTATTAAGTAAATCAATGTTATGCAGTGGAGTTAAACACTCAACTCAAATTGTAGCTGGGTAGGCGGGTAGCTACACAGTACACGCAAAAGTTATCGGACGGAATAAATAATTATTGGAATGTATAAATTACACAACATATATAAGAACAGTGCAGTTTACCTACGCGCATGCCGCTATTACAATACCTATATAATATAATATTATAATGTATAGTACATTTTTGGACTAATTTAAAACGACTGCTTGTGTAATTTAATCAAAACGTCGTCGGGTAATTTAACTTTATCATTCAAATTCTGCGAAACTTTTGAAATTTTATTGTTTGAAGCGAGTTCGTTTACCTATACGACGACAGCACTAGCTATGGGTACCTACACATTAAACAGTAAAACTTATATTATACATTTAAAAGTTAACCCGAAACGACGGCCATTATTCACCGAGTCGTGTAAAATAGTTATACTATTATAATGATATACCCACTACCCGGTATACGAAAGCTAAAAGCAGCCGTGTAATATAATATTTCAAGTACGCACCGTGAACGTAAAAAATATGCCGTCTCCACATTATTATTGCGATGACGTCAACGAGAAGTTCCCATTATGACGTAGGTATTTCAGAGTGTATACCAAACACGAGTCCAACCGTTATTTTGGTAATAAAATGTACTAATATTATACACATGCGAAATAATAATAATAGTTAGCGTATAATATTCTAAATTCTAACAAATAACAATATATTATTATAAAATATAATGTGAGAAATTTTTTCGTGTAAATATCACTTATAGGTATTTTTCAATTTCTGAAAAACATATATGACACCGTTAAATTAATAATAATAATAATAACAGCATCGACATCAACAATGTCGGGCACGGTGTTCTGCTGTATGATTTCGCATATCGTACCTACATCGGCCAATCGGAGTGCCGCTGACAATCAATAGTGCAATTCCATTGGTCGTTATTATCTTTGGATACGACTGTAGTAGAATAAAAATATAAAAAGAAAAGAGTTCCCGGCTAGATTGTAAGATTTTATTCCACTACAAAACATTATTAGTTAAGTGCGTCTAAGTTTATTTATTGGCGTTAAAATTAATATAACCACTTACCTCATTTAGCTGTGGATTACCTAATATAGATTCGATCCTTAGCAAATTCGAGAGGTCCAACATGAGAATGTTTGTAAACAGTGCTTACTAAACACCTATGCGTGAGCTTTGATTGGCAAGGGTACGAAAATGTGACTTAATAGAAATAATACGTAATATATATGTAGGTAATATATAAGTATGATCTTATTTCTATGTACTATATTTAACTTAATTCTAAATATAATATGGACTCGATTCTTAGCTGTTTCGTTACATTATTCAATATTTATATATTACACGACGCCTTAACCTATGATCATATTGTAACTATATTCGAGTGTCAACAGTCCAAGTACGGCGGCGGTCGTATATGGGCAGAACGCAGTCGTCGAGCAAACTTCAAACCCAGCAAAGCAGCAGCAGGGCTAAAGAAACGAGAAGTCGTCACTCGTCGTTATATTATTATTATAATATATTATGTATTGCCAATAATAATTATTCGCCGTCGATCGTCTGTATTATTATTATACGTTCTGAAGTGTGTCGTGGGCGAGTGCGATGCTTATAAGCTTACAATTATTTCAATATTATAATAATGTGCACGTCGCAGTTCATCGCATTAAACGGTTATGCAATGTTGATTTTCTCGCTCGTCGGTACTGCATAATATTATCTTATAATATTATCCTATCGCGGGATCGATTTCCACTCCCATCGCTTTATTAAAATATAATAATAATAATAATAATAATAATAATATGCCATTAATACAACATTATTATATTCCTCGAGCGAATTCATTTTATTCACTCACACGTGCTGCTGCTATAGGGACACAATATCATATACATAACGTCGTATAACGCCTACTGACGATTGTTTATCTTTTTACGTAAATTTCGCATTAAGCGAATGTTGTAATGCGCTGATAAAAAACAAAAAAAAACCTTTCGGAGTCACTTTCGCGTATTGCCAAGACAAATAAAATATTATATTATATGCGCGCATAAGACATTAACATAAACATTGCACAATGGTCGAGAGTTGATTCTTTTGTAATTTGATATTTGATATTATTATTTCTCTGAATTTTCTTATTCATCTATTATATATTTTAAATGGATCGACACAATGTTATAATAATGATACGTATATTACTCGCTTTCGCACGAGTGCGTCGTACTTGTAAACACATCGGCGAGACGATTATAATAAGAATTAAGTCGTCACTTGAATATTATTACTCTCTTTCCACAGTGTCTGCTGCGTGACTATGATGTACTTCGATTGTGATGGACGCTCGAGCTTTTAAGCGCGTCTATATTCATAGGTTTCGCGTCCATATAGTTTGAATGGCCGAGATCCTTTCAAAGTCATATCGCGGGTATAAAATATCATGCAAATGTTGGAATTCGATTTTAATCCAATCTGAAAATACTTTATTTCATAATTACTTGCAGCGTGTGTCTGCCTATAATAATATTGATTGTATCTCGTGAACCGATTTGTTCGAATTAAGCGACATACAACACAACATTATTTCTTATTTTGTATGTTGAAGTAAAGGTGCTTTTTATTCGTCGAGTATTAAAACACATTTCATCGTAGGATTCCAAGACGTACATTATGTATATGCCAAGCAGGTATTACCTAGGTACACAGTACACACCTATATCGGTAACGCTTGCGAATATAATAATAAATTATGTCCATTTGTATCGGTTTTTTTCAAGCTATTTTCATGAGAAAAATGTCTGCACTCCATAAAACAGTTTCCTTGACGAGTTATTTTTCAAAGCTGTTTCCGGAAAATCCCCTATTGAAGTCTGGAAAAATAATTATAAACATTACGCAAAGGTATTCTGACTGTCATCTATTTAACATTATAATATTTATTCTAAGAATCATTAAAAACGTATCTCAACATTATATGACGTATATACGTACCTACACGGCTATAATACATGTAATACCTATACTTAAAATGCTTTCTATAAGCTTGTCAACATTATTTTATTTGTGTTTTTCGAAATAGAATGATTGAATTTACAACTTTTGCAACCTTTAACGCGATACGAAAAATATAGCACGCTTCAGTTTAATAACTCGGGCCGGTACGTGTATATATATATATGATACAGTTTTGAAAATTGAATTAATAATAGTTCATAAAACTAATTTTGGCAAAAATGGAATTTCATGGACTGATATAGTATAATGCAATAGTAGTAATTTATAGTGTACACACACCGAAATCGAATTCCTATGGAAACTCGGACTAAACAAAAATGACTTTGTACCGCCGTGTTGAGAAATAATAAAATACCAGTTTCCCGAAATAATAGTAAGTTCGGCATTCGCGTCGCTGAATACATTTTCGATTGTCGTTTCGCAGTGAATGCTAATAATACTTACGATATAAAATATAGGGTGCTCAGATTTTTAAAATTAAAATACAGGACAAGCTTGTTAGACTTTTAAATATACCTATATAGAATGTACATATATTTTTAAACCTTACCTCCACCGCACCAATGATAAGCATACTCACTTTTTAATTTTTATGTACTTAACCTCATCGTACATAAATTGTAGCGAAAACCTAATAACCTAATATAATAATTATACCTTGAAATAAAAAAAGTTAAAACTTATCACGAGTCACTATATGCAAATATAAAATGAAAGAAATAATAAACAAATGTATTTTTATACCAACATTTTTAAAATGATAAAACCAAAACATTTTTTTTGTTGTAACAATCAAAGGATAAACTAATAGAAAATAAAACAACAGATATATTCTCTTTAATTTTATGTACAATTTTAAGTTTAAACAAATTAAAATCAATAGATATACCTAAGCATATTATTTACTATATTATGTTGACTTGTTTATAATAATAATTTTGTTCATTTAATTATTAAAATAGAAGAATTTATTGAAACCGGATAAATATATCAGTGTTGGCGATTTGAAGAAAATATTTTTTTTTAACCTACTATTTTGATTCTAGATAATTTAACAAATAAAATCACGGTAAAACGAAATACAGGACGTATTTATTGTTTTATGATTCTTTCCCAGGTCACGGGACACTCGATCAAAGCCCAGGACGTTCCTGTGAAATACATGGCCTCCGAGCAGCCTAATATAATAAGAGTTCCTCGATCAAATATTAACTGACGCAAGCACGCACCGGTAGAGGAGTGGTAGGTTTGCATCGAGCGTTTTGTGTGTAAATCAAATCAAAACTTTATTTTTTTTTGAGATGAACACATAAAAAATATAAAAGCCGTAACGCCAATAAGAAGAGGATAAAACAGCCCGTACAGACGTGTTCGCGTGTCTGCAATATGCTGGCGCGTGAAATATTCTTTCGCAAAACGAACGAAACAGACACATCGGTTTGGCCGTCTTTTTCGCAGCGAATAGGCATTTTTTTTTTTTTATATCTCGAGCGTTTTCGTGCCGCGGCCAAAAGCTTTTAGAAAAATTGCCGCCGTACGTGAATATAATACAGGCGCAGCACGGACGTCGGTGTTCATAAAATAGCTACAAAGTTTGATTTTATTATGCAGGTCGGTCGCTCGTTTTGTCGGCGGATCGTAAGTATAATAATTCCTGTAACAATGATAATAATATATTATATTATGATGTGCACTGTCGAAACGTCACGTCGTTAATGTATAGCTGCGTGGTCCTCGAAATGTACGAAATGTATGCAGTGAAACCTCCTCTAACGGACACCTTTCTTTATTATATGATAATATTACTATTTCTAATAAAGTATATACTATCAATGACGTTTACCAGTTTTAGTCATAAGGTTCTGTAGGTATACAATTGTTGACTATTGTCAGTCTTCGAAAATAATAAAACTAGTTTATTTTTAATATAGGATTTGTGATCACCGATCGTTAATAATTATTAATTTTATTTCTTAAACATAATTTAAACCAAACAATTCACACCAAACTTACCTGAAATAATTTTCAACAAGAAAACAAAATGGATTGAAATGTGATAAAATAAAATAAAATTGAAAACAAAATAAGCAAACTCAACTTCTTAAAACGAAAATTTGATTTCACGTTAATTAAGAAACAATCGGTATGCTTGGTAGGTAAGTATGTTTAAATTAATGGAAACCCAAAAGTAACTAAGCCAAGTTGAAAAGTTCTAATATACTTGACTCTATTAAACTCGTTAAATAGCGGACATTTCGTTGGGAACAGACTACAATAACTTTCTACAAATAATTGAACCCTCCGAATAGCGGACTCAATTTCAGTGACGTCCTGTATTCCGAAGTTTTCTCTGTACATGGGTAAATAAGCTATATACATGCATATAATACTATTGATTATAATATTATAATATAAACATTCATATTATATAATCAAAACGATAATAAGGCGCAATTTTTTTCTTCTCTCATTCGCAGCCGACTCGGTTTTTTCGGTAGCCCACTTGTGCTCACAACAGTATAATAATCGGTCGTGTAAAAGCGTAAATGCAAAGGGATGCGTATTATAATGGGGTTTCTTTTATTAAATAGATTATCATCGCGTAGGTCGTGGCAGACGGTCGTTTTTTTTCTTTTGAAACGGTAATAATGCGTATAAGCTCACACAATATTATTATGCCCATATATATCTTTATTTATATACATAAAGACGGGCTATAGAAACTGTACACAAACGCCACTGTACAGTAATAAATAATACGACACGATATTAAAACAAAACGGAAGGTGGTACTTAACATACAATATAATATATCTTACAGCACCACCACGACCAGCACTGTCACGGTCTGTGTATGCGGTTAATTGGGAATTTTTTTTTTTTTTTTTCAGCTTTGCTGCAGAGCTTATAATTGTTATTATTGTAGCCTACTGAATAATTAACCGTCGCGTCATATTTATACATTTATCGAAATAATAACGTCAATTGAACGAGTGCATTTTTTTTTTTTTAATTTCAATTTTACCACCCCTTTAATAGCATTATTATAGTACAATATATGGCTGGTAGTGTGATAATATGGGCGTATATTATGTGTCGCGACGTCAACGCGATATAATAATATATTATAAAATAAATATGGACGTGGAAATGTGATATTGTGTGCGATATTATTTTCACGATGAGAATATAGTGTGACTATATAATATTATATATTGTGCGTCGCATAATATTCCAACTCGCGAGTCAAACGCTGATAATAATATAAATAATAATAATACACCTACTAATCGTGGTGCGCATAACGAGAGCTCGTTTTCAAAATATAATATAAATTAAAAAACCGTACAGAATTATTATTGCACAATGTGCAATCGGAATGCTGCAGCGTGCACCATACTCTCATCTGCAAAAGCATATATTTTTTATTCCCACAAGAGGCATACGTGATGTATATATTATATTATAAGCTCACATATTATTATTATTATTACTATCGACAACGGAGACTCGCATTTATATGGTGCACTGAACGTACGACAAACTTTTGAAAAATTAAATCGAATTAACCGCCTCGTGCGAATGCGCTTGTAATACTGTTTAACAATAACATTATGATGTCATATTATAATTTATATACAATTGTAATATTATCCCACAGAAATTCTGAACGAGTCGTCGCTTAGTCGTTATTTTTAATTGTCTTAGAATCCCTGTGTAAGGACACCCTGCAGCTAGGAGTCGTGTACAGAACTTTTTTTCGTTTCGTATCTTATAATGGACTCGGGGAAATTTAATTATTTTCCACCGACATTAAAAACAAAATTTAGTTTTTAATCCAACTCGATTTCTTTCCGTATAGCTTAATATATTTTATACGTTTCGCTGTAGTAAATATTTCGAATAGGTATATACCTACTGAAACTCATTAACGGTACAAAGATATTTTGTAATTTTTTTTTTTTTGTAATTATGCACAACTTATTTTGTAGTTATTGTTATTTAACATCATTTGAATGGTTGAAATTAAAAAATATAAAATTATTTTAAGAACTAAATTCAAAGTTTTCGATCAGTTGTTTGAGGTTATACCGTATCCTAACCTCTACAACAGTGGTGGCCAAACTTTTTTTTTTACTGCGGTCCGTAAAAAAAAAAGTTGTTGGCCGGCCCAAACATTTTACGTTTTTCCTTCAAGACTTTAGCTAATAGAATTAAATTGATATCGGTGACGATTAATGTCAAATTATAGGGTTCGTGCAAAACGATAAAATAATATCAGGACCGAGGACCCCGCGATGCACATATTTACACGCGTCTCGACGTCTATTTAATCGACGACGAGCAATAAGAAATCAATAGAAATATTTATTTATGTTTTATTTTAGGAGGTGCCTACCTACGTAATACATATTTTATTTTTTTTCGATAAATAAAATTGTTTTTTCTTTCTCTCGATTTTTCAATATTTTTATTCAATACTTTCAAGGGGCGCCGGCTATAATAAATGATCATCGCGGACCGAATCGTCCGGGCCCGCGGGCCGCAGTCGCAGCAGGGCACCCCTGCCGCACTAAGCGTGATTAAAAACAAAATCTGTATACAGCACACCCACTTCGGATTAATATTCTGATCGACTGCGAGTGACAAAATCCAATTCTGAATGTTTAGTTTACAAGATGATAGTCATTTAAACTTTGTGCGCTGCTGCGGGAAACGCGCTCGGGAAATACATTATTTCGCTATTTCGGCACGAACTTTAGACGCACAGCTCGAGCACGCACACACACACACACACACACACTCGTTTTATATCCCAAAGAAGACTTTATATGTGTATAAATTAATACGTGTTCCGATATATAATATGTCATTATACGCATGGTTGCTGTATCAAACGAATTTCAGTGTCGTATAATATATTATAATATTATAAAGTGCATATATATATATCGTCGTATGGGCGATTAAATATCGTACTATACACATATAATAGTACGATAGTCTTCTATAAATACATTTTAGGTCTTACTCGTCATATTTTTTTCACTATGCCTATTCGAGTTTCCGAACGAACAATATTTTGATAGATAATCGTAAGTAAAATAATAATAATAAGAGAACACACTATTATACTTACGCTCGGTTTGTTTTTCGAGATAATAAATTATCATATTATTATGTAATATGCAGCAGCTGTATACAATAATATTAAACATATTATAATGTTGTATAGACATGAATGCGGTTTAAATCATACACCACGTTTTCGTTACCTACATACATACATCATATTATTATCATCGGGTAACAATGAGCTTACTTAAAAAATATATTGTATTGGGTTTCTTGTCGGCGAGACGATATGATGACGTATGCGCACATATATTATTAAAAATATACGCGTTCGGAAAGCTAGTGCTGAACACTGAGCAATCATAATAATATAATATGGTAATGAACGGTGCTGTGCCTAATGACAATATTATGTGTATAAAATGCGTTCGACTTTCAAAATGCGTCGTTAAAGCAGACAATTATTTACCGGTAAACGATGAAAGTAACACAAGACAAACCAGCTGTCTAACGTATATGTGTATCGTATCATAATAATTACTACGTATGCAGTTTTTCTACAGACGATGACTATCGTTGTGCAGACGAAATTCTCTCCGCTTTCAAACGTCCAAGAAAAACGGTTGACGCCTTTGCAGTTTAAAACACATGTTACAGGTTTACATCGCGGTATGTGTTCTGCGGTGTTTAGTATACAAAGACTACCTATATGTCACGCTGATTCTTTTAAGAGTTACCGTTCATCATATGATATGTTATCTAGACAATTATTTACGTTTTTGAAAACATTCATACTTTCTACACGATGTATAAAGTCATCATTGCCTACCCCCGCAAAACATTTTAGATAAAGCAATATTTTTTTTTATCACTCGTTAAGGTTATACAGTTTATCGAACGACAACTTGCATTTTCAATTTCATGATAATTTCACAGATAATGTAGCAGGTAGGTTTGACTATATAGGATGAGACTAGAAATGCCGACTAGGACGATATTTCATGTGGCTTTGGTCTCTTGCTTATTCGTGGCTGTCCGCACGACGAGACGACGATTAGCGTTTTTACGTTTTTCGTTTTTTTTTTGTTTTTTAATTTATCAGGATTATTACATTAGGATACGTTAAATCCAGCCTTAAACACCGATAGTTGAGCTCCAATCGGCGCGCCTTACAGTCCATAAAGTTTAATAAGTCTTGGCGATAAACGCGTGAATTCGTGTGGTACACTTAAAACCGGTACGACGTATAATAGGTTTATCTTTAACGGGTAAAACGCGATTTTGGAGTACGATTGTACAAAACTTCAGAAAACGATCGGTATGCACTTTTTCGGAGCAGTCGGCGTGTCGATTGCGCACCACACTTGAATATAATTATATATTTATTTTTTTTTTGTTGCGGTGTGTAAAATGTAGACTATTTTCTACGAAGAGGGGAACCCTATTCTGCAGACTAAGCGACCGAATATTATAATATATTTTGCGGTAATGCGCGATTCAAAAATATATATGATATTATGATAATGCCGTACTTATATTATATACTAACTGAAATATCTGAAAAGTTTAAGACCGTACGCATCAATAATAGTACCTATATAGTAATAATAATCCGTTTACTTTTTCGGGTCTATTAAATGATGTCGGCACCTATATGGTTCAAAACAAACAAACAACACATTCGTTTCACACTTTTCTAATTTGTAATATTTCACATATACCCATATCTTGATTGAAAATTGAAATATTGAAAAAAAAGCCGACTCTCAAGCATAGATATAATGTTCTCGGACCTTTAAATTTGATAGTAGCTAGTAGCTAGTAGCAATTCACTTAGTTGTCAAAACTAACAGCTCACAATATTGAAACCAGTGAACGACTATTCGCCTATGCCGTACTCGTGCAGTAAGACGGAGACAACAAAATAGTGGGTAAAGTCTTCTTAAGGCGTCTCCCAATCGAACAACTATACTAATGATTATTATTTCGGTTCTAAAAATAGTACAATATGCCCTTTCATTTCGCCACCAGAGTCGTAAGTCAAGATGCGACTTAAAATATCCGACGAAAAGAGTCGCGAGTCGGAAAAAAATTGTAAATTTCCAAAAATATTTAGAAATAATAATGGTTTTTTTGGAAAATTCAAAAATTCATATATGGTAACATATAGACTAGATGCATAATATGCGGTTTTTAAAATGAGGAAAAAAAATACAATTTTAAATCAACTTTGAACATTGTTTTGCTCTTCCTCCCGATCAATTGACAAAATAGAGTCACTACCTTTTTCATCGAACGTTTCGACAATACTACGATAATACTCGTACATACGAAATGTATGCGACCTTTGCCGAAACGGTCGGCATACACATAGTTTTTGCGCCCCTGACTCGAAAAATCGAAACACAGCTGTCAGCAGTCGCTCGCGCTGTTTACACACGACGCGATATATCATAATGATATTTACACTCGTCGCGAATTTTGCAAACGCCTCTCCGTGATACGCATATTGATTTGGGTATGGGCCGCCGCCCGGGTGGGTCGTAGGTAAACACATTTTTTGATCGTAGAAATTTCTCAATAATTATTCTAACCGGGTCGTCACTATATCATCGCATGCGGATCGTTGTCGCGGTGGCTTGACGTATACACGCCCGTCACTCACATATATTTTAATAATGACGTCGGTGATTTTTTTTCGTTTTTGTTTTTCGTGCTGAAATGTTCGCACGATTCAATATACTAACCCGACCTATAACCGCCGCTATAACCTGGTCCGTATAACGAACTCTGAAAATGTTCTTGCCCTGTATGCGGATTCGGCAAACTGATGCAGTTTCACGTATAAGAATACAGCTGCAGCACCGCGGGAACGACCCGCCAACTTTACTATTGCATAGGTGCCATGTATAGACGGATGCCCGAGTGCTCGCAAGCCCCCGACATCAAAGTCCGGACGAGTCGTGGAAAATGTCTAATGCCCCGAAAAAAATGTACTCAGACACCCGTTTTTATACCGTTTACAGTACCTTCCATTTGCCGAACTGAGAATTTGAAATAAAAAAAAAACTATAAATATGATGATGCGAATTCGTACGCGCAGTGGCGTAATTACGGGGGTGCACGACGGTGCACTTGCACCCCCTGGCATAATGCAGCAGGTGCAATGATATGCTTTTGCACCTGCTGAAACTTAACTCTTATCTTATAAGAATAAAATTATATTTCATCGTTGTATTGAATTTTTTGATACAAAATAAGAGAACTTACAGAACTGAACAAATAATAAAAAACATAAACCAAGGTGGATTATTATAATATCAATTGACCTTGACATAAAATATAGAGATTATTTTGAAAATAATTTTGACACTTGAATGTAATCAAATGTTTCAATTGCCAGTGAAGCGAGCCGGCTTTGAGTGTAACTAAATTTATCTCTTTGATTACCTACCTATAACCTATCGGAACATATTTTGGACCTATGAAAGTTTTGCACCTGCTGAAATATAATGGAATTACGCCACTGCGTATGCGGATTAATATTATGATAATATTATGCGTACTATCGTATTTAAATAAATAATTCTCGTTGAACATTTTACTCGGTGTGGAAACATCACACAAAAGTGAGTTCAACCGTCAAAGGACGCCACAGAATCCACCTCGATGACTGCAAATCGTAAGTTATATGTTATATATAGGATAATCTCTCCTGTACAGTATTCCTCTGACTGTTTTAAACCTTGATTTCTGATGATTCGACTCGATTTAAACTGTCAATAACAGGTTGATGCCGTAGTCAGTATTAATGACGGTGCTGCGAAATGAAAAATATTTGTAAGTGGTCATATATCACTTTTATTAAGAATAGATGGTTATAAAGCCTTTAAACACTATTTTTTTTTTTATGGAAGAGCGCTTTTAATTTAGAGCACTTAATGGTTTTTTTCGAAATCTTGGCGCCTATGTAATCATTGAAGTATTTGATATAATATTATAGACAACAAGTAATCTATATACGTATATCGTTAAGACGTATATATTAATCCGATTCGGACAGTATAACTTTTCCGCCCACCGGGCAGGAAAAAATATTTATTGACCGCTGGACGGAAAAAGGTCGTTTTCCTACGCTTCGGCCGGCATTAAAAATTCAACTTTCGGTGCAGGCGTGACAAAAAAATAATCATCAAATAATACATCCGTCACGTGGGACGACTGCAATCTCTCTACATCGTTCTTATATCGTATCGGTATGGACCGTATTGTATTTCAGCCGGTGTCCCTTTCAAGAGGCCCGCAGCCTACGTGTACCTCGTTTTTCGTTATAATTTTTTATTCGCATACCAGCATTTGTTGTCATAACATTTTGGTTTTTTTGTCTCCAATCGTTTGGCGAGATCAGGAATTTTTAAGCTACGGCTAGCGGACAAAATTATACTGGCCTACTAACAGCTACGACGAGTATTATTCAAAAATTAACTATTCATATTGTCTTGATTATTTTTTATTTTTCATTATGAAATATAGTGCACATATTATATATTTTGTAGTTTAGTTTCACGTTCAATATTAAACATAACTGTGGTCTAAAAGAGTTAATTTCAGGGAAAAAATACTGCACTGCGTTAAATTTAATTGTACTCTTTACACTTCCATAAACCACAACGTGACGTACAAACAACTGCTGAAAACGTGCACTTATTTATTATATTTCTATTATACAAAAAATCATAAATGTCAAAATATAATATGTTTCAGCAAAAAGTTTTACATTTTTGTATGGCCCTCGAGTAACACAGTTTTGAGATCGCACGTGGCTTGTGGTTATAATATATCGTACGTTAACGGATGAAAAGTCTATTTCCACACCATGTGCTTGAATTTAAAATATTTTATTTTAAACCTGCATATTTATGGGACAAACCGGGAAAAAAACAACAGTGAATCAGTTAAATTAAAAAATGGCTTAAAAAGGTGTTCAATTGTATTGAAAAAGAAGAATTGTTAAGATAGTTGGCTGGAGATATTATAACAGGATGCACGCGAGAGGGTAAAGCTGCAAGGTGAATTTAACTTAACCAGTTCCAGGGCCTAGGAGTGAGGGGTAGTCGATTTTAAAGGTTATGAGGTTGGATAGAAATCTGTTTCGTCACATGTCTGCAGCGATTCGCAAGCGTCGAGGAGGAGACCTCAAACTACACAGCGAGTATAACAAGTATTGAATCATCTATAGTTATACTTTTGTTTTTTATTAATTATTACGAATACATAAAAATACGTGACGACTAACGAATTTCTACGTGTTTACTTCGAACGTACGATCCTACACATTATCCATGCATAGAACGTACCAACGAGGAAATTAAGAATATGTTATAATGTATAATGTATTAAGATTCTATAGGGACAAATAAACCTTTTTGCGAGAAAAGAAAAACTATTCCGTAGGATTTATCACTTTGCTACAAGAAAACCGAATATTCATCATCTAAGAGAACTTTACCTATGCACTACATATTTAATAATTATTCGTAGTTATCAGCAATTATTGGTCGTATACTTTTTATGAGTTAATAGTCGCGGTTAAATTGCATGTTAATTTTGTCAAAAAGGTCACGCCGTCGCCGGTGCATTGAATAATATATAATTTTACCTATAAAATATTTCGACTAAATATAAATATAACTATGGTTTGGGGTTCCTCGTGACAACGACAGACGTATAAAAAAAGTCAATATATTCCGAATAACCTTGAACGTTCGAACCGTCGATGAGATTGATTTTTTTTTTAATTATTAGATTAAGGCTTCAAATACATTATTTATTGCCCTATGATAGTTTAAAGTTTAATACAATTATAACGCTTTTAAAGTGCTATTAAAATACATTGATTGTGATAGTATAGGAATCTGTGTTGCGTTGTTCCATAATATTATGCACGCTGAGAGACTTTATTATTGAATCAAATAACTCAAAAACTACTCGTTTTAATTTTGATACGCTTCAAAATGTTCAAAAAATGATTCACTAAATAATTTATAGTAGAAAAGGGTTCTTGTTTCCAGAAGTAAACAGAAGTATCGCACAGGATCTAATACGCAGATCACTCCTTTATGAGTACAAAAAAAAATCTCAAGAATTTAAAAATAGGGTTCTTAAATTTTAAGTAGGGATATATTAAAAAATTCAGTAAAACATTTTTTGAATGACTGCATATTATTGAAGTAAAAGAGGATGAGCGTGCTTTGTTGAATCACTCTGTACCTACATAAAGTATTATCGCGATAGCTCCAAATCGGAAAATCGGACTTCATTCATCATACATAAAATGCAATGAAATTGAGTTTTCGAGTCAGCACATAAAACGCGTGTACCCGTTTTTCTGTTTATTTTAAAGTCGCGTTGAGACTCTCGCACATAAGTAAGTGCAACAAAGATATATTTTGACCAGGGCGGAAGTATTGTGTTGCATACGGGTCGGCAAGATCGTATCCGAAAAAAAAAGCTGCCTGAAGTATAGAAATTAAAATTCGCCATGAAATCGATTCGGTGTACCTACATCATGTTATTATATGATCCATAACGGGCAAAACTATATATTATTATTATTATAATATACATATTAACGTTATGCCGCGTTTGCCTGAAGGAGGTATATAAGGCGTATATAAGGCGTATACAATAATATAAACGCCGACGACGGTCGGGTTATTATCAGCGATAGATAGTGAACCGTGAACATATAATATACTATCGCCGTTTTGTCGTGATCGGTTTTTATTTTTTATCCGACAATCGTACTGCAAAAAGCAGTGCGTATTTTATGCGCGCAGAGATCAATTATTTCTTTTTTTCAAATCACGCTCGCACAGTGTACATAATAATATTACCTATATAATATATATTATATGATGAAAAAACATCAAACGCGTGCACGATAATATTAAAATAACCTCACGCAAAACAATCGAATCGAACTGCGCACATCATCATATCATAATATATTATTATTAAATACGATTCGCCGTTTTTATCATCCATATATCAGCAGCTATCGTCTCCGTCATCGATTTTATTATGTCGTTATGTGTTCGTATCAGACAATATTATATGTATAAAAATCGCAGTCTAACGTATACTTAGGTAATAATAATATTATAATAAACCGACGCAGATCATAATGTAATGCGTCCTGTTTGCGTATTACACACAAAAAAAAATAAAGGACAATATTATAATGTCATAATCTGAAAAACGCAGGGAATGTGGGAACGCGTAGATATATAATATATATACATATATTTATTTATATTTATACTCTCGAGAAAGGTCATGACTTTAAATAGAAGTATAATATAATATAATAACGCGTTCAAGTGCACTCGTCGTCATATCCTTTGGACGTTTAATATTCAGCTCATACTTTTATACTAATACACTTGACCCGTGAAAATTTGTATTTCGGTCTTGTTTTACTACTGTTTCCATAGAATGCGATGATATACATAATTACGTGTCAGGAACACGACTATCTCGCCGCCGAGAAATATGGATTTCGGTAAACCCTATACATTATTTTATTATTATTATGTGATATTAATTCGGAATTCGTAGGACCGTCAAACAAAATAATAATAATATGTGACGTGATGTTTTACTGCAGCTAAACTTTTATGTTATAATAATATGCGCGAACACGTAGGTAGGTAGCGGTCGACTTTCGAGTGCATTACGAAGTGTGTTCGGTTAAAATTCGATTGTTTGAAGTTAAAAAATTTAATATTTACCCATAATGTTTGGATTGGCCAAAACGGTTCGATGAAAATCAAATCGAAACAAACGGATATCGTGACGTATTTATTTTTTAATTTTTTTTATTTACACGGAATAATTTATATACGATGGCCGACAAGACGCGTTAATGATAATATTGCAGTCATATACATTATAATATTAAAATATTTATTTGATTTGTTTATATACTGTTGACATATTATAATATAAGTCTGTAGCAATCGCGTTAAAATAATTATAAATAATAAAATAATAATAGCTTTGAAACGATCTATTGGCACTGCAGTCTTCTTCCGGTAAGATCCATATGAACACGTATTATATTGTATTATTTCTTTATTAAGACGTAGGACACTGACATTATTTTCAGATCGGTCCTCCGACGTCATCGAATTTTCTTATTGTAGACGTATATATTATATTATTACTGTGCTTTGTGTTTTATGTACTTACCAATACGTACTTACCAACCGACGGACTACATATTGTTATAACCTCGGCGGTAGGCACGGTCTGTAACAAAAATGATTAAACTGTTATAAATATTATACATCACCGTTTCTGTTTGAAATTCCACGAAATATTTATTTATTCGTTTGTGGTACGCGCAGTGTATGATTTTTAAACGCCCATAGGCATAGCTTGTCTTAAAATAAAAATATAAAAATAATCCTACGTGGAGCACTAATTATTTGCTTATGTACCTCTAAATTTGACAACAGGTCAAATTACTCTGATATTAAAAAAACAACGGAGCAAAACGGATTATTCTAAACATTCAATTGCTGTCCATGTTCCACGTTAGTCAGCCTGTTACAACACATCGTCGGGTATACGACCATTACGTTTACTTAATAGGTCGTGGACGGACAATAAATTGTCGAAAAATGCAAAAAAAATTTTTTTCTCAAATATCCATGAAACGTATCTATTATGTTCTATAACAAGCGTTGCGCATAGCCATACATATAGCTTATCGGAAAACAATGCAAATATAGTGCATCGAAATCCCAGCCTCAGTAACCAGAAATAGTTCAGTCGTACACGGCAGAATGATTAACAAATACATTTTTTTAAATGCAACAAAGCATTTGCTATGTGGGAGGAGGGACGACTGGGCCGACTCTGCCGTCCCCTAAGCGCCTGAAGACGCCCCCCCCCCCATAAACACTCACACAGACACATATAGACTAAACACCGTAATAAATTTTTTTTTTTTTGTCGATAACGCGTTAAACTCGACGACGTCAAAACACACGAGAGCGCATACGAACTGCGTGCTGCAGAGTGTTCGTTGTAGGCACGTCGGAATGACTAATCGATATGTCGGCCGCGACGGATCTATACGACGGGCGCGACGTCGTCGGTAAAAACGGCCATTATATTATTACCTACCCATTTATACCTGGTTCGGTATATACCGCCTCCGAGACGCACGGCAACAATGATAATAATATTATTATTGTGTACACGATACGAATGACGATGACAATAATAATCGATCATCGGCCGGTGTGGCGGCGACGACGACGACGATGACTGGACGACTTTGACGATAATAACGAAAATAATAACAATAATAATGTATATTATGCTCATCTGCTGCAGCGGTGAATCGACGGCTAATTGCAGCCGTACTCGCGCGCGCATTGTGCGACGCCATATAGTGTGCCTCCACACAATAATATAATATTATTGTTTATTATAATAATAATATAAGCGTGCAAATACGATAAGTGACGTTTATTTTTTTTCCACGCACACATCGTTCCGCCGCCGCCGCGCCGCCGTTTTAGCTTCCCTCGAGAGACGTATGTCGCGTCCGCGTTTTCGCCGAGCCGCACAATAATACCCACCTTTACCTACCCGCACCTACCCGCGGCCTGCCCGCCGTTAAAGACGGATAAAAATAAAATATATATATATATATATTATAATATATTGTGTGCGTGGCCACCGGCGTTCGAGTCGGTCGTGACGGATCGTATACACCACCATCGTTTTATATACTATCATATCACTGCGCGATGTACCGGCTGTACACCTCGCGAGCATTGTCCGCGCCGCCGCCGCTGCCTCGGTCTCCTCTATATTATATTTAATATTATTATATAGGATAGGAGGTATCTACCTATCTACCTACGTTTCGACTTTTTTTTTTTTCCCGGGCCAAAGGAACCGCGTCACGTCGGATCGTATATAATATATGATTTATGTGGGTTTGGTTTTTTTTTCTCTCTTTCTTTCGTTTTCCAATTATTATCATTATTATATATTATACAACGGTTGTAAATGGTCTGTCAACCGGAGACCGCGGAGACTCGGACTCGGGAACCGAACGACGCCGCCGCGCCGGCGGACCACATCGTGGTACGTTTTGTACGCACACACATTATTATTATTACTATCATCATCATCATCGTACTTTTTTATTATTATTATTATTATTCCTTTTGATAAATAATGGCGTCTGGCCCGGGAGGATAAAATAATATTATATTAGCGTTATATACGTGCGCAGTGTTTGGGAATAAAAACGCGTCATGCTTTTTAATGAACGATAAATAAATATAGATTATAGATCAGCGGTTCCCGTGGTACGCGGAGAAATTTTTCGATCAGCGAAAAATAAAATAAATACATTACATCTGTGATAAACGTAAAAAAAATGTCTTACTCATTAGATCAAGTGCGGTACGTGAACGATTCCGAAATGTGTAAGTATGGTATGCGGTTATAAACAGTTTGGGATCCGCTGGTAACGTGTCGGTTATTGCGATTTGCGAACACACGTTACGGAGATTATAAATGCAGCAGTCATATCGTTCAAATTCGGCACTGCGCCGCCGTGTCAAATTGTCATACACGGTTTTAGGTGTTCCTTATGCGCTTAAATGCCGACTAAAGCACATGTAGGAAAGCTGGAAAGCACTATATTATTGCTCGGTATTAAGGGATTTAGAAATCAGCACAGGATTTCTTTCAACGAGCATATATATAGGGTTTTATTATTATTTTAGAATCCCTTTAAACACCGTTTTTCTGGGAAAAAGTTCTCGACTGCAGCAGCACAGTACGTGTGAATAACCTCCGGTTGAAAAAAAAACATATTAAACCGCTAAATATTAAGTATTATACTACATTTGTTTCTGGTGATTTACAGTATATAATATACACAGTATAAGCATGCACATGACTCTTTTATCTTTAATGATCATTCACACAGATTATGATTTTTTTGAAATCTTTAAGTATACTTAAATTAGACCATAATTGCATATGTTTAGATGTATATACCTTTTAAGGCGTAAGCAGGTATATTATCCTGTGGCGATAAAACTGGACTATTATCCTTACTAAACTTAAAGTTTGACACCTACCTCAGAATCTACACACATACAAATCAAATTTAGAACCATCAACATTTTCAAATAAATTCATCTTTTTAACACTTTAAAGTTTAAAGTAACAAAAAGTCGTTCTTACCAGAAAAAAATATTTGTATCACCCTTAAAGACACGCCTTAAATTGTATACAAAGTCTACATAAGTACTCGAAAAGTTGGAAATATGGTCCTTGGGTGTACTTAAGAATTCTAAAAATTAGATTTGAAAAACATCGTTATTATAAGGTTCAGCATGCTTGGTGAATCACACACTGTATATTATAATAATATAATAAATTGCTTTGACAATAAATTCAATATTTACATGTAGCTAGTACCTACCCTAAAACAGTAAATTAGAACGAGCTTAAATATACACAGATACTCGTGTAATAAATTATTATATATAATACACCGAACTAAAAATTAATAATAACAGAATATAATCGAGTGTTCCACATTATCATTGTCGTTAAAGTCGTTGTTTTCTTTAAGTTATTTTTTTTACTGAGTTTGTTGAGTTAATCACGCCAAAACGTGCAATTTCCATGTACAATTAAAATCGCTCGCTGTGATCATTGCGCCGGTTTCAGTATGCATTGCAAACGACTTTTATAATTATTTGTGTTTTAAATATTTGAGACGTCGTCACTCGAACAGTTTTCAATTTCTTCGAAATATTTTACGTTTGTGGTAGGTACCGTTGTATAATATTGTAATGATTATAATATAGTGCTCGAGTACATGTCGACTCGAGAGTTTTTCAAAAATATGAAAACCCAACGTGATCACGTTGGCAAATAAAATTATATTCTATACTCAAGCACCTACTTACCATAAGTTTTTTTTTTTTTTTTAATAATTAAAAAGTTCAAAAAACGGCAAGCGTAATAAACAACTATACAAACAGCATAATTTGTATTTGCGTATAATCATGTGTTTATTGCTATTTAATATACGCATACTATCAGTATAAATAATCGGTCGAGATTTTGAGGTTCAAAAGTTAGGTTAGGTTGGGTTAATTGGCCTAAAGACCCATAATAGCTGAGCTCGCTTTGACCCCTGACCCCTGATGAGTTGTTATTTATTTTTAATCAATTTTCTAAAAAATCGTAAGAGATTTCGTAAGTGCATAATATAATTAATATCGGTGTCACATTTTTTTATCGTGTTTTTATAAGTTATCTGATGATGTATTATTATTTTTTTTAAAGCTTTTATATTTTTACATGTACGAAACTTGACTTTCAATAACACTATATTAACTTTTTACACAAAAAATATTACATTTTCACTATATTTTCAAGTACGGTGGTGGTCGGGAATACTATTTTTACAAATATCAAAGGCTCCGGAGGGGTGGGTGGGGGTGGATTAATACCCCTCATCTCCTTATAATTACGTCCCTGTTATAAATGTATTATATATGTGTGTGTGTGTGTATACTGCGTGTGGTGTGGACTTTGAGACTTGGAAAAACGGATTTGTTGCTGTCCGTGGCACCGACCGAATACGTCAAAGTTAATCATTTTGTCATACGGGCGAAGAAAAAAAATGAAAACCAACAAAATATTACGACGTACTTACATCATAATAATATCGTAATGTGTACTCTCGCGATCGTAGTTAAATATTCGAACAGTATCGAACAAACGTACAATATTATAATATGTGAATTTGTGTCCCGATACGATGACGTGATCCGGACAAAGGGTAGCGCTTTAAGGGATTTCGAGACCGACATATTATACCCCTAACCGGGTTCAACGTAACACACACATATAATATGTGTGTGTGTGTGTGTGTGTGCTTGCGTTTTATGGCCAAAAACCATTATTGTATTTTTAGTTAACTACACGGAGTAGTATGATGTTCTCCGGTATAACCCTGCACATGGCCACACACACATATTATTATAATATATATATATATAATAACTGTAACCTAGCAACGCGCGAGCAGTATAAAGTACTCTGGCGATTAAAACCGAATGATTATGATACGCGTAAATAAATAATAATTGAACCGTCGGCGGTTTAATAACACTCGGCTGTGGTATATAACGCGCGATAGACGGCGTGTACAATAATAATAATAATATATTATACACTCCGCGATACGACGACGGCGACGACGAGAGCACGAGACCAGTCTAATTTTTGACTTAATATTTCGAAACGCTCGCCAAACATAATAAAATATATACTCACAATACACGCTGTAAAAGAAAATATGTTTTCCGTTTGTAATATTGTCTGCGGAGACGCTCACACGTCCGTCCAGACCGCTGTGGTCCGCTGTACGTCCGCTGTACGTCCGCTGTGGACGTATCCTTCATTCATATTATGACGTCGCAACGATCGTATTCAATGCCACGACTAACGGTTTTGGTTCTCCTCGAGGGCTATTATGCTATAAGTGTTAAAATAGTAAATTTTTTCGTGTTCACTCGTAATATCTCGCTGTCGCGTGTTTGATGGTTTATACTAGTGATGGGCACTACCGAATGATTTGAATAACCGATTAATAGTTATATTTTATTCCAATAAACCGACTAACAGTTGGTTACAATTACCATGACCAACTAACATCATAAAGCTTAACGACTAATTCTATCAAAAAACGACTAATGACTAATAACTATCAAAAAACGATTAATGACTAATAACTATCAAAAAACGACTAACGACTTACGACTATCAAAAAAGGGCTAGGTAACTAATGAAAACCAACTAAAAAACTAAAAACAAAGTTAATATAGAAATATATATAAATAGTTTAATATTTATCTTACATTCTTAAAGCTAACAAATAAATGTATTTAATATAGTTCATTATGATAATTAGATATGATATTTTACAAGAAAAAATATTGTAAGCCCTTTTTTACAGTTGTTTTTACACTCATTTTTTCCCTATAAATAGTCTGATAAATAATAATAGGCGCTGATAATCTAATATTGTTCTATTTATATATTATTTCAGCTGGGTTTTATTTTGGTAGGCCGACTAGGTCGGAAGAGTAATATTGTATTATAGAGTATAAACTATAGTAATATAGTTATTTAGTAATTATTTATTTAGTTGAAAACTTGAAACTTCATGATTTATTTTATTCATTAGTAATTATTCGTTAGTTGGTTTGTTATTCGTTAGTGATCGATAACCGAATTATTTTTTTATTGTTTACTACCGACTAAGTCGTTAGTCATTAGTCGGTAGCGCCCATCACTAGTTTATACGATTTTGGTTATCGTAACGTAGTATCTAAATGTGCAGGTCTTGGATAGAAGTTATACGCGATCTACGTATAAATGTATAATAATGGTAATAATATAACAACCATACGCATTTCAATCTCTATGTAATATTATTTCCTCGTTCGGCGCGAGGGAGTTTTGCGAGAAATCGGTTCAGTGGGCGCAAAGTTTTGCCCACCTTAATTTCGCTCCCCGAATCGACGATTTCCCTCGAGAATAACGAAATAGTCAATTTTGATATTGAAAATATTTTTACTTTACGTTTCTGAACACTTGGCCGAAATAAAATCAATATAGGTAGGTATTACATATTATTATTATTATTATTTATTATAGATTTAATTATTGAACTTTATTTTTGTATAGGTTATCGAGTAACCATACCGAATACCTGGTGCATAATATCCCTAATACACAACTAGTATCAAATATCTGCTATCATATTGATATAGTTGATAATATACTAAATTATCACAATATATCGCGGCCTTCCACCTACACACCCGTTGAGAAACTCAGAGGCTGCTGCCGCCTCTCGATTGCCGCCTTTGCCACGTCCGCCACTGCGTATATAATAATATCATACCATGTTGCGACTTTTGATTTATTCGTTTGGATTCAGATACCTACGAGAATGTCGCGTACTCTGCGGCAGCCGTCGATTATAGGTCGGTGCAAACGGTTTCGTTTCGTTTTACTTTCCGACACGATGACCGGGCGTGTAGATGCCGACCACGCGTGCACCGCGCACACTTCGCGGTTACACGTGGTATCTATAAATATACGCTCGTCACGCTTAAATCATTATTAAATCATATTTTGTTTTTCACTTGATGAATTCGAACTGCGCTGCAGTAGACGCGATCCGACCAAAGCAAATGAATATCGATACATCCGACGAAAAAGGTATTGACTCCATTTTTTTCGTTTTTGAGTTACGACTGTATTCCGATAAAGAATCTTTTTCTCTGTCGACCATGAAAATGATCGTATTTCTATATCAGCTATCCCAAAGAAATTATAAAATAATATTTTATAATATCCCAAGACGACAGTTTCCAACGAATAAAGTCGTATCTCGAGTTACGACCTCTTTGAAAAAATATAACCAAATAACTAACTGCAGGTCGCCGTATGGACGGACGGCGAAGTCCGATCGCGTTTTGCGCGGTATAGTTGACACGTTATGTACCCACTTTTGCGCAAAATGTTTAAGGCAAAAGTGGGAAGACGACCATCGATCATCGTCGTCTTCGACGGATAAATGATGGTGGCGTTGTCCGGCCAAAAGCTTTCAGCGTCGTTCACTGTCGGCTGTCACCGCCGTGTTATCCGCATCACGAATCCGTTGAATAATTTTTCATTTGATAGCACAGATATTATGTACAATCAACTAGATCGCTACGACCGATGAAGTCATTACTCTCCATTTTAACCGAGGCCTCATATTATAATATGTATAATTATGTATTATGTATACTGTTCATATATTATGTGGTCTCGAATTGAATGACTGCCGTCTGCTTCGACTAAACACATTAGTAGGATATATAATATAGCAGTTGGCTATCTATAGTTTACTGTAAATATTATCTGTGTTTAATCGTATATATTATAGGTTCAATATATTGGTAACGTCCCGGTAACGGCTGGTCCAAATCGGGCGTTACCTATAAACGACTATAAAACATCCTATAGAACGTGATTCCGATTGCGTGTATAACCTGAAGTCCGTTCGGAACTGAAAATATTAGATTTCGTGTTCTTTTTGTGTAAATATGAAAGAATATTGAAGAGGAGAACTTGAAATTTGAAAATATTTATATATGTATTGTGGCGGAGGAAAGTTTGGGCGGGCGTAATACTTTCCATCCTATAGATACAGGAAAAAAAATTAATCAGTTGTGATATCATAAACATTTTTGGCACATTTATTAAAATGTACATAATATAGAGTATACTGCATGCAGAACGCCCCACAAACTCAGTCGGTTTTGAATCGCCTATTATTATTTTTTGTCTTGGTTTTGGCAACGTTGTTTTTATTATTTATGATATCAGCTAACCTGCGGGCTGCTGTGGCGATTCTCTAAAGTTTTCACAACAAGTCACTATATACATATACCTGCTTGGATTAAAATTATGTTTAAAGCATAATATATTTAGCAAAGACAAACGATAAAATTTTAGCGTCTCTTTAGGGAGCCATGACTAAAATTGATACTTTAGCTCTGAAAGTCATTAAACTTTCGGACCCTATTGGAGGGCGCCAATAACTGCATGTGGTTTAGTCGTCTCAAAATTATTTATTATATTATGTTTTCACCTACAAAAATCTTTTCCTCTTTTGCGTATTTATTTTAGCAAAATCATTATCACGTCGTTTATTTTGTGTATACTCTGATATTAATAAAATTTTCAAATACAATTGGGCAACTACCTAATTGTAACGCTATTGCTCGTATTCTTATAGATCACGTTTTATGAGTCGAAGAGCTTAAAAATCAAACAGCTGCAAAATGCAAACGAACGCGTTTCACGTCGCAAAACGAATTAATATAATATGTGCATTTCGTTCGAGGCGGATAAACGGAGAGAGCAGTGTACGAGCAAAAAAAAAAAGATAAATAGATTTAAATATGGTTTGAGAGACAATTATTGACCGACAGAGATTAATAATTGTCTTGGACTATTATTATTACGCTCTTACTGAGTGCGTTCGGTGCGGTTGGCGACGATAGAACGCGTGATACTCAGATAATAATGGTCATCTCTAATATTATAATGAATATATTATATACAAAATGTAATATAATTGTTGAGAAACGCGAGAACCCACTTTTTTATGCGTGAACGTCACCCACTCACCCATGTATATTAAATAGTTGTTATACATTATTGTCACCGCACATCGTTGTGTCGTTTGGAATCGCGAAATGAATACCATGCCGCGAACCCTTTGCAATCATAATTCATATTATTATACCCTTTAAATATTATTCCCGACGCACAGATGTACCGCGGTTTAACCGAATTAATGGTTATTTACGCTGACCACGACCACACGCGTATATCATATCAATATTATAATAATTATTATTATTTTGTTACCGCGTGCGGACAGGTTAAGCGTGCGATTTTACGTTATTATTACGGATACGCGTGTACGCACGGCGCGCACATTCGAGAAGGTTTTTCCCACCCAGGTGTCGAATAGGTATGTATTAAATTTATTAATTTCCTTTAGTACGACGACGTGTGAGGTATAAGTGTCATAATAGTCATAACTTACAAGACTATACGACTGTTTGATATCAATATATTGTCGCTATATGTATACAACGCCCTAAACCAAATTCGTCCTTACGATTCTACGCGGTGGTTCGTTTAATCGGGCGCGGATCCAAGGGGGAAGGGCAAGAGCCGATATCCCCCATCCCCGTAGACTCTGGTAAATTCTAGGATGTCCGTTTTCGGCAGCCAATAAAACTTACCACTATCAGACTTAGGCTGACATTTTATCCAAGATGTCCCCCCCCGTAAATATATTCTGAATCCGCGCTCGCCTAGAAGTAGTGTCAGCGTGTCGTTTAGGTTATGAGGACGCTACCCGCGTATTTGTTGTCTCTGACTTACAAACGTATACTAAATGGTAAATGTCCGTTCACAAGTTTCGGTTGTGCGCAGTTAGTTTTGATATTATAGATAGTGAATTGACCAAAATTTTAAGTAAAAATACATTATCCGAGTGTGTTTTGGTGTTTTTCAATATTTTAATTTTTAAGCGATAGGTTTATGAGCATTTTTAATTTGTGATATTTCACATACCTACCATATATTATGTTGATTGAAAATTAAAATTAAAATTGAGTATTGGACCGGCTGATGTATTGGAAACAAAACTTTATTTAATTTTATTGATGTGCATCTGTCATTCCTGGTACTAACGCAAATGTTGAAAGGGTGGATTTTCACTGACAGTTACTTGGTGGATTAATGAACACTATCATCTTCAAATAGAAACAGTAGATGATAGTATCATTCAATGCGAATTAAATTTCAAAATTACTTATTCGGATGTTCATGAGTACATTGATGGAAAACTAGAGCTACTAAAGGTCAAAAAGTCATACAAGAATACGTACTATCAAAAATTGAAAATAATTAAATTAGTTAATTAAAAAATAATATAGGTGGGTACATTTTTGTTTTTATGAGAAATTAAATTGATTTATTCATCAGTATATTAAAATGTAAGCCGTTCTGTAAAATAGGTAGACATCCACAATCCACTAACAACCCAGAAAAGATTGTTTTTCTTCTAAAAAAATGGTCATTTTATATGCACAAGCAATTCAATTACCGATAAATGTCCCGGGGTCAGTACTTAGATATTTATGGCAACCATATAGTCTTGAGGTATATATAATAATATACGAGTTGATTTTATTATGAATTTAATAATATTATAAGGACTTATATTTGCAGTACGATTTATAAAATTAAATGTATAATCAATGTTTACAGAGAAAACGCTGCATACATTTATTGAAATCTAATCAATATTTTATTATGAGATGAGTTATGTTTTATTACCTATCATTAATATAATGATTTGTTTTTTTCTTTAATCAAATATTTAATATTTTAATCTCAGAATCGAGCGGCGAAGACCAATAACCGGAAGAAAAAACGACCCGTTTTATATTATTTGCAGCGAGTATTTGAAACACTGCAGCAGTTATGATAAAACCGTATAAAACGTAATAATAATATTATTAATTAACGTTAGTTTAATACTAATTCATAAAATATCGTGTCATTGTGTTTTACTCGAACGAAATTATTTACGGTGCAGGGATCTTTCACGGAATCTGTTCGGAGCGAGTTCGCAAATGAAAAACAATAACAATAGCTGGCACAATGTATACGTATTGCTATTACGCAATATTATTGTACGTATAAAACTTCCCGACGACGTTCCTTTGAACGTCTGAGATGGGAAATTACATTATATATTGCTATATGCAAGCGCGTTCTGAGTAGTACCCATCTATAATATTATTATATTTTATCGCAATAAGCCCGAAAAGGAGAAACGGCGAGCCGAGACTATTTCAGAAACCCATTCGGGTTTTCATATAGTAAAAGACAAAAAAACAAAAAACAATGGCTCTTTTAAGAAAAAAAAAATAATTTACATCATCGTGATATGATATGATACTGTTCGAGTAGTGCTGCAGGTGCGCAATAATGGCTACATACTATAGTTAAGGACGAATTGTCCAGGCCAATATTATGTCATAACATAATAATATAACAATATTATCATCGCGTGTCACGTTATCAAAATAGTATAATATAGAGGGCATCGAATTAACAAAAAACCGTTTGAGTGGCGGACACGAAAAATATATCCCTTCACCACTTTTCCGAGACTTAGGAAAAGCTTGCAAAAAAGTTTTAAAAATTGCTTTGATATCAATAATTTGAGTCTTTGATAATATCAAAGACAAATTTCCCAACGTCCACCATCGTTATATGAAAAAAAAAATTATTAGAAATTTGTCCGGAATCATATTATATACCTATTTATATCCGAAATTCGTGTGACAACTTTTTAGGTTTCGTCCGAAATTTATCTATTTTTATTACTTATTTGCAGTCCTCGATTAGAAAACACCGATAATATAATGGGTATGGGTATCAAATCTCAATAATTTGTGTATTTACAATTATTAATCTTATACACAATCAACAATCAATAACCATTTTTTTTAAAAACCCAACCATGTCCGGGGTATGTGGCTAAAACGGGGAAAAATACAATTAAAAAATAAAATTACATTGATTAATGAAAATATTAACGACAAACTCGGTTGGGGAACAGGTAAGAGAGACGTACTATGGTTTAGACCAGTTTGGACAATTTTACGGTCCGCGAGATTTATCAAACATTTGCAACAAAAAAATGTATTTTGTAGAGAAACAAATATCTCACTGAATAAATAAATTATAATAATTATATTGTCTGTGTTCGTAAATCACGAGTAATAATAAAAACAATAATAATTCATTCTGTTAGTTTTAATTAATTTATTAAACACCAATATTTTTTTTGTTTTGTCCAAATCTAATATGACGTGTTTACTATCCGCCCCCGGAGATTATAATGTATTTAAAAAGTGGCCCAAGAGATCATCTGAGTTGGCCACCCCTGGTTTAGATCAATATTTTATACGATACAAGTTTTCCTTAGTTTCCCCGTTTTACCCGCCCCTCACCACTGTATTATTATGCCCTGTACGGTATATACCGGTGTAAATAATATAGTATAGTCACAATAACGATCTAATTCAATTATGCATTTTACGTTTTATTCATCATCATTATTATTATTCATGTTTACAGAAGCTTAACAGAAATTCGTCAGCGGAGCAATTATATATGTGCCGCATAAATATACGATACCTGCTGCTGCAAACCCGCCTCCGATCAATACATTATAATATCCTTAACCTATAGCAATATGCGATATTATCGTGTTACGAACTGAGGCTGCAGACATCCGATGATTTAGGCGAATAACTATACATATTCATAATTGTTATTGTTTTAACTGCACAAAAGAACAATAAATAGTGATGTAGATATTTAAGTGTAGTTTATAGGTATAGACTATTATGTATACGACATATTATAATGAAGATTGTGAACACACATCGCACCAAACCTATATTATAAGCGTGAACTCACAAACGAACATCGCTTCGTTATTATAATTATTTTGGTTTTTAGATTTTCGAAAGTCAATAATAGAATATAATATATATCTCTATGCTTTTGAGATTTAGTTTTTTTTTTCATGAATTAGGTGCCACTGATTATTATAACATATTAGGAAATACCTATACAGTCGTAATAGTCCTGTGAAGGAAAGAGATATGTGTTAACGAACCGCGCTATAACAACTAAATAATATTATTAGTATCCCTTCAGAAAATTATTTTATTTTTTTAGCATCGATCACGGATGCAACACAAACACAGCTGTTTTTGAATTATTAATTCAGTATAGTATATAATACGATTTCTGAGCTCTGGGACAAATAAATTCAATTGTACCTATTTAGAATAAAGAATAATATACAAGGAAGTAATGCCAAAACTATTGGTTTAAAATTAAAAATTTTTAATTTATTTTATATCAGGCTTAATTATTTGTATTGGCCAGTGCCCAGTGTTTTATTTTTTATATACTAATATTATAAGCGCTTAAATAATATGATAGATTGTAAGTATATTATAACTAGGAAACGTATTGATTGGACATGAACAAATAACGTTGAGGTGTTAGACAGTAAAATATAATCTGAAACAAAAATTAACCATATTTTATTTTACCTATTTTCAAATTTTTATTCAAACTAAATCAATAATGGACAACGAAAACGAGGAATTATTATGCAAAATAGAAGAAATGGAAGCGTATATACAAAACCTAGAAGCAACACTAAACGCTCGTGAAGACGAAAACTCTAAATTGGCTGACAAGATGTACACGGGCTTTGAAATGCTGGATTCAGTAAAAACAAAACAGGATGAACTGTTCCAAGAGTTGGATAATAAAAACAAAGAACTAATTTGTGAGCTTGACGGGTTCAAAGATATGTTTGAAAAGCGATCGTCGTGCTACCAAGAAGAAATCGACTGTTTACAATATCAATTAGCAGAACAGGAGAGGAAGTCGAAGGAGCTAGAAAATGTCATTTTGATCCACCAGGACGAAATTAAACCCCTACAGGATCAACTGTCGTGTACCATGAAGAAGTTTAACGACTGTCAACGACTACTGAAATCGGAACTTAAAGTAAAAGAACAAGATATAATTTGCATACAAAACACTTTGGCAGATAGGATTACGGAGAATTCAGAGCTGGAGAAAAAATTGAGCTGCGAACAAGACCGTAACGAGTGTTTACAGTCATCGATGTACGAACTAAGAATTAAGTACGAAAAGGACGTCTGTGGGACGAAGGCAGAGTTGACTAGACTGCGAAACGAATTGAAAGATAATGTCGCTAAATTAGAGGAGGCTGAACGTAAATTACAAGAAGCATGTTGTGAAATAGTTAAGCGGAAGGCTGAGTTTGAGAAGTCAATGCAAGAAACACGTGAAGCTTTATGCAAAGAGAAAAATAAACTGGAGGAGAAAAACGAAAAACTTAGAGCTAATAATAAATGTTTGGTGTCAAACATGGCGTGTATTAATACGAAACTATGCAACTCAATATCGGAAAACAATACACTCAAATGTCAGCTCGCAGAGCAACACGAATCGATTAAGCTTATGGAGGCAATGAAAACCAGGCTACAACAGGAAATAGAAAACAACAAAAAGAACGAAGAGCTGTCATCGAAAATTTTGATAACGGAGCGTGAACAACATGCCCGAGAACTTCAGATTTTTGAAAAGAAATTCGAATTTCAAGCTCAGGATGAGCGCGAACTCAAGGAGTTAAGTAAAAAACTATCGGAACGAATTGTATGTTTGAAAAAACTGATATACGTGGGTGATTCAAAAGAATTTTAATTTTTGAATTCTAATTTCTTTTCAGAAATCTGTTGCTCTCTTTCCATTTTATTTTGTAGAATGTTTTGAAGTTGTTTACTAAGTTGTTAAGTTTTTTAAGCACTAAATTCACACGAAATTGAATAGGTAGTGAAATTGTATAATCGCACAAAAAATTGCTAATTTGGAAATTAGAATTTAAAAATTAAAATTCTTTTGAATCACCCACGTGTATCAGTTTTTCAAACATACAATTCGTTCCGATAGTTTTTTACTTGAGTTCGCGCTCATCCTGAGCTTGAAATTCGAATTTCTTAAATAATTTATTTTACAATTTTTACATATTTTTTGGTGCGATTATACAATTTCACTTTCCATTTTATTTTGTAGAATGTTTGAAGTTTCACTATTTCACTACCTATTCAATTTCGTTTTATTTACTGTTTAATTATTAAACAGTAAATAAAACGTAATAATATATACAATATTATAATACTCGTATATTATACACACATGTGTGATCGAATAAAATAAAACAATAAATAATATATACTGATATATAATATTAATGTCTAATATATTCATCTGTAATTTTGTAAAAAAACGAGTTTTGGGTAATCAAGAAGCACAATCAGAATTCAAACGGTTATAAACAGATTTTGCTAATACCGTGGGTCATAAAAGACTATAGATTCTTAATAACAAATAATTGTCAACCAATCCTGAATACTTACTGTGGAACGATATACTTATATTATGCACACAACAACGTCATGTCGACCATATATTCACCAACGAACACTCGTCGAGCTCAACTTACCCGCGCACAACTTGGACGCAACTACACGAAACCCAAATCCCAATAAACCCATTATTATTATAGAACATTGCGAAAAAATATAATTTGTAAAATTGAAATCCTGCAATCTAGTCAATACGCATACGACATTTATAATGGATAAAAATAAATTGTAATTAGTTAAGAAATCGGTAGACCGCTAGACTTCTAACCAATCCTCGCTTAGATTAAAAAAAAAATAATTTTAACTAATGGTCTTCGTATAATCCATGCTGGAAATAAATAAAATCGTCACACCTCGTGTGTTGCCTTCGTCTTATACAAGCGTATAACATATTATATCAAATTTACGTACCGATTTTGTATTGTTCGATTTAATAATATTAAAGTGAATTAGCTTACGTATTATATAAGGCTTTTAATGGTGAGAATTTTTATATGTATATTATACTCGTATATGCGGTACAGTGTTTATACGTCGGTTTTTTACGATGGTTAAGTTTTTAAGTGAGTAATGAACATTTTTTTTATATTGTGATATCTTACCTACTATCGTTATATACTCGTTTATGAAATTTGAAGCATCGTAAAGTTCCAACGAACCCGCACACAGATAATGTTTTTAACTTTAAGTTTGATAATTATTTATAGTTATACCCATGCATAAAACGTGGATATAAAATTATTATTCGCTGTCCGTCATTTTCTATTTCGGAAGAAAAACGACTACTTATTCACAGCACACCAAAAGTATGTATTATACATATATATATATATATATTTAAGGGAGGTTTGGTATTGTACATAGATTTCGGGGTGGCCGCGGGCTGCAACAATTATTATTGTTATGGTGTAAGTAGTGTAATATCTCAGTGCAATAAGTTTGCGAGGAAAACTTTTCGGAAGACGCGACCCTCGCCGGTGGGTGGCGGGGGCGCAGGGGTGTGTTGCGCGAAATGATTGATGTCCGAAAAGTTTTGCCAGCAGAGCTAACCCGCAAGAGGGAGGAGGGTCGTTCCCTCAGCCGGGACAGTTGAAACACGATTGAGCACAAAACAACTTTTTTGCGACACAATTGAGCAAAATTGTCGGCGTATCAAAGGAAATTAAAATACAAAAGAAAACCTACACGATTGAGCATAAAAAACTCTGCAACGTTGCCATTTTCAATTAAATAATAATAATAATAATAATAATTTAAATTTAAAAATATTTATTCAAATAATTATAATAATTTAAAATATAATATGTCAAAAAAATAACATTATTTCATAGTCAATGTTTAATATACCTAGTCACATTAAAATAGTATTTAGATCCCTTTGATAATAACAAAAATAATAGATTTGGCATGAAAATAATAAAATCAAAATATTTATAATAATAATAATTATGTTATGACGCGACGTGAAAATAATAAAATAAAATAATTTTAGCGTCTGATATTATCATAATAACTGTGTTTAATAATAATACGTCAAAATAATAAATTACAAAATGTTGGCAACATGAATGTGGCAATGTCGCATAAAATATTCTATGCTCAATCGTGTTGCTAAAAAGGTATACTCAATCGTTTTATGCTCAATCGTGCTTTACCGGCCGGGACAATGCGGTTAGGTCGATTATTACGATACGGTCGTCGACGATGTGCACCGCCGCCGCCAGAGCCGATTTCCCTGATATCCGAAAGGAAAACCGACCGACCGGTGCACAGTGGTTCAAAAATCAAAATAGTTGGCCAATATTCGATATTTTGAATATGAAAATACTCAAATAAAGATAATAAAATTGTTTTGTATACTACCCAAGGCATATTAATATGTAAAACTTATTGCAAAATATTATTAGGTATACTCATAAATAGTAATATAAAAGTAGACAAACTAAAGTTTTTTTCGTAAAAACGATGGTATTTTGTCAATAATCGTCATATAGTTTAACTGTCTAAAGTAAAAAAAAATAAAATGAAATTGAAGTTTTTATCAATTTATATATGTTAAATAAGTTATAAAGATAGTATTTAATGACCTAACTATAAGGTACGATTGTTATTAAGCCGCATGTGGTCATTGAAATGTACAATGCTAGAAATAATACGATAATAAATCTATAAACTTTTATAAAAATATAAATTTAATAATTTTTTTCATCGAGTTACACGACGTTATTCACACCACCAGTTAAGTCACAATCTACAGATTACAAAAATATCACTATTATTAGTTGCTCATATTTGCTCTTTACTTTGTAGTGAGCACTTGAAGTTTGAAAGCTTTAAATTAAAAATATATAATTAATAGCAAAAAATAAATTGCTTAACATTGACTTATATTTGATTTTCTGTTTATTTTTTAAATGCGCTCTGTAAGAAGTGTTTCTCATTCCAAAAAAAAAAAAAAATTTATCAAAATTGGATATTTTTACGAGGTTTGAGAGTTTTTTCGGTAAGACATGTTTTTGATCAAAACAGCAGGTCACGTGCAGGCCATTTAAGTCGGTATTCGAATGCGAATTATTATTTTGATAATTATTATGTAAGTAATAGTTGATTTTATTAGAGTTCTGTGAAAATTAGAATATTGGCCAACTATTTTGATTTTTGAACCACTGTGCGGCGGCGGCGAGACCGATCGTACAACGCGTATACCTAAATAATACCAGTGGCGTAATTTGGAATTGGTTCTGGGGTGGGATTAGGATATAAGTTTATACTATCGTTCTAGTGGGGCTTCGCCCCCCCCCCCCCACAATCGACCACTTTACATAGATCACAATATTATATTAATTCATTATTATAAATTAATTAAAGGAGGTAAATGGTATAATTATGGTTTTCAAAGACAATAAAGTAACAATTAAATTAAGCTAAATATATTTTTCATAAATTATAATATTATTTCAAGTTTTCTTTTTTTGTTTTTCGCCAAAATATCCAGTATACGTATTGTGCGCATACGTAAAAACGTAAAATCGCAAATTTTGGAAGCATATAACTTCCAAAATAATGATTTGAGGAATTTTTTTTTTTTATCATCGTTATCAACTTGTTGAAATATTCGTAATATTTGTTATAAGTATTGAACAATATTATTCATTCTATTTTTAAGAAAATTGTTTTATTTATTGAAGTATGATTTTATGAATCATTTTTCAGACAAAAAAAACAAATTCTACCTAAATATTTAACTACACATACCATTTTTGGAGTTAACTTGGTTTTCGAACAGAACTTTCCATTTTTTTATAATATCCATGAATTTTTATTTCTTATCTTAAAATCTTTTAAAACATAGTGCTTACGGGAATTTAATTATGGATATTCAATATTGAAACAATATTGAAATGCGGCAAAAGGCGTCCCATTACATGTGTAATTGAATAGTACTTTCTTAAATATATATAGCAGTAGGTACATGAAACATTTAACTGAGAAAACAAATCAAAAATCAAAAAATATTCTTCTTTATACGAATTGTATTCCAAAAATATTTGGCATTTGCGTTCCTATCAATCTACACTTGGTTGGTGGACGACATGTTCAGCTGTGGCAGCCTCTAATTCCACGTATTGTTGATTGGACACAAACGATAGTATCGGGTCGAGATGATTTGCTAGGTCTTCAAATGTCGGCCTTTCGTTCGGACGATAACTCCAACATGTCTGCATTACCGTGTATCTGCAATCATAAACCGATTTTAAATATGTTCATAAAGATTTTATTTATAATGTATGTATTATACTATTATTGATACATCATAATTTATAATGCATATCCATTAGATATCCTGATAAGACTGAATAAACAAATATTGATCCACGGTTCAAGATTTATACTCTTTATTCATTATTCGATTAATACTCAGTAAAGTAGCAGCCACTTTTTTACATACCATCAGGTAAAATACAAAAGCAGTTAAACTCCAATTATGCCATGACAAAATATAAAATAAGTACAAGTGTTATGTAGTTCAAATGTAGACTAGAGACTGTTAAAAACAATAGTCGATTTATAATCGTTAAAGCTATTGGTGCTTATTAATCTACGAGTGGAAATATGAATGAGAATGATGAATAATTATTTTAAAACCATAAATTCGTTAAACGCGCTTTATCCCTACTTTGCACAAAAACGAAATAAAGTTCGAAAATCAAAACATTTTTTAACTTTTTGGCGACTATCTGTCTATGCCACTGCAGGGTATACCTACCTATCAAATAAAATAAAATATAAATTAACAAATAAAACGAAATATGATAAAGCTTAACTGTTTTAAATATTATAAAATAAGAAAATATATGTCATATATTATATTATGGTGTACACACACTTACATTTCTGTTGAACAATAAGATGGTTTTTCCAGACGATCTCCCTTCTTTATCAGTATTAATAACTCATCCAAGTTGGGTACGGAAGGATAAGGCGTACCTCCCAACGTCATAATTTCCCACAACAACACTCCATAAGACCATCTATATTATTATTAACAAGCGAAAAAAAACATTCAAAATTTTCATTTATCAAGTAAATTGTACACCGCAATAAAAAGTAAAATATGTCGATTCATAATTTTATCAATTAATATTCTTAACCTTTTGATCAAGCCTATTGAAATAATGAAGAATTAGAATTAAAATTGTATTTAGTAATTTTTTTTTCAAACCTAATATTGTTATACTTACACGTCGGACTGGTGTGTGTATATCCTGTGAAATAGAGCCTCTGGGGCCATCCATTTTACCGGGAATTTTCCACTAGTTGTTAGTTTGTAATAATCTTGGTCTTGTATATCTCTTGCCGACCCAAAGTCGGCAATTTTCATAACCAAGTCTTCGCTTACCAACACATTTCTAGCTGCCAAATCCCTATGGATGCACTAAATAAGAGATACAAAACTTGATAATAATTAATAGCCAACATATCACATACTAATAGACAAAATACTTTGTATTAAAACATTTGGTAGCAACCCCGTGAATGAAAAAGCTAAGTATAAAAAGGAATGACAGTACTTGAGTTTAAAAATAGTGATATAACATTTAAAAAATTTTAAAATTAAACAATGCGTAATAATTAATTTAAATAACTACAAACATTAGGCCAAATTGATTTCAGTTTATTTGGATAGCTTATCTTTTTTATATAAATATTTATATCTCATTTTATATAAAGTAATTAAAAAAAAATTGTAATATTATTATTAACTGTTAGTTAATAAATATGGATCACCTTTCTCGACGCCAAATATTCCATCCCTTTGGCTGCTTGATATGCAAATGATACTAGATCCCTTTGAGTTAAGATATCTTCGAGGTTAGTTCCGATGGCTATTTCGTAGCCTGAAGCGTGTCTGTGTTGTCTTAAAAAATCCCTGAGATTACCGTGTAAGGCGAATTCTACTAACACGTAGAGAGGTCCGTCTTGCGAACAACATCCCAATAAGTTGATTATGTTCACATGCTGCCCTATTATTTTCATGATTTCAATTTCCGACACCAAATCAATAATTTCGGTATCAGTATGTCCATCTACATTAATTGATTGAAAAAATCTTATAAAAAATCTTATACTAAAAAATTATATTATCAATTTTTATATTAAACGTTGTAAATAACAAATAATAACAAAATCACCTTTTAACATTTTTACAGCTACCGTGTTTATTACATTTTTATAAAAAATTCCATTGGCTTCGCCACGTAAAACTTTACCGAATGCGCCTTCACCAAGAGTTTCACCTAGTGTTAGATTGTCTCTCGAAAATTCCCAACGAGGATCATGAGGCAGATCGTATTCGAACATGCATGCCTGGTCTAGTTTTGTGTATTTACTTTTTTGTTTTTCTATTTTCACTACAGGCATCAACTGAAATATACAATTCGATTTTTTTCATTAAAGATTCATTGTATGCTTGTACATAGATACCTATTATTATATTGTAAGTACGTAATTTACTCACCAATGATTCACTGGCATCAGTCATCTGTTGTTTTTCGATAATTATTTTCTTGGTCCATTGAATGATCATTGCGTTTCTAGCTGATTCCCTGGCTACCAACACATTCAATTTTTTTCTATTCCACTCACAGCACACCAACATTATGACGCACACAAAAACGATCAGTACGAAGATAATGACCAGAGTAGCCACGTGGTACGGTTGCAATTGAAAAACATTGGTTTTTTTTGGATTTTCCAACTCTAAAATATTGTCATCGCATAATATTAAATTATGTAAATGGTGTACTTACCATCTTTGTATTATTATATTGATAAAACGTTGATATCCTCCGAATACATACCGTCAACCACTTTCAAATAGGCACTAGCGTAGCTCATGCCTAAACTGTTGCCAGCCACACAAGTATACCATCCTTCGTCCAAATGCGTCACGTTTGACAGTTGCAATAATTCCGGGTTGCCTTCGTCGGGAGCACCATTCTACAATATCCGTGAGAGGTCAGATGTAATTAATTTACACGGTTATAATGACTTGTGATATCATGTGTCTCTAAGACATAATACGAACAAATCGAGAAAAAACCACCATTACTGCAAATGAGTGACGGTTATTAATATGACAAGCGTAAAACGTGTTAGTTAACCGAAAAACTAAATTCGTTTGTTTCCCAAGTATACTGTGACCTTCACCATTATTGTTAAATTTTTAGTATTCTACATCGTGATTTCCCCAATACACCTCGGATGTACGGATACAAATCCAACATCATCTTGTACGACTAAACAACTCGACATCAATGTAAGCTTTTAATACCTGTATGACAGTGCCGTTTTCTAGATTTCCTTCGTTGACGTTGCCGCCACTGGCGTTATGATAGAACCATCGCATGTATGGTTCGAGATCGGCCAACGGAGTACATTCAAACGATACGTTGGCGTAAACCAGACTGGTTACGTTATGAGGCTGCCCTTCTTTAATGTATGGCTTATGCGGAAATCTTTCTGTTATTTTTTGGAAATTGATTTCGTAAAATTAGTTTCAATATTTCTAGTTTTTTTTTCCAAATCAGTTTTATTCATATATAATGTTATTAATTACCGAATAATATTATCGTATAATATACGATTAACATCACTATGCTTACCTATTATTTCGACCTTATACGTGAAATCTATACATCCGATCTCGTTGCTCACTTTGCACGTGTAGTTACCGGAGTCCGCAGTTACCAAATCTTCTAGTATGATGGCCCATTGCGTGTACCTGGCTATACCCAGTTGCCGTTGAGGGGGCGTGACCCCGTCTTTGTACCATGTTATGTTCGGTAAAGGATTACCTGTACACACGACGAGATTTATTATTACTGAACGATTGATATTATAAAATACATTGTAAATGTTATGTACAATATGTTTGAATCAAATTGAATTATTATGTATTGGACAATTTTATTTTTATCAACTACTTATTTCACTAGATATTTTAAAAGCTTGTCAACCTTCAGCTACACATTTCATTTGCAACTTATTTCCGCTGGGTTTTGCGATCACTCTGTGCATGCTATTAAGTTTTGTAAATTTAGGAGCAGTGGCATTGTCTGTTGCATTGAAAACCCCAATTTTTCTTGGACTGTCTATAATTTCTTCGTCTTCTACTTCCATTGCATAGTCTTGGTCATTTCCATCATTTACTAAAATTAAATTAAAAAGGTCAATAATTTTAAGATATTGTTTTAGTGAAATAAATATGATTCTTCGTACCAACACTTTTGTCCACGTCCAATTTGGCACCAGTCAATACATGCGTTTTTAATCCATTTGTGTAACAAACATACCATCCACTATCATCGATTGTGACACTTTTAAGTATCAATACACCATTAAACATTATAACCTGTAAACAAATTATATTTCAACAGTGTATGAATGCATTCAATATATATTATTTGTAATATAACGTATAACTGTATAAGTATTAACTGCGTAATGTGATTATATTAAATATAGCTTTTTATACACATATTATAGCCGTAATAAATAAATAATGAAAAACTGTAATCATTAGTAGTAATTTAGAAAATAAAGTTTAAGAATATGCGCTTTATTGTTATCAAATCATAAATTAAGATTAATAAAACATTTGAATAATATAGTAATAAGAATCTCACGTTGTGGTTATTGACCATCTTTGTAGATAGTAAAAGGTCCTCGGTCTGTATGTCCTGTGGATTTGTGCTATTCAAAAAGTACCAGTCAACTTTTGTATTAAGTTGATCAAAAGTCTTGCAAGAAAACCGTGCTGTGTCCCCTGGCTTTAAGGTCAAATTGTGTGGATATTCGACTAAGAGGGGCAATTTGTTTTTGTCCTCTGTAAATTAATTGTATATTTGTTAAAAAAAATTGGCACACTAATTAATCAAAAATTGTGCTGGTCTTCTTACCGTAAACATCCACATTGAATTTATGTTGGATGGAACCGAAATCGTTTTTCACTATGCAAGTGTAATATCCCGCATCTGAAAATTTTACTTGTCTCAAAGTGTAATTATTAACGTCTGCACCCCCTTCAAAGAGTAATGAATCGTTTTTATACCAAGTAAATACTACATCGGATGTACCTGTAATTTAAAAATATACGCAACCATTAATTTTAAATTTTAAATGTTAAAATGATTTTCTTTTGAAGAGAAACCACATGAACTACTTACTCTCAAAGGGACAGCTCAGAGTTATAATGTCGTTTACTAACAACGCCACGTTGTTATCCATGAAAAGTCTATTGACGAATTTCGGTTTTGATCCGGCCTTTCGGTGTAAAAGACTCGGATGAGCTGCTATTTTTAGGGCTTCTCCATTGCCGGTAGCTTCCGACCTTTTGTACGTTATCAACGTAAAATTACGCCATTTGGAAAACATTCCGTTCTCGGTAAAACCACTGATCAAGCAAGAATATCGTCCATGATCGGAGTGTTTCACGTTCTTGAAACGCAACCTGTGGAATCGGCGTTGACAATATAATACTAATAAGCAAGAGTTTACTTAAATATTTATTGAAAAATGATATACCATTGCAATTTTTTAGACAATATGCTTGGCGAGTCGATCGGAATTTCGTCGTCTGACTCTTTTGTCCATTGGACTTTTGAGATCTTATTGGCTTCTGAATAATCGCATTTTATGTTTAAACGGTCACCTTCGACAGCCGGAATGGTACTAACCTCGTCTAAAATTAAAACAATTCAACTTATTATAGAAAATTAGAAAAACGTATATATTCTGTAAACAGTAACACCACCTAGACCACGTAATATAATACACTAAAGTAAAGTATCAATCAATTAAACTATAATAAACTCATTCCTATACGGTAAACTTATTCGTGATAGTTTTAATTCTGAATAAACTGTTTTATTTTTTAATAATAAATAATAATATAATAATATAATAATATTATTTATTAATTATTTTAATTATTTATTGTATTGTTAATTTAATTTAAATCATTGTTGAACTATATCATTACTTATATAATCAAATCATCATTTATATTTTTTTTTTGACCATGACGTATATTATAGAAGTTTATATTTTGAGAAACGATATTTAAACTTTTAGACATTCAAACAGTCTACATTTATTATTTAACATGCGAGTAGTCGCAGTGGTTACGTATTGAACGATGAATGAAACGAACGCTCTAGACGAATAGAATAAAAACTTATTATTTTACGAGCATTATAAACATTTTTGAACACCCCATTTCGATAAAAAGAGACTTACACCAAATACTATATCGTTAAAACCATAGAAATTAAACAATACGTAGAGTATTAAAATATTATGGTAAACGCGCTCGTAAATAGTTGTCGTTAGACATTTTCATGTTGGCAGCAATATTTTTAACCGACATTAAAAAAAAAAAAAACAAAAACAAAAATAAAGTCTCTTTAAAGTTATACGCAAAGGGTAGTTGGACTTTTTAAAAACTGTCATATCACTCAGAACTACGTAGTGTTTGATAATAAATTATAATCGCACAAATGAAATATTGTTATTATCGTAATATTATTATTATTACCCTTCGACCAGGGCTATGTACCTATAAATATAATAACGTGTTGGGTGATAATAGTATATTTTATGGGCTATGGCAATACGCAACGTTTGAGTTGAATACGATTTTTATTTATTTTTCCATTAGCGTTTCGAAACTTTTTTTTAAACTTCGACCCTCTCGTGATTCCAAAAAATACACTCGTGTTTCTTTGCGGCACAATCCGAAAAAAAAAATATAAAAAATAAACAATAAACAATCGCACAGCAATGTCCCGCCTCCTGCACCCGTTTCTGGGCACGTTTCAAAGGTCATCATAGATTTCTAATTTTTGGCGTTTAGATATTTGTATATAATGAAAAGTGAACATGCAACCGTATACAATACATCATAATATTAAAACATACGCACAACTTTTAATATAATTTAATATTTTTGGGTATTACTCGTGTATGTATGTGTGTGCAAAAACGTAGACGTGAGGTAATTTTGGCGTAGTATCGCGTATTTTCACGTTCGTTTTGTTTCGAATTTTGTTCGTTGTGAAACTATATTATCCATATTTTGTACATATTGTGTTATAATTTATCATTATCAACTAACTAACACCACTGTATTATATATAACAATCTATCGTTTGTTGCCGAAAAATAACGCGAATCGGCGTCAGCTTAGATCGCAGTAAAATAATTATTTAAAAACAGATCTATTGATACTAAACGCCACTTTACATAATAATATGTTATACATACATAGTATACACCCGTGTTAAAATGCAATGGCTGCGTGTATAATAATAACATTTTTTGTACCTGCAAAACTGCAGCCACGATTTCGAATTAAATTTCTGTTTAAAATTGCGTAAATTATAATAATATTAACTGTATGTTGATAAAGAAAAACAATCGACCTAAAGTTGCACCTTATGTCACATTGTTTTATTAAAAGTGTTATTACTCAAAGCTTTATACCTTCTAATATTATATTTTTTGAATGGGCTGCTAGACACAATCCTTCGACAAAGAAAACAATCGCTAAAACTACCGTAGGTAATATTTTCAATGAGATCCGATGATTGATCATTTTTCTACTTTCTGAAATAAAAAACTGAATGTTATAATAAAACACAACAACGTTAAAACGAATAGTAAATCCAAAATAAATCGTGAACAACATTGTAACATGATATTATTGTCACTGACATCTGTGTTTGAGACATACGTGGCCAATCTACGGCCCGTAAAATGCCCTACTGGTGAAGAATTTAGTAGGAATTAGTATTGTTAATAAATAATGTGAAAGGAATAAAATAAAAAAAAAACAAACTTAGTAGTTTAATTAACTTGGGGAGGTTTATTGATGTGTGGAGAAAGCAAACTGGCGTAAGACTTCAACAAAACAAAAAATTAACACAAAAATAAAAAATAAATGGAATGTTTCAAAGAGAGCTTATGTCGCTCAGTACTACACAATAAAACATACACGTACACTGTATGTATAATATATATGTATATTATATCAACAGACAACAATAGAACCTCATAAGGGGCCGTCGTTGGTCCTGTGAACCCGTTTGGGCAATTACCAACGAAATAAAAATCCACATAATAATAATAATAAAAGAAGATGCCAGCCAAGGTTTTATACAATCATTAGAGCTAAGCATTACCCGATGGAGGTAGCTTTTGTTGCATCCACCCCACATCTTGCTCGTCGGCGACGCTCACCGAGGGGGAGGGGGGATCCCGGGGTATATTACTCCATATTCATATGGAAAAATATGCCAATCATAAAGCGATAACAATGGCAATCTTAAGCCGGCGTACAGTGGACTATTAAAATACACTACTCAAAGGACAATCGCGTGACCATATCGAGAAGCTATTTAACAAAAAATATATGATAAAAAGTGGTCCCTGAATGTTGTCTTCGAGTTCGCGTGCGCCGCGCACACACACACACACACACAGCGCGGCGAGAACACAACAACCGGTATTTCGGCCGCGACATCGGTGAGAGGTGCCGGTCAAGAAAGCACGACGTTGCGTTACGACATTAGAAACATTAAAAAACTCAAACTGAATAACATAATAAAATCTATAATACCATAATATTATTTCGAGTATAATATTATTCCGTTTCAATCCGACTATGAAATTGTATACGTTGATTACACGGATGATGCGCGTCCACTCGATTGGCGTTCAAGTATATAAGGGATCTTGAGTTCGGTCAGATTGATTTTATCAATTAGTCCCTGCTTTTTCATCTCAATTTTCATACAGCTCTCGTACACTCTCAATCGTTATTGCCCTGTAAGACATCGAACGACATAAACATTCGTTTACTCCATCGAATCAAAATTCCAAACAAAAAATAATATACATTTTGAATAATCCCAATGGGACTGAACATTTAATTAATTTAATAATTAATCGTTTTTTATACAATAGTTGTAATTAAAATGCAAATATTTTTTAAACTATAATAATCAAAACTGTATTTGGGAAACTAATTTATATAAGTTAGTTTAATTAATATAAATAGTTACTTATTAAATGCATTCTCTTAGGGTTAAGTAATATTAACAATTTTCCTACTTCCAGTAGGTATGTAACAAAATATAATACATTTTGATTTCAGGAAGTTTATAGTAAATATAATAATATATTTAAATAAAGAATAACGATTTTATTTAATTTGAGTGAAAATCTTACTTATTCCGAAAGAGATGGTTTTTTCTAGTATTTCTTGGTTAACAAATATCTTTTCAGCAAAAATGAATATAGTTGAACTTGGTAATTTAGTTATGCGCATAAATAAAACATTGTTTTGGTCTAGTGAATTTGATGTGTCTGTAAATAATTCAAAAAATCCCTCAATTCTATACACATAGAAATATTAAAATTATATCGTATAACGTGAATAATCGTCCTCTGACTGAGAAATACTGAGGCTTGAACGATGAGTATTTATATGATTTAAAAAGGGCTTAGTCACCACCTTATCACTAAATATAGTATTGCAAATTAATTGTTATAAATTTGAAATCTTTCGCATCAATACAATTTATATTAAGTCATGTTTAGATGTTTTTTTTTTTTTTATTCAAAATAGTGTATAGTAACATACGATTTCTTTTCTCCTGTGCGAGCATTGGTTTTAATTAATTTTTACAATGATTTATGTTTTTTTTTTTTTTTGATAGTTATCGCCTTTATGGGACAGTAAAGTTGTATCAATATTTATTTTCAGAGTGGTTTCTGATAGTGAATTGGATATAGTTGGTACTGTGATGGATCACGTGTATAAAAGTCCCAATACTTTTCAAAGTAATTGAAAATACAAAAATAATTAAGCAACCAGAGATTTAAATCAAAACTAGTTGTTTACGACTTAAATTACTACATAATATAATATAATATTTTTATTTCTAGAATAGTAATTTATTTTACTATTAGTATGCAGTAGGTCGAATAATAGTTTTTTTCGAAAACATAGCATTCTATATATTATATATAATACATTTTTATTTATTTATTAGTAAATATTTTTTGTATCTAATATTATTCTTGTTAACTTGTAAGTCGATACTGAGAAGAATACTGTAGACAGTGCGAATAAGTTTCTCGTATAAAATAGCAATTGCCAAACATTAATCTAAACTCTTGCAAAATGTAATTTTTGACATAAAATAAATTAATAACGTCACAAAAGTTACAAATTCCCACGAATAACGACAAACTAACTAACATTTTTATTCTCTGTTTTTATATCTAATTTCGTCAAACTTTAAATTAATTAAATATATATAGAAATTTGATCGATTATTGTGTTTGAGTTAAAATTCTCGATTTTCAATCAAATAATTTCCATTGTGATTGAGTATGTATAATTTGCGTTTTATTTAATGAGTAATAAGTTTGAAATGTATAACAAAGCAAAATCTGATAATGTATATAATAGCAAAGTATGATTGTCAAAGCCAATGTATTATTTCAGATAAAAAATATTTAAATTAGGGTATGACGCAAAACTTTTGCCGATCATCAGTTAATATAATATAATCGACTGCACATTAGCAGACCTGTGTATACTGTATACATATATTTTTTTTTGAAGTAGCGTATACATTTTTGAACATTTAGTAAATTTACCGTGAACACATTAGCTTAAATTTTATTGTAGTAAATAGGGTGGTATACCTAAAATTAACATTTGATTTCCGCCTAAATATTCTTTTTTCAATTAAATAAACCAAAAAAGAGGGATTTAGTTTTCTTTCATATATTTATATTCATTATAAACGGAAAAATAACATTTTGATTATTACTTTGATTGAGTATCTATGATATGAGCGATGTTAAACGACTGAATTCAATTAACTAAATAAATGTTCCATAACAACAAATTATACTCAGTTAGTATCAAAAATATTATGTATACCTATTATTAGTTATTACATACATTTGTACGGCTTTTTTTCAATTATATTAATTTTAATTTAATTGAATTGTATTTTTAGATTCTGCACGTAGTGGTTAATATATTGTTTTAACAATGATGTGTATTTAAATTTTATCGCTGGAAAAACTTTTTCTAGTAGAAAAATGTTCTGATCATAAATTTCGATGTATGTTTCTGTTTGAAAAATGTATCAAGTCGAAAACTTTGGTAGGTCAAAATAAAAATTTCTCAGTATTTTTTAAAATTATCAGAGGTAAAAAAAGGTGGGCAAGTGGGTACCACCCTTCTGTGCAGTAAGTTTCGAGTGTGTCACGATAATGAATTTATTAAATTTAAATAAGATGATATAAGATCATTGAATGTATACAAAAAACGGCGAAATAACTAAATTAAATATTAAATATATAATATAAAATATAATTTAAAAATATAAAAAAACCAAGGAACCAGAAATTTAACGCAAAACCAGTTGCTTACGACTACAGTACATAATATAATTAGAAATTGTTGATGCTGGTATAGAAATTTATTTTACTATGAATAATGCAGTAGGTTCAATTAGTTTTTTCCCAAAAACATGCATTTCATACGTAATAAATATTTAATTACTATAATATTAGTAAATAAGGTATATATCATATATTATTGATGTTAACTTTTAAGTCAATACTGAGAAGAATACTGCAAAACAGTGTGAACAAGTTTCTTATAGAAAATAGCAATTACCTAAAATCAAACCAAATCAAAATGTAATTTTTGATATAAAATAAATTACCAATGTACGTAAAAGTTACAAATTCCCACGAATAACATTTTTGAATAATTACAAAATTACTAAAATTGTTATTCTCTGTTAAAATATTTTATTTCATTAAATCTCCAAAAGTCAATTCTAAATTAATTCAAAAATATATAAATTTGGTCTATTATTGTGTTTGCGTTAAAATTCCTGATTTTAGTTGATTAATCAAATCATTTCCATCGTGGTTGAATATGCGTAATTTGTGTTTTATTTGATGAGTAATATGTTTAAAATGTATAACAAACCCAAAATATCTGATCATATAATATATTATAATAGCAAAGATGACTCAATACTACTTGCTATTATCAGATATATTAATCGACTGTGTTAAAAATATCATTTCGATTTGTATTATTCATTTTATTTTTCCTTTATAACGGTATAACAAAAAGTTTCGATCATTGCTTGCATTTTTGATAAAAACTAAATTGGTGTTAAAATTGTTTTTTTATTTCATTGGATAATTTTAGAAGTATGTAAATTAGACATTTAATTAAATAGACATTTTCTTACAAATCTCAACTTAAAAAATTAATTAAAAATGGTTCATAATATAAACTAAAAGGAATTTTTCAAACACTGAAAATAACATAGTATTTCCCTATGTGGATCGAAATTTATAAAAAAAAATGCTTTTGACTACCTATCTATAGTTGTCAATATTAAACACTAAGTTCTATGGCTCATTATTTAACATTTTATTCCTAAATATTATCTATAACTGGAATTTTTAGAATTTTTAATTTTTAATTTGATTTTGTAATTATTGCCTCATTTTTATTGTATGTTAAGTATTAAATAATGATGTTCAAGAAATTGTGTAATGTATAGATGACAACTTGTTTTGTTTTTTATTACTTTTATTTTTTCGACTGTATCTATTATATATTAATATTTTAATGTACATAATTTAAAAATTATTGTTAAATTCTTTTAAAAACTGTATACTCTCAATCTCTAACACGAGCTTAGCTTAAAAGGGATTGATAATCATAAAATAGTATATACGTTGATATCTTTATATTGTTAATTTATGATGATCATAAAATAAAATAAAAAAAGTTAAGTACCTTACAGACACTCGAAAACAATTTACTAAATAGGAATAGAAGAAGTTTTTCTTTGTAAAATTACACCAACGAGTAGTCAAAATTAAAGTAAAATCCAATGTAGACTAATTTGTTCGAACTTCGAAGTATGTGCATAAGTGTAATTTCAATTTTATTTTTTGTTTGTTGGCTGTGTGGTGAACAAATAAATATTAAAAACAAATCCGTAACCAATCCCCCCCTCCCCAACCACCAACATCATTTAGTGACATACATAATTTTTTACAGCGTATAATATTTTTTGTCACATTCATAAGTTATTTTATTTAGTCTATATTCTATAACAATGTTATTGTATACAAATCACAGAATGACATTTTGTAGTTATATCTTATATTATGTTCATAGTCTTGGACTCGTGGTGTAAAGCAATATTTAAAAACTTTTTTTCGAGAGAAAATTTTATTAAGACTTTTTCAAATGAAACGTTGCTTTTTAAATATCACTATTTAGAAAGTATTGATAGAGATCAGTCTTGATTCATCCACCAGACAACGATATATTTTATCTACAACTACTAATGATATATTTTATTGTGAACAACTGATGATAAGAACTGTTTTCAAGACCATTTATTTTTTCTTCACTCTTCTTCCGATTACAAAAGCCTATACTATTTCATTATTTAAAAACAACAATTAATACATTCATAGTACAAATTAAAAAAATATATATAAATATATCTATTTGCTTATAATTTGTAATTTGTAATGTTAATTTATTTTCTTTACTCTGTTCAATATTTCAATAATAAAACTATTATGTTAACACGGCGCAAAAGAAAGGCAATTTAGGTACACCCTCACAGAAAATGTCTGTTTTTTTCATAATATCTGAGGTTTGGGCTTTATGTATGTACGAATGGGTAATCCATATAGTATGAAACTGTATCGGCCGCTGGCCGGGAGCGTAATACTATGATACGCGTTTCCTCGACAACAATCGGTTAATGCACCTCTAACACCTAGAACGAAAAATAATGAAGAGATAGCTCAGTGTGTAGTGATGTAGTAGTTCAGAGAGCAGTGGTAGGGATTGCCGGGAAATACTGTTGAAATACAAGAAGCTTGTTTGCAAATGTCTGTGTGTGTGGGTGGGTGAGTGGGTGGGTGGGTGTGCTAAAAGTCTAGGATATCGTAGTAACAAGGGGGTATTATTTTAATAGTTTTTATCATGCCTATTTCATAACTATTTCATGACTATTTCTTAAGCATTTTTGTCTACATCTTAAAAATAACAATTATTACACATGAATATTCGTTAATTTGTGCATGAAATTAATTTAAGTACAAGAAATGTTTTATGTATTTAACCTAAGTACCACCATAAAGGGGTTTGGATTTTCCGAAATTTGCATTTTAAAGAGGTGCACACACGAGGGTTTTGAGATATAGTAGTAGAGATATAGGAGACCAAAATATAGAACAAAAAACATTTTTGAAATACTCCAGAGGGCGTCCCATTACGAATTATATCAGTGAACGGTATTTTATGAAACTTAAATAACAATGTACGAACACTTAAAACAACTTAGACAACTGCATATTATACCTAGGTAAACTGACGAATACAAATTTTAAAAAAATATTATTCTTTACGCGAGTCGTATACAAAGAAATAATTGGCCAGGGCGTTCCCGTCAATCTACACTTGGTTGGTGGGCGACGTTTTCCGCTGTGGCATCCTCTAATTCCAAGTATGGATGATTGGCCTCGATCGACAATATCGGGCCGAGACGATTTGCTAGGTCTACAAATGTCGGTCTTTCGTTCGGACGATAACTCCAACACTCCCGCATTATCAAATATCTGCAATCATAAACCAATCGAAATCACAGTGTTATGCAAAAGCAGTACTCGATGAATGAGATATTATGATTGACCGATGTTAAAGTTCATAAGAATGTTAATCATAGGTAATCGATGAATTATTGATACGGTTTAATAAATACGTATGACTTTGTGCACATTCATTAGATTTATCGATATTGTTGTTGGTTAAATACATTTTATTTCACTATTCAAAAACTAATAACCACTGTCAGTAAATATTTTGTTTAGTATTTTTTTCGTGAATTATAAAATATATTGATACTTATGTTTATTTACGTTCAATAAAAAAATTAATTTTAAATTATCTATATATTAATACGCATTTACTTCTTTATGTTCTACCTATATAATCTGACTGTATATGAATTGAGGTAAAAAAAAAACGGGGGCTGTTCTGTGTATGCCACTACAGGGTACTTATTAAAATTATAGTATACATACTTTTAAAAATGTACCAAAATATGATGAATGTTAATTTATTTCAAAATTATGAAATAAGAAAATATATAACGTTCACAAACTTACATTTCCGTTGAACAATAAGATGGTTTTTCCATACGATCTCCCCTCCTTATCAAATTTAACAACTCATCCAAGCTGGGCACGGTAGGATAAGGCGCATCTCCCAATGTCATGATTTCCCACAGCAAAATTCCGTAAGACCATCTATATTTTGTATTAAAAAGCGAAAAAAAATCATTAGACTATTTTTTCTTTATTGTCAGCTATATTAAACGTAAATCTCGACAATAAAACGTAAGATTTGTTGATCTTTACTTTTGTCAAACATCCTGAACCTTAAAATGAGATATATCACTTCTTCTTCGTAAATAAAAAACGTTCTTAAGTTGAGAATATGAGTTACATGTTTATTTTATGTCGTATGAACTTAAGTAGGAAAAACAAATATTCAATTAATAATATTAATGTTCATTTTTAATTAATTAGGTAATCGACGCGTAATTAATACTATTTGATACTAGCTTGATCAAAAAATGTGTTTCACAAATTGATAAAGACTAATTTTTTGATGTGATATACTAAATTTGTATATTCTAAACACGCGAATTCTACTATGAAAACTATTAAATGATTTTTTGTCTAATCAAATTATTGTAATAAAACTATTTTCTTTAAATTCAAATAGAATTTAAAGAAATCAAAATAATTTTCTATAAAATATGATTATTGTTGTATAAGCTGTGTTGGGTAATACAGTTTTATAAGAAATGTATTTATCTGTAGTAATTTATTTTCCAAACCTAAAGTTTTACTTACACATCGGACTGGTGTGTGTATATTCTGTGGAATAGAGCTTCTGGTGCCATCCACTTTATTGGGAGTCTTCCATTAGCTGTTTGTCTGTAATAATCTTGGTTTTGTATATCTCTTGCTAAGCCAAAGTTCGCAATTTTCATAACCAAGTCTTCGCTTACCAACACATTTCTAGCTGCCAAATCTCTGTGAATACACTACATAGAAGATAACAAAACTTTATTATAGCTAATATATAACATATATATTATATATATATATATATAACATGGATGTACCAACTCTTTGTACTAGTAAATGTATATGTAATAATAAATTCAAATAATAACCGACAAAGACTATTTGTGTAAAAATAATACCACTTTTGTTTTAGATTATTTAATAAATCATTTAATTAACCTAAAATGTGATAAAGTTATAAAAAAATTAATAATAATATTACTACTAATTGTTAGTTAAAAAACTTGATTCACCTTTCGCATCGCTAAATATTCCATCCCTTTCACCACTTGATATGCGAATGATACTAGATCCCTTTGCGTTATAATGTCTTCGAGGTTAGTACCGGAAGTCGGTTCATAACTCGAAGCATGTTTGTGTTTTCTCAAAAAATCACCAAGGTTACCGTGTAATGCGAATTCTACCAACACGTACAAAGGCCCATCCTGTGTACAGCATCCTAATAAGTTGATGATGTTAACATGTTTCCTAATTATTTTCATTATTTCAATTTCCGACACCAAATCAATAATTTCCGTGTCATTATGTTCATCTGCACCAATAGTAATATAAAAATATTAGTTATTCTTATACTGGAAAAATTAAACGTTTTTAATAACAGATTAAAAATAAAATTACCTTTTAACATTTTTACAGCTACTGTGGTGATAACGTTTTCACACAAAATGCCATCAGCTTCACCCTTAAGCACTTTACCAAAAGCGCCTTCACCAAGAGATATTCCTATTGATAACTTATTTCTCGGAAATTCCCAACGAGAATCATAGGGCAGTTCATATTCAGACATGTGAACCGGGTCCACATTTGTGTATTCCCTTCTTTGTCTTTCGATTCTCACAACTGGCATTACCTGAAATTAAAAAATATGTGCAACGATAAATAATAATGTGAAATTTTTACAGTTACCTACATAATATTATCTGCCTTTTTAATTTAATAATGTAAATATGTATTTTCATTTACCAATGATTCGCTCGTTTTTGCCGTCTCCTGTTTTTCGATGATTATTTTCTTTGCCCAATAAACTATTGTTGCGTTTCTAGCCAATTCTAAGACTAACTGATCTAATGTCTTTCTCTTTCTATAACTTCTAAATAGCTGCATTAAGCTACATACGAGTAATACGATTATGACTATAATGACCAATGTGACCAGAATAAATATTTGGTTCTTTTGAAAAAAACTGATTTCATTTTTAGTATTACCTAAATTAACATACGAAAATGTATATTAGTTATCTCAAATCAACATTTAGTATTCTCAATCGATTTTATTAGATAACACTAATCGGTTATTACTAACAGGAAACTAAATGCAACATTAGGAATATTATAACCTCTAGTATTACTCGAATATTATAAGTCTAGAGATGAGATTTTGATGTTAAGAAAAAGATAGATACACGATGCTCGTCTTATAACATTTACGTTTTATGTAGGTACTTTTATATCAGAATAAAACGTTTTTATTTTGCATTTTTTAAACAATTTTTAGGTTATTTTATTTATTTTAACATCATTTAAGGTATTTTGGGGCATTTAACCCTGAAATCCTGATTCTATAAATGTGCAGCAATGCAACTATAATATTCTATAAACTGTACCCACCTATTATTGTAATGTATACTGTAGACTCGTTGGAGCTGTAAGAGTTGTTTGCTTTACATGTATAAAAGCCCAAATCTGAAGTTTCCGTTCTGACGACGACCAATTTGTTTTCTAAGAGAAGAAACAAAAATCATGTTTAATCGCTAATTAAATACTATTTATACCTATAATTAAATAGGTATATGTACTTATTATTTTGATTTAAATAATTATTAAAAAATAATATTTATCGTGGCGCTGTCCGTTGTAAGTGCACACACTTACCATGCTTTTGAGTCCGTCCATAGATCGGTAATATTTTCCAGTCTTTGTACCAGGTCACAGTGGGTATCGGATTACCGTACACCGAACAAGGAATCGTCAGGTTCGAACCAACGGCGATCAATGTGATAGGCAGCGATATATTTACTCGTACAGGGACTGCACCAGAAAAATGAACGATTAAAATCATTGTGACACAGTATTAGTTTTAAGCCAATCAAAAAAGTATGAATTGAAAGTATGTTCGTAAGAATATTATTTTTATCTCTTGCATACTTATATAAGGTGAATGTAGTTTTTTAGTATTGAAGTGTTACAAAAAGTTCAAAAAGTGCCATTAGTTGAATAAAATACTTTTCATCATTTATCATCATCAATGATGTGATTTATTAATTTAAATATTAAATGCTATGAATAAAAATATAATTATAATATAACACAAATTAATGAGAAAATCTTGGGTGAATTCAAACATGAGATGAATAAATATTAAATTTAATTAAAGTTTTTGACTAAAATCATGAAAATAAGTAAGCTCAAAGGCTAAAAAATGTTCTTTAAAAATTAAAGATCATAATAAAAAAGAAGAGTAAGAATTTTAAAAAAATACTGATAAGTAGTGAACGACCAAATATTTGTAGATTTAATTAAATAATAAATATTAAAATATATTTGTTGATAAGAGAAGTGTACTTAGGAACGCGATAGATATCTTTCCTTATAACCTATAAGAATTATAAATCTTGCATTTCAAAACTAAACTATGTACCTTCTATTGTAATGTTAACTGTATCCTCGCTGGTGCTGTACGAGTTGTATGCTTTACATTTATAAGAACCCGAATCCAAAGTATTTGTATGTACAACGATCAAATTGTTTTCTAAGAAAAGTACAAAACTATATTTAATCCCAAATAAAATACTGTGTAACTACAGTCAGGCGTGGATACAATGGGGGGTCTTGGGGCTGAAGCCCCCCTTCCTTTAAGGACTTAAAATACTTCAAAGATAAACTTAATTTTTAGTTTATTAACTATAAAAGTTGTATAAAACTAAATCAACTAATAGGTTGGTGTGACATAAGGATAAATTACAAATCTTCGAGTAAGACGATCCAAAAAAAAAAATGCAGATGCATTGAAATTTGAAATCCAAGCCCTAGTAATTAAATAATATTATATGCAATAAAAGATAATTCTGTTATTATTATTATTTTATAATATACATGTATGATGAATTTTTATTCACTTTAAAAACTTAAACTTAATGACAATGCTTTTATGTACTTGAAGTATACATTTTTTCGTCTAGGTCCCTCCTTTTTTAATTCCTATATCAGCGCCTGACTAAAGTTGTATACAAAAGGAAGCTACTCATTATTTTGATTTGAATATTTTAAAACAAAAGTACAGTGGTGTCATTTGTAATCGTTACACACGCTTACCGTTCACTTGAGTCCGTTCATCGTTCCGTAATATTCGCCCGTCTTTGTACCAGGTCACAGTGGGTATCGGATTACCGTCCGCCGAACAAGGAATCGTCAGGTTTGAACCAACGGCAATCATTGTGATAGGCAGCGATATATTTACTCGTACAGGGACTGCACCAGAATGATGAACGATTAAAACCATTGTTACACAGTATTAGTTTTAAGCCATATCATAAAAGTACAAACTAAAATGTCAGTACGAAAATTGTTTTTAATTGTTTTTTTCTTTTTTCAACTATGTAAACTAATTGTTTTAAAAGGAACTGTTCAAATGCAAATGCATACTGCATAGGCATATAAAAAAATTGTACTAACTGTTTTTTCGATATTTTAAATAAAACAATCTCACAAGGAACATTTTACTAAACATTTAAAATGTTTACCTACTTAAACATCCCATTACAACACAATACAACAGAGCTAATTAACCAACCTACCACCGCGTTTATCCGTAACGCATGTTTCTAAATAATATCGTGCAAATATATATATATAAATTTTTTACTGTGATAATGCTTAGAGTTATGTAATTATAATATTCTATTAACTGTACGCACCTTTTATTGTAATGTTTACTGTATCCTCGTCGGAGCTGTACGAGTTGTATGCTTTACATTTATAAGAACCCGAATCCAAAGTATTTGTATGTACGACGACCATCTTGTTTTCTAAGAAAAGTAAAAAATCATATAACAAATCCCAAACAAAATACTATGTAACTACAGTTATATACAAAAGGAAGCTACTAAAAACTTATACTTAATGCCTATGCTTTAATGTACTTGAACTTGAAGCATACATTTTTCGTCTAGCCCCCTCCTTTTTTAATTTCTATATCAGCGCCTGACAAAAGTTGTATACAAAAGGAAGCTTCTCATTATTTTGATTTGAATATTTTAAAACAAATGTACAGTGGTGTCGTTTGTAATCGTTACACACGCTTACCGTTCACTTGAGTCCGTTCATCGTTCCGTAATATTCGCCCGTCTTTGTACCAGGTCACAGTGGGTATCGGATTACCGTCCGCCGAACAAGGAATCGTCAGGTTCGAACCAACGGCGATCATTGTGATAGGCAGCGATGTATTTACTCGTACAGGGACTGCACCAGAAAAATGAACGATAAAGATCATTGTGACACAGTATTATATTATAGTTTAAAGCCAATCATAAAAGTACGAATAATTTTTTTTTTTTTCATGTACAATTATATAAACTAATTGCTTTAAAAGGAACTGTTCAAACGCGAATGCATACAGCATAGGCGTATTAAAAAAAAATAGGTCAGTTACCCTGGCCCCGCCACTTACTAAATATATAATAAAAATTATGTGAAATTATGTAAAAAAAATGTGTCAAAATTGTATTATGTCAGAATAATACGATCTACAGATATAACTAAAATTAAATGTCTGCATATGTGTTGTGTAATCGATTCACAAACAAGTTTACGTTTTAAACTGACTTATAGCTGAACTACGTTACGTACATTGTACTGATACCGAGCATCAAATTCAACACCATAAATACATCTCCTCAAATACATAAGCTTCACACATTGTCCAACTCTTAATACGAGTGAGATAAGTGAATTAAAATATATTTACATAACAATTATTACATCCATATGTATGGAACACGGAATAACATTCAGTAGTACAGTGCTTCTCATATTTTGTTGTAATGAAACTACTTTAATCTATAATCTGTAAATCTGTTATGGAAATGATTGTATTAAAAAAATCGTTAAAATAATAAGCAATTTTTTCTCATTTATATTATACAATTAAATTGTTGGACACACTAAGAATAAAGATTGAATAAATTATTTGTTTTAATACACCTTTGATAGATTATCAATATTGTCGATAAGCACAAAAGTGAGATGGTGCGAGTTAGAAGGATCACATAACAATACACTCGCACCCGTCGTGTCCCTCCATACATTCTTAATCGACCATTGGCCCATCTGCACTCACCACGTTTTACGCATTTCTCTCCTTATTTATAACAAATCATCCCCATATCCTTTTTCATAATTGAATTCTACTACATCATTGCCTACTTAACTAATGTAGTTTATAATAATACAATTTACATTCAACCCGATTACTTACCGTCAACTACTTTCAAATAAACGCTAGCCAAGCTCATGCCGAAACTGTTACCGGCCACGCACGTATACCATCCCTCGTTCAAATGTGTCACGTTGGACAGTAGCAATAATTTCTGGTTGTCTTCACTTTGATCGCCATTCTACAATAGTCGCGAATCATTAACACAGTTATAATGAAAATATGATAATATGCTCCATTAAAATATACATTATATCTCTATGAACCAACAAAACGAACAAAGTGAAAATAAACATTATTGCGAGCGTGTGACAGTTACTACGATAAAGTTAGATAAGCGTCAAAATAATTAACAGAACACGTCAATTTTTTTGTTTTCTAAGCATACCTTGATCTCCACCATTGCTGTAAAGTTTAAGTTGTCAGTATTCTCCACCGTGATTTTCCCAATATACCAGTCGATGTACGGATTCAAGTTCGACAACACCTTACATGCCATATCTCCAGAACCGCCTAACACCAATGTAAGGTTATGAGGTACTTTCGTAAACACAGGACGATGGTTTGACTGATCTTAAATAATAAGAATGAAAATAGGTAAATCCGGTTAACAATGTTATGGACTTGAAGTGTTTTACAAAGTTATCATAATAAATATATTATAGAAACATAATAACATCCCGACAAATCAAAATATGTACGCTCCGATGTGTGTATATAACATGTATATTTTTATGCACATTGTTATCTACCCCTAGTCTTGGTAATTTACATAATAAGTTAAAATTAAAGATAATAAGTTCAACAATTTAACGATACTATATATTATATATTATTTCTCATACTTAAACTTTTGTCCACGTCTAATTTGACTCCAGTAACTACACGAGTTTTAGTTTCGATTGAGTAACAAACATACCATCCATCATCATTGGTTGTGACGTCATCGATTATTAATACACTATCAAACAATTTAACCTGTGGACAAAAATAACATCAATTAGTCTGTCATAACATTAAAACATTTTAATTGTGTATGAATGTGTTAAATATAAGTATTAGTTATAGCTTATTGCTAAAAGTTGTACGTATAATTAGTTATTTAAGATACTAAATATAATAATATTATGATGTACATTATTGCATTAAACAAATAAATTACAATTTCAAAAATATGGTAAAAATAATCTCACGTTTAGGTTGCTAGACATTTTTTTAAATCGAAAAAGGTCCTCGATCTTAACGTCTCTTGGATTTGTCCCATTCAAAAAGTACCAGTTAACTTTGATATGAAAAGTCTCGCAAGAAAACCGTGCCGTGTCCCCTGGTTTTAATGTCAAATTGAGTGGATATTTGTACAATGTACGCAAACTGTTTTGGTCTTCTATAATTCAATTGTTTCTGATACAGTATATAAATTTCGTGTACAACTATTAACTTTATACTAATAATTGTTAATTAGTAATTTCAATAAAAACATGATGTTTAAACATTTATCAAATATATGATTAAAGAATTTAATACATACTACTATACGGACTATGAAAATATAATATTTATAAAATAACACAAGGTAATAAAACAGTATATTCATAAACGAGATAAATAGAAAAAGGTTTGAATTATGTATAGGATAAAAATCTTAATTAAATTCAAATAAGTTTTTACATTAAATAAGGATATTCATTCTCCCATACTGATTCAAGTATTCAATGCCCTTATTATATCTAAGCTCAAAAATAATTGATTTCTATTCATAAATGCCAAAGCGTTAGCTCTTTAAACGATCGAAATCGTTTACAACGATGGTCTAAGACTGATCATTGGAGCATTCCGCTAATGCCAGATGTCTAGCATTCTTAATATTGCAGATAAATCACATAATATGTGCAACTAGAATTTTAAAATAAAATCGTATAATAGTTAATGTTATCATTTGTTAAAATGTATAAATAAGAATGTTTGTAATCTTACCCAAACTATTTTCCACAATCAATCTGACTTTAGCCGTAACGGTTTCATCGTAATTACTATACGAGATGCGACGACACATATACCATCCATCATCATGAATTGTGATTTGTTCAAATATCAACGCGTCATTATAAGTGTGCACCTGTCAACAAAAATACGTTAAAACTATTGTTTTTATAAACTATTACAGTGTATTAAATTGTGTTAAATATACATTCAACATTTAACATTTTTAAGTTATATACAATATAAAATGTAAAGTTAAAAGTACAGACTATATATATAGATTATTTACGAAATACAATTTAAAAATATGTACGTCATAACTTCCGAATATTAAATTAACATAAATAAAATATTTTAATAATAAAGTAATAAGAATCTTACGTTGTCGATGGAGATCGTCTCTTTTAATTTTGAAAAATCAGTAGATTCTTTAATGAACCGTGAATTTGTACAGTTCAAAAAGTACCATAAGACATTATCTTTTAACATTCCAAAATTTAAAAAATCACTCATACCGCAATCAATCCTTGCTTTGTCCCCAGACTTGACCGTTAATTTTTTAATATTTTGATTTTCAAGTTGCAATTTATGTACGTCATACTCTATAAATAAATTGTATTAACTGCTAAAATAATCATCAATTCTCTAACCGTTTTTACTTTTTACATTGAAAATGAATCGGATAAAACCGTAATTGTTTTTCACCTTGCACAACACCAATTTTTTTTCCTGTGTAATATCATATATATGTGGAAGCACTTCGACCGTCTCTAAACTGAATTCATTATCGAAATAAGGTTTCCCACCAATATTAATCGCTCTTCTTTTAATGACTAATCGGTCATTTATAAACCACGAAACCACTGCATCAGTTGTACCTGCAGTTAAACAGTATTTATAAAAGATTTTTAATTTATTAACATATAGAATCGTTCTCGTATTTATTAATTAATGAGCAACAGCTAATTCCAACCAATATAATTATGTCAACAATTATTAAAATATATGTACAAATTAAATGTTTTCCTTGCAATTGAGTTGGCCACTTGAAAGTTAATCGACCAGAATAACAAAAAAATATTCAATACCTACGAAAAAAATAATCCTAGAGATAGAGGCGAGTGTATCAGCATCTATAGTTAAGGTTAGGTTAAGATAGATTAGGTTATTTTTTATGGTGATCAGTTTCAACTCTATTTAGTAAATCCAACCAAATTACTAAAATCATAAATTTAAAAATAATTGTTTTTCGTTACCTACCTGTTTCGTTAAAATTTGAGTTTAGGTTTTGATATTTATTTGATAGTGACAAACATTCCGTTACGAATTTTAAAAGAAGACTCAGAATTAGATTTCTATACATGTATTTATTAGAGGTCGTGGTCGTGCACGTTCATTCGAATACACGGGTACACGGGCAAAAAGTATATTAAAGCCCGTGTATACCCGTGCATAATACTCGTGTATGTCCGTGTATTTAATATAATAATAACCGTGCATAGTGCATACCCGTGTATTTATTTATCATTACCCGTGTACCTATATTGTATATTAATTGAGAATTCATATATTCTTTAAACATAAATCATTTATAATCGTAAGTCAGAATTGAAAAGTAGAGAAATATGATTTTATTTAAATATATGAGTATTCAAGCTCACGGGTATTTAGATACACGGGCTTTAACCCCGTCATAGGTAAAAACACGGGTACCCGTGTAGTTCATTACACGTGTAATCGGGACCCCTAGTATTTATCCATATTAATGGGTTGATAATTATAATATATGTCTGAAGTATAAATTGTATAAATAATCATTTATATAAACATAATTAGTAAATATGATAAAATATATAATATGAGATAAAATAATATAAATTACATATATGATACAAACAAATCCATACAACTAAACGTTAGTCTTCTTTTTTAAATTTTAATGAAAATATTATGCATTATTGTATCTATTTCAGTTTAAAAACTTAATTTTTAGCTGATAGATATGAGTTATACTTTACCAGATATAAGTTGTATCAAGATACATTGGTATCATTGTAAAATCTTAGAATAGGTAGGTAACATAATACAGAAGAATATTATAGATCATTGGTAGATGAAGCAACAGTAATATTTTAATAGTATTAAAAAAAATTGTTCAGTAAGTATAAATATCGCTTACTCTCGAATGGACAATTCAAACTTAGGGTGTTTCTTAATGACCACGTATGATTTTTTTCCATGAAATCATTTATAAATGTAGGTCGGGTTTTTTGCTCTGTCTTTTTAATGTTAGCAGTTGACCACACTTCCAAAACAAGGCTACGTTGTTCAGAAAACACTTTTCCGTCGTACTCGATAGTAAACTGTATCGAGCAAGCATATCGTCCTCGAACGTGGTATCTCACGTTTTTGAAACACAACCTACGTATAAGCGATGAATAAAATTATTATTCTATTGTAGATTAGCGAATTGATGACTATCGCAGTAATCGTTTACCATTGTGACCCGTTTACAAATATATTTGGTGTTTCCAATATAGGTTTGTTATCATTGTTTCTCCATTGAAATTGTTTAATTATTATATCTGCCGAGTAATTGCAATTTACATTTAAACTGTCACCTTCCTTAACAGAAACAGAGACTTCTTCGTCTAAAATTAAAACAAAAACACTGTTAGGAAGAATAACGTACATTTAATGATCAAATTATTAAATCATAAATTTATCTCTATATTTTGGGTATTTTTAGTTGACAAATAATAACGTTTAGTTTTTATTAATCATTATACAAATTAATTATATCAGATATTTATAAATATTAATTATGTTACATCAACTAGTTTCATTATTTTTGTTAATTTTGATGAAGTCGGTGTTTCTTCTAATAATAAGTTAAATTAGGTTTTAATAAAAATCAGTTAAACACATAAATATTGATTATGGAAAAATGGTGTGCTGTTACTATGTTGTTTTACTTAATATTCATGCAGACTGTATGTAATCAAAACTCAAATTCAATTTTAAATATTGTACATATTTCTAAAAGAAACAATTAATGTAAAATGCATGCCACAACTATTTTTTATGTACGTGTTTATATGTATACAATGCATTTATTACTTTTTAATATAATGATGTCTTTTGTTTGAGCTTGTTGGCATAATAATTCTTCGACCAATACAAATATTACCAATACCACCATTGGTAAAATTCTTAATAGTTTCGGATAACCAATCATTTTTCTGAAACAAAAACCATTTCCTTTCACAAATTACCTTATATTTTAATATGGTATTTATTAAAATCTACTAATATTCTACTTTTTGTCGATGATGCAAAAAACTATAAAACCATTAGCTGAAGCTTTAGAATTACAATCTGATTCAGATGTATTTTTCGATCGGTGCACTATAACGGCCTAGAACTAAATATAAAAAAAATATGTTCAATTATTTCATTTCTTCGAAAAAAAAACTATTTGAGGTTTTAATTACAAGTTCTTTAACTTTAAAATCCAACATAGTAATTTAATAAATTGTTTACGTGTATTTATGACACAAAAATGAATTTCAAGGAACATATCAATAGGATAAAATAAAGGATCGTTAAAGTTAGATCTCAAAACGGAGTTGTTCAAATTTTCAAAACTATTTTGCTATAAAAAACATCTATTTTTCTATTTTACGTTCTCAGTTAAAATATTTTGCTTTTATTTGGTCACCTACTTCCTTAATTTTTAAAACAAATTCTTGATTTGATTCAAAACTCTTTTTTTACATTTATTTTTCAATGCAATTCCAAAAGCCTCCCTATTCTGGCTATGACTGAGTATCCGAATTTTTTAATATTTCTACTTTAAAGAATCGTAGGAAATATCTCTCTAAATCTTTTTAAGTTATTACATAGTTAAATTTAATGCCAAGAAACACTAAAAAGAGTTCATATTAAAATAAGAACTAACTTTACAAAAAAATATGATTTATTTACTTTAAAAAATGTATGGACAAACTATTTTTTTTCCTCCCCCGTTAAACTCATCAATATAAACTGCCAATTTAGTAAAATTAGAATTGTTTTTTTTGCAATTTAAGTGATATTAAGTCTGCATTTAATGTGTAAACTGTAACTATCTAACAATGTCAAGAATATCTTTTTTCTCTCTTTCACTTATACAATATTTATAAGTTTAGTACTTTATTTTATTTGTATGGATATTTAAATGTTTACTGTTAATACAATTAAATAATCTTTATATTTCTTTCATAACATGATAATTATTAAACCAACTTTTTCGATTTTATATTTAGTAACGATTTTTTATAACTATATCTATAGTCTGAATAATATTAAAATTACTATATAACTAATGTCCATTATGTCTATTATACTTCAATACTATACATTATTGTAAATAGAATTAATTCCATAAATAAACAAATAAACAAATTATTCTGTTATACATGACATTAAATAATTGATATTGTATTTGTTGCATTTAAAGAAATATCCCCATTTTAGATTGTGTCATGTACTCATGTTAGACAAGTGGATTGAAGTTGATTTTGTTGGTTAACGACAATTATGTTCTTTTTTTTTTGTTCTTTGTCGGTCGTCAACTTTTGTTTTACTCAAAAATACAATCTTGCCAATTATATCTAACCTTTAAAAGAGTACTTGAAATTTTCAAAAACTTTTTGTATCAGTATTATCTAGATGTGATATAATTTTCAAAAAATTTTAAATCTTTATGGAAAAAAAATATACAAATTCAAAAGTAATTATATCAGAAATGAACCATTAAGACTCATGACGTCTATCACGTCTATCATCGTCAATGTTTTGATAATATAATTTTTTCTAAAAACTAGACTTACAAATTGACAATTTTAAATTTTTTTGAAACATTTAAATCATTTTGTCAAAAATTGGGTTTATATAAAAATCCCTGTTTTTCCTCAATTATATTTTTGTCTTTTCCTAATATTTTAAAAAGTACAGGGAATTTTCAACGTTAACTTAAATATTTTTTAAATTATCAAATAAAAACTAAAATACCATACTTATTTTTAATTTTGGAAACTAATAAGTATTCATTATGAATACTTACCTATTTTATCAAAAATCATGTAAAAATGACATTTAACAAATTAAAATTCTTCATAGTTGTTTTTATAATGTATTACTAAACATTATTATTATCGTCGTTATGTAAATGTTCATATAAATTTAAAATTGATGATGATAAAAATGAATTGCACTAACCTGTGCAAGCTTTGAATCAAATATGCAAACTATTTCTTATGCATCACAAAAATGTTTCTTAATAAATATTGTGAGACAAATCTTACCTAATATTTTGAATGAGATGTTCACTCGTTCGTATAATAGCGTTTCTTGGTTATTAAAAATCGAATTGCAAACAGTAAAAATCAATGGCGTCGAACTTCTTCAATTAATTCGATATGCGTCTCGTAGTATATTGTTTCGATTAGGTGGTCACCTGAAGTATGTATTTTGACTGTGATGTATCAGGAATTTATAGGAAAATCGACTACCTAATCGATACAGATAGAAATATTAAAATATTATCGTATGGTATGAATCGTCATCCGGTCTCCGATAGATACCACTTTAGTATCGCCTAGAGGCTAGGCGTTGTAGATATGGTTTAAAAAAATGGTTTTATTTAACACATTATCGGTTTATCACTAATCCACATTGCAAACTAATTATTGCTCATTTGAAATGTATCAAATTTTAATCAAGTCATGTTTATAGCTGTTATTGATTGTTTTTGATTTATCAAACAATCGTCATAAATATACTTTTCACTTGTATTTTAATATAGATACAAATACATAAATGTAAAAAGTATTTTTTATACTTTCATCAATTAATACAAATACTTTTCATATATCTAAATTTTTTTTCCACTTTATCATGAATATCTCATTTTATTTTAGATTCTGAGTGTACTAATGAATTGTTGCCCGGCGTAGTTTATAATACTATACGTAATATTATAATTTTAAATTTTGAGGGTTGTTGCTAGTAGAACTTGGATCCATTTAGTAACTTGTGAGGGAGGGATTCTGAGTCAAGTCATTACACAACAAGAATATTTTGGAAAATTTCTTGTTGTGTAATGACTTGAAATTATGTAATAAAAATATTTTTTAAACCGTTAATAATTTCTGAAATATGTATAGTTATTTATTATATTATATGTGACTTCATTATCGAGGTTGGTTTTTATAAAGATATATTAGGGCCATAAAATTAAAAAAAAATATCCAATCTAAAATGCGATATAAATTTATTTATCTGACGCAAATTAGTATCCGGTAAATTTATGATAAGCAAAATTGATTATTTGAATGCTCATAATTATTAGAATATTCTGATATTAATCAGGTTTTTTTGTCCTTTTTATATAATAAAACTATTGTGTTTCAATTTTGTAAAATCATAGAAAACCTAAATCTTTAAGTTCGCTATACATGGTTCAATGGTTGTATAAATAGTAAATTGTAAATACAAAAAATCAATAAATAATTATGTGCGGGTGAATATTATGTGATAATATAATAATAATAATATATTTGTGTGCAGGTAACTGCTGTATTTAACTAAAATACATTTTGAGCTACATTAAGTTGACATTTTATACTCCTAGAATTGACACTTTATCGAAATTTTGGTTGTTTCCCATTTGCTCCAAAAAAAAATTAATTCGTTTTGGGATCAGCCCATTTGCGCCAAATTTACCTGGTATCATTATAATAAAGTAATATATTTTTTTCTCAAATAATATCCAATTAAATAATGATTAGTACAATTTTATTTTAATCATAGTTAATTATAAGAATGTTTTTAAAATAATTATCAATAATACACTTTTTAAACAATAATAAAAAAATAGTATAGGTACACATTTTTTTGAAAATTATAATAGTCAATAGCAAGATTTTTTTAAAAATATTAATCTAATTAGTTTTTAATTTGTTATTGACCATTGTGAATACTATATGTTAATTTTTGAGAGGATTTGATCCGCCAAGAGTTATTTTTGGCGGTTACGAAATGTCTTATTCGTCGTTAAATTATGTCTTTGTGTCTTGTATACCGAGGTTTCTAATAATTGAAACAAGAGTTGGCTGTCGTGAATAAGTTTGGATTAAAAAAATATATTTTTTATAAAGTAAATAGTAAAATTACTTCGTATAGGTTTACCACACTGTAGCTTATTTATTATTTTGTTATTATTGTGTATTTTAAGATTAAACTATTAAAATAACATTACAAGGAATTTTTTGACTCAGTTGTCTGTTAATTATGTATACTTTGACCAAAAACTTGATTATCTAATTTATTGAGATACGTCATTAAATATTACGAGTATCAAAATTAATCAAATAAAGTGATTAATCACTACGAGTTTTCGATTTTCTAGGTCATTCACGGGAATTTCCACAAAGTTAGTTTACCAGAAAGTGTCCAATTCTATAGGAGTTAGTCAAAAATAATGGTGGGGATTTTATTTTCGTGTCTGAAGACACTATTTAGTATTTACACTGTACAAATACTAAATTCGAAGGAGGTTTCTGGTAGCAAATTATATTTAGTTATTAATACTTTGTGGAGGGGGGTCAAAAGTAAAAGGTAAGAATTCCCCTAGTAATTACTTCTAAAATGCAGAATTTGGAAAAATAATAACAAATTATGAAATACTAAAAAAGGAATATTTATGCAAAACTGGATTTTGACATAATTTTTTTCTAGATATGAGACAACTTTAAAAATAGTTTTACTCTTTTATAAAGCTATTTAAATTTTAAATACATTTTAAGGTTGACTGTTCTCACATCATCGTGTTTCGTATACAATAATTTATCATTGAATAAAAAGTCTAACATTGTATACTGTAAACATTAGTTAATGCAGGTATTACACCAGCGATACTTCTTAAACAACAGTTTTTGTGTTTAATTTAAGCTAATTTGTTTCGAAGTGAATTTTAATAAATGTAGTCTTGGACTCTTGGATGAATAATGAATTCTCGTCGTATAACTCAAAATATTGTAAAATGTATATATTTTGTATATTAAATAATAGATTATATTACATATTTTATTGTCGTTACACAATTTTTTCATACTTATTTATTTACTTAACATATTATTTTAATATACTTAGTACATGTATGCGAAGTCATTAGTATATGAATACTATTTTAACGATAGTATAACTGTACTTAAAAAATAAAAAATACTTATATATTATGATATAATATAAATAAATTGAAAATAAAAAAAAAATCGTTTACATTTACAATCTGTGTTACCATAACAACATAGCATAATACTAATACACTACTACTTTGATATTACCTTTATCGAAAATTACAAATAAATAAAAGTCGGATCCGATTAGACATTATTGTTAACATTTTCAGAGATGGCAGGCCACCACGTTTGTAATCGACTTGTACTTTTAGTAGCGGTACAACACACATTTAAAACATCTTAGACACATATTTTCTATTATATACAAAAGTAAACAAATGATAAGACCAAAAACGTCATACCTAATTCTATTTACCGCCATTGTGATAGATAAATCAAAATTAGTTTTTTGAATCTTACGCGTGGTTGAGAAAATACACAATTACATTATTTTACTATGCCTACAGCAGGTTGGCGGCTTATGGCCTACACTTGACTAGAAGTCTCTTATAATCGAGTTAAAATTATATTTTATATTTTATTATAAATCATAATATAAATTAAAAGAAATGCAATATTATCGATACGTTTTATAACAAAAATAGGGTTATTTTTTTGATTGGACATTAATTCCAATCTGTATAGAAATATCATTATTATCATATTATTATATTGCCGCATCTATTACATATTATACGGAAATAATAATATGTTATTAAGTCTTGATCCCGTACGATATTCAGTCTTGACGCACCTTTCCATTTTAATCGCATACCGTCTAATTCTTTTCTAAATTTCCATCCGCGGTTTAAACTCAAACGAAAACATATTCAATAATATTTAACGATTAAACAAAACTAGTATTTTACAAACAATCAAATAATATTAAAATCTATAACACGATAATCATTATTGGTTTTACACAAAAAAATCTATTTACAACACGACGTATTTCAAATCGGTATATTATTATTATTAGTAGGTAGTAATAATAGTAGGTAGGTACCTATATAATAATTTAATAATAGGGATAAAAAATAAATAATTTCATATCTATTTAGAGGCGTGCGCACGGGGGTAGCAGGGTGTGCTCTTGCTCTGGCTCAATTATTTAGATAGGTATGCAAAAAGTGTATTAAATTGCCAAGTCAATCTATTCTGTATTTAAAGGTCTACAGTATTTTATTAACATTCATTAAAGATTTATAAGATAATATCATAATATTATAAAGATTATCATAATATTATTATGTATTTCTGGTTAAATTAAAGCAATCAATCGAAAACAATTGATTTGAGGGGCTATAATGTGTATATTTATAACAATATGGAAGATATAAACAATTATTTGTGGGTCGTTAAGAAAAAAGAATGTGCTGGAAATAATGTATTTGCTGCACCTGACCTGAAACTCTGCGCACTCCTATGCGGCGGATATATATATATTAAAACTCGCGTCGTTATCGTTTGCGACGAAAAAGGGTGAAAATCCGCGGGACACACACGACTACGGTCGTCGCGTGTTACGATAACAAAAAAAAAAAAAAAACGATGAATTAATATCATCTACAGCTATAGTATAACAATTATTATTATTATTATTATAGTAGTCGTGGGAAATACTGATGCGGCTCTCCGTGCCAAGCTGTCGCGGCCGCGGCGAAAACCCGCGGCGGACCTGCGGGGAGGATGTCACCGGGCTCGGACGAAACATCCGTCGTCGTCGTCGTCGGTGCGGCCGAGTCACACGGCAAAGTTGCAGATCAGGTCGCTTTCGCCGAACGACTCTTGACTGGTGGGCGGCGTGTCGAGCTGCGGCAGCCCGAAGTCCACGTACTCCTGGTTGGCGGTCACCGACAGTATCTGGTCGAGGCTCTCCACCAGCTCGTCGAACATGGGCCTCTCGTTCGGATGATAACTCCAACAGTCCCGCATTATCATGTATCTGCAAGTGACGACGGGTTTAATAACAATATTATGTCGTAATAATAATAATATTATCACGTCTGCCGCGAACATGATGGAATATTATTGTCGTGCAGCGCGCGTATAATATTATTATATGGCTATATATAATAACTATAGAGGCAGGACGATTGGATTATGCGGTGCAAACTCACATTTCCAAGGAACAGCAAGACGGTTTCTCCATACGATGTCCGCTCTGTAGCAGATTGAATAACTGTTCCATGTTGGGTACGGAAGGATAAGGCGTACCTCCCAAGGTCATAATTTCCCACAACAGGACTCCGTAAGACCATCTATAATTTCGGACACGAGCAAAAAAAAAAAAAATTTCAATTTCAATATTTTTACATTATCATTTACGATATTATCTACCATCATGTATGCCGCGTTAACAACGTAAAATAACAAATCTATAATTTTGTAAATGATGTGCATATTCTTACAATGAGATATAGTGTGACTTCTCCGTCGTTATTAATATTTAGAACCATATACATTTTAGAAACCTATCCATTATATTAATGGGTATGTATTTATGATTTATTTTGTATTTCATGAATTCAAACAAAAAAACTAATTTTAATTTGATCTATACAACATACAGGCATACAGCTAATAAAATATACTCGTATACATAGCACTAGCATTTTTATTTGAATACTGTACACAAAATACATTACATTTATTATGTATAGGTACGTACGATTTTTATTAGTTTCTTGGCACGTTATTGTTATTTAATATTATTTGTTGTATTTATTTTATTTGGTTAAAAAGTCAAATCTAAATCTGTCAAAACTTTTTTATTATATTGCAACAATACATTTTAGTTAAATGCTGTTGAATATTGTCGTATTATTTCATAAATATCTAGGTTACAGATTTTTATTTTATAGCCCGGAATCAATGTTTTTACCACGATGTAGATAATACATCATGGTTTTTACTGAACAAAATATTGTGGGAATAATAAAGAGTTTTATTTTAGAATGATATGAAAATTCTTTATCCATTATAATTTGTATACCAAACGTTATTTTAACTTACACGTCAGACTGATTTGTGTACACTCTGTGAAATAGAGCTTCTGGTGCCATCCATTTTACCGGGAGTCTTCCATCTGTAGTTTTTCTGTAATACTCTTGATTTTGAATATCTCTGGCTAAGCCAAAATCTGCAATTTTCATTACGAAATCGTCGCTCACTAAGACATTTCTTGCTGCCAAATCTCTATGAATACACTACAATAAAAACATTAAAATACTTGACTTTAGATAACATTAAACATATGTAACAAGTAAGAAGTATATTTCAAGTAATTTTGTACATCAATTTTTTTTGACTTGAAACTAAAAATGTAAAGTATTATTTTTTACCGACTGTCGGTTACAGTGTTTTAGGACTCACTTTTCTGGACGCCAAATACTCCATTCCTCTGGCAACTTGATATGCAAACGATACTAAATCCTTTTGCGTTAAGGTGTCTTTGAGGTTTGATCCGATAGCCGGTTCGTAGCCTGAAGATGGCCTATGTTGTCTCAAGAAGTCCCTGAGGTTTCCGTGTAATGCAAATTCCACTAACACGTACAAAGGTCCGTCTTGTGTACAACAACCCAATAAGTTTATGATGTTCACATGTTTACCGATCATTTTCATCATTTCCATTTCCGACACTAAATCCATCATTTCGGTATCAGTGTGTCCGTCTACATTAAACGAAAATCATAAGTAAATTAAAAGTTTAATATTTTAAATAGGTACCAGAAAATAGGACATCTTAAATAAATAACAATTATAATGCTAACCTTTTAACATTTTTACAGCTACCGTGTTCATAACATTTTCACACAAAATGCCATCGGCTTCACCACGTAAAACTTTACCAAATGCACCTTCACCAAGAGTTTTGCCTAGTGATAGATGGTCTCTCGAGAATTCCCAACAAGGATCGAGAGGCAGCTCGTATTCGGACATGCACGCCTGGTCTAGTTTTGTGTATTTACTTTTTTGTTTTTCAATTTTCACAACGGGCATCAACTGAAATAAAAAATTGAATCGGTATTAGTAAAAAAGATTTATTATAAAAATACGTTGGTAATAGAACCTTAATACTGTAAGTATAAAATTCAACTCACCAATGGTTCGCTGGCATCGGCCATCTGTTGTTTTTCAATGATTATTTTCTTGGTCCATTGAGTGATCATTGCGTTTCTAGCCGATTCTCTGGCCACCAACTCCTTCAACTTTTCCCTCTTCCTCTGACTGCACACCAACATTATGACGCACACGAAAATAACCAATACGAAGCTAATGCCCAAAGCCGCCAATTGGTAAGTTTGCAATTGAAAAGCTTTGATTTTTATCGGATCTTCCAACTCTACAATATTGTCATCGAATATTAAATTATGTTAACGGTGAACCTGCAATGTACTTATGATAACATTTTCTTTTCATCCGATTACATACCGTCAACCACTTTCAAATAGGCACTAGCGTAGCTCATGCCCAAACTGTTGCCGGCCACACATGTATACCATCCTTCGTCCATATGCGTCACGTTGGACAGTTGCAATAATTCCGGGTTGCCTTCACTGGGAGCACCATTCTACAGTAGAAGTGAGAAGTCAGACGGAATTCATATTTACACGATTATAACGACTATGTGTGATATCGTGTCATATGAAAATATATAATATTAGATCTCTAAGACCCGGCACTACGAACAAAGCGACAAAAAACCACCATCACTGCGAACGAGTGACGGTTATTAATATGATAATATAATGTTAAAAGCGCAAAGCGTGTTGTTAGTTAACCAAAAAGCTCAACTTTGTTGTTTCCCAAGCGTACCTCGACCTTCACCATTGTTGTTAAGTTTAAGTTTTCAGTATTCTCCACCGTGATTTCCCCAATATACCATCCGATGTACGGATGCAAGTCCGACAACACCTTGCACGCCAAGACACCAGAACCACCCAACACCAAAGTAAGGTTGTGAGGCGCTTCCGTAAATACCGGACGATGGTGTAACCGCTCTAAAATAATAAAAACACAAAATACAGGTAAACGCGTAAAAACAATTGTGTGCACATGACGCGGTTTACACGTTCAAAATATATATAATGTAGCTTCCGTTCCCAAAAATCAAAATATGCACGCTCCCGTTATTTATATATATATATTTATATGTACATATAAATATAATTAATATTATAAAAAATAAGCTCCAAAACCACCCGCAAACTCCACCATAGCATGCCACCGACTTCCAAAAAGTTTGGCATTCGGTACCTGTATGACAGTGCCGTTTTCTAGATTCCCTTCGTTGACGTTGCCGACACTGGCGTTATGATAGAACCATCGCATGTACGGTTCGAGATCGGCCAACGGAGTACATTCAAACGATACGTTGGCGTGTATCAGCGTGGTCACGTTATGAGGCTGCCCTTCTTTAATGTAGGGCTTATGCGGAAATCTTTCTGTTATTTTTTGGGGGTTGATTTCGTAAAATTAGTTTCAATATATTTCGTGTTTTTTTTTTTCCAAATCAGTTATATATATATATTATGTTATCAATTACCGAATAATATTATCTTATATAATATACGACGATCATCGCTATGCTTACCTATTATTTCGACCTTATACGTGAAATCTATACATCCGTTCTCGTTGGTCACTTTGCACGTGTAGTTACCGGAGTCCGCAGTTACCAAATCTTCTAGTATGATGGCCCATTGCGTGTACCTGGCTATACCCAGTTGCCGTTGAGGGGGCGTGACTCCGTCTTTGTACCATGTTACGTTCGGCAAAGGATTACCTGTACACACGACGAGATTTATTATTATTGAACGATCATCGCCATTAAATTATAATATACACCCTAAATGTTAGTTATACAATATGTTTGATTTGACATTGAATTGGTTAGCATTGGACAATTTTAATTTTCAATAACCCCTACACGCATTAGTTTAAAAACTTGACTTTTACCTTCAGCTACACATTTCAATTTCAACATATTTCCGGCGGGTTTTGCGATCACTCTGTGCATGCTATCGAGTTTTGTGAATTTAGGAGGAGTGGAATTTTCTGTTGCATTGAAAAACCCAATTTTTCTTGAATTGTCGATAACTTCTCCGTCTTCTACTTCGATTGCAGAGTCTTGGTCATTTCCATCATTAACTAGAATAGAAATTAAAAAGTTCAGTAGTTTTACGATATTATCTTAGGTAGTGACATAAATATGATTCTTCGTACCATAACTTTTGTCCACGTCCAATTTGGCACCAGTCATTACACGCGTTTTTGATCCGTCTGTGTAACAAGCATACCATCCAACATCGTCGATTGTGACACCTTCGAGTATCAATACACCATTAAATAACTTAACCTGTAAAAAATGATATTTATTTTTACATCTTAAGTATTAACTGTATCCGAATGTAATAATTATACATTATTTGTAAAAAAAAGTTATCGTATTAACGGCGTATTATGATTGATATTTTTCGTATATAAGTTATATCCGTATTTACTATAAAAAGTCGTAACCATTAATACTAATTTAGAAAATAAAGTTTAAGAATATTAACTTTATTGTTGTCGAATAATAAATTAAGATTAATAAAACATTTGAATAATATAGTAATAAGAATCTCACGTTGTGGTTATTGACCATCTTTGTAGATAATAAGAGGTCCTCGGTCTGTATGTCCTGTGGATTTGTGCTATTCAAAAAGTACCAGTCAACTTTTGTATTAAGTTGATCAAAAGTCTTGCAAGAAAACCGTGCTGTGTCCCCTGGCTTTAAGGTCAAATTGTGTGGATATTCGACCAAGAGGGGCAATTTGTTTTTGTCCTCTGTAAATTAATTGTATATTTGTTAAAAAAAATTGGCACACTAATTAATCAAAAATTGTGCTGGTCTTCTTACCGTAAACATCCACATTGAATTTATGTTGGATGGAACCGAAATCGTTTTTCACTATACAAGTGTAATATCCCGCGTCTGACAATTTTACTTGTCTCAAAGTGTAGTTATTAACGTCTGCACCCCCTTCAACGAGTAATGAATCGTTTTTATACCAAGAAAATACTACATCGGATGAACCTGTAATTTAAAAATATATCCAGCCATTAATTTTAAATTTTAAACGTTAAAATGATTTTCTTTGATTTATTTATTGATGACGGACAAAGCACATACAATTTAAAACTTTGTTGATATCGTCGACATAATATACAAATCATAGAGAAGAGAGGCGATAAAGATAAATTAACATCTATAATTGAACGTGTAATTATAATTTAAAGATAAACCACATGAACTACTTACTCTCAAAGGGACAGCTCAGAGTTATAATGTCGTTTACTAACAACGCCACGTTGTTATCCATGAAAAGTCTGTTGATAAATTTCGGTTTTGATCCGTCCTTTCGGTGAGAAAGGCTTAGAGGAGCTGCCATTTTTAGGGCTTTTCCATTACCGGTAGCTTCCGACCTTTTGTACGTTATCAACGTAAAATTACGCCATTTGGAAAACATTCCGTTCTCGGTAAAACCACTGATCAAGCAAGAATATCGTCCATGATCGGAGTGTTTCACGTTCTTGAAACGCAACCTGTGGAATCGGCGTTGACAATATAATACTAATAAGCAAGAGTTTACTTAAATATTTATTGAAAAATGATATACCATTGCAATTTTTTAGACAATATGCTTGGCGAGTCGAACGGAGTTTCGTCGTCTGACTCTTTTGTCCATTGGACTTTTGAGATCTTATTGGCTTCTGAATAATCGCATTTTATGTTTAAACGGTCACCTTCGACAGCCGGAATGGTACTAACCTCGTCTAAAATTTAAACAATGCAACTGGTTATAGACAAATATAAACTCATACACTTTTTCTAAACTGTAACACCACCAACACTAAATAAAAGTAACTCTAGTCAATAAGCTCATATTATATAACCTAACCTATTCGTGATTGTTTTAATTCCGAATAAATTGTTAATTTTTCATAATCAATAATAATATCATATCATATAAGTCACTTCAATAAAATATCATTAATTATAACTATTAATTATTGTATTGTTAATTTAATTTAAAATATTGTTAAACAATGTAATAACATTGTTTAACACTTACATTCGTTTTATCCTTATAATTTATTATACCACAGAAGTTCATATTTTGAGAAACGAGATTTAAATTTTCAAATATTCAAACATTATAATGTTCTATATTTATACATGTGTGCAGTCGCAGCGGTTGTGTACCGAACAAACGTGGTTAATAAAACGAACACTCCGGGCGAATAAAAACTTTTTTTTACGAGCGTTATAATAATTTGTATACACCTTTTTTAGATGAAATGAAACTAACGTCAAAACTATCATTAAGACCAGAGTAATTAAACGGTACGTATCTAATACCTATTTTATGAAAATAGTACAATGGTAAACAAGCTCGTAAATAATAGTTGTCGTATGACATTTTCGTGTTAGCGGTGATATTTTTAACCGACACTGTAAACCAAAAAATATCTACCTACACAAATCCCCTTTGAGAATTGTACGTGAAAATGCATTGGACTTCGTATACATCTAGGTACTGTAATATTATTATCATACGTATCATACACCTCTCGGACCTACGCGCAATATCTGATAGTAAATAAGCACGCAGACGAAATATCGTTATTTTCACGATAATAAAATGACTGCGCTTCGGTCGGAGTAATAATGTACCTATAAATAATATAATATATTGTATATTATTATTAGGCGATGCGTACGCATATTATCACGGCAATACGGAACGTCCGAGTTGAATAAGGTTTTTTTTTTTTATTATTATTATTATTATTATTATTCGAAATCCAATACCGTTTTGAAACGTATTTTTAAACTGCGACCCTCCCGCGATTCCGAAAAACACAAGAGTTTCTTTGCGTCGTCGTCGTCGCGTTCCGAGAAAAAATAAATAAATATAAAAAACACCGTAAAAAAAAAAAATCAAACGGTCGCGCAGCAATGTCCCGTGCCCGTTTCTGGACACGTTCCAAAGGTCATCGTGGACTACTAACCTTTGGGCGTTCGGATATTTTTACATAATGGAACGTAAACACGCGACCGTATAATAATGTACGAATACCTAGCAATAATATTATACGCGTGCGCGCGCTTTTTCAATATACATGTATAATATTATTATGAAATATTTACCGCGCGCGTGTGTGCTCGCACAAAAGTATAGACGTGAGGTTCAGGCGATTTGCGCATATTTTTATTATTATTTTCTACGGCCGATTTAACCGAATGCCGAGCGACGAACGACGTTCGTTTCGTTTCGAATTCTGTCCGCGTTTGCGAAACCTCCGCGTAGGTACAATGCGTATTATTATTATTATTATTATTATGGTATAATACAATTGTTATTTATCATTTTAAACCGACTTCGGCGACGACGACGACCACTGCAGCGGTATTATAATAATGATCTAATATATTATATCGTCCGTTGCCAACGACGAATAACGCGAAACGGCGCCAGTTCAGATCGCAGTAAAATAATTATTTTAATAACAGATATACGCGGATATTAGACGCCACTGTAGTACATTTTATTACGATTATATATACACACAGTATACTCTCGTGAGTCTGAGACTTGTCTCTCTCCTCCGTCTGTGCGATGTTAATGAATCATACACATGTTAAATTCCCGAGAAAGAGTGTGCGCGCGCGCGCGTTTGTTTCCTCAAAATGTATACTGTGACTAATATACCCTTTTTTTAGTACATTCAAATCCGTCTGACCGTTATTATTATAAAGTATATTATGATGATCTATGAATTCCTCGTCAATACAATAATCACGAGCAAGCTATTTTTGGTTTTTTGTTTTTGTTTTTCAAAGACAGAGCTCAAATTCAATTTCTGCGTGTATACATTATAGTAACTCGAAAAGCATTTTGTGCCCATGCGCGACTACTGCAGACACAATTTCGAGTCGATTAAAGTAAATAAATTTAATTGATTTTTTCTGAAAAAAAAACGGACCCGAATTTGTGTGATATCGTGAGTGTCACATATTATTTTTTACTG